>JALMGF010000199.1:622500-1222500 GCA_023333645.1 Sceloporus occidentalis
CCAACATTTTCACCTTAATTTTGTAAACATTTTTTGGATAATTTATCTGTATTATTTTTTTTTTATTATAAGTGCTATATATACACTACATGATGAGTTTATATATCTCGAAATACCAGAGATCCAGTGTTCTGCTCTTAATTTGATGAGCAATTATTTATTGGCAAAATAATGAGCTTTGTATCACGTTGAGCAAAAACCTCGGCAGATTTAAATTTCTTCCTTTCTAAGAAGCCTTTTTTGGATTCTATGGCAACGGTCTCAGGAAGGCATACGTCTGGGTAACATTGTAACCAGGCATTCCCTGATGAGTTATGAATGAGTTAAAATTCGACGTGGTTAAAGAATTATTTTTGGGACTAGGAATGTGGTTTCTATCGCTGTCTTTAGTCATAAGCGCATGCTGATGTTTAAATTCAGCAGGGTAAGTGGAACAGCCCCTTACAAAAAATTACTGCAGTTTTTCTGAAGTAATACTGCAGTTTTTTGGACATGAAAAAACTGCAATACTGCACTTTTACTGCAGTATTACTGCACATTTACTGCAGTTTTACTGCATTTGTACTTCACTGTACTGCAGTTGTACTGCACATTTACTGCACTTTTTTTTTATATTGCAAACCTACAGTTGTGCTTCAATGTACTGCAGCTTTATTGCATTTGTACTTCCGTACAAAAATAACTGCAGTAAAACTGCAGTACAGTGAAGTACAAATGCAGTAAAACTGCACGCTTACAGAGGAGATCTTTGATGTCCTCGACTGGCCCATTTACACTATGATGGCTGCACAACCTCCATAGACTGCAATAGACGGTGCTGCAGACCTTCAGGACACAGAGCGCCGGGATATGACATCATAGGCGTCATAGGTGTACCTATTCTTTTGAGTTCTGTGTTACAATGGTTCCTGCACGGCCGGTCATCAGCCACTTAAGTGAAAGCTAAATGAATCTCATAACCAATTAGACTAGGAAAAAACACAGGCCAATCAAGTCACATTTTGGTTTCTCAAAATTAAACAAAGTAATATGATTTTTAGGAAAAATAACCATGTTTTCCATGTTGCCAAATTAATTTAGCTAACATCTAATATATGAAATAGTTCTAAATGTTTTGAATGGTTAACGTACTCACTCTTTCAATGTATTTTTCTAATAAAATAATGTCTAACACCTTTCTGTGTATTTGTGTTTCAGTAGATCTGTCGCGTGTGTCATTCTTTCCTCTAAATTTTTAGTCACACAAAAATGAAGAAGCATTCTTGTTTTTTGTGTCACGTGAGAAGTGCCCCCCCAAAACAAAATGATGAATGAAGCACAGGCAGACTGCTAAAGGGGCAGCGGTGGCACAGGCAGGCTGTTTTAAGGGCAGAGGCTTAGTGTATAGTGATAGGGGTTATGCTGCACTACTGTCAATGTCTGGCTCAGTGTATAGTGATGAGAGTTATGCTGTACCACCATCAATGTCTGGCTCAGTATATAGTGATAGGAGTTATGCTGTACCATATATGTTCAGTAAATGTTATTTATTTAAACACATTTAATTTATTTCTAAGTTATTTTTTTAAAGTTTTCTCCAGCTGACATACAGTTAAAAATTGTATTGCCAACATTTTTTTTTTTGTGGGGGTGCCACATACAGGATACACCCCGGGTGCCAAATACAGTAGGTACGCCCCTGGGAAAGGCATAAATGTCTTTTCAAACACAACCCTTGACAATTATACCTAAAAGGAAACAGGTTGTCGACACCATTCGTACAATGAGAGTATTTGTTTAAGATGTTTGAAGCGCTGGCTGAAGTGGACTTTAAAAAATAAATCGTATTTGAGGATATTATTATCCACACAAAAGAATTAAAACAGGACACGTCAGAGATATCAAATCATACCAGATCAAATGTCTTCTCACCTTTTTCTTTAATACATTTTTAATCCTTTAATTAACGAGTAATTTAATTCTTTAGCCAACCAGTAATTTGCCGTCTTGAACTTCTCCCTAATTTTCTTCTGTAAATTTTTTCTCCTGGATTAATTAAAGGGAAACTATCGCCGTTTCATCTGTTCATGCATCGTGCGTTTGTCTTTGGAGATGTTGAATCTCATCTCGTCTAAGCAGCATGAGCTGAGCCATACGTAAGCTTGGCTTGCAGAGCCACATGAGAGCCAAGATGGACCTAACCAAGGATCAAGTACCAAGTGAAACTGTCCTAACCTTCTACACTAAAAAAAATACCTAAAAATGCAGAGAAGCTTACAATCTATCCTCCTAATACTAGCAATCTGCATTCTGAAAAGAAACCATCCGACGCCCCCACCTTCAAGATCTCCAAGCCACCAACCTCTTCACATCACCCTCACCACGATCAAAGCATCCCCACCCAGACAGCCCCTCATTCCCCCTAATACATACCTCCCAACTGTCCCGCGTTTGCCACTCTATCCCGCTCTCCCACCGAGCTCTACCTCTGTTCCTCTTAGAGCTTGGCGGGACAGCAGCATTTCGGCACGCGATCCAGCCGTCCCAGACACTCGAGAATGCATACTCCGCGTGCGCAGAGTTGAGCTCATACTCAGTAGCGCTGCCATTTTAAGTGACACTCTACCTCCCGAGATCTGCTATTTTCTGTAATAAGAAGGAAAGAAAAGAAACATTTAATTAGTCTGCTGTCAGTTTACACCTATGTGTCAGAATTCCAAATGGCAGTTTACTTTCAACAGGGGGAAAATGGTGTGATTATCTACCCCAGATTCCGTGCCTTTTTATAACCGACGCAAGCTCTACTCACAGTACTAATAAGTTCTACAACATTTTTCAAATACATAAAGTAGAATTTTCTTTTAAGGTTGCCATAGTTACAAATTTATTATTCTGCAAAAAAAATAATCAAAAGTGCTTTTATTTTTTGATTGATTCTTTCCCATAATAATAATAATAATAATAATAATAATAATACTGGGAAATAGTGACTGGGCCTTTTGTCTAAGACCAGCTGCCTGAATTTGGAATAATGCCCAAGAACAAAACAAACTGAGCTACTTTATATGGAGTTTTTTTTATTTATTTTTTTTAGACAATTGCGAAATACGTATAGGCACCCACGCCGCCTGCAGCATACGTGTGCCCCGTGCTCGCTCCGTCTAGTTCTACCCTGTTTTCCGAAATAATTTAACTGCATTAGCAGAAAGCACACATATATATATATATATATATATAAGATATATATATCACAATACTGCCTGTCAAATTCAAGTCTATGGAGGAACGGACTTCATTAGCATTGCCATAAAGAATCATTTCAATGTGGTATCTGAGCCGGGCAAAATATATTACTGTATAGAGCCCTGGGGGTTATATTACTGTATACAACACTGGGGGTTATATTACTGTATACAGCGCTGGGGGGTTATTACTGTATACAGCACTGGGGGTTATATTACTGTATACAGCACTGGGGGGTTATTACTGTATACAGCGCTGGGGGGTTATATTACTCTATACAGCGCTGGGGGTTATATTACTGTATAGAGCCCTGGGGGTTATAATACTGTATACAACGCTGGGGGTTATATTACTGTATACAGCACTGGGGGTTATATTAATGTATACAGCGCTGGGGGTTATATTACTGTATACAGCGCTGGGGGGTTATATTACTGTATACAGCGCTGGGGGTTATATTACTGTATACAGCACTGGGGGTTATATTACTGTATACAGCGCTGGGGCTTATATTACTGTATACAGCGCTGGGGGTTATATTACTGTATACAGCACCGGGGGGTTATATTACTGTATACAGCGCTGGGGGTTATATTACAGTATAGAGCCCTGGGGGTTATAATACTGTATACAGCGCTGGGGGTTATATTACTGTATACAGCACTGGGGGTTATATTAATGTATACAGCGCTGGGGGTTATATTACTGTATACAGCGCTGGGGGGTTATATTACTGTATACAGCTCTGGGGGGTTATATTACTGTATACAGCGCTGGGGGTTATATTACTGTATACAGCACTGGGGGGGATTATTACTGTATACAGCACCGGGGGGTTATATTACTGTATACAGCGCTGGGGGTTATATTACAGTATATAGCACTGGGGGTTATTACTGTATACAGCGCTGGGGGGTTATATTACTGTATACAGTGCTGGGGGGTTATTACTGTATACAGCGCTGGGGGGTTATATTACTGTATACAGTGCTGGGGGGGTTATTACTGTATACAGCGCTGGGGGGTTATATTACTGTATACAGCACTGGAGGTTATATTACTGTATACAGCGCTAGGGGTTATATTACTGTATACAGCACTGGAGGTTATATTACTGTATACAGCGCTGGGGGTTATATTACTGTATACAGCACTGGGGGTTATATTACTGTATACAGCGCTGGGGGTTATATTACTGTATACAGCGCTGGGGGTTATATTACTGTATACAGCACTGGGGGTTTGTGACAGGGCCAGGCTAGCTGGCTCATATGTCATATGAAGTTTAGCCGGGTCACGGAGCGCTTTTGTGTCCGGTTCTGTATACCGTGACCCGGTAATATATTATATTGTGTTTATTGTGTAACCGGCCCAGAGACTGATGTGGATTCAGCCCCAGCCTTCAAGGAGACGATCCTATAATCTGGCTGGGGCTCTTAATCAGCCAGCACAGCCCTGTCTGCCCAGACGGCACCCGCACTACAGGGGGGATAACACAGGTGGGGGAACCCATTGTATTCTGTAATCCCCTCACCTGATACATCCCCTGTATACTGATGGGATTTGTGATGGGATGTGGCTGATGGGATTGGGGGTTGGGTTCGGTACACATTGCATGGAGATTGTATATAAGTTCTGTGTGTTTGTAATAAAGAGAGTTCTTCTTGGTTTACTACGAATGGTGGTCTGGATGATCCGTGGATAGCTGAGTGCTATCCGTATGAGGGACTGACTGGTGATTCCTCAGCCCTCAAACAGGGGGACCCAGCCTTGGGTACGGTGACCCTGTAACATTGGTTGGCAGCGGTGGGAAGAATCCCACGACTTGGGTGAAATCCAAACCACCAACTGGGATTGCAGACGAGAGACACCAAGAGAGCTCCTGGAGGTTTGTAGCAAAGGAAAGGCTACTCTGATTGCGGACTGCAGAGAGATGGACCGGCACCAGGATGCCCCAGAGGAGAGCCTCGGACTGAGTGCTCTACAAAAGAACATTCTATGGCACCTATCCCTGTACCCAGGAGGGGCTACATCGGAGCAAGTGACGGCGGTGATTAAAATGTGTCACCAGGAACTGAGCCAGAGTGGGTCTGTATCTCCCAGACTAGGGGAACAGACCACCAAAATATCATACCAGGATATCCAACCCTTCCGAGAACCAGAGGGTGAGACAGACCGGGTTACAGCCGAGGTGTGTGAGCTGGAACACCAGCAGAGGCAGTTAGAGTCTGCGCCCGCAGACTGGAGGGATGATTTCTCCCATCCACACTTCGAATCATACTGGGCACAGTACTGGACAATGTGGGATCTACGAGTTCCACTCCTGGGGGAGAACCCGTTGCCGGAGTGGGAAGAAGAATTGAGAGGTCTCATATATGCAGAACTCGACCTCCAGAGCCGCTACCAGGGATTCTCCCAGCAGTTAGCAGGTGAAGACCACAGCGACCCTCTGATGCTGTATTGCCCCGTCGACCCAGGACTGATATATGATGCCTTCCAATTTGACTCGTCCTTCGGAAGCCCCTGCCAGTACCGCAGGGATACAATCTGGGACAACCGTGCAGAAGTCCTGGTTTATGCTATTCCCCCCGAGCTGGAGGCTGTTATGGATTGCCTGGTCCAAGAGGAATGGCAGCTCGAGAGGGACTATAAAGAATTGCTGCGGAGAGTAGAGCTTCAGGAGTTACAAGGAGACTGGGAGCATGGTACTACAACTTGCGGGAGTGGGACCGAGGTCCTCTTCACCTACTCTGCGGCCCCTGCCCTGGCGAGAAGAACCGAGGTCCTCGCCAGCAAGAAGAAGCGGAGGAGGAAGCCAAAAGCTCCGACCCAAGTCCTCACCAACAACCCTGGCTGCTCTACCCCGGCAGAAGAGATGACTGTCCCCACCGCCCGAGTAAGTGGCACAATCCCCCTCACCAAACCCCTAGCTATGTCCGTAGAAGCCAGTGCCCCAGACTGTCCCCCTGATTTCCTGAGTGTCCTGGAAGAAGCCCGGGTCACTGCCCCAGAGGTTCCCTATGAAGTCCCTGGTGACCCAGTAGAGGCACCGTTCCCTAACCTAGCGAGGACGCCAGAGGGGGTGCCGAGTTCCCTGGGTCCTCTCAGTAGCCTGGCGCAGGCCCTGGTTCCTATCCCTGTGTTCTCCGAAGTGATCCCTGGTTCCCGAAGTGTCCTCCTAGAAGCCCAGGTCACTGTCCCAGAGTGTTCCTCTGACTCTCCCCGTGCCCAGGCAGAGGCACCTGTCCCAGAGAGGAAGATCGAGGGTCTGCTTAACCCTCCCGGTGGTCCAGTATTGGCACCTGTCCCTGCCCCGGAGTATTCCCCTGGGTCCCCTGAGTACCCCGCAGAGCTGCTTAGCTCGCCCAATAACCCTGTAAGGGCACCTGTTCCTGTCCCAGAGTGTCCCCTAGGTCACTCCAGTGTCCCGGTAGAGGCCTCGCTTACTACCTCTACGTGTTTCCCTGGTTCCCCGAGTGCCCCCGGCCCGATCAGCAGGGCTTTCCTTCCATGCAACCGCCCTGGCCTGGCAGCTGCCCCAGACTCAGTTCCCAAGACTAGGGAGCAAGAGTCTCCACGTGCCCCTGTTACCCCGGTGAGGGGGATAGCCATGTGCCCCCGGCTGAGCTGGGACCGTCCTCCAATTCAAAGAGGACTACTGACTATCCTTTTGGGCAACCAGGGCCCTGGCCCACCTTCAATGGATGATTCTGACAAAGGGGGCCATGAACTAAGGCCTGCACCTTTGAACTTTGTCCACTCGGACAGCCTGCAGCAGACCCGTGTGGATCTGCCTGGTCTGCCGGACCGTTGGTCAAGGGGGAGATCTGTGACAGGGCCAGGCTAGCTGGCTCATGTGTCATATGAAGTTTAGCCGGGTCACGGAGCGCTTTTGTGTCCGGTTCTGTATACCGTGACCCGGTAATATATTGTGTTTATTGTGTAACCGGCCCAGAGACTGATGTGGATTCAGCCCCAGCCTTCAAAGAGACGATCCTATAATCTGGCTGGGGCTCTTAATCAGCCAGCACAGCCCTGTCTGCCCAGACGGCACCCGCACTACAGGGGGGATAACACAGGTGGGGGAACCCATTGTATTCTGTAATCCCCTCACCTGATACATCCCCTGTATACTGATGGGATTTGTGATGGGATGTGGCTGATGGGATTGGGGGTTGGGTTCGGTACACATTGCATGGAGATTGTATATAAGTTCTGTGTGTTTGTAATAAAGAGAGTTCTTCTTGGTTTACTACGAATGGTGGTCTGGATGATCCGTGGATAGCTGAGTGCTATCCGTATGAGGGACTGACTGGTGATTCCTCAGCCCTCAAACAGGGGTACCCAGCCTTGGGTACGGTGACCCTGTAACAGGGTTATATTACTGTATACAGCGCTGGGGGTTATATTACTGTATATAGCACTGGGGGTTATTACTGTATACAGCGCTGGGGGTTATATTACTGTATACAGTGCTGGGGGGGTTATTACTGTATACAGCGCTGGGGGGGTTATATTACTGTATACAGCGCTGGGGGTTATATTACTGTATACAGCGCTGGGGGGTTATATTACTGTATACAGCGCTGCGGGGTTATATTACTGTGTACAGCGCTGGGGGTTATATTACTGTATACAGCGCTGGGGGGTTATATTACTGTATACAGCGCTGGGGAGTTATATTACTGTATACAGCGCTGGGGGTTATATTACTGTATACAGTGCTGGGGGGGTTATTACTGTATACAGCGCTGGGGGGTTATATTACTGTATACAGCGCTGGGGGTTATTACTGTATACAGCGCTGGGGTTATCATTGTATACAGCATATAACTTAATGCTCAAGGAAAAATAACATTTTTCTTTCGTGGGACTTCCGCTTTTTAACGTCCCGTGAGAGGAAACACAAACTGTTAAAATAGAATCTTTTCTATCGGTGTCACACTTGTGTTGTCTGCTAAACTGTTGTATTTGTGTTAAATTCCATGGTCCTGATGGGAATGATTTCATAATAAGTACTTTGGAAATCTCTTTCAATAAAACATGCTGGTAATAAAATAAATAATGATAGGAATATCACGTCTTATCATCCCAGATAATATTGTATAGACAAATATATTTATAAAATATATGTAAAAATATATATTTTTTAAATTTTAACTTGACCATAAGGGGTTAATTTTTAATGTATTTATATATATATACATATATATATATACATATATATATATATATATACATATATATATATATATATATATATATATATATATATATATATATATATAGTGTAGCTAGTGTGGTGTGGTTAGTTATTTGGGGAATTAGTTAGATAAAGGGTAAAAAAATAAAATACAAAATAACCTCCCCAACAAAAAAATAAAAAGTTCTGGTCCTTAAGAGGTTAAAGTATTAATAAAGTATTTTTATAAGTATTCTTTTGTGGTTACGTTGCCTTTAAGATTCTCAGCAAATTTGGGAACGATGATGCCCTAGCTAACGACTACCCAGATTGCAAGCTTTTGAGACTACATACATAGGTCTCTTCTTCAGGTTTATTATATATAGTATGCCTGAAAGGACAGCCAAGTAGTCTATACCTCGCTAGTGGGGATAATGATGTGGCCATATGATATGAGGCGGCTGGACATGACATGCCACATGTTACACTTTTATGCTGACGTAGCGTACGGCCAGGCATATCCCGCGTGCCAGATGGCCAGTATCAGCCTGCTTCCAATTAAGTTTAAAAAGGGAAGTTTTTTATTTGTTGAAAGCATTGGACACGTATACTGTATATAATATATATTGTGGTAAAGTGTATGGGAGAGTGGTTGATGGGATATATGTCTCACCTGGTTACCTCAGCCAGGCCTGGTAGCAAACCCAGGTGCTCTCAGGTGAGGCTTCCTAAGCTCGTTACTGGGGAGGAGGCCTTAAAAGAAAGGGCTGTTAGGTTTTCAGAGGGAGGGAGACACTGAATGAAGGAGCAGCTACAGCCAGCGCTGCAGCCCACCAGGTATGAAGCTTTACCCCATACAAAACTGGTTACTTTGCTTTGCGTCAGACCTTAGGCTGCTAGAGAGGTATCCTGCTGTTTAGTTAGAGCCGGACAGGCTTATAGTTTGCTTTGTTTACAAGGTGCTCTGTGATTACAACATCTAAATAAACACGCTTTTACGTTGGAAACCTGTGTGAAACTGTCATTGCCGCCCCATGCGTGAGCTGTCCCCTACAATATATATAATATATTATATATATATACCGTATATAATATTGTTGAGCTACCGTAGCTCTGTTTAGCATCCTTTCTCGCTGACACTTGTGTAAGAGCATCCAGTCCGTACCTCTCAGAGACAATCTTATCTTAGTAGATCCATCACAAGTACCGAGGATCACACAGAAATTTTCCTGAAATCTAAAATATTTGTGGTGGGATTTAAATTGTAAATGAATTTGTTAAGACTTAGGCTAGGTTTCCACTTGGGTTTTTGTCCTGCGTTTTTTTTCTTGATGAAAAACGCCAAGAAAACTGCCACTGCATTTTCCTGCGTTTTGGCGTTTTTTTCTGGAGTTTTTTCTGGCGTTTTAGCCTTTCTGTGGAAATTGCTTTTTTTGACCTTAGGCAGTTTTTCCAGCCTTTACAAGTTAGCAGTTTCACCCAGCTAAAAGGGATTAGGATAAATGGCAAGTATCTGCCCCCGATGTCATTTACTTGGTAGACCCCTTTGTCTCTTTTCTGTGGTTTGTAAGGCAGGCTTTATTCCGAATGTCTGCTCCTCTAGGAAGATTGGCCCCAAATGATGGTGCAAATTGTTTGCTGTTGCTTTTGGCACGCAGGATCCAGTTGATGCGTCGGGTATGTTTGTTTGTAATGGCATGTTTGTTCCAAATGGTGTAAAATTCAATATGAACCAGTCCAGGACTTTGTTTTGTGTGAAACTGTTTGTTTCCAGCCTATTTCTCGTAGGACACACAGATACCGGGTCCATCCTCTGCATTGTAACTGTGGAAAAAACGCCAAGGCAATAAACCCACGTGGCTTTTTCATGGCGTTTTTTCTCTCCCATAGACTTCTATTGGAGAAAAACGCCAAGATTTCCTTGAAAAAACGCCAGAGTGTGAACATGCTGCGATTCTGAAAAACTGCCACAGAGCCCAAAAAAGCAGAAAAACGCCAAAGAGGACTGAAAAAACGCCAAACAGAAAAACGCCAAGTGGATATGGCATTCTGCGATTTCCTATTGAAGAACAGCTAACATCTGGCTGCTGCGTTTTTTCACAAAAAAAACGCCAGGTGGCGCTATTGGCGTTTTAATGGGCGTTTTTAGCAAAAAAAAACCAAGTGGAAACCTAGCCTAACTCAGATGTGCCATGCGGCCAAATCTTACACATTACACTTACGTACACTAAATAAACAGGGTCACACGGTGAGTAGCTGACTCCTTCCGATATTACACTACTGTGATCATATATAAAACTCCCAATTGGTGCTTTTGCTACCAGTGTGTTATGGTTGATAGCCCTGCTTGAAAGCAGGTGACTCAAGAGTAACTTTAAATAATGGCATGTCCAGGTTTTTTTTTTACGAAGACCGATATAAGAGCCATTGGGTGTCACATTTTGTGGGTCACTACATAGAACGTTTACGATGGGCTTTTAAAGGGTTAATATTTCAAGACTCTCAGGGTCCGCTCATTTAGAAAATTCTCAGGTATGTTAATATGTATTGTTCAATCAGGCGACATATCTATGCATTGTACAGGGCCGGCTCTTCTTGCCGGAGAAGCTCACTTCAGTCTGCTTTCCATAACCAGGAAGACTTTTCCAGTCTCCTGTAAACTCTCACGTTAAATAATGTGCCCGCTTTCCAAGAGCGATAGGAATCTGAGGCTGACGGCGACATCTGGTGGCAACATTTCTCTTACATTCCTACATTTTCTGTAACGTATTTCTAAATGAATCTATCAAAGAGTGAATCGATGTGATAAATCATTCACAGGTTGAGAAGCTGCAGTTCCCCACAACCTCCATGCCAATATGTCCCATCCCTCTAACCCAGGGGTAGGCAATCTTCGGCTCTCCTGATGTTGTGGACTACATCTCCCATAATGCTCTTAGTCATAATGCTGGCAAAGCATTAAGGGAAATGTAGTTCACAACATCTGGAGAGCCAAAGATTGCCTACCCCTGCTCTGACCCAACAGAAGCTCACCCGACCCCTAGCTGCCCATCAGCCCTACAGAGCTGTGGAGGACCTCCTGCTTCACTAGCTCATCTTCCTCTACAGTGCAAAGATATGAAGTCATATACCGGCGTTCTATTAAGGTACAACTAGGTTTAAAGTGAGAAGTTTAATGTATCTAAAAAGCCAGTTGAGTCCATACAAGGGGAGGCCTCACTCAATGGCCATCCATGCCATGTCTTTGTGTCTATTCATCAGCCTGATCGATGCAACATTTGTCCAAACCATCTCTGCAGTGGCGTCAGGGAGCCCTGGAATCTGCTCCATTGTGTCCTTGGCTCTGATGAGCTTATAGATCACTCTAGGGGACCACAAGTCGAGTTTAACTCCTTCCAGTTGGTGTTCCTTCACAAACCAGGAGGACCATTGGTGGTTCCCATTTCAGGCTTTTCCAGATGCTGGGCAAGTAAAATCAAGACATGGAGTTCCCGGCAGAGCCATTTGTAGTTTCTTTCAAGGTCCTACACACACAAAAGATGCTCTCGGCAAGGAACAATTGTCCCTGCTGGATTTAACATCAGGTGCATTCAAATTTAACCAAATGCATCTTAATTAAGACAGGACTCAATCTATCATCCGCTGCTGTAAGCCAGTGGAGATTAAATCGGGTAACGGGCTGTGGGACACCTGGTAAGCAGTAAAGTATCACAAACCCCTTGACCATAGTGTCTACAAAGTGCAACCTAGAATGAGTTTATGGGTTTTATTACAAAAGGGAAATTTGGCCTGGGAGCAATCGGGGAATTGGGTCAGAAGACTTTGTAGGAATCTCACTGATTTAACTATACATTATACGGGGCCAGCAAAGGTTTTCATGCAGCAAAAGGCCATTGGGATTGGCTGTTAGTAAAGCCAAGGACCTAAAAACCACAAACTCTCCTTTTAGTGAATAAACCCCAATGGGATCACAGGAGCACCATGTATGGTGCCCAGGACCCTGTTGGAATTAAAGGTTCTGTGCAGCTCTATATAAGTCAAGTTCTGAATTGTATTTCCTATACCACATTCATACTTGAGGGGGGTGGAAGATCTATTTCTGTAGAGTCCTCATCAGGCGCATTGCCTTTGGGTATTGGGATACAATGCTTTTGGGAATCAACTAAAAGCTTCATTCGGGGGGGGGGGGGGGACATGAATTTTCAATTTAATTCCAGAACAGTTCTGGGAATCTTGAAATTATTAAGCATTCTGATGACAAATAACTCAGCGATTTAGAAAAAAAAAATCAGTTTCCCTAATTAAAGTCCTTTATTTTTCAACTTAATATGTCCAAAACAATTACAATTATTAAAAAAAATATAAGCCCAGAGTAATTTAACTAAATAAACACAGTTATGCTACAAGCCGTGCAGTGCACAGTATACAGAACACAGGGAACCCGCGATCTGATGATGTCATAGCTCTGCTGCTCACTCACTTTTGGAGGAAGATAGACAATTAGCGTCTCGCTGACAGACGCTTTACGCCTCACTCTGGGCATTGATTCTACGACTTAATGAGAACACTGCAGTTAGGATACTTTTAAACGAGGTTAGAAAGTGTCGAGCACCGACAGATGACCTCTCTAATTTAGGCCAATTAACCACAAGCGACAGTTCGTTCTAATTACACAGAGAAACTGTCTTCCTGTTCTAGCTGTGAATCCCAGCCCTAGCATGATACCGACAAGCCAACGATTCATTTGAACGAGCAATACTTACTGGAAAGTAATTAGCTGTCGGTGAACGTTGTATAGAGTAATGTTACGCATTTGTATTTACAGGGGGTCTGTCCCCGGGTGGGCTGGTCCAGATTCTTCAAGCAGGGCCGATCTAAATAGGGTTGGTTGGACCGTTTGGGAAGTCGGGGGCCTCAGTGGGCTCATGTTATGTGATGTAGTAGTGCAGAGCTATCACTGTGTGCAAGCTGCTCTGAAGTCAGGCCCGGTGCAAGGTCGTCAGTCTGTGGTGTTAGTATGTGTGTTAGTGTTTGTGTGCATTAGTCTTTGCATACCCCCCCAGGCTTTTCAAGTGGCTAAATCAGGACACCAATGTTGCGGAATGCTGGTAGAGACAAAGAGTGGAGATGGGAGTGGGATTTGATTATGAATTGGATGGGTTTGGGTACTGATGCCAAATGGCTTCTAAAGCTCCTTGCCAGGTCAAAGGTGTGGGAGCCGCAAAAGCACAGACCTCAATTGAGTTTGCAGATCCCTAATCCAGTCAGGGCAGATCAGAGGATCTCCTCAACCAGCTCATGATCCCTTCTGCCCACAAAAGCTGAACAGCAGGGCAGCTACGCAGGACAGCACCTGAAAATCAGGACTGTCCTGTGAAAATCGGACCACAGGCATGGTCTGTGGATTGTTAGCGTGTGTTGGTGGTAGTTACGATGGGGGAAGCTGGGGAGCCGCCTGGTTTGACCGCCAGAATGTGCCTGGCCTCTCGTGTAAATTTCACTATATTAAACCCACTAATGGGTTTATTCACTAAGCCTCAGGTTTTTTTTTTTATCGAATAGGGGAGTTTTCACAGATCCAACCTCATTTACTTACACAGTATACAGGGCCAGCTCAGCCCTTCCTATTGTAGATTAGGGGTACCTTCAATAATGCAGAATAGAGCTTGACATTCAGAATGAGTAAACTGACTCTGATTCAAAGGGTAGTCGACAAAGCCTGCATTTTACCTACATTTACACAGAATCCCATGTGAAACGTATGCCGTACATGTACATAATATCACCAAGAATCCTGATACCACCTAATACAAGAATTATAATACAGAAAACATTGTATGACGCGGCATTAATGAGTCCCAACACGTATGGGCAAACAAGATCCACTATAGTGAATAATCAGCATCCGTCTCAGAAGAGGTGATTATATAGGATAATCCGACAACGGATGCAAGTAGCTAAGTATGTGGAGTAAGTCCAAGGTCAGGAGAGGCTTATCCTGCAGGGAACTGAGGTTTGGAGAGCGCGTTAAGAGTAGTTCTTCGGTTGCTAGATTATTACCTTTAGGATGCCTTTTGAATTGATGATATTGTGTCATTTTAGGAAATTTTAGAAAAAAGGGACTGCCTTGAGCCAATGTCGGAAGCACCATGCGTGAAGCCACAGAATTGTCGCAAATAAAGGCTTATTTTGCTATTTTTTTGTCAATATGTAGCTTGTTTAACTGGGCGTCTGCATCACGTGTGACCCCATCGATACCACGTTCAGATCTCTAAGGGGCTTGTAGGTTCCCAGAGGCGTTCACAAAGGCATTCACATGAGACATAGAAATAAATGATAAAGGTACTACTTTTTCTGACAAATATTACCTATATATCCCTTATATATAAAAGCATGGTGGAGGGGGTTCCACTTTAGTTGGCAAAAACACGAGACCGTGGAGGACTGAACCAATATCCCTTGACTAGGCTCCAGGTTACAAGAGGATCTCGTAAAACCTGAAATACAGGAGATCTGTGCCATGCACCGAGAACCTCCAGCCACTTCCCTCTTCCTTGTGTTTCACTCTTCAGCTCCATCAACCTTTTGTTTAAATATTAATGTCTGATGTTCTCCACTTTGGAACCTTAAGAACATGCATGTTCAAAGTAAGAGACCTGAACCCTTTAGGTTCCCCGGTGCTGAGGAACACATTAGGTCATGTCTATCAAGGTAGGGTTGTAGCAATTCTTGGAAAAAAAATGTTTGCTCTCTTCCTTTAAAAGTAGTACTTTGTCACAGAACTTCCTAAATATAATTTAAAGACCCAACGAAAAAGATTAAATAAATGCATGCGATGATTGGTTGAGGACCATGAGTTTAGAACATTGTGATGTTTATATATACAGTACATGCAAAGCTTTTACCATAAATGTAAAATGGGTTATATGTTTTGGCTGGCGGTGACATGTACTTTATTACAGTAATGAACGTGTATTCATTCATTCATTAGGGATCTGGATATGGAGGAAAGAAGAGGGAGAGGGAATGGGATAACATTTATATACATAAAAGGATACAGTACAGGAGAGACGTTTATTTCAAACGAGAAGAACAAGAGGCCATGATCTAGAACTAGAGGGCCAGAGGCTTAGACTGAATGTACTTTGATGAGACGGTGAGATAATGAGTATATGTAATATATATATGCATGGGATATATAGAGTAAATATGGCTCCTGAATCTAAGATGAGACCAAGGAAGGATTAAGGACTTAGTCGTTCCATCAGAAAAATGGGCAGACTGGACAGGCTAAGAGGTTCTTGTCCGCCGTCAAATTCTATGTATTATTTCTGGGAAAAAATGACTCCAAAACAGCTTTGAAAGAATAAAGGGGACTACTTTCACATACCAAAACGAGTTCGGTTGCCACCGAGACATCTGCACCAGCTGCTCCCTTGTTGTATTTAAAGTAAGTAGGTCACTGGTAATTGTATAGAAAAGGAATAACTGCACAGTGCCACAGAAGGCATGAATTCGATTATACTTAGAACACGCTTCAGCCATCACATGTACAATACATATATAATGCATACAATAGCTGAGATGACCCTTTACATTCTCGTGGTGTCGCCCTTGCAAATGCCCTGGCTCAAAAAATGCCCTACGAGGGCGAGACCCACATAATTGGAAAGAGCTCCATTGGATTTCAGTGGAAGCATTTTCCTGCCACTGATTGGCTGCTTACAAAGTACATTCATACACATTCATTGTTTAAAGGGCTATGTGGGACCCCAGAGTGCCAGTCAAAAATAATCATTTTTTTTTTTATTTAGCGCCATAGTTTGCACATTGACACTCTGCAGCAATATATTATATATATAATATTAATATATATATAATATAATATAATATATAATATAGATCGCTTAATGAAAAATGACTGCAACTCCCATAACCCCTTGCAATCCCTTGGCCCGAGTTGTTGGACAGGCCTATTGTAGTATCTTCAAGGATAAATCAGAATAAATCATTCAGCATGGATGAGGCGCTCTGATAATGCATATGGATGGCTGCAAATCATGGGAGTTGTAGTTCTAACTCTAACGTGGAGCTTCCAGTTGCAATTAATTTAGCCACCATTTTTTTTTTCATTTACCAACAAATCATAACGACATTATAAGAGACTTTAAATGCCCAAGAAAGGGTAATAGAGAATAGGACCGATCACAAGTTCTGTAGGAAACGTATATTTATTATTCTTATCTGCTACTAATCACAAGAACAGAATCTAAAACCAAAAAAGTGGCAATTATTAAAAAAAAATCATATAAACCCCATTAACACATTGATAATCAGTATAAATATCACGTAGTGGTAGAAGGACGAGAGATTTAATAGATTCATGGATACATTTTGTTTCAAAGGACACAATTATTTAACCATACATTAAATAAACTATTGTTACAAAACTATATGGGAAATGCTATCTATGTAAACGTTTCACTTATATTTAAACCAGCAAGTGTCTGGACCCTGGCTTTACTCTTAAGGATAAAGTAACGCTGGTAAGCAGAGCTTATGGAATAAAACAGTCCAGAGAAGACTGTGTATAGTTACGTAATATATAATGTATTATATAATGATATTTTGTATGTTAGACTTGGGCATTTGCCCGAATAATGAACGAATGAACGCAACATTGGATGAAAGAAAAGAAAAACGAATGTGCGCGATAGGAAAATCTCCATTCATTCGCTCGTCGCCGAAGAGGAGAATCTCGTCATTTTAATTCAACTTCTTCTACCAGTTTATTTCTTGTTTCCATGGCAACCTGGTTGGACAAATGGGATTTTGGAAAATGAAAATGTTGGACGAATTTCGTCCGAACAGAAGACGAAGACTTATGAATTTCATCGAATATGAGGAAATCTTTTCCCCCGAAAACGAACACCAACTTTCTGCTGGAGCCCAAGTCTCATATATATATATATATATATAGATATATATATATATATATATATATATCTATATATATATATAGATATATACACATATTGCTCCAGAGAATTTCATAGCAGAAATGAGCTGTCGCACATTACCCATGTACTTGTTGGTTACTAAGAATTGGTGGCCAAACTCCCTTTTGCTTTTTTTTTTTATTTTAAAGTTTCTATTTTTTTAATTTCACATTTACTTGAAAACAAAAAATCCTTGTACTTTAATTGTGAGGACATACTGTAATTTATTAACTAAAGGGAGAGTTGTGACATCAGCTCTTTTCCTTCATTAATCATTATGAAGGGCCAATCCTGGCAAGTTTCTCCATCGTGAAGGGCAGAGCTGGTCCTGCATGATGTATAACTCAATGGGTAAGAAGACTGAACAAAATCTTACTTCTTGCACATGAGCTGAAACACAACTCTCCTGCAAACGATGACAACTCACTTTTAGCGAATAGATGCCGGGGGGTTTCTACCGGCATTCTATTCGCACTATGATGTCATGGACGGGATAGAAAACCATTTTAAACATGTTTCTGGTGACCACATATTTTATTATATTATAGATAACTTTTGCCCAGATGCATATGAATAATGTGTAAAAAATAAACTGCATATTTTTACTAAGATTTTTATAATGTTTTAATGTTGATATTTTTCTAGATATTTTTTAGCACCTTACTTATTCTTTCAAAAAAAAAATCAAAAAAAAAATATAAAAGGCTGTGAAACCTTTATACACCAGATATGGCTGGATTATAACTCTCATTACATTAAATACATCGGGATGATGAGCATTGCTGTCAAGCAACAGCTGGAGTGTTTCAATACCGTAATCTATCATTTACAAAACAACACCATTTATTTTTGGCACAGACAGAAAGCACTTTAAGATGATTGCGTTCTACAAACTGGGAGGGAATTATCATTAATCCCGTAAATGCCAGAGGCGCACGCTGGTTAGAATTCCAAAATGCTAAAAGTGGAATTCTTTGGATCAGTAACATTTGTCTATATGTGATATTTGTGAATACCCCATAATTACGTTTCATTACCCATAAACCTGGCAAAAGCCAACGCTGATATCCGGTTTATTTACAGAAACCAAGGATAATTCCCTGGATCAATCCTTAGATGGTTTGATAGTAATGATATGGTCCCTCCAGCGATGGGATTTTTAACCCCTGATATACTTTAAGATTCTCCCTTCAACAAAACAATGTTAAACATAAGCCTTTTTATTGATAAAATCTAAACAAAAAATAGAAACATCATTTTTAGTACCGACGAATGCCCAAATTTTTTAATCATGTAAACTTCATTCATCATTTTTTTGCCAGGAACACTTCACTGTCATGTCACACAACAGCATGCACTGGTTGTTGCTATAGAAACAGAAAAAGCTTCTTACACAATACTAGAGAGTGTAGTGTTTTTTGTCAAAGTGGAACAGCACCTTTAAACAGATGGAAACCTCTTTGTGGATAGATTAGTGATAGAAGTAACAGTTACATTTGGCAAAATACCGAGCAATGCTTTGATCTGAAAATTATCATACATACAAAATATGTCTCCTCTGTGGTTACTGATATATTCTTACAAATATTTCACATTCTGGATTTGAACGAGAGTTCCAAAAAGGGTGAAAAATACCAGACCTGCCATAACATGCACGTAAAGCTAATTTAAGAATAAAATATTTTACGTCACTCCATTTTCACATTTCGTAAGGGACGGCATATGTTACAAAAATGTTACAATCCACGAGATAGGAGAATATTCAAAAGTTGCATTATTTAGCACTTTGAGGGAAATAACTGCACATAAGAGCAAGACACTGCGACGAGATGGGGAGAAATCAAACATATACGGATAGCTCAAGCTATTACCGTCTTAAAATCCTTGCTGTCCAAAAACGATCTACATTAACATACAGTACTGAAAATCTCAAGGATAAGGTTTTATTTTACTGGGAGGGTGGTAGATAAGTGGAACAGCCTCTCAAGAGAAGTGGTAGAAGCTAATGCAGTGAGGGGATTTAAACATGCATGGGGTAGACATACGGCTCCTGAAGATGAGACCAAAGACTGATTAAGGCTTGAGTCTCGACATAAGGAAAAAACGGGCTGAACGATTCTTTTCTGCCGTCAAATTCTATATTTCTATCCTTAACCAGGAAACCTTTACATACAGCCCATGCTATTTAAGACTAGATTATAACGCACACCCATTGTACAGTGCTGCGGAATATGGTGGCGCTAATATATATATATATATATATATATATATATATATCTATAAATAAATAATAACTGTCCTATAAAAGGAAAAAAATACTTTCAATTCACATATCTTCACAACTTAAAAGAATATATATATATTTTAAAGTAAGGTTCCTTTGCCCTAAATCCGCCCTCCCTGTGCTATGGATCGGTTGCCCCATTAAAAGCAGCACAATGTTGAATTCACTTCATTGCTTTTTCAGAATCATTTTCAATCATGTAGTGGTAGGGGAAAAATTCACACAACAAATTAAAATGTGTCCTATCTGTACAAAATACAATGCTTACAAGAGTATCATTCATTCATAAATTTTAACAATTAACAGGACAGTATTTTATAAAAAAAAAAATAACAAAAAATTAAGGCGCAACGGAAATATGCACGGGACCCTGTCCTGATGTACTAAAAAAATAAGAGAAGAAATATAAGAAGCTTTTGTGACTCAAAGATATAATTTAGGTTCTAAGAACAAGAGGGAAGTAAGAAAAAAAATTTGTAAAGGAATCTTAAAAACGTCCAACTTGTCAACGCTGGTTATATAGAAGTTTCAAAGTGTCAATGAACATTTGTTTTTACACTTAAGGAAATGATCTAGCAAACTTTACTTTTATTAAAGAAAGTGTTGCGCAACTGTTCCCTTAAGAGGTTAGGAGACAAAAACCCCTCTTGCCGAAGCTCACTTTTGCCTGAAGTCTTAAGGGAACAACTTCAACGTGAGTAAAGATGGTCATTGTTTTCTTAAGCGTGAAAAAAAGTAACGCCACTTTGACAACTAGAGGGGTGAAAAAAGAATGCATTGCTTTAGCTGTTTGGCACTGGAATAGCACACAGGGCTGGATGATCAGATTGCCCATTTCCCCAGAGAACCCATAGAGCTTACATGTTGCTGATCTGCATGTGTAAAGTGCTGCCCCCTGCAGTATGCGGTTGGTATAAACCCACATTAAAGAATTACTTACTCGCTTATGCCCCCATATACTGCAGGGGCAGAAACACGTACAATTTATACATGTCCTGGGGAGAGACAGAGGGGGTTTATTTACTAAAGATTGAGAGTTGGAAGGAGAGTTGGTGGGAGAGCTGTAGTTTTAATTCCCTCACTTCACTATTAAAGGGCAACACTGGTTAATTTCTCCAGAAACGGTGGCTCAGCTGGCCCTGTGTAAAGTATAATTCAATGTGTAACGAGACTGAGGAAATCCCACTGATTTAGTTATACATTATACATGGCCAGCCAAGCTCTTCCTGCAGCAGAAGCTCACTGGGGTTGGCCCTTCATAATGTATAGGAGTTAAAACTACAACTCTTCTGACAACATTCCCTTTTAGTGAATAAACCTCGGGACGTGTGTCGCACACAAGCAGAATTCGGAAAGGATAGCCTCAAAAATAAAAAAAGGGCATCACGAGGTATCATGTGTCTCTCTGCGGGCTTCATGAACAAAGAAAGTTCTTTCAAAAATAGCTGCTGGGAATGTTTAAAAAAAGACAACAAACAAACAAAACCATTTTAGGCTTCAAAAAGTTCCACCTCAACATCAAGTTGGTTCCTTGTTACAAATCTGCAACGATCTGGCTCTGGGTTGAGTTTTTATCAATACCATTTTAACAGTATTTTATGTCTTTTTAGGTACCGCTAATTTACGTGCTTTAGAAGAAAAAGAAAAACAGTAACCAACATTAAAACCCAAAATAACTGTAAATCATGATGAGTACCTTAGCAGAAAGTTACTTTTGTAATGCATTTGTGCAACGTTCTGATCAAGGGCCGTAAATCAAGGACCCATTCTAACAAATAATACTAAGCCACCCAAAGAAATGTAAAATACCGCGACTTTCCATGACAAGCATGATATTGCCATGGCCTGGGAAGCATCGCAACCCTTCAGCTGGAAATCAGGCTTCCCTCACAGAGTAAATTTGACGAGACTCGCGTTTAGCTGAGCCTGGAGGGCCATTTGGTCAAAGGTTCTACTTTTCGTCTTCTCTCTAATCGCCTCTCTCATGTGAAAAGAAGCCCTAGCAATCCTCTTCCCTTCTTCAATAGTGGCTTCTCTTTCCATAAGCAATTTGTCGCTCTTCCTATCTTTCATTCTTATCTGTTGCTCTACGGCTTTTCTGTGAATTTCTTCTTCTTCATTCACCTTTTGTTTCAAAAACTGGTGAGTCTTCTCCTTGATGATGTTCAATTCTCTTGTTCTTTCAGCTTTGTACTTAATGTTCTTCTCCTGCGAGTCTTTGGCATGGCGGATCTTGCGGTTGGTTTCCAGAACCAGCATCTTCTTGTGTTTCATTTGCTCTTTCTTTTGCCTTTCTGCCCGGATCTTTGCCAGTAGTATTTGCTCCTCTTCCCTGGTAGCTCTCTCTTTCAGTTCTTGGTTCCGTTGCTCAAGCATATGCCCATGCAGTTCCTGAGCTTTCTGCTCTTTCTGCTGGATGGACATCTTCTTGAAAAGCTCCTCGGCTTTCGCTTGGTTATCGACCTTCTCTTTCCTTTGGGAGTGTCTTAGCATATCATACTGATTTTTCATCCTAATATTTTCCTTACTTTGCAGTTCCCTGATCATTTTGGTCTTTAATGCTTGAATTACCTTCTCCTCAGGAAGCAGTGAGGGTGTTTCTCTATCCGAGTTATGCGTTCTCTCCGTTTCATTTCCAACTTTTACAAGTCCCTTTTTTAACTGCGTCTTGTGAGTGCTCAGATTTAAGAGCGCATCAATATCTCTGTCATCCTTCAAGCTCTTATTGATCATCTTCTTTGTCTTGTAGTCCAACTTTTCATATTGGTTCAGAACATCCTTAAAACTTCTCTCCTGAGTCTTGACCTCTTCCCAGGCTTGCTCTGCCTCCAATTTCCTTTGCTTTGACATCTCTTTCTCCTTGTGTCTCAGTAACATCAGAGCTGCAATCTTTTTATCCCTCTCGGACACCGACACCCTGCATTCCCGTTCTAACTTTCTGGCCAGTTGCCTGACCTGTAGCTCCGGCTGTTTCAGATCTTCCAGGCTTCTACTTTTCTTGAGGCTGTTGGGCTGGACTGCTCTCCTGGCTTGGGGGATCTCCTTGTGCTTGCTCTTTGTATGGTCCCAGCAATCAGCGGGTTTCATGGTGGTGGGATCACTTCCTGTTCTGGCTTGGGAGGCCCCCCTGTGTCTGTTCTGGGCATCTTCCCACCAGTCAGTGGGTGTGATGGTGGAGGTGAGTGGGTGGGTGACCGTACCAGACTCTCTCTGCTTCCTCTCCATCTCCTCATCCTCAATCAGCTGGGTCCTCAGCTCCCTGCACATCATAACCCTCATGCGTCTCTCCTTCTCATGGGATCGGTGCATATCGGCCACCATCTTCATGGAGGCCCCGGGGAACTCCTCCATTACCTCCTCCCGGGACTTGTGCAGCAGATCCACAGGCCTGATACCGAGCCGTGCACACGCTTCCAATGATCGGGGGCTGGTGAGCACGTAGCGGCTTCCTTGGCCGTCCTCAAAGTTATTGAGGTCCAGGTGAAGAGTTGGAGATCGGGACCCGTCCTCCATACTCCTTGGCTACCGATTTTCCGTTTTTCCCCGCGGCCTGTGCAAGGTGTCGGTACAGCTGACAGTTTGACGCGTCTCTCGGTTGCTATGGGTGATCTGGCAGCATAGAGGGCGTGGAGGTCGGGGAAGCGGATAAACCATCCCGATGCTTCAGTGAGCAACGCGCGCCCTCTGGCGACACGGCGGGGAGTTATCATGGCGTGCGAAGGGTCGCTTGCATTCTTGCGCATGCGCCCTAAGATGGCACTCCCCTGTCATATTGCTACATTGTTTCGTGATCAAATAACAATAAAAAGAACATAACATAGTTGTTAAAAGAACATCACATAGTTGTTGCGACATTTCTGTGCATTGGGGATAATGCATTATATTATCATACCAGCTGTCCCATGTGCCAAATGTCATACAAGCTTATACATTTTATAGCCCAAAACCCTGTATAAATATACATTTAGATTTAAAATTCCAAATAATAAATTACCTTATCACCTATATCTCTATAGGTAACAAAGGGCGTATATTAAAACTAAAAGGTCATCTGTGCATATAAAATCGGTTTTTAGACAAATATTACATGGGGCATCACCAGCAGATCACCAGCTTTTTCATTAACGAAAGTGGTCTCAATTATACGCTAAATAAATGAAATCAATAAAACACTCTGCCAGCATGGTGTTTACTCATAACTAATTATTTGCGGTTATTTGCTTTTTGCTGTGCTTGGCACTTTGTATAGGATTACACGGCGTGGCATGCGCAACACAGCTGGGTGCCTCCTTTCCTTAATTACCAGCAGAGACGCCGTTATTCTTCTTGGGGCTCCTTGTGGTTCCTTGTTGTTTATAGTTGACACCGTTGTCGTAACGCCGCGCGTCACATGCTTATGGTCACTGCAATAATCCTCTGCTTTATATCTTACGGAATGATGTATAACATATGACACTGGAGCAGCCATCTTTCTTACTATTTGCATGGTTATTCCTCCTCATTTGGTTATCCCTCTTTTTTTTTTACATAGAAACAGAATCTGCCGACAGATCCGGCCCATTTGGCCCCATCTATTCTGCCAGTTTTCCCCGACTCAAACCTATATGCCTATCCCACCCATGTTTAAAATCCCTCACTCTCCAGCTGCAGCTTCTCCCTAAGGTAAGTACATTTTTAAAGTTCTTTCATATTTATTGATTATTTAGGTGGCTCCCTGGTACGCTGGTGTGTCCCTTTATGGGCAATAAAATGTGCTCTCTCTCCAATGGGTACACATTTAAAATGAAACATACTCAAGCATGCACCAAAAAAAGGGTAACCTCAATAACAAGCCAAGAATGTATATATTTAGTGCTTTCCCAGTCTAATGAGCTTTATGTTCTCTAAGGGTTAAATCGATGAAAACTGCTGTTCTGGGCTCCAGGTCAAGCAAACGACTCCAGATGACAAGTAAAGTAACACAACCAAAATACTCAGCATTTCAGACACCGAGCTAAAGGGTTTAAGGGTTATTAAAAAGGTCTGCAGGGTATTGGCCTAGGGAAGCGGCCCCCAGTCGGCCCCTCTGCAGCCCCCATCTTCACTTCAGGGTGCCAGGATATGACATCACATCCCATTCCTCCCAACTTCAGGAATCGGGACACTGGGGGGGCGGAGCTTGGGAGGTGGAGTGTCACTCAAACTGCAGTCAGGACCATGGGATTGTGGCCCCAAATAACGCTGCCCCACCGTGCTCGGCCCCTGTCTGGAAAAGCGGCCCCTGTCTGGAAAAGCGGCCCCTGTCCGGAAAAGAGGTCCAGAAAAGCAACAGGTCCGGCCCAGTGGCCCTAGGCCAGGATATGTCGCTGGAATGGACTATCCTTCACACAACTGGTCCTTCAACTGTGAGGCCCCCGGGATGCAGAGGCCTCAGTTTCCACCCCACTGCTTCTTTAATAAAGCAAACGATTTATTGCACAACTTCCTGTGTTGTTTTTTTTATTTCATTTTTTTTCTAAAAGTGTGTTTAATTAAGATAAGAGCCTTGGCATAAAGCATAAAGTTGATAATAATATTCATTTGATGTGGAAACATCATAAGGTGGAATCACTTTATATTCACTTACTGTCCTTATCTTTGTTCTTTGGAATAACTCCAACATTTTGAAAGCTCCGTAAAATCCCAGAACTTGACTTTTCTTCCCTTTGGTAAAAGGCTGCGGAAAGAAAACTAATGAAAAAGTGTTTATTTTTCTTATTAAAGGGAAAGTCCAAAGAATTTTTTTTTTCTTCTTCAGCCTAACCCCCCAGCTCTGTATACAGTAATATAACCCCCCAGCGCTGTATACAGTAATATAACCCCCCAGCGCTGTATACAGTAATATAACCCCCCAGCGCTGTATACAGTAATATAACCCCCCAGCGCTGTATACAGTAATATAACCCCCCAGCTCTGTATACAGTAATATAACCCCCCAGCGCTGTATACAGTAATATAACCCCCCCAGCGCTGTATACAGTAATAACCCCCAGCACTGTATACAGTAATATAACCCCCAGTTCTGTATACAGTAATATAACCCCCAGTTCTGTATACAGTAATATAACCCCCCAGCGCTGTATACAGTAATATAACCCCCCAGCTCTGTGTACAGTAATATAAGCCCCAGCGTTGTATACAGTAATATAAGCCCCAGCGTTGTATACAGAAATATAACCCCCAGCGCTGTATACAGTAATATAACCCCCCAGTGCTGTATACAGTAATATAACCCCCAGCGCTGTATACAGAAATAAAACCCCCCAGCTCTGTGTACAGTAATATAAGCCCCAGCGTTGTATACAGTAATATAAGCCCCAGCGCTGTATACAGTAATAACCCCCCCAGCGCTGTATACAGTAATATAACCCCCAGTGCTGTATACAGTAATATAACCCCCAGCGCTGTATACCGTAATATAACCCCCCAGCGCTGTATACAGTAATATAACCCCCCAGCGCTGTATACAATAATATAACCCCAGCGCTGTATACACTAATATAACCCCCAGCGCTGTATACACTAATATAACCCCCAGCGCTGTATACAGTAATATAACCCCCCAGCGCTGTATACAGTAATATAACCCCCCCAGTGCTGTATACAGTAATATAACCCCCCAGCGCTGTATACAGTAATAACCCCCACCGCTGTATACAGTAATATTACCTCCCAGCGCTGTATACAGTAATATAACCCCCCAGCGCTGTATACAGTAATATAACCCCCCAGCTCTGTATACAGTAATATAACCCCCCAGCGCTGTATACAGTAATATAACCCCCCCAGCGCTGTATACAGTAATAACCCCCAGCACTGTATACAGTAATATAACCCCCAGTTCTGTATACAGTAATATAACCCCTAGTTCTGTATACAGTAATATAACCCCCAGCGCTGTATACAGAAATAAAACCCCCCAGCTCTGTGTACAGTAATATAACCCCCAGCACTGTATACAGTAATATAACCCCCCAGCGCTGTATACAGTAATAACCCCCCCTGCGCTGTACAGAGTAATATAACCCCCAGCGCTGTATACAGTAATATAACCCCCCAGCGTTGTATACAGTAATATAAGCCCCAGCGTTGTATACAGAAATATAACCCCCAGCGCTGTATACAGTAATATAACCCCCCAGTGCTGTATACAGTAATATAACCCCCAGCGCTGTATACAGAAATAAAACCCCCCAGCTCTGTGTACAGTAATATAAGCCCCAGCGCTGTATACAGTAATAACCCCCCCAGCGCTGTATACAGTAATATAACCCCCAGTGCTGTATACAGTAATATAACCCCCAGCGCTGTATACAGTAATAACCCCCCCAGCGCTGTATACAGTACTAACCCCCAGTTCTGTATACAGTAATATAACCCCCCAGCGCTGTATACAGTAATAACCCCCCAGCACCGTATAGAGAGACGTAGGTCGGAATTGACAAACATCTTGTTCTAATAAACTCCCTTTATCTGAAGTAAAAATCAACAGTTATAAAAAGGATATAAACACAATTTTTTGAAGAACATGAATAAAATGTTTAATACTGTGGACCATATTTCACATTTATAAAAACCTCTTGAAGAAGCTGACATAAAATGCAGAATCTGCATTTCTGTTTTATTTGCAAATTGCCTTTCAACGGTATTGTACTTCATAACAAAGGCACATTTTAAAAAAAATATATATATTAGTATTATTATTACTTTCTTCTTTTGTTCCCTATTTAAAATTTCCATGTATCTTTTTGCATCATACTTTCCACAAGAAATTCTTTAAAAATGTTTACTGATCCTGAAAAACCTTGCGTTTGTTATTAGGGATATTTGTTAGCCACATAATTTTTCTTTACCAAACAAATATTGCCATTAATATACTTTTTGGGGATTACATTCTGACGTAGCAGCAGAGACTATATGTATTTTTAAGTATTTATTTAAAAACAATAAATATATATGTGTATATTTACTGTATATAGGTATATATATATATATATATTTATTTATTTTTTAAATGATTTATTATTATTATTTTTTAAATAAAAAATGTATTTGATTTTCACCTCTTTCTGTTTTATTCCTATGAGAAAAGGATTGTCTCGCAGAATATATTTTGTTGGTCTGCTCCCCAGCTGTGGAATTTATTGTTGGCATTGACTGGTGGATATTCCTCATACATCCCTGTTCTGGTCTTCACACATCGCCTTCTATTGTTTTTATTGTGATTTCTAATAACTAGTTTGTATTTTTCTTCAAGCGCGGCTAATCACACATGTATGGATTTAATCATAGCAATTAATTCTAACGTAGCCATAATAGAGCCAGGGTTTTATTTTATAGCCCCAGGCCAACTGAGAAAAAAAAAGAGCTGTCAATCACACGTACTGAAAATAATTTAAATATCAGCGGTTTTAGGTTGAGCGCTGTTCTACTAATAATGTAATAGGTGACAACCCATCAAGGCTTGGTGGGATCGTAGAGAAGAACCTGAACAGCTCTGTCCACCACAACGGCCAACCACTGGGCAACCAAAGTGAAGGTCCAAGGAGCCACCTGATCACTGAAGGTCATCTCATTAAAAAATGAAGTTTCTATTGTTTGGAAATAAAGTATTCTTTGGTTCCTGAGAATACATTTTGCTTTGGGGGAAAAAAAAGTTAGCAACACAATAAAAGCAGCAGTAAAGTATATACCAATGTGGGCTGGTGAATGTCAAGAGATAAAACTGAGCCGAAGAAGTTCTAACAGAATATATTCCAATTCTTTGCGTTCCATTGGAAGTATAATGAGGTCAATAAAGCAAAACAGATGGAATCAATTACATTTTACTATGGCTGCCTGTAGGTTATTGTATTGCTGTGAGTCAGAATGCAGACGAGTAAATCTGCTACAAAATAGCAATCTCTATTATATGAATACATATTGCCCAACCACAAAGGTGCTGCAAAACAATTCTGCTAGGATGGCACTGATGGCGGTAATAAAGAGTAGCAGCACAATGGAATTATTTGTATATATGTCTGCGTATATATCTCTAAAAAAAGAATGTTACCTGAATTGATTGTATGGAAAAGTATTTTTTTCTGAATTTGGGTCCTTCCTTATCCTCGTCACACCTTAACTCACAAACACAGGAATAACATAAAGGGAAGGAGCAGATCTCTAAGTAAAAGGGACTTACTACCTAGTCCTGACACACATAATTTTGGAGACAATCTATCCCTGCAATACTTTAAATCTTCAAGAAAATAAATCTAATCTAATTACTACCAGACTACTTCCCTGGAGTAACATAATATATATATATATATATATAAAGAACAAATACCCAAAATACTGATATTACTACTTTCTTCCATTGAGGGAATTACAACATGTCAAGCAAGTAAGATTATTCTAGTTTATCCATCACCTACCTTCTGATGAAGCCTTATGGCGAAACGCGTTAGGGTTTCCAAATAAACTGCCCAGGATAAAAATATTTTAATAAGATGTTTTCATTTGATTTTATCTATTATCTTATTATTTTTCCTGCATTTACTATAAATAAAACTATAACCTGAATCTGTATGTGGCGCTAACACCCATTGCATGAAGGGACTCCCCTTAAATTAAATGTACCTTTATAAATATGATAGCTGAATGGTGCCCATACATTTTTGTGCAGCCTCCCTTGGAAATACACGGGGGGGGGGGTTCAAGCAGCCATTCAGTGCAGCGGAACTTCAAACCACGGAGGAGGTGTTCCACTCTAGAGCTGCAGCTTCTCCCTAAAGTGAGTATATTTATTTAACTTTTTTTTTATTTTTTAAAACATATTTGAAATAATGTATGTTAAAGTACTTTAATATGCTTTTTCTTTGATGAGGCTGCATGGATATTAAACGGTCCCTTTAAGATTTCTGCCCCCATGGTATACAAATAAAGTGGGTTTGGTATACATGTTCTTGCTTATTTTAGCCCTTAGTGAATAGATCTGTGATTTTCAAATAGGAAAGAGTAGTCTCAGATACTGTTATTGGTTATTGAGTCCCAATACATGGTGGGGGATAAGTGGAATAAGTTAGTAATGAAGAATAAAACCAGATACCCAAGAAATCAATAAAATGATGGAAATGCCAGATAGCATTTGATGATGATGATGGTGATGATGATGATGGTGATGGTGGTGATGGTGATGAGGATGATAATTGCCTTTTGTATGGCCCATGGTGTATGGTTAATTACCATCTTATAAAGGTAATGTTCTACAAAGTGAGGTTCTCCACGCACCCCTGATGTGCCAGACCCATTGGGGGCTTCAGTCATTGAAAAAGCCATGAAAGTAACTCATTTGTGACTAGGGGGTGACACTTTCCTCTGACGCCACGCAGCGTGGAATGTATGATTGATAAATCTCGCTGTATAAATTATGTAGCGGTGTGATTGATGTTTCACTGTGTAGTTTGTGCAGCACTGTATATACTGTATATATACAGTACAGTATGCTCTATGTAACATGTAATATTTATTGATAGTACTAAACAAACGATGTAAGATTTGAATTACTTGTTACTTTTTTTAGCAGTAGTTTTTTTTATTTTTTATGATGTTGTTGGACGAGGCTTGCATGCAGCTGCTTAGCCATGGAAACCCATTCCCTGAAGCGCCCGCCGCACAGTCTTTAAAGTCTTCAGCTATAGAATCAGCAGAGGGTTGTCGACTTTTATGCACCATGCGCCTCGGCACTCGGTGACCCCGCTCTGTGACTTTACGTGGTCTTCCGCTTGGCGGAGTTGCTGCTGTTCCAATAATAACCGTGACCGCTGACCGTGGAATATCTAGCGGGGCTGACATTTCATGAACTGACTTACTACAAAAGTGGCATCCTATTCCAGAGCCACGCGTCCCATACCAGAGCCACGCGTCCCATCCCAGAGCCACGCGTCCCATCCCAGAGCCACGCGTCCCATCCCAGAGCCACGCGTCCCATCCCAGAGCCACGCGTCCCATCCCAGAGCCACGCGTCCCATCCCAGAGCCACGCGTCCCATCCCAGCGCCACCCGTCCCATCCCAGCGCCACGCGTCCCATCCCAGCGCCACGCGTCCCATCCCAGCGCCACGCGTCCCATCCCAGCGCCACGCGTCCCATCCCAGCGCCACGCGTCCCATCCCAGCGCCACGCGTCCCATCCCAGCGCCACCTGTCCCATCCCAGCGCCACCTGTCCCATCCCAGCGCCACCCGTCCCATCCCAGCGACACGTCCCTTCCCAGAGCCACGCGTCCCATCCCAGCGACACGCGTCCCATCCCAGCGACACGCGTCCCATCCCAGCGACACGCGTCCCATCCCAGAGCCACGCGTCCCATCCCAGCGCGACGCGCCCCATCCCAGCGCCACGCGCCCCATCCCAGCGCCACCCGTCCCATCCCAGCGCCACCCGTCCCATCCCAGCGCCACCCGTCCCATCCCAGCGCCACGCGTCCCATCCCAGCGCCACGCGTCCCATCCCAGCGCCACGCGCCCCATCCCAGCGCCACGCGCCCCATCCCAGAGCCACGCGTCCCATCCCAGAGCCACGCGTCCCATCCCAGAGCCAGGCGTCCCATCCCAGAGCCAGGCGTCCCATCCCAGCGCCACGCGCCCCATCCCAGCGCCACGCGCCCCATCCCAGAGCCACGCGTCCCATCCCAGCGCCACGCGTCCCATCCCAGCGCCACGCGTCCCATCCCAGCGCCACGCGTCCCATCCCAGCGCCACGCGTCCCATCCCAGCGCCACGCGTCCCATCCCAGCGCCACGCGTCCCATCCCAGCGCCACGCGTCCCATCCCAGCGCCACGCGTCCCATCCCAGAGCCACGCGCCCCATCCCAGCGCCACTAATCCTATCCCAGCGCCACGCGTCCCATCCCAGCGCCACGCGTCCCATCCCAGCGCCACGCGTCCCATCCCAGCGCCACGCGCCCCATCCCAGCGCCACGCGCCCCATCCCAGCGCCACGCGTCCCATCCCAGAGCCACGCGTCCCATCCCAGCGCCACGCGTCCAATCCCAGCGCCACGCGTCCCATCCCAGCGCCACGCGTCCCATCCCAGCGCCACGCGTCCCATCCCAGCGCCACGCGTCCCATCCCAGAGCCACGCGCCCCATCCCAGCGCCACTAATCCTATCCCAGCGCCACTAATCCTATCCCAGCGCCACGCGTCCCATCCCAGCGCCACCCGTCCCATCCCAGCGCCACCCGTCCCATCCCAGCGCCACCCGTCCCATCCCAGCGCCACGCGCCCCATCCCAGCGCCACGCGCCCCATCCCAGCGCCACGCGCCCCATCCCAGCGCCACGCGCCCCATCCCAGCGCCACGCGTCCAATCCCAGCGCCACGCGCCCCATCCCAGTGCCACTAATCCTATCCCAGCGCCACACGTCCCATCGCAGCGTCACACTTAATTTCACTGAGCTCTTTAGGCTGCATGGCTAGAGGCCTGATTTTATACACCTGTGGGAATAGGAGTGAAACACCTGAATTCAATACTTACGAGGCGTGTCCCAATACTTTTGTCCATATTGTGTAGAATTTACTGTCAGATCAGCCCCCGTCTAGTCGCCCGTTTCTCCTGCTGTAAAGACTCAAACCCTAATCAGTCGTTGGTCTCGTCTTAGATTCAGGAGCCGTATGTCTATCCCATGCGTGTTTAAATCCCCCCACCTCTGCTGGGAAGCAAAGCTTTTTTTAGCAGGAATTTTCAGCAATCTTCAGATGTTGTCCAAATTGTTTGCCCAGCTCTTCGAAACATACTCCATGACTTCCGAAGGCGTATTCATTTACACGGGAACATAATACGGTGCCTTAATCTCAGGTAGCAGGCCTCTTCGTCATTACTGCAAGAAGAGTAGTGATGGGATACAGGGAATAGATAGACAATATTTTTCCTCCCCTGCAAGCAATATCTCTAAAAAGGCACATATTATGTACTACCCCTTAGAATGCATCTGCCATTTTGCAGTTCGGAGCGCAAAATAAACCGGGGGAATGGTGATTATCGATTAAAATAGTAGCACAATCCTCCTTTTGTGTATGCCATGGGATTTGGATGATTATTCCTCCCCATTAAGTTAATTCTCCCCTGTAGTTAGGTTACGGTTTCTTTGTGCAAGATGATTGCTTTTGTAACAAGAGAAGAATGGGAGGGAATTTAAGACCGAAAACTGCTATACATAGAAACCTAGAATTTGCCAGCAGATAAAACCCATGCAGTCCGTCTACTCCAACGGTACTTTATTTCCTGCTGTAACGACTCAAAACTTAATCAGTCGTTGGTCTCGTCTTAGATTCAGGAGCCGTATGTCTATCCCATCACTACCCTCACTATATTAGCCTCTACCACTGCTAATGGGAGGCTGTTCCACTTATCTACCACCCTCTCAGTAAAGTAAAACATTTCTTTAATTTCAGTTAAGCCTCTGAGCCTCTAGTTTTAGGTTATAGAAAGACAGATAGACAAACAAAATAGATAGATAATAATGATGACGATAATGATGACAATAGATAAGTAGACAGAGAGAAAGGTACATATATATATAGATAGATAGATAGATAGATAGATAAATAGATGGATAATAGAAGGATGATAGATAGATGATAGATAGATAGATAGATAGATAGATAGATAGATAGATCATAGATAGATAGATAGATAGATGGATAATAGAAAGATGATAGATAGATAATAGATAGATAATAGAAATATGATAGATTGATAGATAATAGATGCTGAGAATGATGACAATAGATAATAGATAGATAGATGAAGATAGATATAGATATGTAAATAGATAGATAATGAGGATGGTGACGATAACAATAGATAGATAGCTGTGATGATGAAGATACACAGCCAGCCAGCCTGCCAGACAGATGATGACAATAGAAAGATACGATGAGGAAGACAGAGTCCACCAGCTCTTGGTTCAGGACCCTGGAGAGCGCCAAGCACGCGCGCTCTCGAGTTCATTGGAAAGCGTGGCCGCGCTTGTCAGGTAAGCGGCGAGCGGGAGCGCGCTGGCTGGTCTCCAAGCCAAGGAAGAGCTCGCGCGATCCCCGGGGAATCCCAGGCACGCGCGTCGGCTGCAGGTAAAGCGCATCCTAATGGCGGTGAAGTGGGGGTTGGGGCAAGGAGATTTAACCCTTTACTTGCTGCAAAGAACATGTTTCAAAGCGCGAGCCACGGAGGGGGGGGGGCATATTTCATATGTTCCCTGTGACCTTATGAGGAAGCACGGGAGGGGGTGGGAGGGCACAGGCATACATGTCTGATGAGGGAAGAGGAGGGCACGCAGTCTCCCTGAGCATGGAGCGGGGCTGCTGACAAGCACAACCTGTCAACGAATCAGTGAATGGGAGGCAGCAGAGAGGGGTCTCGCTCCCTGGTACGGCTGGGCACAAAGACGAGCTCGGGAAGGAGGCAATGCACCCCCGCCAGCACCGCGCACAGCCCACGGACCACCACTAAGTGAGTGCAGTATCGTGAGCGGGGACTCAGGCTAGACATTGACGGATATTGTGTCCACAGTCATGGGTTGGGAACCTGGGGCCACCCAGCTGCTTTTGGGCAACAACTCCCATCATTCCTAAGATGAAGGGAATTATAGTGAAAAAGTCCCAGGATGAGCACAGGATAGTGCTCCCCTGGATAGTGTCAGGGTAGGGGGGCATGGGGGGGGGCACTCTGGGCTGATCAGATTTAAAGATTTTGTGTTTTCTAGCATTTCCATAGTAGTCACCAGCTGGACCCTTTCATGGATTTTCTATACATTCTCCTTCAGTGAAAGTGTTTTGATAAGCATGGGCGATGCACACAGATCTTTATTGTTGGGCCACTTGGTTTATTTGACCCCCCCCAACCCCGGTGTCTGAACGTTGCCAGTCTGCCCCTGCATGGTGTAAATGCCTCCAGGAGCGTTGGGCTATTGTAGTACGAGTTAACCCATTGGTGCCTGGCTGTACGGTTTACACCTCTCTGTTGTGCAGGGCTGGCTGTGCGGATGCCTCTGCTTGAAGAAAGATGTGTCATGGAATAAGAGGCAGGAGGCCAGCGCTGCTTCTAGGTCAGCCTCTCCTGGCCCTTCTCCTCTGGGTCCGGCTCTCCGTCTGCTTTGGTCCAGTGCAGCTCTCTGTTGGTAAGTCAGTGACGCTCTATTGTCTCCGGCAATGAATAGGTTAACACAATGTAAGCATGCACTTTTTTTGCTTGGAGTGGCTTTTGATGTATTATCCGGTGTTTCCCAAACATCACAGAGAATCTCCATCCCTTTCTTCTTTGTCTCTCGCTTTCTCGCTTTCATTCCTGTTCTCTATTAGGATCTCCTCCAATTTGTGCCGCTCTATTCCGTCTTCTTTCCTTCTGGATCTGTCTTTCCTTTCCTTGCCCCCTATACAGATGTTTTTGTTCTTTGCTACTTCTTTACCTCTGTCTCATTCATGTGTTATTCCTTTGTTTCCTCCGAGACTCTGGGGCTTTATTCACTAAAGGGAGACTTGTCGGGGGTGTTGTGGATTATGGTTATAGAAAACTATGATGATGATGATAATAGAAAGATGGATAGATAGATGGATGGATGGATAGATAGATGGATGGATGGATGGATAGATAGGTAGATAGATGGATATATAGATATGACAGACAGGTAGATTAATGTATAGGCAGAAAGACAGATGGACAGATAGATAATGCATGGATACATCCATAGATTATATCAAATAAAAATAGCAGAGAACGCTGCCAAACAACTCTCGGTTCAGGACCCTGGAGAGGGCAAACCCTGCACGCTCTTGAGTTCAGCCCGTCCGGTAAGTGCTGCTACTTCTTTACCGCTGTCTCATTCACTGGCTATTCCACCGTTACCTCCGAGACCCTGGGCTTTATTCACTAAAGGGGCGAGTTGTGGTATAAACTCCCTCACATCACTATTCATTATAAACGGCCAACACTGACATATTTCTCCTGCATGAAGTGCTGAGCTGGCCCTGTTTAATGCACGATCCAACACATAAGGAGACGTTTTAATAAATCTGGCTGATTTAACTATACATTATACAGGGCCAGTCACGCTCTGCCTGCACACGGAAGGTAACGGGTTGGTTCATAACGTATAGTGAGCTGAAAGACAACTCTTTCGTGAACGAACCCCTTTACCCTTTATCTCCATTCCACTTTCCCTTTCTCCTTTTTATACAATCTCACTCTCTTCTTCCAAGGCAGGGCTAAAGCTGACCGTATTGCAAAAAGGCCAACATTAACCCTTCGTAGCGCATACAATTATAGGAACAAACCCATAACTCACCGTTTAATTAATCAGCGCCACTCGGCTCGCTGGCTCTCTCTTTTTTTTTTGGCTCTTTTCCCTCTCTCTTTCCCCCCTTTCTGTTTCAGGCTAATGCACTTTACAGAACCACAAGCTCCCAGCACACACTCTAATATATTAAACATTTAAATATATATTTAGTTCTGTAAGATCGGGATTTCTTTGTGCGGGTATTAATAGGATTTGCAGCGTGCTTGCTTCTGCCCTGGGCTTTAACACTAGCTACAGCCTGATAATATTATTACGGCTTCAAAAGTGTGGAATTTAATAAGACGTGCGGGGTTTTATACAAAGAGCCTTAGACTATCTGCTCCGCTCTCCGCTGTTCCACAAGCCAGAAAATCTGATTTCTTTATTGAATGCTTCACGACGTAAAAAAAAACCATTGAAAAGCAAAAAAAAATAATGATAAATGCCTTTTATTTTTCTAAATCAGCCAATTGCGGGCGGGAAATAAATGGAATGTATTTCGGGTTACGGTATCGATATTTTGGAGCTTTGATTTTATGCAAATGGCATCATCTCGCCGGGAGACGTACACCTACTCGTTCGGCCGTAAATAAAAAGAACAATTCTAAGGCGAAGTTCTAATTGTGGAGCAGTCGCCATGCCAACTAATGGAATATTCCTACTGATGACTCCGCGTTTGGCACTTTGGAACAGAATTATTCTTTATAAATATGTGTTCCATGTTATTACCGGAATAATGTTAACACTTCTGCTGCCAGAGAGGTTGTGTTCTACATTCTGCGGGCATCATAAAGGGTAAAAGATACTGCAATATGTTTTATAGGCAGTGAAATAATTACTCATTGAGAAATAAAGGAAGCCCTGGCTTTCCATGGGGCCATCTTGGCAAATGCCACTTGGGCCAGTGCTCAATGACACCTCTTACCTACCTTTATTGTCGCTTGTATTGACATGGCCTGTCTTTTAGTGTGTGGCCCTTGGATGCATACGAACGGCCCCAAGCTGCAAATGTGTAAGAGCGTATGGTGCAGCTGTGTATATCCAGCAGGCGTCCACACGTGGGTCACTTATTTGGCTGTTGGCTAGGGTGACCACATCGGCCATGTTTTCCACGACCCATATAATAAAGTTCACACATTGCTGACCAGCCCAGATAAAATGCTGCACCGCAGTATGTGGGACGTATAGACTCATGGAAGGGAACCAATTAGTCAGCTATACATCCTCCATACTGCAGGGCAGCATTTTATCTGGGCTGGTCAGCAATATGTAAAATTTATGTGTGTCCTGGAAAACATGGTCGATGTGGTCATCCTACCGTTGGCCTTAAAATGCCAGGGGCAATTACGTATATTCCCCAGCCCATCCCTGGCTGAAAGAACAGCTCTATGGAAAGCGTCCAGATGTAGAACTAACCAGTTAAGGTAACATCACAGCTTTTAGCAGAACTAAAGTTAACCTATTAACTATTAATTAGAATAACTATTAATTATAATAACTATTAATTATAATGACTCTTAATTATAAACTAACAACATCCTTTGCTATATTGATGGGCAGGCAGGATTATTGTTTTGTATATATTTGATTTAAAAGTAGGGGACTCTTTTATCTCAGGCTCAAAGCAAGGTGGCAAAAGGTGGTCTTTCGATTCTAGTCTTGTCAGACCCCCAGAATATATGTATTGTAAGAAGCGCTGTGTAAATTGTTGGCGCTATATAAATAAAAGATAATAATAATAATAATAATAATTTATTTCCAGTCCTCAAGGTCTTTCACTTCTCTTATCTGAAGCAATGGAGGGGGATGTAGCTTAAGGGGGATCAAAAATGATTCCTATTCTGGGAAAAGAGTGTTAGGGTGACTGCTCCCTGTATAGATATAAGGCGGGTTTCTATTATATATATTACTTATTTTAATCTATAAACGCAATATCTACGCTTATTTCGTCTATAGAACTGCAGCATGTAGGGTGAAGCCACGCTAGCCTGTGTTTGGAGAGCTTGCAATTATGTTAAGTATTGGATTCATTCCTTTCGGAGGGGGTACCAACGTGAAGACATTTTGCCGTATAATGGTAGTCTGCCAAATCTGTGCGTTATAAACTATCAAAAATTACAGGATATCAGCAATCAGCAGTTTTAAGGAAGATATGTAATCACAGCATCTGATTGTTTTTATCGTTATCATCATGAAATCTTACGTTATGAACAAGGTGATAAATTCTTAACGGGGAAAGAATTTCATTTGCTTGAGAAATAAATAAGATTTTGTATCATCTTTAGCTGCATGCTTCCGATATTGTAAGCAACCCATGTTCTGGTTCCTAGGGTATGTAGGGCCATGTGTGAACTAATAAGCAGGGCAGTTTATGTTATTTACCCCATAGAAAGAGTGGAGGTGGCAGTCGAATCAGTGTATGGTGGCATTGGTGCTGAATACCGACCCTCTTGGCCTCTAGGCACATGCTCCCACAATCGCCCACTCTCACGTATTTGTCGGGTGCCTGGCTCCACTTCTTGAGCTTGGTGGAAGCTGCCATCGCCGACATCCTACCTCCCAGCTATAGTAGTCTGGACACCCAACTGCCGCTGAGCGGCTGGATTATCCAGCAAAGCACTGGGAGTCACAAGAGCCTGAGGCCCCTAGGCACATGGTTAACGTGCCGAATATTGTGCACTAATGCCACCTGTCTGACTGCTCAGCGAGGTGCAGGGTCTCCTTAAAGGGACATTCCACCCATCATAGACACTTTAATATATATGATAGCTGATGGGGTCCCTTTAAATTTACATGGCGGCCCCTCTTGCATATGCATTGGGGGTATTCTGCATAATCCACCCATATGCATTTGCCCCCTTACCCCCCCAGCTGTTTTCCATGCGTTTGGCTGAAGCAGTCTAGATTTCTGTTATAAATGGAGCTCGGTATTTATCACGCACAGCCTTTTTTTATTCGTTTACATAAACTAAAGGGGTTTTATGTTGAATTAGTTGTTTACAATGATACGAACATATTTTAATGAATCCTTTCTAATGATCTAAAATCTACTTCACAAGCTTTATCAGCTACACAGACGCATTGCTGGAACGGTATATCATGGAGATTAATGGTGCCACGATTAAAGACCATAACTGCTTGTACAATGTTATATGTACCCATCCTGTGTGTCTAATTAGATGTGTTCTAATTATTTTTTTTATTGGAAACCTATAATTTTTCAGTGGGTTACAATGTTGCTTTTGTTAAATTGTGTTAAGTGAATTCCATACCCAGAGGACCTCATCGCTTTGGCTGTGCACACCTTGAGCATATTAACTTAGCGCCGGTTGGCAGGTAGACATACATTGATTCTCACCATTATGTCGCGTAAGTGATTGCCCAATCTTGAGAAGATTGGGAAACGAATCGATAATTGTTTACAGTGCTTCGGGGTAATAAGAAGTGCCTTCCTCACTCCTGTTTTGAAGGACAGTCATTGTGATACCACCACATTATACACACACATGCATTTGTGAGTGTGTATTTATATATATATAGATATATATATATTATATATATATATTTATGTATATATATACACACACACACACATATATACATATATATATATATATATATATATATATATATATATATACATATATACAGATCTACATATATAATATTATTTATATATATATAATTTTTATATATATAGATTTTTTTTAATATAATTTAATATAATAACCAATAAAATAGCCAAAGTGCATCAAAAGCAAGAAACATTTTTTTTTTACAAATATCCTAACAAAACTGATTTGGTTTAAAACGGAAATATTTCTTCTCGTTTCACAAAACCTCTGATTGTTGCCCTTTTCACAAATATATATAAGAAACAGGAATTCTATCATTTAATACTATTCTCATTACTAGAAATCCCATTGAATCAACATAATAACAGAGGACAAGTAAGAAAGCTTTCAGAAACCAGTACAGTCACCACATTGTGTGACATTCTCTCACTGCGGCATTCATTCCTCTAATAACCTTAGGCTTATTAATTCAAGTTAGGCTTTCTGTTTCCTAGGATAATTAGGTGTAGCTTTAACATCATTCTTACTTGATACTGAAAAACCCCATATGGGAATAGTAAGGCATATATATAGTGAACTTAAAAAAATAATAATAATTAATCGCCCTACTACATAGAAACTCTGTGCTTAATGGCTAGACTGCTCTCCCTTGCTGAATCTAGCTCTTAAGTCTTTGCAAAATGATTCTCGGTCAATGGCATGGACAGGGTGATGCTGCATTTACTGCTGAACTTGGCCATGATGGGGAATGTACACGGTGAACATATGTATGCGTGTGCGGACACACGGTGCTACTGAGCAGGGCAGCCATCATGGAGGTAAAAACGGTACCGGGTAAGCATGGGGACCTGGCCTTCCAGATTTATCACAAGCCCCCCATTTGCCTTAGTGGTCTGCTACCCATGTCTGGTGGCCATAGCTGGGGAAACTCCAGGTTCTTAGGAGGTGGCGTTGCATCAGGCCCCATTCCCCCTCGAACAATGGCCTGTGTCCCGCAACATCAGTAGGACCGTCCACTGACGTCAGCGGGATTGCCCACCAACATTGGCAGGACCTGCTACCTGCACAGGGGAGGGCTCTGGGTAACTGGGGGCACAAAGTTACCAGTTATGCTGGTTGCCCCTTTCTGGACTATGGGGCCTGGTGCCCCAATTGCAAGCTTTAGGGCCTGGTGCAAAAATGGGGGGAAGCAGTGATAGGGTGGCAGGAGGAGCATGGGGTGGGGCAGGGCACATGGCCCCTGTCTTTAGGTTTGTACAGGGCCCCAAGATTTATGGTGGCGGCCCTGCTTCTGAGTTATAGAGCACGGTGCCCCTTTAACAGGTGAGAATAATTACATGGAAAATATATAGATTTGCAGAAATTGCCAAGAAATAAAAAAAAAACCATGTGGCTTGGGATTTAAACTGTATATTCATTTTAAATGACTGCTTAACAACATAAAAAAATGAAAAGGAAATGAATACGGTCATTTAAGAATCCTGCCATGGTATGCTGGAACAGTAAAGTTTATTACATGTTCTTTTTTTAAGCTTCAAGGATGCAGGAGAAAGAAGGTCAGCCGGGACACAAACGCTGTCAAGCATGAAAGAAAGCCGGTGTTCGGGGCCGGGGAAAATGCTGCTTGTGATGAGATGCACAATTAAGGCGACAACACTGGGCCAGATTAACTAGAGCGAGGCTGGATTCACGAGGGCCAGGGGGCCACCATTTCTAAAGCGTTTCACTTGGCAGCCATTATTTTTTTTTGGGGGGGGGGCATTAGCTTTCTTGTAGCCTTAAAAAAGCAGTTTTTTTAGAAGATATAGTACCTGTTACTTATATCTGTGGACTCCTAAGAAACATGACATTAACCCTTTAAATTCCAGTTGAGGGAATAGTAAGCCCAGGGTGAAGAGCATGAAGATATAGCAGAGGTCATTTAACCTGATATACCTGTTCTTATAACATATCGGAGAGACCTTTGGTGTCAAGAAATCCTCGATAGGAAAAAAGATTTCAGAAAATGCAAAATAGTAATATCTACCGGTATTCCCCCCCCCTCCCCCAAATAATAAAGAAGAAACTTTGGTGTAACCTTCTCTGTCAATAAACATAGACATGACATCTCCCAATTGTCCCTGCTTAAGCGGGACAGTCCCTCTTTGGGACCCAAGTCACTTTTGTCCCTCTTACCTCCCCTGATGCTCCTCTTTTCTAGGAACCAAGTGTATCACATTGTTCTGGAATAATAATACACACATTATTGTTTGATTAACCCCTTCGAGACAAAGGCTGATTTTACTTTTTGTACCCTTTGTGACAATGGCCTTTTTAACATTTCTGCGCTGCTTGTGTTTAGCTGTAATTTTCTTCTTTCCCGTTTACTGAACCCACACACATTAGATATTGTTTTTTTCAGGACAAGAAGGGCTTTCTTTAGATGACATTGTTTTGATTGTATCATATTATTTACTATTAAAAAAAATATAAAATATGGTGAAAAATTTAGAAAAAAATGACTGTTTCTAACTTTTAGTTGAAAAATCTTTTACTCATCTATAAAAGGTAATGAAAAAACCTGCTAAATAGATTCTACTATTTGTCCTGAGTTTAGAAATACCCAATGTTTTTATGTTTTTTTGCTTTTTTCTACCCATTATGGGGCAATAAGTACAGGTAGCGTTTTGCTATTTCAAAGCCATTTTTTCCAAATCTGGTAATTCTTCCCCCCATGTGCCATTTCGGGTATCTTTGAACCCGGCCAATGCAATTTACCCCATCAAGTCATATATTTTTGAAAACTAGACAGCCCAGGGTATTTCAAATGCTAGTATTTTAACTCTTTCCATGCACCATATCTACCACCAGTCTTTGTCAAACTTTGTGGTAGTCATTTTTTTGCATTTGGTTTTCCACACACATTTTAATTCAGGTATGAATTAAAATGTTCTCGTATATGTCACTATCACAAAACACCCCAATATGTGTTCAGCAACATCTCCTGAGTACAGCGATACCTCACATGAATGATTTTGCCTGGCTGTTTGGGGGCAAAAGGGCCACATTTGGGGCATGCGCTTTTTTCAATGTTGAACTTTGGCATTTGGGATCCACTGCCCATGCCCTATTTGGTACATCTTTGAGCCAGGCCATTTCAGTGTGCCCAACAAAACCATATATTTTTCAAAACTAGACACCACAGGGTATTTTAAATGCTGGTATTTTAACTCTTTGCATGCACATATTTTACCACCAGCATTTTTTCAAAGTTTGCAGTAATATTTTTGTGTGTGTATTTTTCCCACACACACCTACTTTATGTATGAATTTACAGCTCCTGGTATATGCCGCTGTCACACGACACCCCATAATGTGTTCAGCAACATCTCCTGAGTGCAGTGATATCCCACATGCATGGGTGTGTCATTTTTTGGGGGAACTAAAAGGCCACATTTGGTACGTGTGCATTTTTCTAATTGGAAATTAGATGTGTGGCCATCCTTCCCCCCGTGTTAATTGGGACGTTGTTGAACCTGGCCCATTCAATTTACCCCATCAAATCATACATTTTTTAAAAGTAGACACCCCACGGGCATTTAATATGCCAGTATTTTAACTCTTTCCATGCGAGAATTGTTTTAAGCTAATATGCTAATTTTAGGACTTGCTCACAAAAATATATTTTTTATATATATATATATTTTTTTTTTATTATTTTTTTTTAAAAAAAAATTAACATTTTTTTTCAACTTGGAGGTTCCCCTGATAGTGACATCAGTGGGAAATGATTTTTACATTTTACTGTTTTTTTACTATTTTTTTCTAATTATTATTAATTTTATTTTATTTTTTAATTTATTTTTACTAATCACACTGTGATTAGAAAGCTGGGCTCCATTGACTTGCATGGTGAATGCAGTACCTGTATTCAACCTGCAAGTGGAGCCAAAGTTCTCTAGATGGTCTGGACCATCTAGCGAACTTTTAAAATTTGTGGTTCCTGTTACAGGACGGCGGCCATCTTCCTTGATGGCGAAGATTGCCGGCAGCTGCGGCTGTGACCGCTCTCCGGAGCGGTCACAGCCCATCAAAAGGTTAGTGTTTGGTGTCGCTGGATGCCTCTTGATCGAGGCATTCCAGCGACACCATTTAAGTTTAGGAGGCGATCGTCGATCGCCTCCTAAACGCTTTTAAAACGGGCGTCCGCCGCCATACAAAGTATGGCGGATGTTGACGCCCCGTGGAGGGGCCAGAGATGGCCCCTTCGTGCCGATCGCGGCGTTGCTGAATGCCTCGAGGTCGAGGCATTCAGCAACGCTTTTTGGGTGCAGAAAGCGATAGTAGATCGCTTTCTGCACCCGTTTAAAGACGTGCCGGTCCTGGCACGTCAATTGTCGTAAAGCACATGCTTTTCCGTGCCGTGCCAGGACCGGCAATTGTCATTAAGGGGTTAAACAGCAATGAATGCATCTATTAATTAGTTTCAACAAAACCCATTGATACAGAAATATAGCCTAAAAAGTCCCTGTCACGAACGCACTCTACTCCAAGCGTGCGCGTGACTTGGTTCTGGTGGTAAAAGGGTTAAAATTCACTATCTGTCTGCACTAGACCGGAAATAGTGATAAAAATACAAATATCCACCTTAATACCACCCGCAATTAACTGTAATGATATAACAAATATCAAAATAACGCTGCCACCACCAAGACAATTTAGAAATGGGGTGTCTTGGTACCCCAAGTGAATCAGACTATAACAACCCACACAGTATATTTTAACACAAAAATTATGTGATTTAAAATTACCAATAAAACGGTCTCTTCAGGTAACGCGAGTCTTTACCAGACAAAGGCAGAACTTAATAAAGGAATATTTATTATGAATAAAAAAATCACAGTGCATACACAAAAAGATGATAAACAGATTATTTACACCAAACAGATAAAATAAAAAGGAGAAAATTACAGAAAACCTAACTACTCACTGAATGGTCAAGTAACAGTTTTTCTGTCCGTAGGGCTCCGGCAAGGAAAGATGGCGACTTACTCAAAATTAGATCTTGGCCCCTAGTAAGCACACTCACCAATCTTCTTTCACTAACTTTATACTCTTTCCCAGTTCATCTCGAGTTTCCAAGCCGGCCCAGAGGTGGTATAAGCGGAGGGAAGGTGTACCATAAGTGACCTCCCCCTTGTGTGGTGGAAACATATCAGTCCAAATAACTTATTTTCATTTTATCGTTCCTCCTGTGCTCGCCACAGTAATAATTTATGCGCTTATGAATTTCTTGTAAATTGTGAAGTCCATAGATATGTCACACTTGCTACATATGACTGAACATCATAGACTTCACAATTCCTTCCAAACCGTTTACGTTGCGCCGCCATGTTTGTACTCTTTTTGTAGGGTGCGCTTTCCCCGTTCTAGGTATGCACACAAGGAGGTATGATAATGAATATATGAGTTATTATTGATATGTGTTGGATATGACCTGGATATGAGATGGTTTTCCTGACTGCTAGTGGTCACTTAGCATATCAAAGAATCCAGTATCTATGAGGGGATACAGGCATATGGTCGTCTACATTTGAACCTAGACAAAACGGCAGCTCCACTGCAGGACCTAACACCCTGTAGAAGGCCCCGGTTGGAGTCCGAGCTTCAAAGGACAAATTTATCTCACAAGACCTTTTGGCACCACATGACTGTACAATCAAATTAACCCCTCTCATACTGAAATTGGCCATACCATCTCTACCAAGTAGCAAGTCCATGTATGCACTACACAAGTTGGTATGACAGTCCCCATAAAGCCCCACTGTCCCTCTTTTGCCGTGTAAACAATAGTCTAATTGTTTCAGGAATTAAACGTTACTCTTTTTTGTAAATTTTAGTTTTTTGAGAATTTAGTTTGTTGAATAAAATATCTAAAACATACAATACATGTATCATGCTTATATGAACATCTAGGTCTGTACAATTTATTTCTGCCCCATAGAGATTTACTTTGCATAAGACTATTACAGTGGATCTGGGGGGTGATAATATGAAACCAAGTTTAACAAAATAACATTAATATAATTAATTCGTATCCAGAACTTAATCTGCTGGGATTATGCTATTTATTTCTGCGATATGGAAATTAAATTACTTCCGCTGCAACGATAAATATGCGCAGGGATTAATCTGGAATAATGTGACCTACTAACACTGCAAGCACGAGTTGGGTGCGTTTTGCTGCTGTGTATTAAATTAAGGGTATAAGGGTATTTCCCTCTTGTATTTGAGGTCTGGGAGTGGTGTAAACTTTGGGGTTTTAGCATTATGTATTCATAGTCATTAAATCACAGTGTGAACACAGTAATTGAGTCAAATTTAAATATCCAAAATATTTTTGACATTATTATATTTATTAATTATATAAATTCTGTCATTTATTTGAATTTATTTTATCAACCTAGTTAATATTATACTTCACCGTTCGTGATAGCTCCACTAAGAAAGAAGGTATATTAGAGCACTCTGAGAGTGCTTTAATATCCATTCTATCAAAGAAGAATAACAAGTGAATCTGCAGCCCTGCAGCTGCCCTCCTCCTCAGTGGTCTGACAATTCTTGCCACTGATTGGCTGCTCAGTGGGAGCGCGTTCCCCACATACGTACTGGGACTGTATTTATACGATGGCTGGAGTGTCTCTTTAAGAGTCTCCTGCATCTAACCATGACATCCCTCCGTCCTTCTTTCAATGCCCTCCAATTTATCAATGTCTTTGCGGAAATAACGTCTTCCCGGTGATCCGGCGGTTAGAAATATATCAGATACTCAGCGCACCACCTGGAAATTCTTCAACCAAGATAGAAGCCACTTTCATTACTGACCTGTAACCTTTGCTGTAAAAAAACACATTTATGGTGGAAAGACATCAACGGATATATTCTCAAATGTTATATTATTCGTGTAACATCAAAACATCAGCAAGTTGTGAGATTGATATCTTCGAGTTTTTTTATTACCAGCATCAGATTAAAAATAAGTTTTCAAAAAGAATTCTGCTATTTTAAAAAAAAAATAGCTTCAGTGTTTCCATAATAGCATAATGTTTCCAGCTAGCTGCATATTAGGCATTTTGTTCTCACTCTGTTATGTGAGCCCCAATCTACTAGACAAACACCCTGATTCCTTATCATACTGCCTTGGGTAAACAGTAGAATGGCTCAGTCTCAATCACCCTAATGAAGGACTTCATTAGCATTGCCATAAAGCATCAGCTCAGTGTAGTGTTTGAGCCGGGAAAGTCACCCAAAATATCACATGGGGGTTACTACTGTATACAGCGCTGGGGAGTTATATTACTGTATACAGCGCTGGGGGTTATATTACTGTATACAGCGCTGGGGAGTTATATTACTGTATACAGCGCTGGGGGTTATATTACTGTATACAGCGCTGGGGGGTTATATTACTGTATACAGAGCTGGGTGTTATATTACTGTATACAGCGCTGGGGGTTATATTACTGTATACAGCACTGGGGGTTATATTACTGTATACAGCGCTGGGGGATTATTACTGTATACAGCGATGGGGGTTATATTACTGTATACAGCACTGGGGGTTATATTACTGTATACAGCACTGGGGTTATATTACTGTATACAGCGCTGGGGAGTTATATTACTGTATACAGCGCTGGGGAGTTATATTACTGTATACAGCGCTGGGGGTTATATTACTGTATACAGCGCTGGGGGTTATATTACTGTATACAGCACTGGGGGTTATATTACTGTATACAGCGCTGGGGGATTATTACTGTATACAGCGATGGGGGTTATATTACTGTATACAGCACTGGGGGTTATATTACTGTATACAGCACTGGGGTTATATTACTGTATACAGCGCTGGGGAGTTATATTACTGTATACAGCGCTGGGGAGTTATATTACTGTATACAGCGCTGGGGGTTATATTACTGTATACAGCGCTGGGGAGTTATATTACTGTATACAGCGCTGGGGGTTATATTACTGTATACAGCGCTGGGGGGTTATATTACTGTATACAGCGCTGGGGGTTATATTACTGTACACAGCGCTGGGGGGTTATATTACTGTATACAGCGCTGGGGAGTTATATTACTGTATACAGCGCTGGGGGTTATATTACTGTATACAGCGCTGGGGAGTTATATTACTGTATACAGCGCTGGGGGTTATATTACTGTACACAGCGCTGGGGGGTTATATTACTGTATACAGCGCTGGGGGGTTATATTACTGTATACAGAGCTGGGTGTTATATTACTGTATACAGCGCTGGGGGTTATATTACTGTATACAGCACTGGGGGTTATATTACTGTATACAGCGCTGGGGGATTATTACTGTATACAGCGATGGGGGTTATATTACTGTATACAGCACTGGGGGTTATATTACTGTATACAGCACTGGGGTTATATTACTGTATACAGCGCTGGGGAGTTATATTACTGTATACAGCGCTGGGGAGTTATATTACTGTATACAGCGCTGGGGGTTATATTACTGTATACAGCGCTGGGGAGTTATATTACTGTATACAGCGCTGGGGGTTATATTACTGTACACAGCGCTGGGGGGTTATATTACTGTATACAGCGCTGGGGGGTTATATTACTGTATACAGAGCTGGGTGTTATATTACTGTATACAGTGCTGGGGGTTATATTACTGTATACAGCACTGGGGGTTATATTACTGTATACAGCGCTGGGGGATTATTACTGTATACAGCGATGGGGGTTATATTACTGTATACAGCACTGGGGGTTATATTACTGTATACAGCACTGGGGTTATATTACTGTATACAGCGCTGGGGGTTATATTACTGTATACAACGCTGGGAGTTATATTACTGTATACAACGCTGGGAGTTATATTACTGTATACAGCGCTGGGGGTTATATTACTGTATACAGCGCTGGGGGTTATATTACTGTATACAGCACTGGGGGTTATATTACTGTATACAGCGCTGGGGGTTATTAGTGTATACAGCGATGAGGGTATATTACTGTATACAGTGCTGGGGGTTATATTACTGTATACAGCGCTGGGGGTTATATTACTGTATGCAGCACTGGGGGGTTATATTACTGTATACAGCGCTGGGGGTTATTACTGTATACAGCGCTGGGGGGTTATTAGTGTATACAGCGATGGGGGTTATATTACTGTATACAGCACTGGGGGGTTATTACTGTATACAGCGCTGGGGGGTTATTACTGTATACAGCGCTGGGGGGGGGTTATTAGTGTATACAGCGATGGGGGTATATTATTGTATACCACCCTGGGGTTTATACTCAAAATAAATCTCTTTTCTCCATGCCTGACATTTTTTTGTATGTCAGACATGTCAGGTGTGAGTACCCACTTCAATATTAAGCTATTTCTGACTTTAAACTCTGATATTGAACCTTCTGTTAACTCCTTGGAAGTCACGCACGTTCTAGGAAACGAATACATAAAACTGTCATTGCCACCATAAACCGAGCTTACATTCTTAGCATAGCAAATCAACGCATTTGCTGAATAAAGTAAATATTTGCGTCTGCTAAATTGATGTTAAGTGTTCATCCAGTTCAAACACATTTAACTAGAACCGTTGAATCGTTTCTAAGTCGCTTACATTAATGTTCTTCGGAGTGGGTAGAGAAGGCGGATGCTTTAATGTGAAAATTCGCGCAGCGGTTGTCTCTCTTTTTTATCTGAATTGCATAAGTATAGGTATAACATTTCTATACTAAGTAGCTCTTAACAGCCCTTTTCCATTCTTTAGTCTTACATGAAAGAATGAATTCTGGAAATGGATTCACTATAAAATTTGGCTATTTTTGTCATTCTTGCATGATTACACCTATTTTGGATATACATTAAGTTGTCGAGGGAGTGTATTTTTTAGATGTATTGGAGGCAGTTAGATTTGTTAACTCTTTATCGTGAATATTTTGACTTTACTGCAAGGGTGGTAGATACATGGAATAGCCTCCAATCTGAAGTGGTAGAGGGGATTTAAACATGCATAGGATGGGCTTAAAGCTACACTAAAGCTAAGACAAGGCCAAGCACTGATTGAGGTCTCAGTCTCTATATCAGGGAAATGGGCAGATAGAACCAAATGATTCTTATCTGCTGTCAAATTCTATGTTTCTAATATATTTTTTTGCATTAATTTCATTTTTCTTATAATCTTGTATGATAAATGGGTTGCAGCCTATACGCTTGAAATGATTAAATTTCATTGTTTCGTTAAATATTAATCTAAATATCTCATCAACTGAAACAGGAATAATCCAGCAATCATTTCCATTATTATCACTATAATTTTTTTTTTTATTTTAGTGACTGCTACAGCCTACTTTACATATTTACTTTACTTATTCAAAGGCAAATGGGAAAAAACAATTGAATCAAAGCAATACAAATAAAATATATTGGATGTAACATACAACTCAAGGGCTTGTAAAACTGATGGGGGAGAAAAATAACTCAAACCTCTACAAGTCAAGTTCTGCTCAATATATACTCCATGCTTACTAGATTTATGACAAGCATATTAATGTATAGAGTACAGTCTACATAATTATAAAAAAGTAAAATTATAAAATCTATAAAACTATATAGAAATAAAAAACACTAAAAACTGTTTCAACCCTATCCGTTAAGAAAGTTTATAACGTATTCTTTAATACCTCTTAACTTGTGTTCCAGATATAGACTCCCCCCAACTCCGATATCTTTAGGAGATTGACGTATTTCCATTTGATCACCCTCAACCTCCTAACATAATATTAGCTCACAAAAGAAGACCCCCTACACTTTCTGTGATTTCTGTTTATTTTGGTTACTGTATTTTGTATTGTTCCTAGAATGTGAAGACTCCTTCAGGTCTATTCACTAGGAAGTCGAGTGGGTAGTTGGAGTGCTCAAGAGTTAACTTGACTCACCAGACTTGACTGAGGTTGCATGCCCTCTCGTTTTAACACTCACAAAGAGCATGCATATTGGCTAAAAGATGTGTTTTTTTTCAACTTTTCATTTGTTTTTAGTTTCAGTTGAGGATATGCGAGTGCATTCAACGTTACATTTTTCTAGGTTCAGGTGAGGACATGCAAGTTGATTCAAAACTTGCATGTCCACACCTTTGACTCATAGAATATAGTGCAAAAAACGTCCCCAACAAATAATAAAAAAGAGACAAAAGACACCCCATGTAGAGTGGAGCAGAGAGGTAATTAAATCAAACAGGAGGTATATTCTCCAATTGCCCCATGTCCAGTCCCACACAGGCTGTGGCCCTGCCCCGAGCTGTCTTTCTGATCTTGAACCCTCTATATCCCCTGCCTAACTTACTGTGAGCTCTTGTGTCCCGCTGTGGCCATGCGTCAGCGAGCTACCAGAATCCGGCAAGTTCTGTTTTAAACATTTCTGCAAGCTGCTCAACATGGAGAAAAATATGTTTTTGAGTTAAAACTCTATTAGTTGAGCACAAAGCCAAAACTGTATGGCTCAAACTCATATCAGACCGAGAAAAAACAAGTGTACATTATGAGCGATGCCTGACGCGTTTCACACATGCTCTTATTTAATGGTTTAATGAGGTTTGTTCCACAGGGACTAGTTGCAGGTACTGGAAATGTGGAACACCTGTCCCTCTGTCAATTAGGTGAAAATTAGCAACAATTAGAAGGAAATAATGGAAGTGAAAAAGCTGTTAGCGCTCTTAATCATAAAAGCAGCAATGTGGAAATTTAATTGAAACACATTCATATATTTGTGTTAATGTAAAGCAATTATGTTGTACAATGAACCCAATATTTTGCACAACTAAAGGACTCAGTATTAAGATTTAATACATTTTAAACACTGTGGTTTTCAAAGGTTCTTACATCTGGTTCTTGTCTCGGGGGGGGGGTATTAAATGAGTTAAGGAGTTTGCCCTATTGGGTGATCGGGTACCCTGTCGCAACACTTATGCTTGTGCTGTTTGGGGATATCAGGGACCTCGAGTACACTATGGAGCACTGTGCCCAAGCGACACAGCCTCCATAGTAACCATGCAGCACATGCGTGTCCCGCATATGTATATCCTGACGTGATGTCAGGATATGACATCATATCCCATCCTCAGCATGGTGGACAGCAGCCTTGGAAAGTTTCAGCTGTCTAAAGCCTCCTCTTAAGAAATGGACAAGGTGACTGAAGTGATACCTACAGGCAAGGTCTTCCATGTTTTCTTGGGGGTTTTTTGACATCAGCAAGATTAAAGTGATTTTCTGTTGCACAAATTGTCTGATGATCTCCACCTCTGGGAAAGAGCCTTCATGGTCCAACATAGAAAATGATTTTGAGTCCCATTAGCTTGTGGGAACCCAGATGTATTCCGAAAAGCTTACATACCTCGGCATCTATTTCTATGGTGGCCCAATCAATGGTATCATCTCCCACTAAAGACTCAATCTGGTGGCCAGTGAAATGTGGACATGCAAACATCATCAGGTTTCCACTAGAACCCAACAGAGCTATAGACAGAGTTCTTCTTTCCTACAGAATGAGGCTTATTAAATGAGGAGGTAAGAAATCTTGTTGCATTAACTATACATGATGAAGGCCAGCGATTGGGAGATTCTCCTGTTTAAAGGGCTAAGCTGGCACTCCATTATGAATATGTTGGAACGAAAAGATATTTTTTGCAGCTCAGTTTCATCTGCACCTCCTTTTTCAAAATATGCCAAGGCTTTCTTACTTTCCCCCCCTTTTTTAACTCTATAAGTACCAGAAGGGGAAAATGCTTACATGATATAATTCAAGAGCTCACTATATACTACTGATGAGACTTAAAGCAAAGTATTCAAAGTTAATACACCTCCTCCTCTTTATCTTAACCATACCTCTGCCTTACTTCATTTAACCCTTCATTTTCTTGTTTAATGTTATGCCGACCCATTACATAAGCTTCCCTCCTTACAATTGCCCCGGTTGCCCTCTCTTAATTGTGCCTATGGAAGCACAGAAATCCATCAGTCTGATGTGTGTAGAAGGTAGAAGCTTCATCCTCTGTAGTGAGATATGTTAAAGTTTCTAAAGATGCTTCAGAATTGGCGCTATCCCATGGCATAAATTAAGCTCAGCTCGTTACACTTGAGAGTTCTGCCTAAAGGAGGAATTCTTTAAATAAAACCACCTATAGCTTGGTCTTCTTGTTTGGCAGTGAGTGCAACTGTTTTGGAGATATAGTTTGAATATTAACCTTGGAGGAACCGAGGAAGTAGGTTGCTGTAGGTTTCAAATACATAAACTTTAACCTATAAACTATAATTTGTAGGATTTGGGAAACCCACTGAAAAAATTAACCCTTCCTACATTTAGAGAGCATTGTATATTTTTATAGCTTAACCAAAGACGCTAACGTGTGTTCAGTTGAAATAGATTTCTAGAGATCCCCCGCATCAATCTAAATAAAAGAGCGAGTAGGGGAATGAAGATACAATTGTATCAATGACTCATCAGCAAATGATAACCATCTGATAAGCTCCCGAAGGCTGATATTTGACGGCTCTTTGAGAATATTGATTATTAGCTTGGAAAGAAATAACTAAACTCGTTGGGTCTCATATCATTCTCCGCATTCACCTTCTCTGGCTTATAACAACATTCAGGGCACGCGCTATTAATGATAACGAGTTATTGAATGAAAGCAAAAAAAAAGATTTACACGAGTAGCCAAACGCAGAACGGTCTGCGGAGTATGTTTCCTACATGTAGGTTGATTGATAAACACCTCATGTATAAAACAGACCAGCGTTTTAAAGGAGAAGTTACATGTTTGGAATCAATGTATCATTTATCAAGTTACTGTGTCTTGTATTCTTGTTTTCGTCATTCCTGCGGGTTTTTAAATGCGTTGGCCAAACGTTAACGCAAAGATTGGCTGCAGCAGGCAATAGAATAGGTTTCACGTTAAAGTTCTTGTGAACTACAACCCCCATAATGCTGTGGTCAACCAGAAATACCCCACATTTTAAGGATGCTGGCAAAGCCTAATGGGAGCTATTAACCCTTAGGTGGCATTGCAGTTCTTTGAGAGGTCTACTGGCTGAAAGGGTAATTATTCCTAAGCCATCACAGGGCTATGTTTTTGTTTGAAACAAAAATCAACATGTTTCTAAATCCCTAGTTTTGATGCGTGTTTTTCACAGCTAAATTCTGGCAGTCCGGCTCCAGCGATACATATTAATGTTTATGTTTCCGTATCAGAATGCACAACTTCACCATATGGTGTCTTGGCATATTTATGATTATTATTTGGGAGTGCTGATTCGCTTTGGGACTTTTAATAAAGAAACAGATGCCTTTATTGGATTCTTTTTTTTTTTTTGCTATAATAAATGTTAACCACTTCTGTGTACTTACTGGAGTGATTTTTGTTCCCCTATTCTCCCCATTTATCGCTCACTTAGCTGATCATTAATAGCGATGCACACAGACAGAAACAAGAAGAAATACAAGGACTAAAAGCCATATAAAATAACACGGTTATATGTGATGTAAAAAGGCTGTTTCCCTAAGTGGATTTTTTACCTTACCTAAATGAAGCAGCCGCTCATGCATTTAATCATGTATGGGATAGGCATATGGCTACTCAATCTAAGACGAGACCAACGACTGATTGAGCTCTGAGTCTTCACATCAAGAAAAATGAGCAGAGTGGATGAGGCCAAATAGTCAATTTCTATGCTTCTGCGTTTTTTACGGATAGTGAATTGGTAGAATATCAGAAATGGTAGAGGTATTGGGTAGACACAAGGCTATCCCGAACAAAAGACAAGACCAAGGATCAAGTAGGGTTTAAGCTCTTAAAGTAGGTAGGAAAGTGGGCAGACTAGATGGACCAAACAGCTCTAATCTGCTGACAAATTCTATAGCCTGGATACCTGTGAGGACCAAACTTGTTGCGGCCACCGGTTGTATATGCCTGGCCGCTAGCTTCATGAGCATAACGTAACAAGCGACTGTGCATATCCAGCGGTCCGCCACACTTACATCATCAGGTGGCCACTGGCCTTAAAGTGCTAGTCCAGTCCTGGCTGCTTGAGTCACCTGGCACTAAGATCAGCCCTGATTCCAGTACTAATTTTTTTTTTATCATTTTCGAAACCATACTATTTACACCCAAGTGTTTTGTGGCTAGTATAATTGTCATTTTAATTAATCTGTACATTTAGAACCATAATGGGCCATGTTTATAAGGAATATATTCTGCTATATTTTGGAGCAATCGTTATGGAAACCAGTGAAGCTTCTGCTGATTGATCTTCGTTTTGACCTTTTCAACGTAATTGTTCTTCATAAATATGACCCGATGTTACTTTCTTCTTCTCATTAGATTTTTTTTCTTCCCTTTTTGAATCTGACGGTTCCATTTATCTTGTACATTTCAGATGTAAGGCGGAGGGGTGGAAACACTAACACCATATTATTCCCTTGTATTATGACCTTGCAGCGGGAACGGAACAGTAATGGGCTCTGCTGGAAAGAGAATAAACACCAGAAACATGAAAAAGAAATGATCTTCCTAGAAAAAAAAACAGTTACCCTAAAAACAGAGTCATTCGGTTAAAAGCTTTTGTCTAGAGTGAAAACATTAAGAAATGACAGCAATGTTTTCAGACGATATACAGTACTTACTAGAATTGTTAAATTAAAGGTTGTCCACTTAATTTACTTCTTGGGCGGCCGAAGTTACAGAACATTTCTCAGTTTTTTAATTACCAGCACACTAAAATAGTAATCGCATGTAGAACAGATGACTGCAATTGTATATAGAGGAAGTATCGGTAATATTAATGCTATGCTTTATTTTAACCATCCCTGTCTTTTCGCATCTTTCCACTCATACTGTCTGTCTAACTTGCCCACTATCCATGCATACTGCTTGTGACAGAAGCCTCCATCACTGGGGCCACTGGAGAAGCCTGACTGCCAGCCTCCTCCCTATTGACTATGGGCCCTGGGTTTGTAGAGACTTCTGTGGCTACCCCCAGCAGTATCATCTCATCACTGGCTGAGGGGATTATCTCCGGCAGACAGCCAGGATCTGCCACCAGGGAGTGACCACCATTCTTTGATGTTTAATGTTGTATAAATCAGTCTCCCCCCTATTGTATTGTTAATCCCGTTACTGCCCCTGTTGTCTCTGAGAGGCAGATTAAGGGGGAGGTTTGTGTCCCAATATCTTGTTTTATGTTAATGTGTGTTTTGCTGGATATATCCAGCTCTGTGTGTCTAAAATAAATCAGTCTTCGTTTGGTTTTACCCTACACTGAGTTTCGGCGAGTGACTGGGGAACCGGGGAAAGTGTGTTGTCCCAGGCTAAGGGAGCACAAGACAGCGGAGGTAGTCGGTCGGACAAGCCAGCTCCGTGACACTGCTCTTCATCACTGCCCTTCTCTTTATCTAATCTGTCACCATTCTCTCCTTGTCTCTAATCTGCCTCTTCTCCATTCACGCTGCACCTTGTCTGCGTCTTCATTTCTGTCTTGCTCCAGTCTACCCCAAACCATGTCATTGCCTTTCTCTCACTCGCCAATCTGCAGCCAATCTGCACTCCATTTATCCTGTACTTAATCACTGCCCTTATAGCTGCTATATATATATATATATATATATATATATATATATACACATACATATATACAATCTCTAAATCAGCGCACACACATCAAATAGATTATAAACTCTCATGACTGTAGTTAAAACAACTTAAAAACACCTTTCTAAGATGACAAAATTGGAGTTTTAGTCACATTATATGGCCATATTATGCTAAGCCCACCACTACGCCAAAGTACTCCAATGTAGGTGGGTCCTAACCTAAATACTGTTGCTTATATGGAGCTAAATCCTTGCAAATACACTTTGGCGTAGTGGTGGGCTTAGCATAATATGGCCATATAATGTGACTAAAACTCCAATTTTGTCATCTTAGAAAGGTGTTTTTAAGTAGTTTTAACTACAGTCATGAGAGTTTATAATCTATTTGATGTGTGTGCGCTGATTTAGAGATTGTGTATGATTTTGGTCTTTAGCAGCACCCCCTTATAATTAAAGCTAGTTCAGGTGAGTGCTTCCTTTTTGTATTTGTATATATATATATATATATATATATATATATGTAAAAGGGTGAAGCCGTATTAGTCCAGTAGACACGATGTCAAAAAATAGAGTATTGCAGAGTATGCGGTGATACCTTTTTTATTGGACTAACATAATATTAAAAAGACAAGCTTTCGAGAGTTATCCTCCCTTCATCAGGTCTGAAGTTTTTAAGTTGTAACCTCTATCATGTTGATCAGTATTGCTTCAGACCTGATGAAGGGAGGATAACTCTCGAAAGCTTGTCTTTTTAATATTATGTTAGTCCAATAAAAAAGGTATCACCGCATACTCTGCAATACTCTATTTTTTGACATCGTATATATATATATATATATATATACACTGTATATGAGTCGGAAACCTTACCAGTCCATGGTTCCCTTCCAGCAGTCTTTATCTCTCACGCCCCCTACTCTTGCATAATACTTTTATTACTTTTATGTCTTTTCCTCTTCACTCCAGTATGATTCCTTTCTACTTGTCCCTTTCTCTTATTGCTACCCTTCAATATGCTTTAAGCTCCATTGAACCCTAATGCTGCAGACTCGAGCGCATTCTGTTGGGCCAGTCCTAGACTGAGTGCCCCCCCAGGGAAGAATACCCCAAAACATTCTGATCTCTTAGAAAGCTGGAGCATCATAGTAGGAAAGAGTGACTCAGGGATTTCCCCTAGTAAAGTCCCCCATAAGCTGCTACCACCTCAGACCTGTATCTCTAGAAAGACTATACTACTACTCGGCACCCCCTGATTCTTTTGCCCCAGGCAGCTACCTGAGATGCCTGGGGCTAAGAGTGTCCCTGTCAGTATGTGAATCTTTGACCATGTCATGGACATCCACTGATCAGTCATTTGCAGTACGACAGTACGGCTGCACAATTATCCTTATGAATCTCACGCCAACTTTATAGAAGGTGGGACCAACCACCAGCATATGAAAATCCACCAACGTAGTAGTTTACTCTTTAGAGGTTAACCTGTGTCCCATTTTAATCATTTACCCAACATACAAGTAGTAGGGGCATGGCCCCCATCTAATGGGCAGCAGTCACCTGCAATCCACAACTTGGTGCAGATAAATTTAGGAAGCTATGGAGAAGCAAGTTCTAGAACAGTGATGGGCAACCTTTTTGGCGTGGTGTGTCAAAAATCGGCAAAAAATCGAGCATAACTCGCGTGGTGTGTCACTTCGACAAAAAAACATGCACCTCTGCCCCCAGGCTTGCCACTCTGCCCCCCTGATATGCCTTCTAACCCCCTATATGCCACTCTGCCTCCAGAAATGCCTTATACCCCCTATATGCCACTCTGTCCCATGATATGCCTTCTAACCCCCTATATGCCACTCTGCCTCCAGAAATGCCTTATACCCCCTATATGCCACTCTGCCATATAGGGGGTTAAAAGGCATATCATGGGACAGAGTGGCATATAGGGGGGTATAAGGCATTTCTGGAGGCAGAGTGGCATATAGGGGGACACACTTACATACACACACATGCCGATTTTTTTTGTTTTTAACAAATACAAAAAACATTATACAGTACAAAAAATACATTATTTTACTCACCTTCTACTTCTCTTGACTTCCTGGTAGCTGCACACTGTTCTCCTCTATGCTGACAGGAAGTCACTGACCTGACATCCGGTGCTGCAGCAGTCTGAGTGCGAGGGGGCGGAGCTTCCACCTCACGCTGCTCCCATCACTATGCAGCCATCAGACTGCTGGGAATGTAATCTGAACGGCCGGTGCGTGCTGATGCCGCTGGCCGGAGCTACTTTAACACTTTTTTTTTTATTTATATGGTAAGCTGGATCGGCTTGCCATATAAAGTAAAAAAAAAGTATTGAAGCAGAGGCGGCCGGCGGCATCAGCACGCACCGGCCGTTCAGATTACATTCCCAGCAATCTGATGGCCGCATAGTGATGGGAGCAGCGTGAGGGGTGAAAGGTCAGTGCGAGGGGGCGGAGCTTTCACCCCTCACACTGCTCCCATCACTAGACGGCCATCGCACACGGCTGCTGGGTGCACAGATTCTTTCATCCTCGCCGGCCGTGCAGGAGCCGAGGATGAATCGCATGAAATCCTGCGCGTGTCACCCCAAATGGCTACGCGTGTCAGCACTGACACGCGTGTCATAGGTTCGCCATCACTGTTCTAGAACTTCTAGGATACAAAGCAATAATTATGTGACACCCACTTAGGCTCAGGTTTAAATACCAGATTTCGGCATTGTCTTCATATTTTTTTGCAGAATCTGGTTATGAAAGGATTAAACACCAGCAGTCATAGATTAAAAATAGTGTCATAGATTAAATTCCTACTGCTGTACAAAGGACAAAGTCATTGTAGATCAAATTATTCTGTCCTTTTTCTGCCCTTGGCTAAACTAGACGATGAATAGTCAAAAAGCTTTAGGAAGTCATTTGTGACACGGTGACACCTCTACTGTCAGGTAATGCATCTGTGATTACAAATAATTTTTAATCATTTTAATTGTTCAACTCAATAAATGTATCAAAGGATTATTCTCAGTGATGCGACTGTTCCTGGACTCCCCGTCTTAAAGGACCCCCTAGTAGCCTAGAACCAGAATTCTTCCGACTTGAGGCTTATGATAAATGCAATTTGTAGCACCCATGAACCGTATTAATACAGAGCAACGAATAATACTATGCCTACCTCCTTAAGATTGATAAATTCTGATCATTGTCTCCGTGCTGATGGTTTACTTGGTTACTGCATGTTCTAGGAGCTGGAATGCCGAACTTGAATGGAATAATATGTAAGATCTTCTGGTTTTTGTTTTGACGTGGACTTCTCCCCACAAATTTTCTTTCTTTTTATTTATTTTTTTTCTAAGGAAAAAGACTAGCACGGTGAGTGAATTTGTATGGTCTGCTGATTCAATTAAAGCTTTTTCCAGGTGGTGGGTCCAATGTAGCTATTAAACAGCTTGCAAATAATCAAAAAGAGACGGAGAATATTGCTGTTTCACCAAAGCGTAGCCTGTGACCGGAATTAGTTTTTCTTTCTGTAATAACTAAATCTTTGGTCTGGCTTTGTAGTGCAAACTTTCTTTTTTTAACCATACTAAGTTCACCATCTCCTATCTACTTAAACTAAGGCTAAATAAAGTGTCTGGGTCTTAAGCCAGCTTCCCAAGGTCCGTTGAACAGGTCTGAATTATCTGTTAATTGCCTCTGGTTTGAGGCGAAAGATTTGCTAATCCAAGCAAGGTATTTTTTTTCCTGTTATGATTAAAAAAACAGACATACTGTTCTCCATTAATCTTCTGGTCCATCATGAAAAGATCCTTCTGATCCGTCATAGGAGAGCATCATTAAAGGAGTATATCTACAGTATTTTGATTAAAGGTTGCAAAACTTTTCACTTTTCGTACAGCCTCTACCTTTTTAGAATTTATTTATAACTTTTTATCTGTCAAAAGCGCTTATAATAGAAACCTTTTTTTGAATGAGCCCTTTTTTTTCCGGCAAAAGTCTACAATTCTGATATTGCTGAGAAGAAGGATCAATACAAAGAACCGATACAATGGGTAAGGAGGGCACTTAGCGCTATACCTTTTATAAAAATAAAGTCAGGAATAATGTACAGGAATCTCATTGTACAGAATATTGAGTGGGAAACGAACATTATCCTGTAACGTGCCTTTAAACTATTGCAGAAAAATAACTGCATTGAAAGGTGAAATACAGTAACGTTGCATAGCAACCAATATCATGTTACTAAAAAAAAACCATACAAAATATAAGCAGCTTTTGTTTAAAACGTTCACAGCTGGTGAAATATATAAAAAAAACAACAAAAGAAGAACAAACAAAAAAAGGTTACAGAAGATGACAAATAATATGATTATGTGGCGTCCTCATCTGATTATCAGACATAGAAGTTGTATTAATCTTTCACCTAAAACCATTTTATATTATGCAACGGATAAAACTTTTAGCCAAATGTAATATTCTGTTGGTTGCTACGGTGATAGGAATAATTTGCACCGGAAGCGTTTTTTGGGGGGTTTTTTTATACATAACCCCTACATAACATCTTATCTATACTGATCAATCAATCAGGAAGAGGATGTTGGGTGCATGCTGGTAAATATTATGGCACGGTGCCATATTTTTATTTATATTTACTGTAGTATCCTCTTTTACCGATATGGCTTCCATCCAGCCAAGAGAAGAAAGCCGCTGGTACGGTGGGGACGCATGCGCAAAAGGCCAAGGCAGAAAACTGGTTTGACCTGGAGTCTTAGGGCGAAGCTTGGCTTCCGTGAGTCTCGGTGTCATTTTCTTCTTTTTCCAGTGGCCATGCCCACTCCCCGCCTCTTCTCCACCCACTCCCACCAAAGCCACTCCTCCTCCTACCTCCAGGTAGCGTACCATGATACAATAGACTTTTCCCAGTGCATACAGACTAGAAGGTTAAATCAAACCTTATAATAACCAATTCCCCCGAAGCTAGTGGGAGCTTAACACATCTTCTGTTATTTTATATACGCCATCTCAGATTCCTGTTTATTTAATTACTAAAACAAAATGCTCATTTTTGCCTGAGAACATTTCTAAGAAGGTCACTGTGTTACGGAGAGCGAAATGTTTTTCAAGCATAATCAAAGTAATTAAAACTTGAGATGCAAAATATTTAATTACTTTTTCAAAACCCTTCTTCAAATGCTTCAGTGACTTTTAAGAGGAGAACTGCAGGATTTTTTTTTAGAAAATAATCATGTATGGTCATTAAGTGATTCTTGTATCATTTGCTAATTTGCTAAAGTATTACATCATGATTCACTGTTCCATTACAAAATGTTTTCCCAATCACAAGGAGAAAAAAAGTCATATTTTTTATTTTTAACAGATCATTACAGCTGATTAAACTGGTTTAAATAATAATTATTATATGTACATTATGCCTCGTACTGGTTATCTCTTTTAAATATATCAAACACTATTTCGTGATTGCTGCTAACAATTTAAATCCATCATTATTAAAAATACATTAAAGCAGACAGTCTAGTGTACCATATAACTCCACGGATGTAGAGACTTAATGTAAATGTTTTTTTAAATAAAACGCCAATTAGAAAATGTCAGTATTTTTAATTTATGAAATGTGCCTGATTGCGAGATACGGGAGTTGAAGTCAGAGATCCCTCTTACCCACGATTACCGTTAAATGTATCGGCAAGTTTAGAAACAACTTTTTTTTTTACATAAGTAAATTATTTACGGGACTGATTTAGAAATGTTATGGCACCAGCAGTGATATTTCTGTTTATGTAGTTTTTTTAGGTATAAAAGTGTTCAAATTCAATATCTTCTTTGATGAAAAGATCAGACGAACATCTATCCTGTCTATGCGAGTCCTTCGTGACCAGCTCTATCAATCACAGATGTGTCTAGTAGGGGCATCAGGAGGTCTGTGCCTCCATGACACTTATATAGCGTCTTATTCTAACTCCATTGATAAGGGCACAAAGCAAGGGAGAGAGATCAGTGCCAGGAAACCCATGGACACCTGGCAAGAGATCATGTTCCTAAGTAAAAGCTTGAGCACCAAATTCCTTCTTGGTCTTTGTTGAGAGATCTTTGTGCAGAGAGTCATAGACAGACTGTACCTGGGAACTCATTGGGTTTGACCGAGAATCTCTGGATGAAGCCCTGCTTCCCTGGGTCTCTGTGTCATTTTCATCTTTCTCCAGATAGGGAAATGGTGTTTCTGAACAAATTTAGGGACTACCCTTTAATACCATTCACTGGGCAACTTTTAGACTCCCAAAAACCATTTCTTATAGCAGTTAGTAAGATCCTAACCAACCTCAATAATTCTGTTTCCACTCACTCCCTGTCCTCATCAGCCAGCCCTGGTTTTCGGACATCAAAAGGGACCAAGTCACCTAACTTTGGGCTGTCACTCAGCATTGCGTATGCTTAAATTCCCACACTTGTTCACTGATGTCCCCTCCCTTAGACATGAGCTTCAAGCCGCTGATGTGGGGCTGCAGATATATTTTAAACTAAACATGTGACCACATACCACAATGTACTTTAAAGCTTGCTTATAAACCTGTGTAATTGGGTAGAATAGAAGGGGTATGCATTAGGTCTGTGGTTCCAATAAACCTTTTAGGCTTTTAGAGTATATTTAGAGGCAGGTTGACAGCTGGCTTACTGGGTTGCCTGGTGCGCCGCGTACTGACCAAGCTGGTTGTCACTGACTCATTTGCACTATGGAGATCTGTGCCTAACCAGCTTCTGTAATACTCTCCCCCCTCTCCACATGTCCTTCAGAGTTGGAGTACCAGGACGCAATGTCTTGTCCCAGCACCCAAAGACCAGAGTCTACCAGACACTTGTAGTTCGAGCCACCACCTTAAACACACCACTGAATATAATACTATACTTATTGCATTACGTTCTTGTAGAAAAGGAAACATGTTCTTCCTTCTAACTAATGTTATTATTTTTCTGATGTTGATTATCCTCTGTATTATTATATATTGCTAACGCAGTTACTGCTTTTAATCTAATCGAGTTTGTATCTTTTGTGTGTTACTGAGACGGTGGTTCTCAACCCAGTCCTCAAGGCAAACTAACAGGGCAGCTAGAGTACATAATAGGGGAATTCACTAAACCTGGAGTGATTGTGTACCACTGTTATAGACTTTATTCAGCCAACAATGTTAAACAGTTTATAGAGAACCGTGGTGTGTAGAACAGAGACAGAATAATGTATCCAACCGTCGGAATGCCAGAAGACTTACTAGGCAACGCAACCCACGACGTGAAACAAAGATAATGGACTAATGTCTGTGATGCTGCACATTAACACAACCTCAAGCTTCAAATGGAGTACGGCATCCTAGCTGCTGTTATACATTAAGATCTCATCTGTGGGAAGTGTTTTATGTCTGAGTTTTCCAGAATGTCATAGATTGCACCACAGATATCTGAGCAGAAATCTGACAGGTTTAGCAGGTTGGTGAATTTGTAGCTAACCTTCCAGTTCTGTCGGCTTTTATTGTCATTGCCTGTCACAGATGCCAATTTGGACTTGTAACAACATTATAAATCTCCCCTGTTTACTCACTGAAATTTAGGTGGTTACCAAAATTTACCTAAAAAGGTTGTTGAGATTTTTAAAAAATGTTGGTTTCCATAATTAAAATTAAAAATGTCCATAATTTAGACTTTCTGAATGAGCTGACCCTGAGACTCTTGAAATAAAACTCTTTAATAGCCCATCGTGAAGATTCTATGTAGTGACTTGGCAAATATGTTACTCAAATGGCTCTAATACCTGTCCTCGTGGAAAGCTTGACTTGCCATTATTTAAAGAGACACTTAATTGAGTCACCGGTATTCTAGCAGGGATATCAGCCATAACATACTGGTAGAAAATGTTATGTGATCACAGTAGTGTAGATAACGAAGGAGTCGGCTCCAGACTGTGTGACCCTAAGAATCTGCCCCTTCACCCTGAGATTGGGGCAAAAACCGTGAGACTCTGGGGCAAACCCTGAGAGTTCCCAGACATGAAGATTTCCCTTTAAAAGAGGTGCTGTTAGCCAAGCACACCAAGGGTTGTACTATAGTAGGGTGAAACGTACTCAGACGAAGTTGGGGACTGGAGAATGTTAGTCCTTTCCCCATAACTTGTAGTAATGTATCAATGTACATTCAGCACAGGCAACGTTAACTTCTACTAATGTGGTCGTGTTCTATAAGAGAATCCTGGCAAATGAGTGCCTCTTATTTTTTTTTTCTCCCCCTTCTTATGACTTTAAAGATCTGACAGGTTTTAGGGTGACATAAACCTGCTTGATTAATCGTCTTAGTGAAGGGCAGACACTTTGATCATCAAGCGTCTCTGTTTTTGAAGCAGCCGTATTTTTTAAAATATAACAAAACATTTTTATAGCGCATACACGCAATGAAAAGGAAGCAGGTCGTAACCTGGTTTTGATTTCAGCAGATTATACCCAAAACTGTGTTCTTGATCCTATGAGTGCCGGTATTGCTGGAGTTTCATAGTTTTGCTGTATTTAGATTCATATTTTCTCAGCTTTTGTAAATAGTATAGAAACATAGAATTGGTTAAGGTAATAATCATTTAGCTCGCCTTCTCTGCCCATTGTTCCTGATGTAAATACTCACGAGCTTATCCCATGGATCAGGGCTGGTCTTTGTACCCGGTGGCCGAGGCAGCCGCCCGGGGCATTCCTTAATCACGGGGGCGCCCACCGCTGGAGGAGCAACATCGGCTGGGAAAAAAATGAGGGGAGTGCAAGGTCTGTTCATAACGCCAGGTTCAGTGCTCCCTTTCCTGCGATTGCTGCCAACCGCACCGTGAGGGAGTACTGAAACAGAAAGAAGCTGTACACAGTAGACCAATTATTCCCTGTGCCTGGGTGGGATTCACCGTATGTACCTGGCTCAGCTGCATAAGAAATAATCGTTCTGCACCTTATTCTGTAATGCTCGATCCCGCTAGGGTTTAAAAATATTGCCATCTATGTCAAAATGGGGGAGGAGGAGGCCAAGCCACTTATCTACTACTCTCTCAGTAAAGTAAAACAAGATTATGATCCCCTGTTCTAACATTTCTGCTTGTTTGAAATAAACTTCCCTCCTGTACTTTGTTAAATTCCTTTATGTATTTAAATGTGTATATCTCTCCTCCAAACTATATATATGAAGATCCTTAAGTCTTTCCTAATAACAATTACACCATTTGGTGGCAGAACCACCTCCCTCTCTTTCTGCCCCTAATGCCTCTGGCCAGAGGCAGCCCCCCGCTTGCTTTTTCTGATGCTTTACTGCATTGTCTAATTACCTTTAAGTTCTCAGAAATAATTATTCCCGAGTCCCAAGCACAATGCTATATTTTGTCTTTGGCGTTTTAGATCCCAAGTGCATCATTTTACATTTATCAACCTTAAACTCCAGCTGCTTTACCGTTCTACTAATTTACTTGATCAATATATTTTTAGCCATTTGGCTTATTCCAAAAAAAAAGACATACCTTACCTTGTTAACCCTTTGTAATCTATCTAATAGAAATATTAAAAGGTGAGGGTCCCAAGTTCTGACCCCTGGATACCCCACTAGTAACAAGACCTTCTTATATGAATCATTGGAACAAGTCACTGGTAAAGATATGCTTTCACAAGTAACAGAGGAATGATTGATTTTTCTCATCCACAGCACAAAACTGCAGATCAATTAATCATTGCCCTCTTGGATGTAGGGAGGGAGAAGCTTAATAGCTTAATCATTGTCAGAGGCTGCAGCAAGCAAATGTCTAATTATTAGCCCAGTATGCGTTGCCTGACGTGGTCATCTTCTGGGCTAGAACTTGTCAGTTATGTTTCTTATCCAATATTGTTCATTATCATTTTCATCAAGATAACCTTTTTCTTACCAAAAAATGACAACCATTCATTCTCCCCTTCACATTCTTTTGATTTATTAAAAAATATTAACTTTGTGACTGTGAGCTTGACCCATCCTTCTGGCACTCGTCTCTATCGCTTTGCCATCTGCTCCAGCATCTGCTTATAACACCAACCATGATCCTGGTTATATTCAGGGGTCAGGTCCATACCTAGAGGTGAATTATGCACGATTTGCTTGGTCGCCAGATATCCCCTGATAGGTTAGGACTTACAAGGTCCGATAATAAGAATGTCTCATAGGTGGCAGCTTGAAAAAAAATGATGCTTTGTTAAAAAAAACCAACAATATTTGCTAATAAAAAGAAGACCCTACGAAATGATATTTGTCCTAGATTTTAATGATTATTCATATATTTTTTATACTTTTCTTCTTGTGTCTGTGTTTTAGCATTAAGAGTGGTAAGTAGAATTGCCAAAGGGTCAGACAGCCCTTCTTTCATATGCATAACTTCTAAAGCAGGCCACCTATTTGTTTTTTGGGCTGCTGAATCTGAAGATAAAATAAGCCATATATTAAGGCCACAATAGTATTATTTTGCTATTTAGTGTGCCCATAAATATCACAAATATTGTTTTGGTTAATGTGTGGTCATAGATACATAGTAACCTCCATCTCTGCTCCCAGATGTCCACAGTGTAGCGCCTTGAGTTGGCTCTTCGAGTTAGGTGGTCCTGTATCTGCCCCCACTCACCCCTTCTCCATCCACACTCCCCAATACTGGTGTCCCCATTTGGACAACTGAAATATTGGGGGCACGCAACTGCCCTAAAGAGGGGCTTTTGGGGTGGTAACTGAAAAGTAAAAGAAGTTATTGGGCTATAAAATATAATAGGAAAACCCTTCACCCTTTAACTTGAAAAGAATAAGACTGATTCTGGGTTTAGTGGAAATAGCGGTTTTATGTTTTCACTTAAGATCCGCAGCTGTTTCGAGAGTTAACGGGAAGCATTATTCAGCGTGGAAAGGTACCAATCAGCAGATCAAAGCACTAATTTCTTGCAGAAACCAAAGAGTTGGCAGGGCCAGCCGCGGAGCTGCCAGGGCATAGATCACCCAACAAAGTAAAATTCGCCTGCCCAACAGAACCTAGAATAACCCGTATAATACATAAAACTTTAACTGCAGCCGCATGGACATCTTTAACCATTTCAGTGCTAGGGTCAGGATACAAAAACGGCGTTGCAGCACCAGCTGGCAGTTAGATGGTTAAGAAACTAGAATTTCCGCAGATGTGTACGACCTTGAATTTTTGATGCAGTGATCGGAATATCTTTTATTTATGCCAACCTAGTACAATGGCCAAAGACTGATTACGGTTCATAATTATTTAATGAAAAAAGACACAAAAAAAACAGCGCTATTCTGCATTACCAGTATTTCTGTAATAATGAATAATATAACTTATTTGGTGAAGCCTGGATGCGGCAGATCGTGCTGGGATCAGGTGGAAACAACGGTTTGCTGCAGCTGAGTCTACGGTTTCACCGCTGCAGGGATTAGTAATACGGAGAAGAAGACATTGCATATGCAAAACCCTACAGCGTTATGAGTCTCCAAATCCGTCCAGTCTGACACATAGTTGGAGCGGAAAAAGGGAGCTCATGGGAGCGCAGGCTGGTTATAGAGTCAGAGGGGAAATGTGGCATTTTTTTTGCAACAAATCATTTGCTCCAGGAGAATAGAGCCATGGGCGTTTGGGCTGACACTGTCACAGATCTGTCACTAAATATCTCCAAAACAATTCCCTAGGATGACATTGGGCAGAATGGACAGATCTCACTCTACAGGGGCAGAATGAACCTGGAATTAAATATTAAGGAAGGGGTGCGGGATAATGCATGGAATGGAAATGAAATATATTGAGCCGGTTTTAGCGCAGGAGAACCTGGATCTCTCTAAGAAGGCTTTAATCCCCTTGTAGATCAGAGCACGGTAGGATATGCAGAGTGTTGGCATCAGGTAAGGTAGCCTGTTGAGCTTAGAACCAGCTGATAACTAGTATTACCAAAGGGAAGCCCTTAAGTTAATGTGTCAGGGTAGTAAAAGCTTGGAATTAGCATTAAGGCGTCTGCTTGAGTGCATGGAAAGTTCCAGAGCCATGGGTTCAGGGTAGGGGTATTCGGGGTAACTACAACAAAGCAAGAAATCAGTGCACGGCCAGCAAATACTATGTCAAAGCACCTATTTGAGACATAAATGTCGGGGATTCCGTCACACTATACGGCCATATATTGCTTGTCCCGCCACTGAGTCCTATCTAATTTTTCACGGCTATATTCCCTACCAAGAAGCTGAATCAGTGAGACTGAGCTGTGTTGTTAACCCACTGAGACTCACATGCAACTTAAAGCATTCTTTTGAGCATGCGCTCCCCTTTCTGAGTATGTTTTGTGCATATTTGCAGGCTCTGACCAAATCTTAGGGTTGAGCAGCCGCTCCTGGTACACAGGAGCCTCATTAATGGTGTCCAGAGAAGCCTTTAAAGTGCATGAGAGTCTCAGTGGGTTAAAATGCGCTGCAGTCCCCAGGGCCGGCCCAAGGCAAAATGCCGCCTGGGGTGAATTTTAAAATGCCGCCCCCCCTTATCTACCCTTCCTCTCCCTCCGTCCCTGCCGCCCCCCTTATCTACCCTTCCTCTCCCTCCGTCCTTGCCGCCCCCCCTTCTTGTACTTACCTTTCAGCAGTCCTCCGGCGAGTCTCCCTGTTCGGTCTCGGTGCCGGCTATGAGGAAATCTTCCGGCACTCAGCATTACAAGCCGGCACCGAGACCGAACAGGGAGACTCCCGCAGAGAAGAGAGAGAGAGGGGCGCCGAGCGGGTACTGACAGCTTGGTAAACGAAAACCACTCGGCGCCCCTTTCTCTCTCTTTCGCTTTAAAAAAAAAAAAAAAGGGGCTTCAAAAGTGCCGCCCCTTCAAAAGTGCCGCCTGGAGCGGTTGCCCCACTCGCAGTGGCGTCGCTACAGGGGGGGTAAGGGGGGGCAATTGCCCCCCCTAGGATATTCCTTGCCCCCTCTGTTGCCCCGCCACCGAATTTGGAGCCACCCAGGACAGTCCCGCAATGGGACTTTAACCCCTTGACTGCTAACGACGGCATGGTGCCGTCGCTAGCAGTCACAGTCAGGTGCTAACGACGGCACCATGCCGTCACTAGCACTACCCTACCTTGATGGAGGTCTGTGGACCTCCATCACCACCTACCCCGGCGATCTGCCCCTCAAACTGAAGGGCATCACCGGGGCCACCCGATCCGGCTGGTGACGTCTCGCGAAATGACGCGATGACGTCACCGCGCAACATATACTGTTGGAAACGTAATTACTTGTAAAAGAATAAAAAATACTAAGTTAAAAAAATAAAATTGTAAAAAAAAATGATTTGGGGGTCTCTAAAGGCAGATAAAAAAAGATCAAAATTGCCTAGAGACCCCCAAATTAAATTATTTAAACATAAAGTAGTTTAACTTTAAAAAAAAAAAGTTTAAGTATTCTAGCTAAATGATCACTGTGGTAGCCAATGTTACCACAGCGATCATATAGCTATAAAAAGTCACATTCCCTTTTTAAAAATGGCCGATACTAATTTTTAATCCCACGATCCCTTTGATCATGGGGTTAAATTTAGCCAACGGTTGAGGGAAGCAAATTTTTGAAATCCTGATGAACTGCAAATATTATTAAAATCAGCCATTTAGCCTGTGCGGTACGTGACTAACCATCTCATCCCTGCAGTGCCTTGCATTTTTACTGCAAGACTTATTTTTGCTGTAAAAGTGATTTTTTTTTCTCCCTTTACCATCATTTCTTTGGGATTGTAAAGGGAAAGAATGGTGTGTGCTTCTGTGAGTGAATGTATGGAAAGTATGGTGTGTGCTTCTGCGAGTGAATGGAGATATGAAAGGCGTGTGAATCAGTCAGTAATTAGGGTTGAAGCCTTGACGTGGCATTACTGCTCACGTAAGAAGTTAAATTATGGCACAAAAAGTACACATTTCCAAGAACTACACACCTTGGTGCATCAAATGAGGGGCTGTATGTGTTTCTAGTACAAACCTGGAGTGCGCAAGACACAAATGAACATGTCGCTATGGATAGAAAAAACATATTTTCTAGCCAAAGCGACATATTCCATCATTATTTGTGCACTCAACTTTTGTCCTAGAAATACATGTAGCCCCTCATTTGAAGCTCCAAGGGGCGTAGTTTCTTAAAATGGATGAATTGTCCGAATGAGGGAGAGCATGAGTTAATGTGTGGATGATTTGTCTGAATGAGGGAGAGCATGAGTTAATATGTGGATGATTTGTCTGAATGAGGGAGAGCATGAGTTAATGTGTTTGTGTGTATCATAAATGCATAATTGTGGAAGGGCAAAGATGGCACTAGCAGGATGTTTGAGCCTTGGGGACCGAGATGGCACAGGCAGGGTGTATATGGGACAAAGATGGCAAATCTTATGTGTGTTATCTGGGTGCTGGCCAGGTTCTATGTGGGCAGTGTGGACGCCAGGGCTGGCTTTGGGGTTTGCAACCTGTGATCTGTGCCTGTAATTTAGGGGGTTTTAAATATACTTTTAATGCTGTGTTTTTATGTGAATTCCAATTGATCTGTACCTGCAAAGCTTGGTTTGTGTGTTCTTCTGTAGATCCATATCTGCTATGCTATGTTTCCATACATTATTTATATATACCTGCAAATACAGGGTTTGTATGTCTTGTTCAGTTGATTAATACCTGCAATGCTGTTTCCTTGTATTTATTTGATCTATACCTGCAATGCTACGTTTCATATATTATTATTGTATACCTGCAAATACAGGATTTGTATGTCTGATTCTGTTTATTTGATATATACCTTCAGTGCTGAGATCACAAGTGAATTTCAATTGATCTATACATGCAAAGCTGGGTTTGTGTGTTAATGTGTTGATCTATACCTGCTATCGGCAGCAGGGTCTAATATTTATATATATATTTATATATATATCGGCAGCAGGGACTAATCTTAATATATATCGGCAACTGGGGCTAATATGGGCAGCAGGGGCTAATATATATATATATCAGCAGCAGGATCTAATATTAGGCCCTGAAATCATTTAGTGCAAAAGTTAAGGTATTGTGTTGTTTAAAGGATTTCAAGGATTAGTCGTACTAAATTGTGGCTTCAGGCTTCCCATGTTGAATGATCAAGTATTGTATTGTCCAATAACAAAAGTATCATTCCATAGCACATTACTTTTGGCAATATATATATATATATATATGTTTTTTCAGTGGTATGATTTAATGGTGGAAATTATTAATGCCCCCCCAGTTTGACTGTGGTATCTTGTGTGCCCCCCCTATATATTGTTTCTAGAGTCGCCACTGCCCACTCGGCTCCATTGTCGGGCCGGCCCTGGCAGTCCCACTGATTCAGCTCCTCGGCAAGCGATATAGCCGTGAAAAATGAAATAAGATTCTCCAAACCTGAGTACTTTGACGTAGTGGCAGAATAAGAAATATATGGCCGTATAATGTGACGGAATCCCTGATATTAATGCTTTAGATAGATGTTTTTGAATAATATTTGCTGGATATTCACTGATCTCTTAATGTGTATGCTTTTAGGGTGTGCTCCTATTTATATATATATTTTGTGGGTATTTGGGGTAACTCTCCAAGTCCTTCTTTTGTGTAAATGTTATTTAGGAACACTGACTTTGCAGGCTGAACTTTAGTCCAGCTTGGATGGGTTTGCTGCTGCAGTTTTTCCAGCTCGCATGCACTCGCCTTTTACTAAATAAACCAACTTCTGTCTTCTGTTTTTCAAACAGTGCAACTGGTTTTATAAATATTAAAAGTATTGGTTACTGGATAATGTATGACTTTACATTACTTTTATTGCAAAAGCAGAACACGTCTGAGTCCTTAACTTACCTGTCCTCCTTCTGAAGCGGCAAAGACAATTAAGTTTCCATCATAGGGGTGAAATAAATTAAATAAAGCGGGTGGGGGAGAAGTATAGTGTGTTTTTAAAGGAGTAGAGTGCTAAAATTAGAGGACCAGAAGCTTAAATCTAGTTATAGTTACTTTGGGTGGTAGATGCACCGAACAGCCATACAGCAGAAGTGGTAAGAGGATACAAGGAGGGATTTTCTGCACTTGTGGGATAGGCTTAAGGAAAGGACTGAAGTACGGTTCCCAGTCTTACAGCATCCAAAAAATGAGAGGTTTAGATGGCCGTGATAGTTCTTGTCGCCCTTCCAATATTCGCTTTCTAATTCTTTCTTTGATGTTAGTAAATAACATTCAGCTGCATGCCTCCTGTCGCTGTAACATGTAATCTGGCATCTGTCTCTTTTTGAGCGTTCGTGCTGGTGCGTGTTTTTATACCAGTGCACGTCCAAGGGCAGACAAGGTTTATTTCATAAGTCGGGAACAATTCAGATCATTGCTTTAATGCGGCCGTTTCATTCCACATTCTGTTATTTCGGCTGTGCCGCTTCTGCACCGAACCTCTTACACAGGGACAGCTATATTCTGGATAACGGTTATTGCTCACATAAGTGGCCACTTCATCTCTTTTGTGAACGTAAAATGTTTCATAGAAACCGCTTGTCATACTAAGCAACAGGCGTCTAGACTTATTTCTGCCGCGCGCCCCTCTATAAACAGATTTTATTTTAAAACAAAAGCCAAAATTCCATTTAATAGAGGTTGTGCCTTTGGGATTATTAAATAACGTATACATCCCAAGCAAATAGAAACATCAAAACAAGATGATCAAATAGAAACATCAAAACGGCCCCATGTGCAGATTAACCCATGATGTCATTGATACTTTGCAACCATATGATGATTGGGGTTTTGTGTGTGTTTATTATTATTATTTTTTGGTATATATTACTTATGTCCTATCTATCCATTGTATAGCGCTATGGAATATGATGACGTTATATTAAATAATAATAATACACTTATACAGTCAATCGGATGCACTGATACAGTTAATGGACAAAGGCAATGTTTGTAAGCACTCTCTCCTTTATCTGTCTCCCTCTTTCCCACTGTGATTGTGAGCTGAGAGAGACAGAACGCAGTAAGAAACAGTAACTCCTTGGTACCCAAGACCCAGGTTTAAAAAACTTACATTTGAATTTCTTTATATGTGTTTTTAGTGTGGCGTGAAATTAGTTAGATAAGGGTAGGGTTAGATTTAGGGTTTAAAAAAATTCAACCTAAAACATGTAAATAAATAAAAGAAAAAATAGGAATATTCTGCATTTTTTCACATTTATACCAGCTGTGGATAAATTCTTGACCTGTAAAACTGTAAATAAATGTGTTTTTTTTGTGGAAAAAAAAATCAATTATTCATAAAAAATAATGTCTTACACATATGGTTTTTTAAAAAAAGCCCTACTTGTCCCAAATTAATATCTCTCTATATATAATTTTTGTGAGTTTGCTAAATGAGAAAAATAACTGCTCTGGTCCTGTAGTGTTAAAAAAAACCCTGGTCCTTAAAGGGTTAAAGAGCATTGCAAAAGGCACTTAATTTTTTATTATTTTTTAAAGCCCAAACCTTTGTAAATAAATAATTGTGTCCGACTGAATTTGATGAAGTGAAAGTCTGTTGTCTGAAAAGTAACCGGGCTTTGTGCAGAAAGACACAGTTATAAATATTGTCCCTTTTGTTTATTCTTTTGAATTGGTGTTTGAAGTAGTTGTTTACTAAAGGTTAGTGTATTGAGTTTCTTTACATCTGATGTTCGGATTTCTTTCACCGTATATTATTGATTTTGCTATAAACGTTACATCAGATCGCAGCAGGATAACAATTCAGACCCATCTTAGCCATAATTTTACTTGGTCTTTAGTGTTACTTCAGTACTCCGCACCGATGTCTAATACGCAAACATCCACAAATATTGTTAACTGAACCAGGATTGTAGCTTTTATATACAGCCTAGAACTACATTGTGAACCAAGTAACTATCACACAGGGCTTTATGAAGCTTGATGGATCTCAGGATCTTTACGAAGCTTGAGGGATCTCAGGAGCTTTACGAAGCTTGAGGGATCTCAGGATCTTTATGAAACTTGATGGATCTTAGGATCTTTATGAAACTTGATGGATCTCAGGATCTTTATGAAACTTGATGGATCTCAGGATCTTTACGAAGCTTGAGCACTATAAGTCTAATCCATTGATCCAATATTGCATTTCCAGATGTAGCCAATGGGAAATCTATTCAGCAGCATTTTTGGTTCATCCGTAGGATTGACATCAGTAGCTTAATTGTTAGGATGAAAAATAATGTGAGCAATTCAAGTTACTGCTTTTCAAAGTACTTGTACTGATCAGACTATGTATTATTCATTTTTAGATTTCGAAGATCTCAATACTTGCAGCGTTCCAGAGGTTCCAGAAAACGGATACAGGACGCAGAATATAGGGGTCTTCTTTGAAAATGCTGTTGTTCGATTCCACTGCCAGAATGGTTACAAACTCAAAGGTCCTTCAAAGAAGATGTGTGTTCAGCTGTATAATGGATCTCTTTCATGGAGGCCAAGCGAGACTCCAGTGTGCATACAAGAAGGTAGGCTGTCATTTTGTTATCCATTCTGTTTAATGTATGTATACTATGTGGGGAGATGTTCTACTGTGTGATCAATCAGCCTTTAGTGTCCCGTTACTGAAGCCTAAATTCCACCTAGAGTCAACAGGTGAACCACTGCCTACTCCAAGGTTCCTGCTTAGTATCTTCGATCTCCAGACGGGGGAACTGTGCTTAATCAGCATACCTGGGAACTCTCGGGTTTGACCAGGAGAACTCTGGGAGAAGCCCCTGAATCATCCGTGTTGCAGGAGCGGGGTCTTGACACACCACATCCCGTGTCCATTTCCCCTTTAAATGGGGGTGTTTCCCACGATGTCAGTGGGAACGCCCACCGACGTCAGCGGGAACGCCCACCGACGTCAGCGGGAACGCCCACCGACGTCAGCGGGAACGCCCACCGGCGTCAGCGGGAACGCCCACCGACGTCATCAGGCAGTCATGGCCGCATCCCGCCAGGGTAGGCTCCGGGTAGCCGGAGCTCAGAAGTTCCCAGGTATGTTAATCAGTGCCTGTCCAGGTTCCATCCATCTGCTTATCCTTCTGTCTTTTGAAGTCAAACTGGGGCTAGACCTAACCATGATTGTAGTTATATCCCCATGAAGAGGGACAGCTGTCAGGAACCAACCTTAGGAAGTTCCCAGTGACTGCTTCTACAGAGTGTTTCACATTTAAATCCTCTGCAACGAGTGCAATGAACTTTAATTTGTACTCCAAAGTAAAACTTGCATGAAAAATACAATTACCATTAATTTAATTTAATTGACTTGGGGGAACTCTGCTGCCCCTCAATGCTCTAGAACACTTTCCTTCGGTTTGTCCCTTTTTCTCTCTTTACAAATTTCCATGGTCTAGCACCGCCGTATTTTTCCAAATTTTTATAATTCTTAGATAAACGTGAACAAAAACAATGCAGACAGAATATGATGAATTATTTTATTAGACAGTTATCAGGCAGATAAAGGGGGGACTAAGATTTTGTTTTTCCAATCCTGAATATATTTCAGGCATTGTGCAAAGGAATACATTATAGGATAAGACATCCTGACCTTGTGCAAGAGTTTGAATAAATCTAAAGTCTTTCATGTAAATATCCCATAAATAATCATTAGGACTTCAAATGACAGTAACAACAAAGCTGCCTTTTCTTTGCTTTTTTACTTGGAAAAGTATATTTTGATAATGCAAGGTCAGATGCGGCATATTAGCTACCTCCGCAGCAAAATAAGATACATTTATGTGCTTCATAGTTAGTTTTTCTAGACTCATATCACCAAATATAATTTTAAAATTAAAGGCTTCTATACGTGGCTGCTCAATGTAATGCACTAAAAACCTGCTTTTATATACAAATGCTATCCTAGCTGCTATGTGTAATTTTTTTATATATACAGAATATTTGTGAATATATATATATATATATATACTGGCGATGAAAAGAAGCCAGCTGCTGGCAATAAAGTGTGTGGCGCCACCGGCCATTTGCTCAGTTTGCCAGATGGCCTGTCCGGTGTGCTAAAAACGGTCAAAGAATAAAAATAGCCTCCGTACGCATATCGGACCTTTTTTTTTGCTAACCATGTACCGAGGCGCTCAAAGGGTTAAAGATGCTATCCTACAGGTGATATTTGTACATGATTAAATTATTATTTTTGGTAAAGGTCTGTGTATTCAACAAAACTAGGACCGAAGAGTGGAATACTGTTACAAAAGTATTAAATGCAGCAGAGTAAGTGGGACAGCACCCTTAAAACAACCGATCGGTGGAAAACATTAAGTGCGCATTTTATCTAAAGTTTCCCTTTTACCGGCAGATAATGTATCATATTAAAGGATTTGTGTCCTCGTGTGTCGGCCCAAACTAAGCATATGCTCTTCAACCCGCACAACAATACACCGTGGAAGATGTGTAATTTGTTAATCATATAATTACATGCCGGGATCTTCTAATCAGAAAGCTATACATATGCATTATTCCGGTCGACATCTGTTACAAACTGCTCCAAAACACAAATCAGATCTGCCGTTTGTTTCGCGGAAAATGATGGTTTAGTTTACTTGTTGCCAAAAAAATGTACGTCTAATTGTAGAAAAAAACCAATCAATGCTTACACTTCCTTAATGAGCACATACTTGTCATTCATGTCATTCATAATTTCCCGACCTATGTCGCGGTATTAATAAAAGATATTTTAAGTTCAATAAAGTTGTAGAAAAAAAACAAAAACCTTTTACCCTTAGGGGAAGCTGCAGCTTCAAAGTTGCAGAATCACTCCTTGCATTTGAAAGGGGGGGGGGGCACACAAAAAATTAAAGGGAAAACACGGCTATCATATGCATTAAAGTGCCTACGAAGGCTGAAGTATCCCTTTAACAAAGGTCCTGTTGAAAACTCTAGTATGTTTTTAGCAGAGCTGTGATTTTATTCCTTCTGGGGTTTTTTTTAGTTCTATAGCAGCAACCTATCAGTGCCTGTTTTTTTTACCACATGATGATTAAGTGTTCCCCGCAAAAAATGATTGATTAAATAAACCTGGGAATGATTTTGGTTTTTAAGGCGCAGCAGGTGTGTGTTACTACTACGCATTTTTACTCAAATTGATCGCCGTCAAATCAAAGGAGAAATCAATCTCCTAATACTATTATTATTAACTTTTTTATTTATATGACGCCAACAGTTTACGCAGCGCTTAATACAATACAGATATACTCAAGGGGTCCGACAAGACAAGAATTGACAGACTAAGACAAACCGATACATTAGGTGGCGAGAGCTCGGCTCGCAAGCTTACAATCTTAAGGATTATACTTATTGATGAAAAACCAACAAAGATAAGCAAATGCCCATAAATACTTTTACTATTTTAATGATAGAAAATAAAAGTACCGTATTTGCTCTATTATAAGACGACCCCCAAATCTGAATATTAATTTAGGGAAAAAAAAAAGAAAAAGTCTGAATATAAGACGACCCTATAGGAAAAAAGTTTTACCAGTAAATGTTAATTCATGTAAACTATTTTTTTTAATAAAAGCTATGATTGAGAAAAATATTTTGGTTTTATTTAATTCTATTTTCCAACCTGCCCCCCAGTTATGCACATCTGCCCCAGAAATGCCTTATACCCCCTATATGCCACTGTGCCCCATGATATGCCTTTTAACCCTATATGCCACTGTGCCCCATGATATGCCTTTTGACCCCCTATGTGCCACTCTGCCTCCAGAAATGCCTTATACCCCTATATGTCACTCTGGCATTAAGGGGGGTTAAAAGGCATATTATGGGGCAGAGTGGCATATAGGGAGGTTTAAGGCATTTCAGGAGGCAGAGTGGCGTATAGAGAGTTAAAAAGGCATTTCTGGAGGCAGAGTGCCTACACGCTGCCCCGACTCCCCTGTCATGCAGCCGGGGCAGCGTGTAGATGTCTACGCGATTCGCGTAGACAACTTACGCTGCAGCCGGAAGGAGGCGTGGCTAGCAGCGGGGGTTGTCTGCGTCCATCGCGCAAACCTTCCCCGACTGTCAGAGATCAGAGTTGCCCGCATGCGATGGACGCAGACAACCCCCGCTGCTAGCCACACCTCCTTCCGGCTGCAGCGTAAGTTGTCTACGCGAATCGTGTAGACATCTACACGCTGCCCCAGCTACACAACGGGGACTCAGAAGTGCCGGTAAGTGGGGCGGGGGGGGGGGGGAGACAGGAGGATCCAGGTCCCCTGCAGCTGCGGGGGATCTGGATCTTAGTCGTCTCATTGTCAGACCTATTTGAGGTCTGATTATAAGACGACCCCGATTATAAGACGAGGGGTATTTTTCAGAGCATTTGCTCATTTTCTGAAAAACACCTCGTCTTATAATCGAGCAAATACGCTACATTTTATCATTCTTTCTGTTGTGTGATGTGATGCACGATTTGACTTAGCCTTGCCATTTAGGTAAAATACGACAGTTGTTGTTTTTTTATTATTATAAATTATCACCTAAATATTAAATACTGTATTATTGCGCAATAATAAAACTCGCAAGGCAGATTAATGCATTTGTGCTAAAAGCCCGAGGGGGCAACAGTTTCTCTTTAACAAAACCGACAGAATCTAAAATACTTTATGCTGAAAATACAAGAGTGTATTTTAGATTTTAACGACTTGTGACGGAAACATTGCTGCAGCGGTTGTTAATGTCATGTCTGCAAAAAGACACATCGCATCATCCGACACAGACCCAGGGCTTTTTAACACATTCCTAAAGGTCACCTTTACGAAATTTTCCTTTTGAAGGTGAAAATCTTGCTCACGTGAGATTTTTATTACCCTTTGATGAAAAATGTTTAGATGTCCCTTTATTCTTGGTTTATCGGATTTGCTTAAATCTTGTACCGAAATTAAAAGCTGCTAAATTATCCTCTGCAGACACTCCTGCTAATGAAGGTATCTTTCACCATTCATGTACAAAGATTTAGGTGTCGTTTGTTGAAATTAATATAATTAAGGATTAATATAATTTATATTTTAAAAGGATTAAATAATTTTAAATTAAGTAATAAATATTTTAAATATGGAATGTATTGAATGATAAAAAAGCAGTTTTTGTTACTGTTATGTCTCATTGGCATTTGACCCGAAGGCTCCAAGTAAAGCCCTACTTCCCTAGGTCAGATTCTCCATTTACCAAGGAGGTAAATTCTCCAGTGGATTCTTTTTCTTGAAAATAAAATCCAGTGCTGTACACAGTAATGTAGGTCGGCATTGGCAAAACCTGGTTTCATCTTGTTTTGCTCCAATAAACTCCTTTTATCTGTAGACCTGGAGGCCGCCATTGCTGTCAGTCATGCGATACTTTGGGTGACTTTCCCAGGTCAAACACCACACTGAGCTGATGCTTTATGGCAATGCTAATGAAGTCCCTTCCTCCATTTACTTTTATTTCTCGATGTGGGTGGTTAGGACCAATATATTCTGTTATTTACCACAGTTGGTATAAGGAGTGAGGAACTCATAGAAATGCCCAATATGCTGCCTGAAATATAACTATGCAAAAATGGGAACTGTTTTATGTGATAATAATAACAAAAACATTGTGAGGGTTCCCCTTTAACCCCTTCAAGACTGGGACGTACCTGGTACTTCTGGGTCAAAGGTCACCGGCAGACCGGGACGTACCAGGTACGTCATCGATGATGCGCGATCCAGCGTCGCTATGAACGCTGGGATCGTGAGGGGCGGCTGCTACTGACCGCTGGGTATCCCCAGCGATCCGCAGCAGCCACTCCCCCTCAATTCCGTGCACGTGATCGCTTTGCAGCGAATCACGAGCACAGAATTTAAATATTTTTTTAAAAAACTGCGGTCTTCAAGGGAAGACGCAGTTTGCCAACGCCGGTCCTGAAGGGGTTAAACATCACACGCACATGCTTCAGACATTTAGCCCCAAACTAATATTGACCTCATGAAAAATGCCCAGTCAGGGCATGCAATGTTTCTTTAAGTAGAGGTGTAAGGGGGACCCTTAGCCCCAAACTATAATTGCCATGGTTAAAGCCCAGTACTTTAGTATGATATTCACCATGGTTATCTTTTTTTGCCTTCACAACGTTTAGTATATGCACATTTATTTATTTATTAAAACCACCTAAAGCTTGTACTTTGTGTTAACAATGATTTTTTTTAGAGATATTTTATTTTAAAGTTAAGGGAGCCTTGGTGACCTAAAGTTCTCTTCCTTCTTCTTATCTGTCCTTTTAAAGACTGTAACATAACAACAGGGGGGGAATAGACTTAATAGGGAGGAATAATCATGCAGATCCTAAGAACAGGAAGCTAAGATGGAATCTCCCATTCAATACTAACGGGGGGGGGGGGGGTTAATAAATATATAAAGCTTATTTTAATTTGTAGATGCCATTACATGGGTTTATTTAAACTGAATGATTTTGGAAAATGGGAAGATTTGTCTGAAGTATCAGTGTAACATATCCCATGACTATAGTCCTCAATAAAAAGGAACATTTCTCTTCCTACTAAATAAGTATTATGTGCTTCTTTGAAAACTGGTAAGATGCACCTAATCATGCAGATATTCTATTTCTATTCCTGATTTTATTCCGGAATCACCATTATATATGTTCCATACCATGCAATTTGGGGAGAGAGATCCACTTTGTTATATGTGTGTAATGCATACAGGGCTGGACACAGGGCTTCAGGGGTCTTAGGCACCAAACAACAAAGCATGCGGCACCCCTGGTACGGGCTCAAAATGCATTGTTTTCAATGGGTTTAGGGACCGCACCATTGTCCTTAAGGAGTTAAAAAAAAAAGTGCAAGGGAGTGAAAAGAAGACCATACTGACAAAGATCTTCACAACAGCTCTCCCTCGTACCATGGGTTGGCCGGTGATGCTGAACCGGCATATGAAGCCACATCCCATGCGCAGACATCTTTCCAATCCCTCGCATTTTTTAAGTGCTGCAGGTATATCATGCATCTTCCCAACGGGCCCTGCTCCCTAGGGGCACCTTCCGGCTACTTAGCACCCTAAGCGGTTGTCTACACTTTCTTTATGGTGGGGCTGACCCTAAGGGGGTATAAAATATCATTTTTTTTCTTACCCATACATCTCAATAATAAATATGTAGCACATCCTCATTCCAACTTATTAAGCATATGTCTGGGTAACCTAAATTGATAACCACCTGCGCATAATCTAATGAAAGCAGGGCATTGCTGGTATCAGAACCTGTAATAAGCAGTGAAACGTTCGCCGCAGTCTCTGCGGAGAAACCCCTCACCCCATTGGCTGCTCGGTGAAGCTCTGATTGCCGATGAGTCTCTAGCGTCTTACCCAATTAAAGCCGGATCAAAACTCAGGTTCATGCTCAAAACACGCAGTTGTTTCATTTAGATTCATACGCTTACAGAATTACACACACAACACACAGTCACGCATGGGAATTCTCTATATTTGCGCTGGACACTCAGGCAGTTCCGGGTTCTTTGATACTTTTCCGCACAGAGGTGAGGCTTAGGGTTCCTATCACTGGTAGACTAGCAGAGGAGCCGAAGCTACATAATAAGGTTAAAAAAACATACATACATCCATCACTTTCAAACCAAACAAGAAATCCCTATGTTGATACAGATGAAGCCGAAAAGACGGGAAAAGCAATTCTTCAAGACTCCAGAGGCAGTGTAAATATTCCTTGGATCAACAAAATACTTGATGCCAGATTTCTTTCTCTTTATCATGAATGCTGGCAGTGACTGAGGACATCAGAATATCCGCGTTCACCGACAGGTCCTAGAAGAAAGATCTGAGCTATTTGAGGAAGACACAAACAAACAGAAGGTACTCAGGAGGTCCAACATTAAAGGGCTCCTTGGGACCCATAGGCAGGCCACTACTCCAGCCCTACTAACTATAACCAGTGAGAAAGGATCAAGATTAAACAAACGTAGTGGGATAACTTTACACTATAAGTACCGTATTTGCTCGATTATAAGACGAGGTTTTTTTCAGAGCAAATGCTCTGAAAAATACCCCTCGTCTTCTAATCGGGGTCGTCTTCTAATCAGACCTCAAATAGAGTCTGATTAGGAGACTAAGATCCAGATCCCCCGCACCGCTGCAGGGGACCTGGATCCTCCTGTCTCACCCCCCCCCCCATCATACACACACTTACCGGTGCTTCCTGCTGTATTGCCGGGGCAGCGGGTTGACGTCTACGCGATCCGCGTAGACAACGTCCGCTGCAGCCGGAAGGAGGTGTGGCTAGCAGCGGGGGTTGTCTGCGTCCGTCGCGTAGACCTTCCCCGACTGTCAGAGATCTCTGGGGAAAGTATACGCGACGGACGCATACAAACCCCCGCTGCCAACTCCACCTCCTTCCGGCTGCAGCAGAAGGCGACGTCAACCCGCTGCCCCGGCTGGAAGCACCGGTAAGAGAGGGCTGAGAGGGGAGAGAGGGGAGAGAGGAGAGGGGAGGGGAGGGGAGGGGGGGGAGAGAGTGTGTGTGTGTGTGTTAGTTAAATGGGGGCATAGGGCATTTCTGGAGTGGCGTTAAGGGGGCATTTAATAGAGCACTCTGCCTCCTGAAATGCCTTATACCTCCCTATATGCCACTCTGCCCCATAATATGCCTTTTAACCCCCTAAATGCCAGAGTGGCATATAGGGGTATAAGGCATTTCTGGAGGCAGAGTGCTCTATACAATGCCTTTTAACTCCCTTAATGCCACTCTGCCTCCTGAAATGCCTTATACCTCCCTATATGCCACTCTGCCCCATAATATGCATTTTAACCCCCTAAAAGGCATACCATGGGGCACAGTGGCATATAGAGGGTTAAAAGGCATATCATGGGCCACAGTGCCATATTGGTGTGGCAGGCCTGGGGGCAGATGTGCGTAACTGGGGGACAGGCTGGAAAATACAAGAAATAAAAACAAAAAAAATATTTTTCTCAATCATAGCTTTTATTAAAAAAAATAGTTTACATGAATTAACATTTACTGGTAAAACTTTTTTCCTTTAGGGTCGTCTTATATTCAGGCTTTTTCTTTTTTCCTAAGTTAATATTCAGATTTTGGGGGGTCGTCTTATAATCAGGGTCGTCTTATAATCGAGCAAATACGGTACTTTTTTTCCTACTGCTCATTAAGAAACTAGTCAGAACATTGTGGTCACAAAGCAAAAGGTGTTTGGCTGTTTTAAACACTAATTCACATACTCGTAGACGACAAGGACCAGTACAGGCAACATGTATAGATAAGTCATACTTTTGCGTGTGCCGCACAAAAAACGCACAATCCTACATGACATTACTGAGGGTGTTTGCGGGTACATGCGCAGCTCGCCTGATGGCCTTACTTGTGTATTTAGGACACAGGTATAGTAGCTTAAAATCTTTAGCCACCCAGACTTTCCACCTATACCTTTGCTAGCAAAGCAGCGTATAGGCAAATTGTGTTCCCAAATGACCGGTCTGGTTGTGGGGGATAAAAGATGTTCCTTGAATACCTATTTATAATATGAAGGTCTGTGCCGACCTCCAAAGCATCTTTTACCGGTGACCTGATTTGTAACTGCAGCCAGACGACCAACGGTATAGATGAGGAATACTAAAGTAGGACTAGAGTGTGCTTCCCAAAAGGGTAGTAAATCCCATAAATAAATCGCTGGCCGGTCCTTTGTGACTTAAGACATTTATTTTTAATTATACTAAACATTTCAGCTTGTGATTGGCACATCTTTGTTATTGCAGACTTATCCTGTAATACTTGACTTGAATAATTCATGATTGATTCCGGTCCCAGTAAAATGTTATTACAGGAGGGACCTACCACCACATCCCCGGGTAACTGTAGGATTTAAGATAGTTTAAGTCAGTGGAGCCAATATTGAATGGTGCTATTTAAGCACTTTTACTTAAACACTATGTAGTACCATTTTATGTGATATAAAAAAAGAGAGAAATGAGGCTCAGAATCCGTGGAGATTGCATCTTGCGGTTATCAAGTTTATTAATTCTGGCTCGGATTCCAAACCCTTTTATCAGATGCAGTCGTTTTCCTCCCAAGATGCTGCGTGTGATTAGCCAGAGCCTCTAAATCAGAGACAGAGGAAACTGCCAAATGAGACAACCGCTGAGTTTGTTTTCATGCGAGGACACAATATTCTTACAAGACTATCCAGAAAAATAAAATACTGTATAACCACGTTGCATTGTGCCAACTTCTTAGAATTGTATTGATTCATCGCCGAAACGTCTAATGCAGGCTTTGATTCATGCACAGCCCATGCAGAGACATTCATTCACTGGATGATTAATTGGTGGTTTACTTAAGCCGTCCAGAACAGTTTGCAACTCGTAGCCGGGATGAAATCTCAAGTTATATGAAGGCCATGGGAATGCAAACACCAATAAAAAAATAACATTAATGTAAAAATACAGAGAATTTCATTTTTGTGTGTTTTACAATATGAGAGTAGGAATAAGTTTGGCAAGACCTATGAATTTTGGTGCCCTAGGTGCTAATTGACAGAGGGTGCCCTCTGCAAAAAAAAGCCCCATAGCACGTGAAAAGAGGGGCAAGAGAATGAAAAGTCATCTCTGCAGTACATGAGGCCACTTAACTCGATGCATCGTATCGCTCCATTGGTGCATTTAAGCAGAAGAGTACAATTTGAAATGTCAAGAAAAAAAAGAAATAAAGAAAAATTGCTAATATTTAAAAGAAACTACAATTACATCATAAATACTATATTTTAATACGTTCTCTTCCAATTATAACGTAGTCCAAAGACATTTGGGTCTATTCACCCAGTGGTCACTAAAGTTAAGGGCTAACTCGAACTACCAGACTCTACTCACATACAGATGCAAAAGAACCTGCAGAATCACTAATCGGAGTTGTTTGCGATGATATTCAACTTTACGTTTTGCAAGTTACAGGCAAGGGCATGCAAGACACGTACGTCCTCATCTGTAACTCGGGAAATCATCAGAGGAGTAAAAAAAAAAAAAAAGGTCCTCGGGACCCCCTGTTAACCAAAAAGGGGTGCAATTGCCCACCATCTTCCTCCACTTAACTGATAACATCCTGCAGCTGCCTTCCTCCTCCATGGTCTGACAATTCTTGCGACGGATTCGCTGATGAAATCAATGGGAGCGCTTTCCACATATACGCAGGAGTGCCTAAACAGAGCCCTGCCTGCACGGTTTGCTGAGCCAGCTCTGGATATGACTGGTAGAAAATAGGTGGGGTGCAGGGAAAGGGGGCTCAGCACGAAAATTTAAATGGACCACGCAGCTATCATATGCATTAACGTGCAAATGACATCTGGAGTGTGCCTTTAATGGTGACCGTAGGTCCTTTCAATAGATGAATTCACTTGTGATAAACTGTAATGATGAAAGACCCCCTGTAGGATCAGCAACATTGTAATGGTTAATTGTTAAAAACACATCCAAAACGCATCTCTGTGCAAATCACATTTATCGAACATTTGTTCTCAGAAATACACCCAAGACAGCTTTAGCTCTGCATTTGTTCCATCGCATTTTGCGAGGCTGCATAAATAAATGTAGGACATCAGCACAAAGTTACCAATTATAAACTTAGCATTGATTTCGTTTGTTGGCCCTCCTGAGCTCATGTTGTTCATAAGTATTAATGCAACAATCCATCTTGTGTTCACCTATAATTGAAAACGCAAGGTTCCTTCTCGGTAATCTCTGCACCCATTTATTTTGCTCAAACTAGTCATTTCTGCAGGAGACTTGTCGAACAATAAAGGGACGAAAGTAAAAGCTAAAAAAAATAGCCCCGTGTGGGTCTGTGCCTTTGCCCCTTGTTTACCGACTCTTTGAGAAGACATGCTCATGTTTATCATTCATCAACATTTACACTTCATGCATGGAGAAGACTTCTACATTTTTTCAGGTCACTCTTGAATGTAGACCTCTGGCCACCATCTCTGAAGCAATTTAGCCTTTCCCTTTTTGGAGCACTTCTCCTGGGAGTGCTCACTGTCCTATCCTGATGATCCCGTGAGGGAAGAGGCTGTTAATCAAAACCGGTCCGCCACTCAACCCTGAATCATGACTTCCCAGAGGTCACCTTTGGTCTTGGCTCACGCTGCCACGCATGCTAGGTCTCCAAACTAATCCAATGCAGCCTTCAGGTGTTAAGCTGGAGATGTTGGCTACCTCTGCAGCAGGTCGATTACCTGAAAATGGGCACTTCAGGTTTTTGTGATCACAAGTACAAGTGGCAGGGAAGGCTTTAACCCCTGAACAGCTGCATGCCAAACTGATAGAGTCAATGGGTCAGATATGTGATTAGGTCAATAAAATACTACTCTTTTCACTAGAATTATTATATTAATTACAGTTCCAAAAAGATTTCCTGTTTACCGATTTGTGAGGTTTTTTTAAATGCTGTTATATTTTCTTTATGAAGTCACAGATTGCTCTGCTCCGTACATTGAAGACGCAGATACACTTAACAGAACATATAGAAACGGAGACAAGTTAACAATAAGATGCAGAGAAGGGTTCCAGACTCGCTATCCTGATGTAGACAACATGGCTTCAATATGTCAAGATGACGGAACATGGGACAATCTCCCTATGTGTCAAGGTTAGTACGAACACTCAAGTGTACTGTATTAGCATGGAGAGAACAACTTACATTTACTTTACACTCACAGAGTGTCTGTATATTCAGTGGCATTACGATAATCAGAGAAACAGTGAAAATTAACAATAACTGTATACAATTTGACAATATCATTAACATACATGGCATATGGATACAGGAGGAGTAGAGGGTCATGTGCTTGTGATCTTACAATTTTTTAGATAATATGGACAAAAACAAAAATATATTCACCACAATTGCTCTTTATACATAACCTTTAAAACTGATCATTATAATTATATTAGGAATTACATATTTACATTAATGATTGGTTTTAACTGTTAATTTATTTGGATAAAAACAAAACAATCTATAACGAATCATGACTTTGATTACTTTTTAAGGGTCTAACTAAATAATGCGTAATTTGGCCAATATTATTTAAGTAATTTATCCCTCTACCGAGATCAGTAACAAGCAATCAAAGATGCAGAATTCATTGGATGCCACCGCCTGGATCACTACCCCCAAATAGTCATCTAACTCCCAGGGCCGACTGCTGGAGTTTCTGACCCAGCTGGCCAACAAACTACTTCTCCCCTCAACCGCAGCCAACTCACCGCAGACTATGATAGAATAGGATACTCCCGACGTGTGATTACGGGTTCCTGATCAGTAATTGCTTGGCGACCAGTCTGGCTCCCTTCGTTTTGTTGAAGGAAGGTAATTACCAGAAATCGTATGATGAGAATAAAAATAGCAGAAATATCAGGTAAAGGATTAATCAGAAGGAGGAAGAGTTTTCTTTTAAGTTGTTTGTTTAACAGACAAGAAATGTCTGTTGTCGTGCGTTGGCCAAATGCTTGAGAAAATAATAAAACAAAAGTATGTAGATATTCCAATTACATAAGTTATGGTGAGTAAAGGTGATGGAAAACCCTTCCACTAAAAATTAGGGGGTAGTAGAAGTATTATTAAACACTCATCTACAGACACCAGACAAGCCAGAAGGCTTGTTTTTCCCTCAAAAATCTCATGGTGCTACCATAACCACAAGGGATTCTGGGTAGGCACATGCAAATAAGGTCAACAATTATCAAAAAGGTGATAATTGTTGACCTTATATGCATGCACCTACCCAGAATCCTTTAGTCTTTAGATGAGTGTTGAATAATACCAAGAGTAATGCAAACGACTAAATCGTTTATTCCTGTTATTCTCCTCTTTTATAGCTTTATAATCTCTGTTGTTTGCTTATTTTAAATGGGAAGGTTTTGGGACCTTTACTAATAATATTATGCCCAAATAATATTTATATCCGGTAAAATCAAATGGAAATTTTAAATACCAGCATATTAATGAAGTAGTCTCTCTTGATCACTTATATGATCATACAATTCGGATAACCACTTCTAAACCAGAAAAATAAAGGTGTGAAGTTCTAAAAAATTACTTTGAGTAATGTCATCTTGAATATGTCATGGGAAAAAAAACCAACTAGTATATTTCTAGAACGCTTATCAGTTGAGTACATTCTTACTTACACAATATATATTAAAACGTAAATACATATGTAATATAGTATTAAACATATGTTAGTTAACCTGTAATCTATATAAATAAAAATTACCATTGACACCTAAAGTAAATGTTACTCTATATAAAAACCTTTAAAGCAGTAAAAATTATAGGTGTTTTTAACTGCAGTTTCTTCAGAATTCAGAGTGAAGGCTTTTATTCTTCAATTGACTTTATACACTACACAATGGTCTCTTTTTCCTGTCATTTCCTATTACATGACCCAAAACATCTATATTTCTATTGTTTTCTGGTTGTTCCGTCGCACGCTGTGCCAGCGGCGGAGTATATTGCTTTTCTCAATAAACGTCCACATGTTTGTTTTCATCATTAGATCTGCTATGTTAAAGCTAGGTACAGAGGCAGAACACTATGAGCGTTCACAGAAAGGAACATTGACCATGCGATGACCTCTTTAATGATTTAGATAGGCCTCGGAAGACCCGCGTTCTTTCAAGACATATGGGTTTCTGTGGCACAGTGTCCACATTTTCTTTTTATGTTATTTCAGTTGTAATAAAAAAAATAGGATTCATTTTGGCCGATGGATTGAATGGTAGACTTTTTATTATTATTATTAGTCTCCTGTTACTAAGGTCAAGTAGAAATATCATCCTTTGTTCTTTAGAATTTTCATATTTCTCAAGGATTTATTTTTACTTGTCTGTAATATTTCACAAAAATAAGCTGTGTTTTAGTATTGCCCAGGACTTGGGGTTCATTCTTCCTTGGGTACGGTATTAATGTATGCTATGTGCATGAGTATGCAGTCTAGAAAGTAAGAATGACATTTTTGAAGGGTAGTTTGGGAGATTTTAACAAAATGTGTCAGCTTTGTTATTTGGAATCAGCTTTGTACTTGCTAGAGTTACTCAACATTGACCCAAAAGTACCCATAGAGCAGGTCTTCAAGATCAAGAGCTGTAGTCTAGCCATCGCAGTTTAGCCCGTGTCAAAGTTGCTCAGATCCTTACGCTTGGCCATTTTTCCTGCTTCTAACATCAACTTTAAAGGAAAAAAATGCCATCATAGCAAAATTCCAAGAAACACTCAACATTGATCCAACAAAGCCTAATTTTCAGAGATCCGAGGAGATCTTGAAATCTAGAACCGGTGGAAGTTTCGAAAGAACCAACATTGAGTCTACCGTTATATTATATTATTGTAGCCTTAAACTAGAATAGTGGTGTTTAACCTAAATCTCCCGTGAGCATTAGGCACAAACCAAATAATATTTGATAGAATTATACAATTTATACCACAAAAGCTGTGGCCTGAGAAACAGTGGCGTCTCCAGGTTTCATATTTAGGGGGGGCACATGGGGGGCCAGGGACCAAAGTAGGGGGGCCAATTATAAAACGGTACATATACACTATATATATATATATATATATATATATATATATATATATATACACACACACACGTTAGACGTGCATTTTTAACTACATAATATGTATTTATCTCTGAAGTAAAGACTGTGATTAAAATATGATTTCAAAATAACAGCTAAAGTGACAGTTATTTTTCATTATTTAATATTAGCCCCTGCTGACAATATATATAAATATTAGACCCTGCTGCAGATATATATTAATATTAACCCCTGCTGCGGATATATATTAATATTAGCCCCTGCTGCGGATACATACTTATATTATACCCTGCTGCCGATATACATAGAAATTATACCCTGCTGCCAACATATATTAATATTAGCCCCTACTGCCGATATATATTATTAGTCCCTGCAGCCAATATATATAAATATTAGCCCCTGCAGCCAATATTTATTGATAATAGGCCCTGCAGCCAATATATATTAATATTAGCCCCTGCTGCCGATATATATAAACATTAGCCCCTGCAGCCAATATATATTAATATTAGACCCTGCTGCCAATATATTTGCCACACTGACTGCAGATCAGGGGAAGACATTGAGAGTCAGTGCAGTGTTCCCTCCTTCTGACTGCACTGTGACATTGAGAGGTCCTCTCCCCTGTAATCATCCCCAGAGTCCCTTTGTCCCCTCATTCACTAAACCATAGCGCTCTTTTACTTACACCCTGTAGTTCAGGTATAGATCAAATAAACAACACATGGAAACAGCACATGCAACTGAATGAGATTAAAAAAAAACTTGTATTTGCAGGTATACATAAATAATGTATGGAAACATAGCATTGCAGGTATAAACCAACAGAACACACAAACCCAGCATTGCAGTTATATATATACTGGAAATCACATGAACACTCAGCACTGAAGGTATAGATCAAATAATCAACACATGGAAACAGCACTCCAGGTATTGATCAACTGAATAAGACATGCAAATCCTATATTTGCAGGTAAACATTAATAATGTATGGAAATATAGGCGATACAGATGAACAGAATGACACAAAACCCAGCTTTGCAGATATAAATCAATTGGAAATTACATATAAACTCTGCATTAAAGGTATAGATAAACCCCCCTAAATTACAGGCATAGATCACTGGTCACACACCCCAAAGCCAGCCCTGGTGTCCACACTGCCCACATAGAACCTGACCAGCACCTAAGTTACACATTATGTCAACTCTGTCCCCAAACAGCTGAACGTACGCCGTTTTTGTCCCATAAAGACCTCTCCCTCCCAATCTATCCTATCTACCCCCTCTCCCTCCCAATCTATCCTATCTACCACAACTGCCTCTCTATCTACCACATCTGCCTCCCAATCTATCCTATGTACCCCCCTCTCCCTCCCAATCTATCCTATGTACCCCCCTCTCCCTCCCAATCTATCCTATGTACCCCCCTCTCCCTCCCAATCTATCCTATCTACCCCCTCTCCCTCCCAATCAATCCTAACTATCCCCTCTCCCTCCCAATGTATCCCATCCACCCCCATCTCCCTCCCAATCTACCCCCTCTCCCTCCCAATCTATCCCATCTACCCCCCTCTCCCTCCCAATCTATCCCCTCTCCCTCCCAGTCTATCCCATCTACCCCCCTCTCCCTCCCAATCTATCCTTATCTACCCCTTCTCACTTCCTATCTACCTCTTCTGACTCTCTAACCCCCTCCTAACTTTCTAACCCCCCCTTTGAAGTTCACTTACCTTGGGCTTGTCCAGCGGTGAGATCGCGAGGTCTCTGTATCCCTGGTTCTGCCGGCTTCACTGCTGGGCGCCGGATATGACGACATATACCGGCGCTCGGCTTGAAATGCCGGCACTGCGAACCAGGAAGAGGCCTCGCGGTCGCGGAGAAGAGTGAGAGGCGCCGAACGGTTGCTGAGAACTTATTCCTCAGCAACCGCTCGGCGCCTCTCACTCTCTCCTCCGGGTCTATTAAAAAAAAAAAAAAGCCGGCGTTTCAATTGGGGGGGCACACCGGGGGGCACAGCATGATGTAGGGGGGGCCATGGCCCCCTCTGGCCCCCCCTGCCGACGCCACTGCTGAGAAAAGGAAGCAATTTAAATACAAATGTAAATGTTTAAAAGGCAAGGCTTCATTCCGGCTGAATTATTTTACAAGAGGGAACATTCAAGCTATAAAAATCAAGACAAATTAAAATAAAATAAGTTCGAGATTAAAAAAAAAACAGCGGACAAGCATGAATCTTGCTTACGAAGACGGCTTCAAGGTTTAATAAGATGTATTAATGGAGAGATTATGCAGTTTCTCAAATTACGGTGAGCCTGGAATAGATCAATTATCCAATTATATGACAACTACGTTGGCGTTCACTTCCGTAATTCTCTGTTATATTTTTAACTAATTTTTAACTAATGGTCATAGTACAAACTAAATTAAAACATGATGTTATCAGATGAGTATATTTAAATAAATCCAAAATCAGTTACCAGATAGTACGTGAAAAGTGTTCAAAAGCATAAAATCTTAAGTAAAATCTTGCAAACACGGGATAGTGACGGAGTCTGGTTTACATTGTAGATCCCTCTGGAGGACCAGTAGGTGTTTTGGGTGAGGTGTAGGTTGGAATCTGGTAAGGAATTCCAGGGACTAGTAGTTTGTGTTAAGGATGGGTTGTTGCAGGGTCATCGATGATTGGATTTCTTGCTGCTTGAACAGGAAACAAAGCATGTAAAATGTCAGATCATCTACTTTTTAAAGGTTGGACTTTTTACTAGAGCTGCAATTAACGATTTTCATAATGGATTGGTTGGCTGGTTATTTTTTTGATTAATCAGATAAAACAATTGCTATTTTTTTTGTTTATTTAAAATAATTTAATTACAAACAAAGTATAGGAAAAAAAAAAAAGTACTTTGCAGACCAGAGGGTGTTAATGATGGGAACGGGGGAGTTAATGATGGGAAATGGGGACCGGATCAGGGGGGAGTTACTGGGAGTTTATTTTATTTGCAGACCGGAGGGTGGGAGGGGGTTAATGAAGGGACTGGCGGAGTTAATGATGGGATAAGAGAGAGAGAGAGACCGGGGACTGGATTACACTGAAGGGTGGGATGGAGTTAATTCATACCTTACATACCGTCTTATCTTTGACTTTTATACAATAGTGCACGCTGTACCCAGAACAACTAATTGAAAAACCAACCAATCAATAACGCAAATCGTTGACGATTTTCCTTATAGATTATTATCGACTTACTCAACTAGTTTTTTCAGCCCTACTTTTTACCCCAAATCAAATGTTAGCAAAATGCAAATGAACAGGTATAATGTGTGCCAGTTGCTAAAAAAACACCTTAGAATTGCAGAATTCTAATCCAGTTTTCTCTGAATATCTGTTCCATGGGCTAACAAAACATATCGCATACAGCAAATATGGGGTAAGCATAACAGATCCTGCTAACCCACCAGACACGGTTTTAATAAGGCCGATATGTCTCCAGTTATGTGCGCAGAACGAGGCTGTTTTTTTGGGGGGGAATATAGATATACAGATAAATACATCTCAGCAATGCATCCACGGAATATCTCTACAATTGCCACTTTAAAAGCCGGCATATCTCCATTTGGGCAGATAAAATATTGTAATATAATAAACCGCTGCTGGGATACAAACGTGTTAGCTCTATATAAAGGCAAATTTTTTCTTAACATAACGTGGTGGAGAATTTAGAATCCGACGGAGCTTATACAGAAGGATTGTGCTCAGTTCCAGCTTTAATTTAATTTCATGTTTTATGTGTACGTGTCTTTGCAGGCTGCCTGAGACCATTGGTACTTCCTCACAGTTACGTTAACATCTCAGAATTTGATTCTTCCTTTCCCGTGGGACGAGTTGTGTATTATCAGTGCTTTCCCGGACATAAGCTGGAAGGAGCGGAATATCTAGAATGCATGTACAATCTCATCTGGTCGGATGAGCCTCCTAGGTGCATCGATGTAGAAGGTAAAAAAAACTTTCTTCCGCTCCATGTCTAATGAAGAATATGTCACTTTAATGCAACTGAGCTTGTGATGCTAGTCTGTAGGGAAAGATACATTATATCCACAGCCGTTTGCTCTGAATGTCTCATTGGGACCCACTCTTTACACGAAGTATCCTGGTGGGTCTGGAGAAGATGCTCACACAAGGGCTCATATGTTTGAGTTATTACATTCATTTTACAAGGTCTCCGACGCGAATTGTTGTTCATTACTACCCACCATCTGAGGAACCTTAATCGCCGGCCAACTGGCACACGCGCTTAATACAAATACGCAAGGCTTTGTAATGCAGCAATCAGAATATACAAATGCTACGTGCCAGAGATCCAAAAGCACAATAAGAACAAGTGCCTTTAGCAACAATTACAAAATAAAATAGTCAAACTACGTGACTATTACCAGTTTTATAACTATAGGCGTCCCAGTGGCTTTGACTGGGCTTAGAATCACTAGGTGCCCCGAAATATACATACACATTACCGTTAAAATAAACTTTAACTACCTACTACCCAAAGCTTTTATATCTTGGTTTTTAAATTAGTATGAAGATAATTACTCTATGCTGAGAGTGGTGGCAGTCTGTGGCAGAGTCAGCATTATCAAATCAATTTCCTACCCTGAAGTTCTCCCCCTTCTCCTCAACCCTCCCTGTCGCGTATCTGGTTTAAAAGCAAAGGACTATTTGACTTCATTAAAACTGATTCCAGTGGTAGTTTATAGCAAACCCTGTATAATGTCCTCCGCATTGAATTGTTCTCCCTACTACACTATCCTCCCTGTAAGGTTGCTGAACCAACTGGTTCCCACCAAGGGGAAGTGTGGTTAATCCATGTGGAACATAGGTATGGCTTTCCATCATTCTGTAGAGGTGTAAAAACCAGGTAATTGACGAATGGACTGTATTTCTGAGGACCGATTTGATGGAAAAGTTCCAAATGTGAAGCCGTCATCATGTAAACCAATGCAATGTTTGGAATTATGAGCCAACTTATGATACGCAACGCATAAGGAAGTAATTTATATTATGAATGGGCTACTATGCTGTGATTTTTATTTGCATAGGAATAGTCAGTATGATTTGCATATAAATAAGAAATGCTCAGATCAGTGGCACACGGTAAGTATGATTATAGTCTCAAGTCCTGGTTATTGAAGAGATCTCAGCAGAGACGTATCGCTCTGGTCCTGAAACATCCCAAAGCCGTGTTTGCTAATTTCACAGCTTTCCCTTCGATCCATACCCTCCCTGGTTTAATGCACCATAAAGATTTACAAGCAAACATTGCACTCCCCTTACCCAGGCTTCTTCTCTTCTAATCCTACACATCTCAACGTGGCGTGCTCAGCTAATCTGTTTTATGGAGGTTACCAGATGTCTGCTTTTAAACCAGGCATGTCTTCTGTCTGAAAAGCGTTAAAATGCTTGGCCAAGCTTTTTGGATCGCTGTCAGCCTCTGCTGCGTATCCGTCCTCCTCTCTTTGAAGAGGGTAGAAGTAATGAGGGTAGGATTGTGTGGGAATATCCAATTTGGCAAAGGAAATAGAGTTGGCATAGGTCAGAGGCATCATTAGAGCTAAATCACCTCCGAACGAACGTTGGCCCAGACAGCCCCCTGCCCGGTTGCTCCCTGGCAGACATTGCAAACAAATGGTCCATGTCTAAAAACACAAGCACAAAGATGGCACTGCGGCGTCACGAACGTTATTCCAGATTACTAGACCAGGAAGCTTCTCATGGGTTTGAAGGTAAATTGTTACTAAGGAATTGCCAGCTAACAAGCGTTTGGCATCATTCAACGATTAGAACATAAGAGAACTTGTCTTGTTTTCAGTATATGTGTCATTGGTTTTCCCTTCTTAAACTATTCCTATGATTTTCATATTAATTGACTATCGGGCTCCAATGCACTTTACTGCATGCAAATTTGTACACCTCTAGAGTTAGAAAATGAGACTTTTGTCTCATTTAACTCCTTCCAACTACTTCGGCGACTTAAAAGTAATCCAACCATTACAACTAGACGATGTCCGAACCTTAGTAGACCGCAGAAAAGCCCCTTTGTTTTCAACCATTAGGAGATATTACACTTGTGAGACATGCTGTGCTTGCAAATAAGTTAGTCCCTGGTTGAATAATAGAGATCAGATATGTATTAGAATCTTTTCAAATATATCAACATATGTTATAGACATTATACACGAGGAATGAATCCCATTCACTTTCTATTAACTAATAAATAGGCTATTTTATAGATGGATCTGACATGATTACATTATTTAGAGTCCGATAAATCAAATTGAACAATACAGCTCATTCTAATCAGATAATCTAGATCTCCCAACAGACTTGCCGACATGTATCCGACAAAGTAATTTCAAGGTGAAAATGTATATAGACAATAAACACAAGGAATGGATCTCATATCCAATTAATAAATAGGTTTTGTTATCTTAATGTAACAGACATTGAATCTAAATCTGGTAGATACACGTAGCAAACAGTAAAATTTTGGTTACGTCATTTAGAATCATATAATATAGTTGATTGTAATCAGATAACCTAAATGTAATAATAGAATGGTACGGATGAGGCTGGATATCTTGTATCATTCGAGCTTTCAATAACAATTTAATAATTACCTATAATGGTATAGGTTAGACCATAAACAAACTGAGGCTGGATACTTTGTATTATTATAGGTTATTACAGAAATACATACATATAGTATTAGGTGTTGCTCATAAGATCTTTCTTTGATTTCTTTGGTGTTTTGAGGCAAAAACAGTAAACTTGTAGAAGTTCTAGATTGTCTACTTTAAATTTTTTGGGGGGTTTGATGCTTTTGATAAAATACTTTGGTGATTTAAAAAAATTTTTTAAGAACAGGGATTGAACTGGAACACTTTAAGCCCCCCCCCCCCGATGATGCCGTGTACGGGTGGTTCATTTTTTGTACTGGGCATCAACATACTATATTTGAGCCGGGATCATTCACTTATATAGCTAGACTCACGCTCTCCTATATATATATACTAAAGTTATATATATGCACTAAAGTTATGTAGTTATATGTAAAGGTATGTTTAGGAGGATAGGGATTTTGCGTATTGTTACATTTCCATTGCGATTGGGGGGATTTAATATCCAGGAACTCTATCTCCACTATTCACCTTAAATAGTTCATAGGTTTGTTTTGTTCTTCCCAGCATTTATTTTTAAATGAATATTAAATTATTATATATATATATATATATATGTATATAAACAGGGGCGTAACTAGAAGCCTCAGGGCCCCGGTGCGAGAATCTGTTAAGGGCCCCCCCAACCCAATCTACCCTCCTCTCACACCATCTACCCCCACTTCTCAGGCTATCTACCCTATCCCTACCCCCTTCTATCTACATTTTTTTTTTGTTTTTATTTCCTTTTATTCGCCAACCTGACCCCCCCCCCCAGTTATGCACATCTGCCCCAGGCTTGCCACTCTGCCCCCTGATATGCCTTTTAACCCCCTATATGCCTCTCTGCCTCCAGAAATGCCTTATACCCCTATACGCCACTCTGGTTAAAAGGCATATAATGGGATAGAGTGGCATATAAGGGGGTATAAGGCATTTCTGGAGGCAGAGTGGCATATAGGGGGTTAAAAGGCATTTATAGAGACAGAGTGGTATATAGGGGTTAAAAGGCATATCATGGGACAGAGTGGCATATAGGGGGGTATAAGGCATTTCTGGAGGCAGAGTGGCATATAGGGGGACACACTTACATACACACACATGCCGATTTTTTTGTTTTTAACAAATACAAAAAAATATTATACAGTTTGTACAAAAAAGACATTGGTTTACTGACCTTCTACTTGTCTTCACTTCTGTCCTCTGGTAGCTGCACACTGTTCTCTTCTCTATCCTGACAGGAAGTCACTGACCTGACATCCGGTGCTGCAGCAGTCTGAGTGCGAGGGGAGCAGCGTGAGGGGTGAAAGCTCGGCCCCCTCGCACGGACCTTTCACCCCTCACGCTGCTCCCATCACTATGCGGCCATCAGACTGCTGGGAATGTAATCTCAACGGCCGCTGGGTGCTGATGCCGCCGGCCGGAGCTACTTTAACACTTTTTTTTTATTTATATGGTAAGCTGGATCGGCCTGCCATATAAAGTAAAAAAAAAAGTATTAAAGCAGAACCGGCTGCCGGCATCAGCACCCAGCGGCCGTTAAGATTACATTCCCAGCAGTCTGATGGCCGCATAGTGATGGAAGCAGCGTGAGGGGTGAAAGGTCAGTGCGAGGGGGCGGAGCTTTCACCCTTCATGCTGCTCTGCTCCCATCACTAGGCGGCCATTGCACACGGCTGCTGGGTGCTGATGCCGCCGGCCGGCGCTGCTTTAATACATTTTTAAAATTTAATATGGCAAGCCGGACCAGCTTGCCATATTAAATTAAAAAAACAAGTATTATAGTAGCGCCGGCCGGCGGCATCAGCACCCAGCAGCCGCTTAGATTAGATTTCGGGCAGCCTGGGGGGCAGTTGTCCCCCTGCCCAGCCCGCCCCTGGCGCCGGAGGCGGCTTCCAATCCGGCTCCGCCGGCCGAATCTGCGGGCCCACCGGGAAATTTCCCGGTATCCCGGTGAGCCAATCCAGCCCTGCTTGGGCCCCCTTGAGTGGCAGAACTCCAGGGCCCGATCGCAGTCTCGACCCCTGCGACCCTCCGGTAGTTCCGCCACTGTATAATCCATAACGGCTGAGACAGTGGGGCTTGCAGGTCCAGATGATCCACAGCTGTAAATAGGGTTAATACATAGATTTTTCTTTTTTAGTCTGTAAACACCATTGCACAGGTTTATTTACTGTGTAGGGCTGTAAAATGTTAGATTTGGGAAAGTGGAAGAATCTCTGTAAGGGCACCCCAAGTCATTAATCCCAGCCTAAGTTTCAATTAAACCAACATAAAGGAAGGATCGCATTACCTGTGAAATAATTAGCTGTGCTATCACATCGAGCAAGGCGTATAAAAGTCTTTTTAGTGACAGTCCCATTGGCAAAATAGTTAATGTGTTGGTTACTTCCCATTTATCAGGGGAACACTGATGTCTTTGCGTTATATATCCTCATACTGTTCTCTAGTAGCAGCCAAGCCTTCGAGCGACAGAGTAACGTCTGCCCAGGGTGTACATCTAAACACAGAATGATGAATTTCAGAGCAGGTTGAAAGTGTTTATTAGCGAGTTTCTAACGGAATACACTTAGCGATAGAGAAAAAGTTGATTTTAATTTTTCTTTATTGTTTTAATGGCTGCCGAGCGTATCCAGACAATACAAGACCGAGACTCTGGAGGGTTAATACAATAACACAGGGTTATTAGGAAAAAAACTAAATTAGTGTCAAGAACTGGAACATTTGTCTTCATCATATATAGTGAAGAGAAAGAGCTGAAACGCAACTCTCCCTTTAGTGAATAAACCCCACTACGCCAATGTATTATCACAGTCTTACTAGTCATTTTCTATAATGATACAACTGACTGGAAACCCGAGGGTTTCATATATATATATCTATATATATATATATATATATATATATACACACACACCAAATATACCACCATAATTTTAATTTTATATATATATATATATATATAATATATATACGGTATATGTTATATATAATATATATTATATATTTATATATATAATATATAATATTATCTATATATATAAGCTGGATCAGAAGTGGCATGTAAAATTAAATATTTTTCTTTAACATGATGTTCATGGAAACTATCATAGAAAAGCCAATATCTATATAAACTGGTGCCGACAATCTATTTGGAGCAACAATATTGACCTGGCAAGACCTCTCTTGCTCAAGGAGCACAATCGCTCGTAACCCCTTTGCTGCGGGGAATGATTTGAAGCTCCAATTACTTCTGGCTTTTCTTACCATTGACCTCTACGCTATCGTTTTCTTCTTTAGATTGAACTAATTTAAACTGCTTCAACGCAGCCCTCACAAACCTAATGAACGCATACGTTAAAGGTGGCGTTCCACAAAACAAAAAAAAATGCACACAAGTATAGTAAGCAAATAAACCTTCACAGGGTCAGTAATCTTAGAACCGTTTTCTTTTTTTATGGAAACAACCGTTCTTATTTTGAGTCAGATAACAATTAAGTTTCCACAATGAAAAGATTATATAGCTTGGCATAAAGTCAAAAGTGACCCCACAATGAGAAGAACAACATACATAACAAAACTAATTAAAATGGAAAAACAAATGTTCTTATTAAAATAAAAAAAATGTTCTCGGCATTAATCTAAGTACATATCAGCAATATTCTGTGCCAAAAGAGCAAAAACTCCCAGCCACCCCCATTCATTCTTACAAGGTTAGTGGCCCCCCAGTCCAAATGGATCACAGGTGTCCCACCAAAGGTGTCCGCTACTGATCTCTAGAACGTGCACAAACTTTGTACAGGTATTTATTTAATTTTGATTTGCTACTTGTTCATATTTTCTTCTCCAGTCATTATTCCAAAAATGGGGATAAAACAATTTCAAATATTTTAAACAGTGAGAATAAAAGCAAATTAGAGGTAACAAGTCATAAAGATTATCTAAGGGGATTGATGAAGAAAATACCACGACGAACAGCAGCTCAGTGAAGGCCATACCTGGGATATCACTCACAAATAAAGTAGAAATATCAAGCGCTTTCAGGAGAAACTTTCCTTTGATGTTGAGTCTTTGGATAAAGCCCTACTTAGGACCGGGTCACCAGGTCAGTTTCTTCCTTGTCTGGGCTGGGGAGCGATGGTTGGCCACTGGCCCTACCCTTTCACAAAGCTGCTCCCCCAGAAAAGGAAGAGTCATGAATATCATACAATAAAACTTCCCAGGTCCTAAATCCTACTATGTCTTTTAAGTAAATTAAGTAAGTCGGAATCCTGAGGCCTCGGCCATGCTCTTATCCAGCAGCACGTCAATTCTGATCTTCCTGCTTTGGTGACATTTGAGTGAGCTTGTCTAAAATTTTAGAGCCAGATGTAAAAAAAACGATGAAATAGCATCAACAAGATGTAGGATTTTAATAATTGTATTTTGGAGTGAAGAGCCAAGATTGGAGATTTAAATGTCAACGGCCCTGGTCAACTGTGGACTCACTTAAAATGTGTAACCCAACCTTGAGACCTGAAGACATACTTTGGGTCATAGTTTAACTCACCTGGAAGTCACTGGCAGAGACTGAGAAAGTGATATAGTTCGATTCGAGGCTTAGACATTATTGGCTGACATCCAGCGCAGCCTCCAGCTGTCTTAAATCTCCCAGTCCCAAACATGTATAACAAACAGAGCATTAAAGGGATGTTAGGATGCCCCAGGGTGGTCTTGTTGCAGCCAACTCAACCATTGAGGGTAATGGAACCCATGAGAAACAGTTTTGAGGACAATGAGACTCCAGAGAAAGACATTTAAATGTGGGACATCAGATGTACTCTTTGTAATACGGAAAAAAATAGATTGGAACAACAGATTTCCTAGGAGGTAAATAATTGGAAAATGAGAAAAAATTGAATTATTCCATGGGGGAAACACATCCGATTCTAACCATGGCTCCCTAAAATAGATTTAGTAGCTGCTACTAAATTTGACCAAAGAATATTTTCTCCTCCATAAAAGTGATCTTTACAACGTTGGGCACTCAAAGGTCTAGAAAAATGTAGATTTCTATAGACAGTATAGGCATCGCTGCAAAAACGGATACACTTTACTCCATTGTCATTGCGTTCTTAGTACTTATTCATAATCTTAAACAAGCAAACACAGGAATGTAAGAGGGTTTTGTAGAAAAAAAAATTGTAATTAAATATATATGTTTTGTAATGTCCTTGATCTGTTCCAAATATTGTACTCCTTGTGCTTGGGGTATTGTTGTAAAAGGAAAGGAACAAAGAATGTTCTGGGCTTCTTTGCAAGTAGGGAAGGCATGTAGCTATAAGAATTATCAGAATGAACAATAAAGGCAGAGAATATCGGTTCAATATTGTTTGTGAAGATAATTAGTTACATCTGAAAGCTACAAGAGGATTTTTGTTGCTGCTTCTTTTTTCCCCCCAAATAATACCTTGTGTGGCTGGGGATATTTCCATTTTTAAAGTGCAATTAATTTTTTTAACCCTTATGAAAATGATTAAGCAAAGCTAACTTGTATGAAATGAAAAGTCTGCAGAATCATAATCCCAGAAGCTTAAATGAAATAGAAGCTTTAGAATTTCCAGTTATCGTAGTGGATTTCCTGTCGTCTGCTTTCCCCGGGTCCCTGTAGGCAAAGCCATTCATTGGCAATGTCCATTTATACTGCGGGTTCTTACTTCCAATATGAGTTCTGGATACTACCGGCTCTGTTGGCAACCGGCTCTGCTCAAAGAAACCCAAAGCCAGCAAGTGTCAAGAAGTGATCGCAGTCGGTAACGAAGGCCTGATTTTTATCCAAACTGTCGAAGTACCCCAGGTTCGTTAGGGTGTTCTGCCCTGGATTGTACAAGTTGGAGGATCACCCTGATCGGCCCATGATATCCAGTGCCTCCAAAAGCCGATCGTGCTCAAAAACGTGGGCTGTCCTGCAGAAGACAGGGCAGCTTGAAAGCATGGAAGATCTATGTATATATTATATACAGTATTTTTTTTCAAATATGGATACATATCCCAGACAATCTCCAAATGCCAGTAATAATCAGCTATTACCTATTTATTATTTAGGGGAAAATAAATCTTTCAATTTCCTTTCTTTTTTCTGTTAGTTTGTCCACTTCCTCCGATGGTGATACACGGGGATTACACTTGCCATCCGCAGCCATGTGAAAGCTACAACCATGGGACGGTGATCGAATTTTATTGTGACCCGGGTTATACTCTTGCCAATGATTACAAGTACTTCACTTGCCAGTCTGGTGAATGGTTTCCATCTTTCCCAGTGTCCTGCGTCAAAACAGGTGAGTAACAAATACATTCAATATCAAATACGTTTACAATATGGACTTTCATATGAAGAAGTGTCACAAAGAAGGGTGGCAGTCGGTGCCAGCATGATATCTCTTCCACTTTTAGCTTTATAAAAATAGAAAATCGCTTTCTTTCTAGGTGTCAGTGAAGCAAATAATGCTTGCTTCACTGATGTCCTCAGTAAAAGTCCTCTAGTATAGCGTGCCTCAACCACAATCCTGTTACAGCCGACGTCTTGTATTGTTGCTTGTTTTTAAGAGGTCTGGCAGCTTTGTGATTCTCTATTTATTTTTTTTAACTCCGTTTTAGGTTTCTATTATTGTTTTCAATGTTATTTAACCCCTTAACGACAATTGCCGGTCCTGGCACGACACGGAAAAGCATGTGCTTTACGACAATTGACGTGCCAGGACCGGCACGTCTTTAAACGGGTGCAGAAAGCGATCTGTTTTCGCTTTCTGCACCCAAAAAACGTTGCTGAATGCCTCGACCTCGAGGCATTCAGCAACGCCGCTATCGGAACGAAGGGGCCATCTCTGGCCCCTCCACGGGGTGTCAACATCCGCCATACTTTGTATGGCGGCGGACGCCCGTTTTAAAAGCGTTTAGGAGGCGATCGACGATCGCCTCCTAAACTTAAATGGTGTCGCTGGAATGCCTCGATCAGGAGGCATCCAGCGACACCAAACACTTACCTTTCGATGGGCTGTGACCGCTCCGGAGAGCGGTCACAGCCGCAGCTGCCGATGATCTTCGCCATCAAGCAAGATGGCCGCTGCCCTATAACAGGAACCAACAAATTTTAAAAGTTCGCTAGATGGTCCAGACCATCTAGAGAACTTTGGCTCCACTTGCAGGTTGAATACAGGTACTGCATTCACCATGCTAGTCAATGGAACCCAGCTTTCTAATCACAGTGTGATTAGTAAAAATAAATTAAAAAATAAAATAAAATTAATAATAATTAGGAAAAAAATAGTAAAAAACTAGTAAAATGTAAAAATCATTTCCCACTGATGTCACTATCAGGGGAACCTCCAAGTTGAAAAAAAATGTTAAATTTTTTTTTTAAAAAAGACAAAAAAATATATATATATATAAAAAATATATTTTTGTGAGCAAGTCCTAAAATTAGCATATTAGCTTAAAACAATTCTCGCATGGAAAGAGTTAAAATACTGGCATATTAAATGCCCGTGGGGTGTCTACTTTTAAAAAAGGTATGATTTGATGGGGTAAATTGAATTGGCCAGGTTCAACAACGTCCCAATTAACACCGGGGGAAGGATGGCCACACACCTAATTTCCAATTAGAAAAATGCACACGTCCCAAATGTGGCCTTTTAGTTCCCACAAAAATGACACACCCATGCATGTGGGATATCACTGCACTCAGGAGATGTTGCTGAACACATTATGGGGTGTCGTGTGACAGCGGCATATACCAGGAGCTGTAAATTCATACATAAAGTAGGTGTGTGTGGAAAAAATACACACACAAAAATACTACTGCAAACTTTGAAAACATGCTGGTGGTAAAATGTGTGCATGCAAAGAGTTAAAATACCAGCATTTAAAATACCCTGTGGTGTCTAGTTTTGAAAAATATATGGTTTTGTTGGGCACACTGAAATGGCCCGGCTCAAAGATGTACCAAATAGGGCATGGGCAGTGGATCCCCAAATGCCAAAGTTCAACATTGAAAAATGCGCATGCCCCAAATGTGGCCCTTTTGCCCCCAAACGGCCAGGCAAAATCATTCATGTGGGGTATCACTGCGCTCAGGAGATGTTGCTGAACACATATTGGGGTGTTTTGTGATAGTGACATATACGAGAACTTTTTAATTCATACCTGAAGTAAAATGTGTGTGGAAAACCAAATGCAAAAAAATGACTACCACAAAGTTTGACAAAGACTGGTGGTAGATATGGTGCATGGAAAGAGTAAAAATACTAGCATTTGAAATACCCTGGGGTGTCTAGTTTTCAAAAATATATGGCTTTATTGGCCACACTGAAATGGCCCGACTCAAAGATGTACCAAATAGGGCATAGGCAGTGGATCCCCAAATGCCAAAGTTCAACATTGAAAAATGTGCATGCCCCAAATGTGGCCCTTTTGCCCCCAAACAGCCAGGCAAAATCATTCATGTGAGGTATCGCTGTACTCAGGAGATGTTGCTGAACACATATTGGGGTGTTTTGTGATAGTGACATAAACGAGAACCTTTTAATTCATACCTGAAGTAAAATGTGTGTGACAAAACAAATGCAAAAAAATGACTACCACAAAGTTTGACAAAAACTGGTGGTAGATATGGTGCATGGAAATAGTTAAATACTAGCATTTGGAATACCCTGGGCTGTCTAGTTTTCAAAAATATATGATTTGATGGGGTAAATTGCATTGGCCGGGTTCAAAGATACCCGAAATGGCACATGGGGGGAAGAATTACCAGATTTGGAAAAAATGGCTTTGAAATAGCAAAACGCTACCTGTACTTATTGCCCCATAATGGGTAGAAAAAAGCAAAAAAACATAAAAACATTGGGTATTTCTAAACTCAGGACAAATAGTAGAATCCATTTAGCAGGTTTTTTCATTACCTTTTATAGATGAGTAAAAGATTTTTCAACTAAAAGTTAGAAACAGTCATTTTTTTCTAAATTTTTCACCATATTTTATACTTTTTTTAATATGATACAATCAAAACAATGTCATCTAAAGAAAGCCCTTCTTGTCCTGAAAAAAACAATATCTAATGTGTGTGGGTTCAGTAAACGGGAAAGAAGAAAATTACAGCTAAACACGAGCAGCGCAGAAATGTTAAAAAGGCCATTGTCACGAAGGGTACAAAAAGTAAAATCAGCCTTTGTCACGAAGGGGTTAATGCAGCTATTAAAAATATTCAAATAGTCAAATTTTATTCTCTTTCCACATTTTTAACCCGGACCAGAGAAATTGTGGCCGAATACACAGGACACTCTCCTAACAACATGGAAGATTGTGGCTTTTACAGCAAGCAGTGTTCTCCTCGTCCTGTTGCTCGTCATTATCGCCAGGAACTTCCAGACAAAATTTAAGACGCATTTGCTTCAGAGGTTCGTTGATTTATTTTTACTTAATTTGAGATGTGTCGAGAATGGAAGAGATGCAGTTGCTCTTCTTAAAAATAATATTTTCTATTTTAGTATAGGGGAAAAAATGGTATTAAGTATTGGCAGGTACTAATCTCTAAAGAATTTCTCAGATGCTTGAATCTGTAGAAGGAGGATTAGCCTATATTTTAGGCTATAGTAGTGGCGATAGAATCCATAATTTTATTTTCTCTTTATTGCGAAGTCCTTCTGCCGTCACTAAAGTCGTGGTGTCAAAAAACAGAACTCTGATGTGTCCCTAATTATACGTAAAAGTGTAGGTTTTTTGTAAGCGGTTAATTTTATAAGATATATAGTTAAGAAAAAACATAGCATTCTGCATAGGATAAAGTAAGAACAAGTCAAAATGAAGTGAGCCAAAATAGCACATTCCTTGAACTGAGCCAAGACGCACTTCCATTTTTATTTTGTATTTTGCAGAAGTCCACAGGACAACTCGGACGAGCCAGACTTTGTAGTGGTGGATGGGGTTCTAGTTATGCTGCCCTCTTATGATGAGGCTGTAAGCAATGGCCTTAATGTTACGCCACCCGGCTACCTATCCTCTGCTGGCCAGAGGAGTCCCACCCAGACCGATGATTCCTACCCTCCAGCATATCCGGGTAACCCCGACAGCCTGTGTGAAGAATCGGAAACCTTCGACAGCATGTTGGATTCCACGGACCTTCTTCAAACGTTACAATCCTCCTCGATATCGCGCACGAGGCCACGCAGTACTCAGATTAACAGCGGAGAGGCGGCATCTACTAGTCCAAGCATTGATATTGCCGATGGTAATAATGGTATTTTAGATGCATTCAATGCTCAAGAAACTACCAGTACCCGCAATGTTAAACTAGCAACCAGATTAAATGTAAACACAAGTGTTAATAAATATATATAAAAGTACAAGCATTCAAACTTAAATTTACACCAAACTTATTTGGTTAACACTTTGAAATCACTTCTATGGTATGTAAATATATGCTAAATGATCATTTTTTTTATCCTGCAAAAAATGCATCAGGAAAGACTAAGAGATCTCAATATATGGTAGACTTGGCAAATTTTGTTAAAATCCATACAAATGTCTGGAAAACAAAGGAGGGACCCCCACAAAAACAAGCAGAGTACATTTGCATTACTTTGTTTTTTCACTCACACTCTCTCAATGTCTTCCTTCTTTCCTCTGCCGACTCCTTTGGTGTCTCCTATTTTCTTTGCAGCAGCACTGCTTGTCTTGCCGTTTCATGTTCTTCTGTCTTCTTTCTTGGTCCGCTTCTCCCCGGGAACTGATCCCGTAGCCAGGAGTCCCGGAGCGATTCTGCACAGGGGTAGAGCCTCCACGCACTCCCTCTCCCATGCTTGAAGGAACAAGCCAGAGGCTTTCCACGTGGGGTGTGCCGTGGCTCAGCCGTTTTGCAGAAGTACTGCAAGAGGACAGAATACTACAGACAGATTCCTGGAGAAATAGATTCTCCTCTGTGAATCCGCCTGCATTATTCTAGGCTTTCTTGCGGTAATTCTGCTAAAGGGCAGAGCCACGGCACATCCAATAGGGTCAGCTTTCCCCCAGTTTCTCCAATTAGGGTAGAGGTTGTGCACTGCGGCTCCGCCTTTTTGCAGAAGTACTTCAGGAGCAGCGGAGTCTATCAGCCCAGCCAGAGAAGCTAGGGTCTCAAGCTACCAAAACCAAATTATAATGCAGAAGGCAAAGTCAAGAAACCAACCACGTCAAAACCAAGTCATCATGCCAAATCAGAGGAGCAGGAGACAAGGTCAAAAAACAAGCTGGGTCAGGAATACAAGATCACGGAATCACTGGACCGCAGGAATGTTGCACCAACAAAGTGAGGTCCTGGTGTTATTTTAGGCCGTCCAGCAGCAGAACAAGACTATCCTAGGTGATAAAAGGGTCAGCTGGGACAACATGAGGTCACACATCCGCATTTGCCTGACGCACGATTACGTGATTGGGCATTACTGGTTATGTTCTGACACGGCCTACCACGAAGCCAGCGATGTGGAAGAGGTAGCGCGTGAGTGCTGGTGCGCCCCACTACTTCAGAGAATCCATCAGGAAGGAGGAGGTGAAGGGGCTTCCTGGAGTCGGCCCACAATGTCCCCGTTAGAGAAGCGGACTATCAAGGAGCAAGTTGTAGGACACCCATGTGACCATGAAGGTAAGTCCTTAAAGAGTAAAAGAGCAAATGAAAGAGCGCGATTTTATGGCAACAAATTTTGTTTCCGAATAGAAAAAGCTCTCCAAATTTAGTCTGAACCGAAAGGGGAGGAAACAAAATTTGTTGTCCAAAAGCAACCAAAATAAAAAATTATCAGAATGGTCCATTAGCACAAGTAAAATGGGAGAAAGAAGAGAGAGAAGATATATGATAGAAACATTTAATTACTTAAAAGGATTTAAGAAAATACAAGAGGGAAGTTTATTTCAGAGGAGAAACGTTGGAGTAAAACTGTTGTTAAAGCTATGCTGAATCTGACAGAACAAAAGACTGATTAAGGTCAGAGTCTCTGCAGACCAGACCGATGGTTACCTACCGTCAATTGCTTTGCTTCTATTATATGACCAGGCAAATTCCTTATCTACCTACTATACTTCTCAGGTAACTCACTAAGATTACTCTGATATTCTCTCATCCAAGTTACGCATAATCGCTATACAAGTGTCTGTCATAATACACGACAGCAGGCTCCGGTAGAACAGAGCGGAGAAGGCTGATTGCCTGGGACAGCCACTGAATGAGAGATAATCGTTGGCTTGATTATGATCTAGCATTACTTTAATACCCATTCTTCCAACAAAAAACTTATTTACCCTTCCTGACGCTGAGTTTGCAACCATGGTGCCAAATCATGTTTCTTACTCAATTATCTGACGTTACTTGCCACTGATTGGCTGCTTAATCTGTCAATCAGTGGTAGAAAAGCACTTGAAACCAATGAAATTAATATGAATTCATTTTACGAAGCTAATCCGCAGCGGGAAAGACTTTACTCATGTGTATTGGGGTCCAAACAGACCCCTGCATACAGCGGTCACCAGAGCCAGCACCAGATCTGACTGGAGGAGACTCCATCATGAGCAGAAGATGCATTTGGCCAAATGCATATCATGCATGGTATTTAGCTGGGGGATGGGGAAAAGCATTTGGCAGATCCCCCCCCCCCGAAATTTGCAAACCAGATCACACTAAAAAATAAACTGATCACACACCTATCACGAATGTTTGTGAATGAGTATATGTAAATGAGTATCTGAATGAGGGAATTAATGAGTATCTGAATGAGGGAATTAATGAGTATCAATGTATGAATGAATATCTGAATGAGTGAATGATTATCTGTGAATTAGTGAATAAATATTTGTGAACGAGTGAATGAATATGTGTGTGCAAAGATGCAACAGGCAGGCTGTTTTGGTGGCAAAGATGCCATATGCAGGCTGTTTTGGTGGCAAAGATGCCACAGACAGGCTGTTTTGGGGGCAAAGATACCACAGACAGGCTGAGTGAAACCATCCTTGGAAACCCTCTGGATGCGGGTGTCTGTGTGGCAAAGCCTGTCCTGGTGTTTGTGATTGGGTGTCAGTGTGGCAGAGCCTATCCTGTTGTGTGTGTGTTTGTTTGGGTGTCAGTGTGGCAGAGCCTGTCCTGGTGTGTGTGGGCGGTGTGGCAGAGCCTGTCCTGGTGTGTGTGTGTGGGTGTCAGTGTAGCAGAGCCTGTCCTGGTGTGTGTTTGTGTATGGGTGTTGGTGTGACAGAGCCTGTCCTGGTGTGTGTGTTTGGGTGTCGGTGTGCCTGTCCAGAGCCTGTCCTGGTGTGTGTGTCTGGGTGTCAGTGTGGCAGAGCATGTCCTGATGTGTGTGTCTGGGTGTCAGTGTGGCAGAGCCTGTCCTAGTGTGTGTGTTCGGGTGTTAGTGTGGCAGAGCCTGTCCTGGGGTGTGTGTTTGGGTGTTGGTGTGGCAGAGTCTGTCCTGGTATGTGTACGGACACAGAAAAGAACCCCAGCACTCGAATCAGCTTCCAATCCTTAGGTTACTTTATTCAAAGAAAGCAAAACAAAAAAGCAACGTTTTGGCCAAACAGGGCCTTTGTCAAGCTCAAAAGGCCCTGTTTGGCCGAAACGTTGCTATTTTTGTTATGCTTTCTGTTTTTGTTTTGCCCTTTTTTCCTGCTAGCTCCCAGCTTCCTGGGAGTTGAGTGCTGAACCATTTCTTCTTTTTTTAACTGTCCTGTTGTGTGTGTGTTTGGATGTCGGTGTGGCAGAGCCTGTCCTGGTTTGTGTGTGTTTGGATGTCGGTGTGGCAGAGCCTGTCCTGGTGTGTGTTTGGGTGTCGGTGTGGCAGAGCCTGACCTGGTGTGTGTGTTTGGGTGTCAGTGTGAAAAAGCCTGTCCTGGTGTGTGTGTTTGGTTATCTGTTTCCTTAATTTACAGTAGGAACTATTTCATTTTTACTTATCCAGAGATAAAATGCCCTCCTGAATTTGTAGTGACTTCAGGGGACAAAACATTCAAGGCCCTGAAATCATTTAGTGAAAAAGTTAAGGTATTGTGTTATTTACTCTATAATATTTATTTCAAGGATTAGTCGCACTAAATTGTGGCTTCAGGCTACCCATGTTGAATGACCAAGTACTATGTATATGTATGTAGATATATGTTTTTTCATAAAAATGGGCTGCTCAGTCTGAAATGCCCGGGCCTATTTTTTGTCCCAGTCCGGGCCTGGTTGCACACCATCTTTTTTTCATTCTATCGCTCTGTTCATTCTCTCTGGACATTAAAATGCACTAGAATTAAAATAGTACTAATAAACATCTGAGACTATACTATATAGCTTATACTACAACATGAGCATTGGATCTGAGTAAAGAAATTAACAATATGGAAAACAGTTTTTTATTTTTCCCATGATATATTTTGCAGTTTGCAGCGTGATTCACTTTGAAAATTATACTTCGCAGTCAAGTTCTTTATTCAGGAGGTATAGATTATCTTCTGTCAGCGATAATGACCTAAAATTTCTGTTGGATCTGCTTGTCATATGAATGGATAGGACTCCACAGTTTGGAGTAGTGACTCACATCTGGGGACATTAAATGTTGAAAATAATTCAATAGACCTGCAGAAATAATGAAAATGTCCTAAAAGAAGCAAATTATTTTTTTGGAAACCAAAGCTCGTGTATTCAAGAGAGAGAGGCAATAAAAAACTGCTAAATTGCCTAAAAGGATACAGGCGATTCTAGTGGAAAAAAACAGTATCTGGATCGCTTAAAGGTTCTGGGTTCATTCACTAGGCATTCAAAACAGTCAAGTCCCTTCTCTAAAGAATGTCTAATGCAGGTGCTACATTGAAATTATTTTGCTGGCGTAACCAGAGACATTTATCAGCATGTAGAACGTCATTGGAGCTCTGGCAAACACGTCCACTTGCAGCAGGTAACAAACCATGTCTAGCACATGATGAACTCCATCACCATCAGAAATGAGACCACTAGAACATTCCAGAAGACAAAAAGAAAATCTTTTGCCCTCGTAACTGGTCAGGTGAGGCAAACCTGGCAGGACGAGGCTGTAGGCCTTCCGGGGCAAAGGGGCAGGAGTGTTTTGTGTCCTTGCTTGGCTCTCATCACATCCAACTCAATTAAGGACAGTGTTATGCAGATGTTGTCGCAGTTATCTTCATAGAGCAACTTCCAGTGGTACCGAGGGGCCATGATGTAGACGAAGAGGCAGACAGGTAGGGGTTCGGTGTGCTCTGAACTTCAGATGCCGACTTCCACCGGCTTGATGCTCTTCCTGGAGGTTATGAATTCATGAAACAACTGTCACGTTAAACTCAAACTTGTACTTGATGTAGCATATTGATGATGGGGATTTTCCACATACATTCGGACATATTTCCTTAAACACTTTGGCAGGAGGCAAAGGATGGTAATAATTTTAGCCAGTCCACACAGCAATTTGAAGGCATCCACGATGTAGCATACGAAGGACATGGACACAAATGAATGCCGGAAATTCTCCAAAAGCGTTAGCATCAGGTCCCTGTAAGGCCAAAAAGAAGGCAACCAGGCACACAATGGAGGATGCACCATGGAAGACACAATACAGTATGCCAGGTTATAGTTCTTTATGATCAGGATGATGGCCATGGTGGTAAGAAGAACCAACCTGAAGGTGAAGGTGCCACAGCTCCGCAGAGATTTTACCATGTTGTCTTTTCGGAGTTGTGGTCTGATCTCCATTTTCTCCTTGCTAATGTAGTCCTTGGTGCTTACTTCCTCGACCTTGACTTCTTGAGGGCACAGGTTGGTCAAGCAGTCTCAGGGGCAGTTGCAGGAACTCTGGCATAGGCCAGAAAAGAGTAGAGAACCGGCAGCCAGTGACCCCCTGCACTACCACTCAATGTGTATTTTTTTCTACATACCAAAGTTTGTAGTAAATGTAAACATTTATGATATTGATCATATTAAATTCAATATAAAATTAAAAGAAAAAAAGGTGGATAACACTTTTTAATCGTATCAAATCTATTTTAGTTTTTATGTAAAAACAATAACACTATTCCCTTTGTGTTTGTTTTTCAGAAATTCAACTAATGGGAGAAGACCAGCTTGGATTTTAGTACAAATTAAAAAAAGAGATTCGTTTACCAGCAGCTGCTGTTTATTTTATGGACATGTTTGGTAAATCGAAAGAAGAAGTGACTGTCAGACATTTTAGGACAATTTCATCTGGATGTATTAACAATAAAACCAGGATTCCAAGAAACTGCGGGGGGGGGGGGTCAGATGACAGGCGGATCTGTTTTCAAGACCCTAATGACTGTGCATGGAATCGGGAAGGAACAGAGCCCATCAATACCCACAATGGAAATATTAAGCATCCTATAAACACTATAGAGTTATATTTTAATCTGTACACAGTTTAAAAGGTCGATTTGGATCTAGATAGTTTTTTTTTCATTTTTTGACATAATGGCAATAAGAACTTATTTATTAGGAAAATAATCATTGTGTTATTAATAGCCAAGAGAAGAAATACAAAATATGGATTTAACTAATCTAGTTCCTTTAACCATTGAGATTTTTTTTACATAGCTCGTCTATTCCATAGCTACATATGTGCCTTCCTTGTAGGATCCTCTTCAATCCAGCCATACATTTATCCTGCTGAATTTGCTGTTGCCACCTTGCAAATAAATATCACAGTCTGGTTAAAATGATAAAACTCTGATTTTTGTAGGAGTTCTGTGTTTTGAATGGGTCAGATGTTGCAAGAGTTAAGCGTACAGGTCAATAAACGCATACAGTGTGTCCGGTAGATAATGTATCATCTGCAAATCCACGTTGGCTTCGGCATATCATCTTGTATTGCACTACACTAAAGGCTAAATATTTATACACTATGTGCCTTAATTAGCCATCCTAGGAGGTTAATGGTGAAAAGTTATAGTAGTATTGAAAAAATGTAAACTGTGATCCTTTTTGAATAGTTTTGAGTTTTTGAATAGTTTTGGCCGTCACCCACATGCTTTCTAAGATTTCTGTTTTTAAGCTGGGTATAATTGGCAGCCTCCTCTTCTAGGTTGTAATAAGCTTTTTGGGTCATGTAGTAATGTGGATACATCAGTCGCATTAGTAAGGCTGGCAACCTGTTCTCAGATATTAAAATGTACTCATGTGTAGACATCTGATCCTGTGACTATCCTTACTCCTCCAACGAGTTCTTACACCCAATATTTACTTCTAAATAAATCAGCATGCAGTTCCGGCTACCACCATCTAGAGGGCGCTCGTGCAAGAACATGGTTTATATTTCTGATGTGACAATGAAACACAGAAAGGCAAGAGGGCACCCAAACTTCTGCGGAGGGATAATAATTTTAATATTGTGTCACTGTATATTTTTGGTCACTGCTATAAATATTAAATGTCAATAAGTACTCTGACAGGATGAATGCGGGCTTTTACATTAGTAGATTGGAAAGGGCAGTGTTTCCCTGTGACTAAGGGGTTAACAAAGTCCAATTAACACAGCTTTCTCTGGTGTAATTAACCCCTTCAATCCCCTATAGACGTACCGGGACGTCCAAAAAACGCCCACAAAGAAACCCCTATGGACGTCCCGGTACGTCCAGCCATTCGTGCAGCGTCAGGGACACATCCCTGCCGCTGCACGGGAGACCAGGCTGTCGTTTGACAGCCTGGACTCCCAACTGACAGCAGAAGCCAACTTTGCCGGCTTTCTGCTGTCCGATCGCCTGTAACAGCTTCCGGCATGAAAGCCGGTAAGCTGTTACCGGTAAACTGCCCGATCGCGCAATCGCGCAGTTTCAAACGCGCGATCGGGCATTCCCTTCCGGGTTGCGTCACTGCTGACGTAACCCGGAAGGTCATCGGAGGGCAGGATATCCCCTGCGGGGATATCCTGCCCTCCGATGAGGCACAGAGACGCTGCGATCTCTATGCAGGTCTGTGAGGACCTGCATAGAGATCACAGTGTGATCGGTGCAGGGGGATCGCGGGGAGGGGAGTGAGAAACCATCTCTCTCACTCCCCCTCCCGTCCTGTAACAGAAAAGCTGGAAAAAAAAAAAAGTTAGGCATTTACAAATAATATTAAATTAATCATTAAAAAAAGAATATAAATAATACTAAAAAAAATTATAATGTGAGCTGTGATGTCACTGTGACATCACTGGCATGTTCAGGAGGTCCCTAGGAGGACCTCTAACCATTACTGTGTAAAAAAAATATATAAAAAATACAAAAAATTAAAAAAAAATTAAAATAAAAAAATTAAAAAAATATATATAAAAAAAGATAATAAAAAAAATTCTTAAAAAAACCTTACTTCCCATTTCCCTAGCATAACATCTAGCCAGTATAACCCTCCTGCCCCCGTTCACAACCCCCAAACCCGTTAAGCCATAGGCATAAAAATTATACAAAATTGTACACCTAATAGTATGCTCCCTGGTGCTGGGAAAGTCTGGAAAATCTATATAAATTAGGTATTTCTGAAATCAGGACACCTGAATTGATAAACTTGGAGGGGATTTTCTAATCTTCGCTAGTTTTTACAAAATTTCTCATTTTAAATTTTCAGCTAATCATCCAACTATGGTATCAAACGAAAGCTCTATCTCTCCTTGAAAAAACAATATATAGTTTATATGGGTACACTATTCACAGGAAAAGAGAATCATCGCTAAACCGACATACCCCAAAAATGGCAAAATTGCTCTGGGCTTTGAGGTACCAAAAACCCCTGGGATTGAAGGGGTTAATCTCTGAGTGTTATATACATGGCTTAGTAAAACAGGCTGTCTCAGTTTGAGCAACCGTGATCCTGGAAGGAACAGAGAGAGCTGCCGGATTTAGTGTTAAAAAGTTCTTAGTGTTTTGACTGGAAAAACGGCTTGCTGGCTGGACCATTAGCCAGGGAAAAAGCTACAATTTAGTCAGTCCCGTCTCCTAATTCTGTGGCCCAGGCATTGCTTAAAATTTGGAAGATTATAAAAAGGAAGTCTTACAACAATGGAGTAATACAGATTAAATTATGTATATCAAAGGTATTAAATCCATATCTAGAAAAAGGAAAGATTTTAGATGTCCTTAAAGATAGAGAAAGACCCATAGGTTCGGGGATATATTCTACTCCATCACGGTCGTCCGAATACTTGGATGGAATACTACAGCCTTTTGTTAAAGCGTGTCCCTCATATTTATAAAAGACATATTAAATCTTTATAGAGAGTACCTGTTTATTTTTACCTAATGGTTGCATGAAAAATGTCAGAACACCCCATATTATGTATCGGTTCTTATCTCTCCACAAAAAAAAAGGAGTTTTATTAAGCGGCTGCTTATTTTTTCAAGAGATTTGGACATCAGTGAGATGAGAAAATCCTAGTTTGAAAATGAAATAGTTATAGTATGTCTAAAGCGTAATTTATATAAGGTTGCATTAAAGGCGCTGCTCCACCTAGAGGGCCTCTTAAAATATCACCAAATAATTTCTGCATCATGCAGAGAGAATTTTAAGAAACTTGTCTTTTTGGTTTTCTTCTTAATGATCTTTAAACCTTTATTGAAAAAATAACCTAAAAACACTTGTCATTCCTCTAAAGCCCGTTCTTGCCTGCTCTTTCATACTTGTGCATATGAAACAGCAACGTTATTGTAGTGTTATCACTTGGGGGGTGCGGAGTGCACCCACATGGGCAGAGCTTGCTTTTCTCCTTCCAGGCCACCGTCCTGGAATCGGAGGTCCAAGCTCCCCCTCTACTTTTTCGTTTGGAGGGGAGGTCACATAGAAAGAAGAGGAAAAAAGAGGACCGAAGAAAGAAGAAGATTTAAAAAAGGCATCAGCAGCAGCCGATGAGTGGGAGTAACTTTTAGTTTCAAACATGAATGTAACACACGCTGATATTTTAGTTTGCTCTGATTGAAGGGTATATCATGATCCGTGTGGGGGCAGAAAGACCCTTATGGAGTTAGGTATTTGTTTTATACCAAACCAACCATATTTTAATGCATCGACAGAATGTTATAATTATACCTAATCAAATAATGTAGCCAAAAGCCTTCCTTTATCAGGGCTCTGCCAAGTTCTACCATTTTGCTTTTGTAAGCATTGAAGATGGATCCACTCACTAAAATAAGTTCTACCTTAGTCATCACCTACTGAAATGCTTCGCTCCACGTGTGCGCAGACCACCCAAGGTCGCCCAAGTACATCAAGCTGCGACCAGCCGCTCCTCTCCAGTGCCTAAATTACTCTGCTGCCCTCTCACCAGTTCCCTATCCTCACATATGTGTCTCTGTCTGTCCGGGATCCCTACCCACAATGACTTTGAGGTAAGAATATATAAACCACCAAAACTGAACATTTTCTATGACGACATATCCGAGAGTGCGCTTTATCTGTTAGAAGTCAAAGATTGGGCAATATTAGCTATTTTGTCCTTCATGGAATCTGAATGGGACTTCATAGAATCTGCCAACCCTTTCACTAAACCTAAAATTATTTGGAGATCTGAATGTCTGTGGCTTCATGCGAGATGAGTTTTTGAAAGCCGATACCATGGCACAGTCAAGCCTTTCCTGATCTTGTGAGCTGGCGAAAGGTATTGATTCACAAGTTTGCATGAGTATATTTTCCATATGCATTTCTCTACAACTTCTACATCATTTGGGCCGTTATTGATTTTCACTTTTTGACTTTAACCAGAAGAGACAGTACAGTGAGTGTAAATACATTTCGGCTGTGTAATTTTAATTATTAAATTAATACAATAATCGTGTGAGATGTTTTGGCCCCAACAATCTTTATTTTATAAAATATAAATAACTTGTGCTAAAATATGGCAACAGGTATCTCCTTCCTTCTTGCTGAGATAATGTATTCGAAAGCATACCTTGTTTCATTAAATTGAGCAGCAGAAGGATTAAATGGGATGATGAGGGATTAAAGGATTAAATCAATGCATGAAACCAATCCGCCAAAAGGTACCGAGCCTTACAGAAAGACTCTGGAAACAAGTGAGACGTGACAAGTGGGCTCCAAAGCCCCCATTATATGCTTTTGATTGGGTTCTACTACATGATTAATAGCATTATCCCATTTTGTCTACTGTATGGACTGATATTAAGCATTGTGTGTGTGATATTGGCTAATAACTAGACTTGTGCATTCGTCTTCGGACGAACATGAAAACGAACACAAAGAATTCTTGGGAATTCATCGTTGGGTTGATGTTTTCATATATATGTATGTGATGCCCTTTTTATGCCATACATGGTTCTGTGCGTTTCATCTGTACACAAAACATTTTCCCAGTGGTGTTGTGGACTCCGTGGTGTCAAGACGCTCTTTGGCAAAGTTCCGGCCCTCAGCGATGTTAAATTGAAGAGCAGCGGCTTCCTCCGTGGGGTCCTGCCATGGACTCCGTGCCTGGCCAATGTTTTTTCTTTTATTACCTCATTGAGCATTCTGCGTAGTGACCATGCAGTCATCTTGGCTGGACACCAACTTCTAGGGAGAGCAGCCACAGTACTAAATCTTTCCGTTTATAACAACTTGTCCGACTGCGGACTGATTCATTTGTAAACTCTTTGCGATTACTTTGTAACCCTTTTCGAGTTCAAGCTGCTGCAGCACCAATCAAAAGTGGGCTGATGATCAGATCACTTCTGGCCAATAGGAGTGATCTGACTCGTTATGGGAGCCCCTGGATGACCCTGCCCTAGAAAGAGAGAGGGGTCACCTAAGGTAGTAATAAAAAAAAAATTATTAATAAAAATATAATACATAATTATTACCTGATCACTTGAAAGTTACATTTTAGGTCACTGATTATTGATCGGTCTTCCTGATCAATGTCAGCGGCCTAAACCTGAAACTTACAAATGATCTGACAGCTATACGTAAAAATACAATATATATTTAACCTAATAAAATGCTATATATATAGTTGTAAGGGGTTAAAATGAAATATTGTGACATCTACCGTGTCTCAGATGAGACCTGGACCCAACAAACTGATCTGTCAAAATTCCATGTTTGAAAACTGTAATGCGCATGTTCTAATTTTGAACCCGCAGTGTCGGAGAGACATCCCCTACCCGTGTATATGGGGTATTCCTGTACTCGGAATGTCAACTTTCAAAATATCTATACTTTTGCTCAGCAGTTTTTCTTTTTCTGGCCGCTATTGGGGCGCAACTCCCAGCATACCACATTTAAAAATTAGAAATAATGATGTGTGTGTCATTCATATTTAACCCTTTAATTAACTGCCAAAATAAATGAAAATACCAGGCATATGACAAAAACGGGCTAAATACCTAAATACATTTTTGGGGTTTTTTTTCCCTTTTGCACTGTCTATATATATAATTTTTTTAGGTGAAACTGAAAATTTTGCCTTTTTTTCCTAATTTTCCCCACATTTTTAGATATTTTTCATACTAACTTGTGCTGAAAAAAACAACAATATATATTTTATGTCTCAGCATATATTAGCAGCGAGCTCGATGAACATGCCTCTCTTTGGATTACGATGATACTTTTAAAATGCAGGTGGATACTAAATGACACGCAACAATATATTTTCCCTCTGTTGTTGTATTAATGATGGGGTGACTTTTATGAAACCTGGGAGCATTTGAATATGTATGGTAATAAATGGAATTCTACAAACAGGGCCAATGATTCCAGAATGCTGCCGGTTGCTCAAACTATGGGGCAGCCAGGTAGCTGCTGAATACTCTGGGGGATTTTGGGCAACGTATGGACCCTTGGATCTATGCACAAAAAAAAATCTGTATGTGCCCATATAGCCAGCCTTTAAAAAACCATTTGTAACAGAGATCAGAGGTCAGTGAAATAGAATACCTATTTAAAACCTAATGGATTATATGTAGTGACAGGCAATCAACAGCAGGTGGCAGGCAAGATCCAGAGACTTCATAAACAGGAACCCTTTATTAATGAGCAACATAATAAACTAACAATGATAAAACATGAATGAAATAAGCAAAACTTCATTAGCATTGCCATAAAGCATCAGCTCAGTGTGGTGTCTGAGCCGGGAAAGTCACCCAAAAATATCACATGACTGACAACAATGGCGCCTCCAGATCTGCAGATAAAGAGAGTTTATTGGAGCAAAATGAGATTAAAACCAGGTTTTCCTAAATGCAATCTACAGAACTGTACAAAACACTATTTAATGTTCAAAGAAAGCCAGATTTTCTCATGATACTTTCCCTTTAAGTCATTTTCTAATCTATCCCTGAAAGGGTACAGCGTTTAAATTCATAAAAGGTAACTTATCAAGAAACTATTTCTCGTGAGGCTGCTGTGATAATCAGAAGATGTGTTTATTCTTGATACATGGCAGGTGCCGAAAGCAAGTACTTCTAACAACTTTACAAAATCACATACGAGAGATGCCTTATACGCCTTTAGAAGTTGTTCTAAAGGTCAGATCTGCTGTTTGAAGAGTAATAAGTATATACCTTTTTGCCCTGAAGTTGTACCCTAGCCCGCTCTATGGTCCGGTTCCTTAACCCCTTAAGGACAATAGGTTGACCTTAAACCCTTTAAAAACAATGCCGTGTGAGCCCGTACATGTACGGGCTTTATCATGAAGGGGTTAAAACCAGTTTAAGCCTGCTAAATATTAACCTATACATTCTTTACATTGTTTATCGTAGCTTCTGAAGGGGTCTGCCAGGCATCCAGCTTATCTCACCCAATGCATTTAACCTCTTACGTCCTGTCCTCCTACATCCCAATATTCTACAACGTAATATTTACTTGGCAAAGAAATGCCATCGGATCTTTAAACTGAGTGAAAAAGTCACCAGAGGTATTTATCTAGCATTGTTTAACTCATAAAGTGAATTTCCCGATTTATCACTTATCCCGTTTGTTTTGATCCATCAAAATCGGCTTAGAAACCTAAAAACATTTAATAGTCAAAGCCACTTGTAAAAAATACGTTTTCCATTGCTTTTGTGGTGAGACTGTTATGTTTTTTTCTCCTTATCGCGCCAGCAAATCCTGCACATACATTCAAAGGCTCTGACAAAACCAGGACAAACTGATACATTAAAGAGGACTCGGCTCACAAGCTTACAATCTAGAGGGAGGGGTGTGTACATTCAAGTAAGATGCATAAAATGACCAAATTCATTGACCTGGTGGGGAGATTCCCTTAAATTACCCCCATTGGGATTTTAATTCTTTTTTATGAAATTGAGCACTTTATGCAGACGACACCTTCCAGAAAAAAGCACTTTAGAGAGATTTGGCGCCTTATGAAACCTCCTGAGCTGAACATTCTGGACAATGTGCTCAACGGTCCGTAGGGCATTGGATTATAATCGTATTATTCTACTTTAGTTACCGCACCGTTGCTCTTTTCCTGATGTTGCCTTTTTTTGGAATCCATGGAATGAAAACAATTAAATCTTCTATATTTCACTCTCACTAGGACATCATTTAAAAGGATTTTAGCACTTGATTCATAATGTCTTCACTGATACACTTTTGCTATATATATATATATATATATATATATATATATATATATATATATATATATATATATACGTTCGCTATCTATTAACATCGGGTACATTTAATGTTTCGGGGTAGTTAGATCTTGCCGAGTATTATGTTTTAGAGCATTAACAGGGCTGCTGGAGTGGATGGGAAATTATTGGGATACAAAGTAATAGTTTCAGGAGAAGGGGTGTTTTGGCTCTAGAGTTTAGATCACAGCCCATAATTGCACGCCCCCCCCCCCCCCCCGATTTACCTGGTTTCAAGTGCTGGCAGGGGGTCCCTGAGGGCCGGCATCTGCGGAATTTAGGGGAAGTCATGCCGGTGGTGATGTCATTAGTCTCGTAGACCCCAGACAGTCATCAAGATCGCATCAGTTAGCAAGTTTAAGCTAAAATGTTTCAATAGTTTATTCGTATGTTTATTACAGTTGGCCTTGAAATAAATTCACATTGTTCAATACATTGTGACCTTTTTTTACCCCTGCTCTGTGTCTGGTTGGTTATTTTTTATATTTAATGGCCATATTGTACCAGTCACTATGATGTAAGTGCCCAAGGCCTTAGCAGGGGTTCTTACGAGCCGCCTGTTCCTGCACACAGTCCTCCCAATGAACAGAGTACGTTTCAGCGCAGAGACAGCCGCTGACTTCCGCTCCGGCCTTCTACGCGTCGTTAGACCAGTTATGGAGTATTAGTGACCAATCTCTGTCGTTTAGCCTCTGTCCCCATGGAGAAGTTAATATATTCTCCCGCTGGTCTGAGATATTGTCTGTCATTAAAGTGACGCAATCATCGCCACAGCTAAATTCTTCCATTTTCTGGTAAATAAGAGAACTACACAAACTCGACGCATTGTGATAACTTAAGGAGGTCAGCGCTGTACCGTTCCATTCCATCGTCCCGATTGTCCTCTAATGGAGATAACCTAAGGGGAAATGCGGATCGCATAAATTATAGCGATCCGGTAACAATAGCTTATTGTCTATTCTTTTAGTAATCTGGGCATTTTTTTGTTTATCCGGAGCAAACTTCTCGTCGGGGGAAAAAAGGTTAAGTTATCCGATGCTGGATGTTTTTTTTTCTTTGGGCAGGCGGTGGGGGGAGAAGGCTGGATTGAGGCGGAATAATTCCATCGGACTTCGGCGGGGGGGATATTTAGAAAAAAGGACGCATTTTTCTTTCTGATTCTGCGATTCTGGATCTCTTCTCCACATGGCAGGTCGGTAAAAAAGGCTCCTAGCGAACTCCTCAACACGCCGGCCACTCTCCCTGCCAGGAAACGGGGAGGAATTTATTCCTGGAAGGGAGGAGAGCGAATATAATTCCTTCATGGGGAGGAACTCCGATACAAGGAGTCTTTCACGACACTTAACAGTTTGGGCGATAGATTTCGACACAGAGAGAGAGCTGTCACGGTTCACCGCGCGCTGTATCTGCGTGTTAAACCCGAAGGTATGTACAGTGCTGTGTACATCTGCATGGAATTCTCGGAGAATGTGCCCCCAGTCGGGGGCCGATGAATCAGTTCTTCCATAGTTTTTGTATTGATATGTTGACATACGCAGTGGACGCCTCCTGGTTCTCCGCGTCCTTCTTGCCGATGTTCTAGTCAGCTTGTGAACGGCGGGGTCTTTTTACTTTAAACGCTTGGGTGAGTGTTTGGCAGGATACACTGTCAGGAGAGGAGAGAAAAAAATTTCCTAATCTATAAACTAGAGGGTCAAAGGCTGAGATGTATGAAGTTTACTATACTATGTGAGTGGTAGATAAGTGGAACAGCCTCCCAGCAGAAGCGTTAGAGGCTAATAGTACCGGAATTCAAACATACATGGGATAGGCATACGGCTCGTGAATCTAAGACGAGACCAACGACTGATTAAGGTTTGAGTCTTTACAGCAGGAAAAAATTGAGTAGATGGGTCTGATGCTGTCAATTTCTATGTTTTTACCTGGCCACCTGTGCATAGTGGGATCAATTATTTACATTCATCCTATCGAAAATAATTTTTTATTCATCCCAGTAGGTTTTTTGTATTTCCGACCCTACTACATATATATATATATAGTTATATTTATAATTTTAATGCATAATAAAGTGGGCTCATTCTGAAAAAAAAGGATTAACACTGAAATAGAAATCACATATTGCTTTTAAGACTGAAATAAGAGAGAGACTTAATAGAATACTGTCCCATTCTCATCAATTTATTCATGAATAATTACTATGAAACTACTTGAAAGCGTGGGATTTCAGGCAAATGTTTGATTCCTGTATTGTGCTCGGAGTTATATGTTTGTGATCGTTGTGATAGAGTAGACACACATTACCCGATGGCTCCGGACACAGAATATATGACTTTCCACGCCGTCACCGCAATGAATACAATGTAGGAATTTAGTTTTTAAGGTTAACACTGGAATATTGTTGACGCTCCTACCATTAAATTATTATTATTATTATTGATTTATATACAGGTTTTTAGTATTTTCAGTAGGTTTTTAGTATTTTCAGTAGGTTTTTAGTATATTCAGCACTGAACACAAGACATAGAAATGAGTGCATCAAATAATTGGGATTTTACAGAAACAAAAATAAGGAGGATTCTACTTAAAAGTTAAAAGTTCCCGCTTTCTGCACTTTTCTGTCCTACGGATCACTGATAACCGGGGGCCCTGAAATAATCGTCACGGTTACGTATATTTGAAATTGAAGATGAAATATAAGAACGGAAGCTCATACTATAAGTTTGAGAAAATACACGGAATAACCCCCTTTATTATGAATATCGTCTTTTTAAGATTAGTATTACTTTGTGTGTTTGCATCATGGAAATCAGTAATAGTCTTTTTTTTAAATAATTTTCTTTTACTCAAATGGTTAAAGAAAGCCTAAAGCCTTTAAGGTATTGTTCACCTGAACCCTCTTTTTTTTACAAGCCTGGAGCAAATAAATGTACTAATAAAAAAAACGACAATAAATTCTGCCTTGCATTCTCATTTTATTATTTGTTTTATATAGCGCCAGCATATTCCGCAGCTCCGCTCCATGTATTCTGGCGCACTCTTCCATGTGGAATATTTGCAATGTGTAATATGTAAAAGCTCTGTCGTTTTGGGACATTTACTTACATCTTTTATATTTTGATACCCTTACAAAAAAAATACTGCAGTTTTTCTGAAGCAATACTGCAGTATTACTGCACATTTACTGCAGTTTTACTGCATTTGTACTTCACTGTACTGCAGTTATTTTTGTACGGAAGCACAAATGCAATAAAGCTGCGGTACATTGAAGCACGACTGTAGGTTTGCAATATAAAAAAAAAAGTGCAGTAAATGTGCAGTAAAACTGCAGTAAAAGTGCAGTATTGCAGTTTTTTCATGTCCAAAAAACTGCAGTATTACTTCAGAAAAAGTGCAGTAATTTTTGTAAGGGTAGACTAGCATTCCCATCATCCAGACAGGGTTATTATTATTATCATAGATCTAGACCAGCAGTGGTAGGGATGGCTATTCTCCGGATACCTGTATGAATGAAACCGCAGTCTGGGGTATATTGAGGCCACCTATTGTATGGAAATAACACATTTTAATCAGATTTACAGCCGTACTGTAGTTTTTATTGATTTTCTGTTTCTGTGTGGGGGATGGGTGGTACAGGTATGCGTCAGTGCTTGTAAATAGCCTTTCCAAGTTTATAATTTGGGTGGATTCACCGGCCTCGGACATTTGATGTTCCGTCCCGCACATAGAGGCTTTATTCTTTTTATTCTACACGGAGTAACTGCGTGGTTCAGTTATTCTTTAAGGGACCGTTAAGCGTCCCAGAAAGCCTCGGAAAAGACGAATTTATATTAACGTACGCTGTGTACTTTCATAGACATCATTTAATAAGATTTTAAAATCTTAAGGAGAAGCTGCAGCTCCTTAGCGGCTGGACTTTTCTTACGTCACTCAAACCCAATAATCCTTCTGAGCTCCGACAAAAGAGGGGAATCTAAGAAGGAAAACGACTTGGGATGGGTTTGTGTCCCAAAGATGGACTGAAAAGCCGGCAGATATGCCCATAGGCTAAATGAAATAAACCGCCCCCCTGTAAGTAAATGAGTTTGGCAAACAGGTAACAGAACATGAAGGGTTAAACGGCGACTGTATTGAAGGCTTAATGAGCCAGCGCTGGGTGACATTTTACCTGGTTGTATTCTGCTTTATGTTTGGCCTTTTTGTGCCGCCGTACCCGACGGTTACCTGCGTCAGAGTTTGGGGATTTGTAACAAAAGCATTGGGAGCTGAGGTCTGCGGCGTTAGATCGGACTCAATGAAGTCGAGTGTTTAGCTGACATTTCCCTTTTTTTTTATTTAGTTACGTTTCGAGGGGGTCGGAAGTCGCCGGAATCCCGCGCCTGACACACCAGGGAGGCACCAGAAACATCTCCCAAAACAAAAACAAAGGACCTGAATACGACTGCGACATTTAGGCTCCTTTATAAAAGACCATGAAGGACTCGGGGAGGTAGGCACGCTTTTTGTCAACTTCTCGAAGGAGCAAATTAGTGACGAGAAAGTTGCCTGCGCAGAGACTTTCGCCCGGCGCATTCGTCGAGCCAGTGCTGGGGGTGAGTATATGATCCGCGTGGAGATGTGTTTAGCCGAACGCCTGCTCGGTAAATAGGGGGGTAGGTAAATAGGGCAAATGCATATGGGTTTTTTTTTTTTTGCAGAATCCCTCCACGTATTAGCAAGCCAGACACCATGAAAGTTTAAAGGGCGTATGCATTGTAAACGCTTGGGTATGGAGGGTGCAGTCACAATTAACACTTTTCAATGAGTCTTAGTAAAAGTTCTGTTCTGCATAAGGGGTGGCAGCTGAGACCCTATGCCACGGACCCTATGCCATGGAGGAATTCTAGCCTTCCCTGCTGCTTGCCGCGTGGGTTGGAGACCCATCTGGGGTCTGACCTTGGCGGTCCAGCATGGAGCTGGGAGATTTGGCCTTCTGCCCGCTCTGCATAGTGAAGTGAGATCTATACCAGCAAACCACTGCTAACCACTTGGACCCCTAGGAATAGTTTATGTAGAGGAGCTGCTGTACTCACCTGCTCCCCCCCCACCCCGTTACATATAAATACGTTCCACTGATAAAATCACTGTTAGAAATGTTAATTGCAGTCCTACGACCGCTAGAAAGTCTCAGTTAAATATGTTTAGCTGACCCGGGAAAATATGTCCCTCCAGCTGCTGCAGGACTACATCTCCCATACTCCTCTGCCAGGTCCTTAGCTGAAAGAGCATTATGGGAGATGTAGTCCTGCAGCAGCTGGAGGGCCGCAGCTGGAGGACCCCTGCAATAACTGATCCTAACAACCTCACTACAGGGTGGATTCCCAGGAATCTGCTGTCACGAGAGCTTCACTTTTACTTATCGATGTAAGTTTGTTTCAGTTTGTTTCAAAATCTAGGTTATAACATTTTATTGAATTGAGTTTAGTTATTAGTAAAGGAATTAAAAATGAATGAATGAATGAATGAATGCATTGTTGATGTATCTGACAATCCAGAGGTTTGAAGGCCTCATGAATGAAGGTAGTGGGAACATGCTATAAAATGAACAAAAAAAATAGTATTTAAATGCGTTAACAGACAATATAACACGTACAATAAAATTCCTTGTAAAAGCCACGTTAAAGCTATTTTTTTCATTTTATAGATCCATAAGGATTCCCCTTGTAAAAGTTTTGCCGTTTAGGTTCCTTTTTCTGGGACTAAGTGATAAATCATCAATTCTAAACAATGCGGTTTATGTCATTGTGTTTTGTCACGTCTAGAAACAGATGTCTAGAAATAATATGTTCTGAAATGTCCCTTCTGAAGGTTTACCGATATATTTGGATTTCACTCTAGCACATAAGATATACAGCGGAATAAGTTGACTTTCTATTGAATGTTTGTCCAGTGGAGTTACTGGTGAATAGTTGGCACCATTTATAACCACACACCCCATACTGGGTTGGCGCCAAGTCTTTTTTAGGTTGTTGTTGATAATGGCTGTGTACCAAAAAAATATTAAGATTACGGCCCGTTTTGCTGTAATAGAGGCCTGTGATGGTAAAATTCCGCCTAGATAAGGATCGCTTCGTAAGATGGGCCAAAACCATTGAAAAAAGGTTTGGATAAAATACTGTACTAAAGCCTCATGGTTATTGCGACGGGAACCAGGGTGACCACTCTATCCCCGTCTTCCTCTAACTACTCCCCAGCTACGAGATGGGTAGCCGGTCTGGTCCGCGGAGTAAATACGCTACTTTATGAGCGATCTCCATACCACGCAGGGCTTTAAGAACAGACAAAGGCAACGAAAGGTACATGAAGTAAGCGTTCTAACGAAAATGAACCGGAGGTACTAAGGGATTTACTAGGAAAGGGACCAGTGAGGGGGACCACTAGCCCCCCAACTCGTAATTAAATACTCTGCAGGAAGGTACTTATTGAAATGATCAAAAGGTTTGCCGTGGAAGAACAGGAGGAAAGTATAGTTAAGGTGATAGCCTTTACTGGTTAACCGAGATTTCAATTGCTAATTGCAAGCTTTCAAGACCAGGTTAAGTCCCTTCTTTAGGAATGTACATAGGCAGCTTGATTAACCCCTTATGGCCCGCGGCTGCCCAATGCTTTCCTGGTTATTTCAAATGTATATATATATATATATATATATATATATGCTTTTCATCATTTAGGATTATTTAAATTTTAAAAAAAACTTTTTACTTGGCTATTCAAAACTTTTTTAATTGTAGGGAGATTTGATCGGGGGGGCAAAGACTGAAGAAGACGAACACAATTAAATGACATATTTAAATATATTTATATATATATTAATGAGGTTTTAACATGAAACATTAGCTGTATCTAACGGAAAGGGTTAATGTTGATAAGGCACTTGTGATACAAACTTTTGAAGTAAAGTGTCGAAACTTCTAGCCCTTGGGAAATACCACAATGCGGACTTTATCCAGCCTCTACAGTTTGGCGATCCTAATTTTCAGGACTTTCCTGGCAAATCTAGAACTGCCGGCAGCTATTCTAAGATTTTTTTTTTTAAGATAACGTGATTTTATCTCACTACACACTACCGTAGTTTTTTTCAGTGCAAATGCTCTGAAAAATATCCCTCATCTTATGTTCGAGGTCGTCTTATAATCCAACCTCAAATAGAGGTCTGACTACAAGACTAAGATCCAGATCCCCCGCAGCGCTGCAGGGACCTGCATCCTCCTGTCTAGCAGCCGGTGCGTTTTTATTTGCGTTCTTGTCTTTATCTGTTAAGCACTTTAATGCGTATGATAGCTGTGTGGTCCCTTTAAATATCCATGCTGCCCCCTTGCAAATGCATGGATAGATTCTGCAGAATTTGCCCCCCGGCTATTTTCCATGCTTCACACATCTCCATACAAGTGATATGCTAACTAGTGAGCTCCAGCACTGGTCCAATGAAAAATGGGGGCAGGGTTCTGTTCAGAAGCTGCAGCTTCTTCCTCAAATAAATGCTTTTTTGCCCCATTATGGGACACTGTGTGTTAAAGTGCCGATGGGGGGTTATGGTTCTAGAGTAGTAAACCGTTCTGCTGGTGTGAGATTTCTAGGTCGGATGAATGTTTTTCTGCCGTAACCTGCTGATTAGATGTTTTTCATTTCTTCTCGGGTTTTGCTCTCCAGGCAGCGATACGGCTTCCTGATTTTGCGTTTTGTGTTGAAACATCCTGTTACGCTGCACATCCGGAGCCGTACGTTCTTGCTTGACCTTTGTCAGTGTATCCATAAACAACTGTCCAGAAACTTCTTTCCTTAATATGTCCCCAACTCAATTATTAAGAGGTCTCCAAGGGCAACCATGACAACACAACCAAAACAAATGAATTAAAGCTACCAATAATTTGTCTTTTTTTTTTATTTATTAGTGTATTTATTTTTTAATATATTTTTAGAATTTTTCTTAGAGAAACCCAATCATTACCTTAACAAGTGGTGGGAAATTTTGTAGGATATAGACGTTGGAATCATAGTGTGTATATATATATATATATATATATATATAATGTAAAAACATGCATCTGTACCTGGGAACCTCTAGTGGTAACTCTCCTGGTTACATGGAGAAACGTTGCGTTGCGGAAGAAATGTTGCTTGGTTCCATGGTCATCGCCAAATAGAGTCTAATGTTGTCCTGACTTGATATTGGGAAGTAAGTTAACCTGCAAGCACATTTGCTGAAACGGGGTGAGTCTTCTCACATCCATCCTTAGGGTCAGGTTTAGAATTGGCCTTTGGCACTTTAAGGCCAGCAGCTGATAAAATGACTTACCGTGTAGCTGCCTGCTGGAGTCCGCTTTTACGGCGCGTGGCCATGTATATCCAGTTGGAGGATGAACATGTGAAGCCACGTTTGAGATAGTTACAGGCGGACTGCGGCACGTTACAGGGCCGTGTGATCTGCCAAACCAGCAGTTTCCCGGATCCTTCACTATTCCTGAATCACCCATGGAATGGCGGTTACTGATACGATACAATTCTGGCCGTATTAACAACATTGTATCTTTTGACACAACTTTGGCAATTATATGTGCAATATGTATTTGCTGTATTTCATGTGTCCATTTAAAAAAAAAAAAGTTTTATAACAGTTATGGTCGTATACGTGTATTAAAATCCTACCTTATGTCCAGGAGGCTTCCTGAATGTACACTATAGCCCGTTTAAAGAGATCCTGGCTCCTTATATAGTGAATCTCTCTAATTTTTATTTTTAATCTAGATGTATTATTATTATCTTTTATTTATATAGCGTCAACAGTTTACGCAGCGCTTAATACAATACATAAATTCAAGGGGTCTGACGAGAAGAGAATCAACAGACTAAGACAAACCGATACATTAGGTGGAGAGGCTCGGCTCGCAAGCTTACAATCTTGAGGGAATGGGGTGACAAACATAAGGCACAGAGATGGGGTGAGAGGTAGTCGACACCGGAGTCACTATTAGCTCTGATCGCAGTCTGGGAAAGCTACTGATGCATGTCCTAATTACCGACCAATCTCCATATTATATATTATATATGATATATTATATATTATACAGGTTTAAAGCTTTATGCAAAAATCAGAGCCAATAGACGGGCACCCCATCCACAAAAAGACCAGGTTGGGTTTATTTAGGGACGCCAGGTGTCAGACACTACAAGGAAAATGATCAATATTTTACATATTACTCAGAGAAAACTCAGATACCAGTCTTGTCCCTTGATGGAGAAAAGGCATTCGACCAACTAAATTGGACGTATTAAATAGAAGCGCTTAATAGATTTGGTTTACCGCCTCACTGGCTAAAGCAATAATGGCCATGTAGAAAAGACCAAAGGCATTAGTTATGAATGCCGGCTTTGTCTTGTACCCTTTTAGTATCTCCAATGGGACCAGACAGGGTACACTAGCCCTGGAACCTGGGGCAATAATGATTAGGGATTCATTTTTTAATATTTAATATTTAATACTCTTCACTTTCTAGTGGTTTTCTATATGCCGGGCGCCAACGTACGATGGAGTACAGATGTGGCCCAGAGCTTCCCCCCCTAACTAGGGTAATTTTTTTTTGTTTTAATTAAACTAGTAGAAAATGCATACTTAAAGGTTAAATATTTTGCTAAAAAAAATGGTAGTATTAAAAGAGTTGAAGGTAGCCACAAGTGAATGGGAAATGAAAGATGGCTGGGGAGGAAAGATATTAAAAACTCATGGAGGGAGAGGGGTTTGACAACAGATATATAGAAGAAACATTTTGAAAGGGTTAATGTTAGTGCAGGATAATGTTAAGGAGCAGATGAAAAAATGTACAAGAGAGAAAAAGATGAACACAGAGGAAAAAGACTAGAAAGAGGAAATGAGAGTAAATGTGGCCAAGCCAATCCACGCTGGTCAGTTTGTGGCTTGGCTCTCTTCTTCTCGAATGGGGAGAAAGTTAGTTGAAGAAAGATTGGCTCATCGCTAAAGTAAATAGACTTTTTCCGGTTGTCCGTCCCCCCCCCCCCCATGTGACTATAAACGGGAGGAATGTGGAAAGTGTTACTTTGAGTAGCACACAAGCCCTTCACGAGTTAATCCCCAAACGTCAAGGAACAAGGAGCGTATTGAAGATAAAAGGTAAAATTCAATTCATTTTAGCTGTTCATTAACTAGCGATTTGTGATGTTTCGTCATACTTTCATTCATATGTTTCATTCATTCGTAAAATGTAAAGGATCCGGTAAGGCTCTGTAAAGCTCTTTGATGGGCGAGGTGGTTGGTGGCGCCACAAGGAAAGCCCTCGAGAAGAAGAGTTTGTCCGCTCGGCTCCAGCTCAATACTTAAACCACATTTAGCCTGTTACTAGCTATTTTTTTTAATTTATGAAAAAGATAATAGTTCTCCCAAATGATGCTCTAGACCTTTTCAAGCTAAATAAAATGTAATGAGGTGTACATCACTGACAACTATATTTATCATCCTGAAAACCCTCTTTAAAAAGCTGACTCTCCAGAATCACCCCGTATATATTTGCCCTTTACCCCGCCAACCCAGCTCTGTTCAGTGGAACACCTCCCTATACGTGTGATATATGCCTCCAGTGAGCTCCAGCACTGGCTCGGGGAAATCTTAAAACTCCTATGTGTGGAAACCATTGATTTCAGTAGGAGAGATTTCCTGCCGCTGATTGGCTGCTTCGGTGGCAGAGAAGGAGGCCAGCTGCAGAGCTGCAGTTTCTACATCAGTCAACTGTACAGTTGCTGGCATTTCAGCTTTTAATCCATTGAAACAGATGATGTCTTAGGAAATAAGAATTGTTCTTCTACTTCATTCTTCACATATATAAACTTATTGAATTTCACTGGTCAACAAACATTGTTTGAGATACCATTTAAATGCATTTAATATATTATACAAACCGGAATATTTTTTCCATCGCATCATGGCACCCAAAGCCAGGTCTTTCCTCTTCTATCTCCTGCATCCCCCCTGTAATATCCTCCTCCGTACTTGCGACTCATCTTGAATTGTTTCTCATATCCTTTCTCCGAGTATCAAGTGTACCTTTTCAGAAGGGTCGTTCATCCTTCTGGGCCCGGATCCCTGCGTCTTTCTTCCTTCGATGTCCTTGTTTTCTGGCTCGGAATTTTGGGAGAGTAACATAGGGTTCTACAGCCTTAAAAGTCACAATAATGTGTATAGGAAGAGGAAATGTCTTTATAAGTTGTTTGGAACAGTGTACTATTCTTCAGTAGGTCACAACAAGTTCACTTACAAAGTCTTGGTAAAGCTTCACTAGCTATATGGACCAAGTCCAGGACGCATTTTGAGATTTTGGGAAGTTTGGCTTTGGCGGTTCTCAGATCCCATGTGGCTCTTTTCTCTTTTCTTTAAACTTATCAACGTCTAAGTGTCTACTTATAACACACTCTAAGATTGAAGCTTGTAGACCGTGGACCTGTAAATGAGTTTATTTTCTGGCTGTGAGCTCCTGCTTGTAACATCCCAGGAACTAATGGGGGTGAGCAGCCCAAGTTCCCATCTCTCCACGTGAAGTGCACTTAATTGGGTCACGTTTGACCTAACCAAATATCCTATTAGACCTTGAATAACACTAATACAATGTTCCAAGGGGTGTGAAATAAACCTTATATTATATTCAGCCCGGGGCAGTGATGAGGTTAATCTTCTCTACTCGTGGATTTAAAAAAATATCAGACCAAGCCCATCTGATTCACAAGACGTGACCCCTGGCAGACGCCGTTTCATGTCGTAACCAACGGGTTTGTATTGTAGTTGTGACATTGTGTTATGTTGTAATTCTTTGTGGTCGGGACTTAAAGTCAGAAAAATAAGAAACGAAGTATCACAAAAAAGCCCAATTAGTGATTTCAAGTTCCTTCCGTTGAAGCGGAAGTCAATTTAGTAATAAGTTTGAACTTCGATATGTTTGTGATTTATAATGAATTCTGTACAAAATGAAAAAAAAATGCACGCGGCGTATATTTTCGCAGGCTGCGGGGCTGAATTTGGTTGAGAACGGAAGATATTTCCTTATTTTCTTAGGATTCGTTTACAGAATAATCCTTGGGAATCACTCATTCATAAGGATTAATGATCAGAACTGTAAACACGACTGTAAATGAATCACTTGTATTAGAATAACAATACACTATTTCCCCGCCAAGCAATAGACGGCATGTTGCTTTAACCAAAGAACAAAGAGGCGCTTCATTCGTATATTTGCATGCTGGGGTTTGCGCGTTTTTAACCATTTCACTACACATTGCTGGCACTCAAATGGTTAATTTGCCAAGCGACCCCTTATCCTCGTCATCTTTATACTTAAAGTGTATATTGGTTGTGGTTGTTCTTTTATGTTTGTAGTGCATCTGCCTACAAAGGGTTAACAGAGAGAAGACTTCTTTAAGTTCAGTGGATCATTCACTTGTCCTAGAGGTGGAGATACAGATAAAAAAGCTGGTGATTTTAATCATCTTAACATAAATCACCTCTTTTGGTTTACGTTGTGCCTTTTAAGATCTGATAATATATGTTCGTGATTATTATTCCCGGAGAGGGTGGTAAATAAGTGGAGCAGCCTTCCAGTGGTGGAGGTAAATACAGCAAGGGGATTTAAACACGCATGGGATAGGCATACGGCTGAATCTAAGACGAGACCAACGACTGATTAAGTAGATGTCCCGAATGGTTCTTATCTGCTGCCAAATTCTGTGTTTCTAAAATCGTTCGCCGTTTTACTCGCTTTTTCACTCATTTTTCATTTTTTTTTTCCCGCAAAACGCAGACAGTTCTGAGAAACGTCAATGAACACTTAGGGGAGAAGATGAATATACGGTATGTCCTTTCATCTGCTGGTTATGGTTCATATGATAACCCATCATGGGGTTTATGTTGGCAGGGTGGTCGTGGTTATTAACGCTCCAGCCCCAGTGAGGTTTTGCTGGAATAAGTCTGGCTTGCCGGGTACAATGTATGATTAAATAAGGGAGATTTCTTTTAAGTAATATTACTAAATAAACCACACGTTACGCAGGGCCGTCTGGATCTCCCCATCTTGTCTCCTCAAGAGCAGTGAGTGTGAGCTGCCGGACTCACTCTTATCAAGCAGGGGGAAGCAGCCTATATTTTCTAAAGTGCTTTCTTGGGTCATTGTACTGTTTCTTTAATATTAACTTCTAAATATGAATATTTCTACAATGTTGCAAGAATAAATTCATATTGAGAATTGGATATTAATGTTTCTTTAATAATTTAATATGATTGAATAATGGAATAATATTAATGCTATTAAATAATCATGGATGCATCTATATGTTTTCTTTAAGTTACACGACTTTTTTTTTATTGTCACGTCGTGTAGCAGCGGGGGTAAGATCAGTACCGGGGGCCGAAGCTACAAATTAGTAGCAGGAAAGATTACCTATCGTTGTTCTCCATCAGCGGTCAGACGCATTTTAACCAGGATGGACGTACAATGAGATCACTGATACTCTGTTATTTTGGATGTTTGACAAAGTAAATTGGCAGGAGGTGCAGGCCATGGGTAAGCGAGACGGAAATGCACAAAACAGAACAAAACAAAAAAAAAGGCGGCTGGTTTACGAATGGCTTGTTCTTTCCTCAAAAGGGAAGGACACATAAAACAGATATTCTAAAAAATAATCTGGGATAGGAAGGTATTGTTGGGGGGCGTTGGGATAAAGGGCAAGTGACTAAGGTGACATTTTCTTGAGTAGAATGGGCATACGCAAGCTCCAGGTGGTGTAGGCGTTCTAGAATGTTGTAATGGCGCCCAATCTCTTATCTGATAACCCGTCACTATTACACGGAAATCCTGAGAAACAGGGGAGCCCAGCCATCATAGGTGGCTGCTTATGGGGCTGAGCAGGCAGGGGGCGCCACTGCAACATTTTTTCCACTCTTTGCAAGCAACTGCATGCAGGAAAGAGCAGAGGGTACAGACACCCAAACGTTCTGACACTTTACTAGCTAAGTCAGGGGCGTCCAACGTGCAGCCCTCCAGCTGCTGCAGGACTACATCTCCCATACTCCTCAGCCAGCCCCTTAGCTGAAAGAGCATTGTGGGAGTTGTAGTCCTGCAGCAGCTGGAGGGCCGCACGTTGGACGCCCCTGAGCTAAGTGTACGGCTAACTGTATGAGTGGAGTGTTAATCTGATTAGTGTTGGCTGATCATTTCTGTTTCAAAAATATATATTTTGTCTTTCCTTCTAGGGGGATCAGGATATACCACTTGGTATTTGTCGTCCAAGGGTTGGTATTGGTCCGTAGTGACAAAGCAAAATGTCAGACAATGGACACTGTAGGCTTCTTCAGTTCCTGTAACCTCACGGAAATCCCTCTCGTCCCGACGAATGCTAAAGTACTCCAGTTAAGCTTTAACTACATTCTGGAAATAAATTCAACATCTTTCCCTGCCCTGGAGAACTTGCTTGTGTTACACCTCGACTCCCAGAAGACAGAAAAACTTACAATACGCAACCACAGCTTTCGAAACGTACCCAAACTTGTTGTGTTGGATGTGTCGTTTAACAGAATGCTCGTACTGGATCCAGAAGCCTTCGCCGGCTTGTCACAATTACGAACGCTTTTCATGTACTACAACAATTTAAACGGTTCGATTCTGGAAAACGACTACTTTAAGGATTTGATATCATTGGAATTACTCGACCTTTCTAGTAACGACATAACGTATCTGAAACCCCATCCGCTGTTTTACTATCTCTACAATTTTCATCTCCTGGACTTAAAACACAACAAGATTTCGAGTATCTGTGAAGGCAACCTTCACAGCTTTGAGAGGAAATACTTTGTGGTTATGGATATCACAAATAATCACCTCTACAAGTCAGATTCAACGGACTGGGAGAGTTGTGGAAAACCCTTCCGAAACGTTGCGTTCGACACCCTCATCCTCTCCAACAATGGACTCACTGTAGAACTGGCGCAACATATCTGCAATTCTCTGAATGGGACCAAAATTATGCATTTAAAATTAAGTTCTCATATAATGGGCTCTGATTTCGGCTTTCACAACTTTAAAAATCCGGATAACGCTACATTTGTCGGCTTGGCAAACAGCGACCTCCAGATTCTAGATTTATCCAACGGCCGCATATTCTCGTTGAACCCGTACGTATTTGCAAACCTCACTAAGCTCCTGTTGCTTAACCTCGCCGAAAATAAAATAAACCGCATCGCGCAATATGCTTTCCATGGACTTAATAACCTTCAGCACCTTAACCTGTCAAATAACCTAATTGGTGAAATATATGACCGCTCGTTCGATGGACTCGAGAACGTGTTGAGACTCGAGCTGCAACAAAATCACATCGGACCGATACAGCGCCATGCTTTTCAAAACCTCAAGTATTTGCAGTTCTTGGATCTCCGGGAAAATGCCATTAAAACGATGACATTTTGCGAACAGATGCCCTTCGTAACCTACATCTTGCTTGGAGGCAATAAGTTGAAACGCGTTGACAGCACCAGTCTTCAAACGTCTTTCCTTGATTTATCTGGTAACTTTTTGCTAGACCTCGGTGACCTGTACAAAATGTTACAATCCACTCCGGTCGATACTGTTACCCTAAAGCTGAACAGATTGTCCGTCTGCTACCCTTTTTTCAATATTACCCAAAATAATTCGCTGACCTTCCTGGATCTTTCTGAAAACATGATCCATTTGATATGGGATGGAGGACAATGTCTAAATGTGTTCCATCAGCTTTCTAAGCTACAAGTTCTAAAGCTTAATAACAATCATCTGAGTTTCCTTCCGGAGGGAATATTTCATGGATTGTCGTCGCTAGAAAAGCTTAACTTGTCTTCCAACTTTCTGGTTCATCTGTCGCCCGACTTGCTCCCTTCAAATTTGGAAATCCTAGACGTGTCTCACAACCGGCTGCTTTCGCCTAATCCCGAAACGTTCCTCTCGCTTAAATACCTGAACATAACACACAATAATTTCATCTGTGACTGCAGACTTGTGAGTTTCATATTGTGGTTAAACCAAACAAACACCACCGAACTGGAATCTCCGGATGACATTTACTGCTTGTCTCCTCGACACCTTCTTTATAGTCCTCTTCATGTTCTAATAGTAGATGATTGCGACGAGGACCTTGTGCTGATGCCGCTCAGGTTCACGTTGTTCGTCCTGATGACTTTAATCGTCGTGACGTTGATGACATCAGTGGTCGTGTACACGCACCTCCGATGGTTTTGTTTTGGCCTGTACAAGATGTCTGTAAACGCGATACTGGACGCGCCAGGACCTGAAGGCACAGGTGACACGTGCCAATACGACGCTTATTTGTGTTACAACAAGAAAGACTTCCAGTGGGTCCAAAGTGCTTTCCTGGAGAACCTCGATTCTCAGTATTGCGAAAAGAATCGCCTCCGCTTCTGCTTTGAGGAAAGGGACTTTATTCCAGGTGAAGATCACATCACCAACATCCGTCAAGCCATTTGGACCAGCAGGAAGACTATTTGCATAGTGACGAAGCACTTTCTAAAGGACGGCTGGTGCTTAGAAGCATTTAACCACGCTCAAAGCCGATACTTCACAGATTTGAAAGACGTGCTGATCATGGTGGTGGTGGGCAGACTGTCCCCGTTCCAGCTGAAGAGATATGAGCCCATCAGAGCATTTGTACAAAGGTCTCCGTATCTAAAATGGCCAGAAGACAGCCAAGATGTAGACTGGTTTCTCGGTAGGCTTACTTATAAAGTTTTAAGAGAAGAAAAAGTGGCAAAAAAGGACACCAAAGCAGCAAAGGAAACGCCAACGCTGGAATTACAGAATATAGCCACTATCTCATAGGCCGCGCATTAGAGGTGTACATCTCCAGCATTTTGGGCATCGAAAGGGTCGAAATGATGTTTGAACTTTTGAAACTCGTTGCCAACTGCAGTTCGGGTACGTCCTTGTCTGGTAATAGCGGAAGACATTACAAAGAGGGCTTTTTTTTGGGAGAGGGGGGTCTGAAAAAGTTAACCCTGTGTTTGCCAAATATTTAATATATCTATATTATTAAGAATATTAAGTCAATGATCTTAGCAACCCGAAAGCTCGCTCGCCTTCCAAGATGCTCACATTACTGGGGGCTTCCATCATGAACTGATCATGTCTTCTAACTCAGTATTAAAATATTGTTTTTTACTTTTTTTATGCATTAATTAGCCTTTTATGAGATTTAATGCATACCAACGTTAATAGAGCCTAAAATGCTAACATGTAGCTGAAAGTCTGATTTTTTTATAGCAATTTTTTGGCAGCTGATGTCACTCTTAAAATAATTCACAATACCTCATCAGTTTTGGTTGTTTTGTTTTTTTGTTTGTTTTTTTATTTTATTTTTTTTAGTGTGCAAGTAATAACTGGATTGGTACATTACTGACAGATGTGAGATTTCTCATTCTTTCTCAAGACTACAGATAAAATATCTAAATGCGAATAAGCTGTGTGAATGAATGAAGCACTATTGGAACAGACCAAAAAAAAAAGTTTATTTTTCTATTACTATTATAAGAAAATAATTGTTGATCAACTAAAGAAAATAAGAATAACCTCAAGGGGTTTGAATTTACTTTAATTTTGGGTAGCATTTACCAATGAACTTTGATTTGCCAGATGTCTCGCTCACATGGCCTCAATCAATTGTAACGAATGCGGCTGGGAACAAGGATCGTAAATATTAAATTATGTCAACATTGAATGAGACCTTATGTTTATTATTCCGGTTAATTAAGTGAATCGCAGCGCGGGGAGCTGTTCCTGGTGCTGGAGAGATGTTTTTTATTTGGTCAATGGCTAATCTAATCTCATAATGACCGCAAAAGACGGTGATAACGGGAAAAGAGAAATGCGTCAGAACACCACATCATTATGTTAGGTGGCTTAAGATAACCCTGTGTTCTAACGGCGCAGTTCAGATGATCCAAGTGAAGTAGAACTTATATATGTAAAAAAAATGAATTTATATATAAAGTATATATGGATTTTTCTTTAGTTTTGCCTACCTCTTACAAATACTATTAACTTTGGGTTAGAGAGATGTAGCTTCGCTGGGCGCTACCCTAGGCTTGACCCAGAACAGCCCCCCCCATCATTCCCCCACCACTAACCTCCATGGCCAGCATCTACGATGTCCCATATCCCAGCGCACAGCATACGCGGCACCGAGTGAGGTGAGGTCACTATGGTGGCTGTACTGGCTAGACAGCTCTCCATGGTGTATGTGGGCCGGTTACAAGAGAGAGATGAGATGAGATCTCCCCAACTGGCACACCATGGAACCTGATCGCTCAGTGGGGTGATCTGCCCCCCAAAAGGGCTGCCTCCCCACTGGAAATGTCACCCCAGGTCTCGTCGCCATAGGCAAGAATACATTATAACTTTACGTAGCCCACTTACTGTTGGTTACTTTCAACCCGGTGTACAAGTGCAACCAAGTAGTCCATTACCCTTTGTACAGCGGTACGGAATTTGATGGCACTTTATAAAACAATAAATAATAATAACAACTGTAAGAAAAGCACTAATTGGGAGGCTCAGATATCATTAAATCAGAGTAAAATATTTACTGAAGCCTTTTGTGGTCCCTGAGAATCTGTTTTTTTTTTGTTTGTTTTTGTTTTTTTTTATAAAGAGCAGTTTTATTAATGCTTTAATAAAGTGCAAATTTGGTGATGCAATCACCGTAGCAACATGGAATGTTCCTTTTAGGTTAACCAGGCCAAAAATGTTCTACAACAGCGGAGTTGCGAAAAGATATCATTTTATTTAAAAAAAAAAAAAAAGTGATTTGGTCACGAAAAACCACATTGTATATCTGAACAAGGGCTGGGTTACGAGTCATGGACCAGCTGAGTAATTTACATCATTTATCAAATATTTCTCTATTTTTTTCATAAATTCTTGCTGTTCTTGGATTTGTAAAACAAACAAGAGTTCCTTAGCGTGTTAGATACATGTTAATGTTATGTTACGTGTCAATAACTGGAATACTGTATATTAAAGGCTTTTAACTATAGATTTTTTATGGTAAGATAAAGGGCTCTTATATGTGAAGTAGATGCCTCGAAGAGCTTATTATTGCACTGTAACGAGAAATGTTTTATATTTGTGCGTTTCTTGAAAATTTAATAAAATTTATTTTTATATTTCCAAATGGTTTCGTTTCAGATTGTTGCCGTGACGATGTAAAAAGTGGTATTATCCATACCATTTATATAGTGTTGCGCTGCAATCGGATAAGGATATAAGGGTATTATTTCAAAAAACATGTATATGAGCCAGATAAAAGATCTTTGATCTCCTCACCCGGCCCATGGATTGGTGTCGCGTCTGACCACCTAATACGACGATATGCCCCCGGTTTTGCAGCAGAGGGACATGGTACATGAAACCATCAATCGATTACTTTTTGTTTGACGATGCACCGAATTTCAGGAATTTTATTTTAAGAACATATAAAGACAAGATATCAGAATTAAATTTTTAGTGTTTTTTTTCACAGCAAAAAATATTACAAACTGTTCATGGTCTCCTGTGTAACTTTTTTATGGAAGATACTGCCACCAAGTGGCCAAAGACATCTAAACCCCAAAGAATGAGATGGAAGATAATCATTCGGCCCCCGTCTAGTTTTGGATACCCCTGACCTATTTAGAAAGTATATTTCTATTCCAACAGCAGCTACAGATACACATCCATGTTAACACACAAAGACTTACACATACACATCCATGCTAGCACATTTCAGGAACTTACTTGGGGTAAAGGTGACATGCCATGACAGTGCCAAGCAGGGCCGAGCCCAGGGTCACTGACACCTGGGTGCCAAAAATGTTTTTGGTACGTCCAGGTGGGTGTGGCAATATTGCTAACCCCTCCCCTTAACAAACATAACCTCTCTAACCACACCCACTTTCTATGCCATCTCTTTGGGCCCCTTGACTTCACCATGTAATATGTCACTCACTTCCCACAGTGCCAACTTTGCCCCCAAACAGATCATCAATGCTATATTTCTCCCCAAACAGCTTGTCAGCGACATTTTTGGCCCAAACAGGTCGTCGGTGATTTACTTGCCCCCAAATAACGTTACTCTGTGTTGGTGACATCTGGCGCTGAGACCTTAAAGAAGCTGCTGAGCGAGAGGGGCAAAGCCGCAGCTACCTCTTTTTGTGCCCGGGGAGAAGAAAAGAACATTGTGCCGCCCAAAATGGGGAGATAAAGGGAGATATATGGGAGGGATAATGAGGAGAGTAAAAGGGGGAGATATGAAACTAGATATATGAAGAAAGGGGAGAGATATTTAATAATGGGAGAGATAATGAGGAGGATAGAAAAGGACAAAAGGGAGAGAGGTAGAGAAGGAATAGAGATAAAGTGAAAAAGAAAGAGATGAGATAGAGAAGATAATGAAAGATGAGGAGAAAGGGGAGAGATAAGAAGGCGAGAGATGACAAAGGGGGAGATAATGAGAAAAGGAGAAGAGAAAGATGAGGAGAATTGAATAAAAAATACTGTTTTATTAATTTATTTGCATGACTTTGAGGCACATGTATAGTGCTATATGGTCGTATAACGTAGTTTGGTGCTGTGCTATGTTTAGGAGATTTAAGCCATACTAAAAGGCACCAATCATTAAAAAAATGACAAGGTGTTACTTTATTAGGGGGTAACCTTTCACAATTTTATTTGGAAATGCATCAAAATTTTGCAATTTATTACACAAAACCAAAATTATGCTGAAGCCCACTAGAGGGCGCCCATTACGCGAGTTTGGTGTCTGAAAGAAAGAAGAACTTATTCAGGCAAACTTATTTTTATTATTATTATTATTATTATTATTATTATTAGAGTATTATTACCCTACGGGACCAAACCCACTTGGGAGTGAAAGTGACCCTGCAGTGTATTCTACCACCCAACATTTCCAAAGGTCAAAGAGGAGTGCGTTTATACTTTAAAGGCATGGCTATGGAATAGGGCTTTACTGAGATGTTTGTGACTTTGTGACCTATTGATAACACATTTAGATACAGCATAATGTATTTTACTGGATTTTTTTTTATAAACCCCTTTTCTGGTGTTGATATAAACATTGTCGTGGCCTTTTGGGCTATAGGATACCGCAGGACACCATATTACCCTTATTTCCACTAAACATTGCAACCTAGAAAAGAGGGACATTGGGGGAGAAAAAAAGAGACAGTGGGATTCGGATCCCGAAAGTCGTGGTATTCAGGGTATCAGAGCGGATAAGCACATTTACTAACAAATTATAAGAATTTATGGTGAAGTATTCACGGGAAGTATTCCTCAACATTCCACGCAGCGGAGATTTACTAACTGATGGAAATTTGAAAATGCCATCTTTTGACCCAGAATCTCTTTGACTTCTCGTCAACCTCGGGCCGAGCGTCCAGGAAGCCAAAACACGGTCTCCGCGTATCACCCCTAATCCCCCTCAGCTGAATTTGTTAAGGAGATGGAGCGGAACAGATGTTTGTCATAATGGAATCAGAGGAAAAATCCTTTTGAGGTCTAATAATCACAGCTGTGTTTTTCTTCAAACTACTACTTTAATGTGACATTAACCCTTTGCGCCAAGACTATCCACCCCCACCCCACCCCCGCGGTAGTGGAAGAGTTAAAAAAAAAACGTTATTAGCTCATTTGCTTCATAAATTTCTTTACATATTTAGGGCCCTCTGAGGAGTGTGAGATTAATGGCCACTCACGGCACCTAATAAATACTGTTGGGTTTAGAGAGGGAATGCAGTTAGGTTCTTAAATAATCTTCCCGGGGTTTATTTATTTATAGCAGCCTTCTTAAGAGATCTGCGATAAGAAGGCAGAATTCCTCACAAGAAAAAGTCATCGCTCATTAATGTAATGAGGTTTCTGGCCTCTTGGGAGAGCCAAAGTTCAACTTGGCCAAGCGAGCCAGCAGATAAATGTAAACCATGTGCAAATGGCTATTATTACTTTTTATAAATGCCCTTCGTCTATGTTGTTTAAAAGTAAATGAGGTGTAATGAAAAGGTATGGAATCTGGGAATTTACTGGTTAAATTATCTGCACCGGGTATCTAGGTTCTTCTAGCTCTTTGTGTTCCTAGCATAAAGGTACCAAGAGATATGTTCCTCCATTCACCTTTACACAAAGCAACACAGAGGAGATGTGCGTTTGACATCAACTCGTGTCATATGATTTTTTTTCCCATTATTTCCTTTCTATTATCCGATAAACATGTTGTTTAGTAACATGGGGTCTTCTAAGTTAAGTTAAGTCCATACAACAGTCCCATGTGGACCGTTCTTGATCTGGGCTTAGGGGGAGATCTCAGTTGCACGTAACGTTGGACCACCGAAGAGAGGTTACGCTGGACCTCTGGAGCTTCTAAACACAATTATTATTATTATTTTTAGATGTAATGAATATGTATAAAATTACCTAAAAGAATGAACCTTTAGGTCATTTTCAAGGTCGATATCAAGGGACAGTCTGTAGGACCGGAGACTTCTGGTGTGTTTTTTGAGTAAAAACTCAATATAAAGTAATTTATAAACCAAAAGTAAAGAGGCATCCAAATCTGCGGAATCCTACGAAAATATGCTTCAAAGTTCTTTCAAATATCTGTGCTGACCCAAAATAACTCATTGGAGTAAGTGTCTGTACTTCAGGGTCAGGAATACCATGAAATCGAGAGGAAACTGTGATATATTCATGTCCTAATTATATATCTGTCTTCTATCTTTAAAATAAATTTCCACTTCCTTCGAAACACAAATATTTTCTGCCTGATCTATATGTAGCAGTTTAAAGAACGTAAAAACAACCTCCCTAATCTAAGGAGGCTATTGAAATGCTTGGACTTTTCCTTCCGATGCTATTGTTTTGCTGAGCGGCTGTTGGAGACAGAACGTACGCTCACAGGAAGCCATGATTCTTTATGGCAGAGAAGGATGCGTTGGACACTTCCATTAGATAATCATCTGGGTCTTGCATGCAACAGGGTCACATCACTGTTTTTGGACAAAAATCTGGGGGGCCTTTTAAATTTGGAAACTAAATTAATTGTCTGATACCCACATTCATACTCACACCCTCATTCACTCACTCTCTGAATGTTTCCCTTCCATCTCCAATGACCACTTCTTCCGTGTCTCACAGCTCCGCTTCTAGCATACTCTTCATTTTCTTGTTCGTCTGACTTCCGTCTTCTTTCTTCACCCGCTTCGCCATTATTTACGTTTACACTCTCTGAGATGCTTATAATGTGGATTATTACATTCTGCACAAACTTCTAGAATGAATGCCAGTTTAGGTCATTAAGACAAATTGTGGTCATGCCAAATACTAAAAATTTTGGATTTTCAATATGAACAAACACGTTTTTTTTACTTTTATTAGTAAAAACTATGTTTAAAAATTTGAGAAATACTGTTTATTTTGTCAAATTTGTTTTTCAGAAATGCTGAAATAGCAGATTGTTAAAGATTGTTAGATCTTATTGTACATTTAGTTATGATGGGGTCTTTGGGGACTGTCCACTAATATAATAATCAAATAAAAGCCTATATAAGTATTTGGTGTGCTGCTTTCAACTAAAATTCTTTTATTATTTTTCGATTTTTCTATTAAATTGTGTTTCACAGATTTGGAGATACGTTATACAGGGTCATGTATTCACTAAACCATAGGGTTTAGCTACAAAGGTTCATTGGCCCGTGACAGCTGTAACATCAGAGGCTGCCTATCCCTGAGATCAGTATGGAAGCCAACGCAGCTGTTATTGCACCGGATGTCATGAAGAAGTCGACCATGTGACTAGCCTCTCATAAAAGTAATCTGTTCCGGAATTCGCTGGAATGGAGAGCGCTACATTTTTTTTATCACATTGCATAAAAATATCCAAAAACAAATACAACATTTGTTGGAGTTTTACTTATTTGCATGGGGTTATGGATTCACCAAAACACATTCGACTAAATCACTGACATACTGAGTGATTTCCATCGACTTGGCCCAACTTGTCTTAAGTCCTTGGCCATGGAGTTGCATCAAGTTGAAAAAAAACAACCTTTCCATTCATCATAGGACTTCCACCATAGTTTTTCTATTTTTAATAGTAACATTAAAAACTGTGTCAACATATAGTGTTATTTTGTAGTTGCTGTACAATGTTCTTAACAACTCTATAGCGGCTTTTTTCTATGTGTTCTAACTCGTTCGCGTAACACACTAGTCAAACACGATCACTTCCTTTCATTGTGGTAAACAATAGAATATCTCAGTCTTACTCATCCAGGGAGACCTTCTGACTAACTGAGGTCTTAGAGGAAAGAAAGTGTATTATCATGGGCAGGACTTCATTGACATTGCCATAAAGAATCAGCTCAGTGTGGTGAATGAGCAGGAAAGTCATCCACAATATCACGACTGACAACAATGGCGGCCTCCAGGTCGAGGTTGAGACAGAATGTAAAAATATTGATGCAGCATCATTTTGTCTCATGTTCTACCCACATTATTTAATCAAAAAGCAGGATAGATGGCAGTTATTAGACATGTGGGCTAGAAAACATTTGGGCAAAATGTTTGGTTTGTTTTTGGCCCATTTGTTTTTGGGCAACGAATTATGTTGTCCGATGCGCACATTCACTTGGTGACGTCTTCTTCCCAATTGGAGGATCCGGGAAGAGGATGTCACAGAAAGTGTCGCCATTTTGGCGGAAGTTCTTCCAGGTTATGTCCGCGGAGATGTGAACGAAGAGAGAAAATGAAGAAGCGGAAGTGGTCGACAAAGCAGTTAGGGAGAAGTTTAGAGAGCTTAAGCGAATGAGAGTGTGAGTGAAAGGGCCCACAAATTTAGAACAAAAATTAACAGCTTTTTGCTGTCTGGATTTTGTGGATTTGTACCAATCACCAAATTTTCCATAACTTGGTTCATTTGCAATTCTCTTGAATCCGAATGAACACGTCTAGCAGTTATCTTTAACTCCATTGCGAGAAAGGACCTTCTACACTGTCCTCTAAAGACTCGCCCTTCACGATCCAGCACAAGAGCCGTCACACAGTTTAAATCTGATTTCACACAGGATCACTAGTGGATCACTTACTACTAATAGTAAGTGGCCCAAAGTTTTTAAATCATAGAAACCCATGCCCACCGACCCAGTTGCCATTCCTCCCCTGATCTAATTGAAACTAGTTGGCCAAACTCAATTAAAGTAGCCAATAAGTTCTATTTTTATATATATATTTTTTAAGAATCACCAAGGTGAAGAACGTTCGTGCTTTAAGCTGAAGAAGCTCTTTCATGAGTGTATTTTGCGGTATTTGTTTTGCTCACCCTCCTTCTTTGTGAAATCAAATTCTTGCCAAATTGGCAACTTTTTAAAGTTCACATGGAAAAGTTGTTTCCAGACCGGCCCTATTCTAAGACCTGTTTATGGAAAAATTCAGAAATTATTAGAGACTTTGTGGTCATCACTTTTGAAGCACTTTATATGTGTTATTTTTCTCCGTGATTAATGGATTTCGCAGGGATGGGGATTACACATTTGGATTTCTTATGGGTGGCACTTAATGAGCTTGCGTTTTTATAAGGCTATTTTATAGAAAGGAATAAGTTAAAACGTAACGGTTTAATAAATTATTTTAGCTCTCGGAGAGAACGGAGTCATATGCATGAGCTAAGGAATGAAACAAAATAACACTTATTTTGTGAATTATGCATTCAAGCGTTTTCCACAGGGTTTATACTCATTGCATAAATGTAAATTATGAAATTATATTCTTGGCAGTATTTTAACCTTCTTAATCGGAACGTCACGCTCCACCCATATAATGTGGTGGCTTCGCAGAGCCAAGTTCTTCTCGTATTACATGGCAGCATTTTAATGTCAGGTCACACTCGGGACGTTGGCCAAGACAACGTGTCTATTAGAGGTGCCACAGGGACTGCCCAGAAAAATTGGGGAACTGTTGCCAGCACAGCTTTTAGTATTATTAAATTAATCTATTAAATCTACCTGGAGCTTATGTTTTTTTTTTGTTCTTCAAACAGTGTAATTGTTGTGTAGATGCTTGCTTTAAAAGTAAGGGACTAATTGTAGTTCATTGAAGGTGAGATATGTGGCAAAATGCGGTAAAACTGCCAAATTGGGGTTTTTTTGCCTGGTTTTCCATTCCAAAGGCTGCCTGAACCAATCAGGAACAACCAACAGCTTAACAAACTGGAAGAGATTACTTCTCCCCATTAAGTTATCATTAGACTTGTGCATTCGTCTTCGGGCGAACATGAAAACGAGCACGAAGAGGCCGTTTTTTTGTTCGTTCCGAAGGAACGTAGAACAGAATACAGTGCCGGCAAACCGTAGGCGAAGACGAAGACTCACAATCACGAAGAATCGAAGATTCTTCGTGATCGTCTTCGTTTTTGCCGCGCAACCGCCAAAATTTCAAACAGGAGTGAGCTGATCCTCGTCTGTCCAATCAGCTCACTCTTGTGACGTAACGCTAAGGGTCTCGTCCAATGCCTGTGCTGCTGTTTTTTGAATTCTGAAGGCGCCTTTATAAGACCAGAGCTTGCCTGAGAGATCCATTCATTTTTCGCTGTGACTGCTTTGGCAACACTGCTGTGCTGCATCCGAGCGTTACAGAGAGAGATTGTTCTGTTCTGTGTGAGACTGGTAAGCCTTAGCCTGCCATTTCTCACTGTGTACTTCATCCTCACTTCAGTGCTACTTAATTAATATATTTAATAATAATAATTTGATTAATTTAATTTTTTTAAAATTAATTTGTCATCAACTTTAGTGTAAGTGCTGTTGAGTTGACAGTGCACCCAGTGCCTCAGTGGCACTGGGGTGCCCTTGCCCTGGGCTGGCACTAGTGCCTATTGCCTGTCCTGCTTAAATAAATTAAATAGAATTTATAAATTACAATTTAATAGAATCTATAATTTAATAGTTCATTATAATATTATATATATATATATATATATTTGTCAGTCATATATATATATATACTATAGTATACTAGTGTAGAGTGTACTGTAGACATTCATCTACTAGTGTCTAATTTAAAATCAGTAATATTAATTAATATAATTAATAATTGAATTCATTATAAAATTATATATATATTTGTCAGTTATAGTTAGTAATAGTATACTAGTGTAGAGTGTACTGTAGACATTCAGAACATCTACTAGTGTCTAATCTAAAATCAGTAATATCAATAATTCTCTAATTCTTTCTTATCTTAATAGTTAATTAAATTAGCTATAAATAAAAGTAATAATATTAATTAATTACTACTAGCGTATAGTTCAGCTAATCTTATTAGTACTGGTGCTGCAGCTCTATAGTTTGTGCTTTGTTTTAGCAACAGTAAGAGACCAAGTCAATTTTTCTTAATTAATCTTTCATTTTATTTCATTTGTTTTGCTCACCTCAGTCCATCAGTGAAGTGAACTTGTTGGGCTAGTGAGTGCAGCCGCATAAGTGCTGTGTTTTTTTTTGATCAGCAAGCAGTGACGTTAACTGTTTTGCAAAGATTTTCTCATTTATTTTACATTTTATTTCAATTTTATTAAAAGTACCCTTAGTGTTTTGCTCACCTCAGTCCATCAGTGAAGTGAACTTGTTGGGCTAGTGAGTGCAGCAAGCAGTGAAGATAACTGTTTTGCTGTGACATTTTATTTTATTTCTAATTCTTTTCAAGAAAAATTGACTGTGACGAGCTGTACTAAGCAAAGCTTCAAGCTACTAGCTGTAGTACTAAAATAATTCTAATCTTCTTTAATCTTAATCTATAATATATTATAAATAATAATATTCTAATTCATAATCTATAATATAAGTAATTCTAATTCTAAATTCTAATTCATAATCTATATTCTTCTATCTATAATACATAATATATAAGTAAATTAGTTCTAATCTATTAATATTATATAACTTAATATTAATTAATAAATCATATACTGAATCTGATTTAACCTCACTTTAGCTTAGTGGGTTTGAGAGCGTCTGCCTAGAGGTAGACTTATAGTAAGGAAATATAGCTTTAGGCTAGCATAGTGGTAGGCTAAGCTCTTAGGCCCGTGTAAATTCAAATTAAAAATAAAATACTGCTAGTTATTAAATAGTTAATCTTGAGTTAATAATTTCAATAACTTTAGGATTTTGGCAGATTGCACACAGCACAGTGCAGTAGTGCATAGTTTTACTTTTTAAGCAGTAGCACTGAAGAGAACTTCCTCTAATTTTTTTGTCTTTAATTCGTTTTTCCTTTTTTTTATTTTTATTTTTTTATTTTTTTTTTTATAGTTTTTTAAACACTACACTACACTACACTACACTACACTACACACACAACACAAAATTTGAAATGGATCCTCCTTTTGGGACTAAGGAGGGACAAGCTCCATCTACCACCACCACCACCACCACCAGCACCACCACCAGCACCACCACCAGCTCTAAGATGCAGCCTTTGCGTCAGTCTAGTCGGCCAAGTAGGCCAAGCTCTCGCTTATCATTTGGGGAAGCATTGCTTGAAGGATCATCAAGTAAAGGAAAGGCACCAAAAGCAGGCAGTAGTAGTGCGGCTAGGCCCACAAGCTCTATGGTTTTTTACGGAAAGCCTAAAGCACCAGAAGCACGTTCAAAGTTAAAGGGTAGCACAAGTAGTACCAGCCCAGTGACTAAAAAGAAGTGCCTTTTGCCCCAAGCAGCATCTTCCCCATCCACCAGCAGCATGCAAGGTACCAAGCAGAGCCAAATTAGCAGCAAGACTCAGAGGGGTCCCAAACCAAAGCGATCTCATTCCTTTGTAGGGAAAACCACCACCACCACCACTAGTGCTGCGCCTACTGTTCCCACTGGTACCGCCACGCCATGTCCTCCTAGTACCTCTAGCAAGCCACCAAGTCCTTACAAAATTTTTGTAAAGACAGTTAGAGAGAGGGCTACACATAGTGGAACTCCACCTAGCGAGGTAGCAGAGGAGCCTGAGACTGAGAGGCCAAGTGCAGAGTCTATTCTTCCTGCTCGCACTACTACTAGTCACGAGTCTCACGACGATATCAGTCTTAGCTCCAGCCTAGCAGGAATTCCATTCGATCTGGCTAATGAAGAGCTAGACTATGAGCCAGAGGAAGTAGAGGAGATGAGTGGTCAGGAATCAGATTCCTCAGGGAGCAGTGTCCAAATGACTAGTGCACAATTTTCCCCTGAGCCTCCACCTTCTCCGCTACGATCATCACCATCACCACCACCAGCAGCAGCAGCAAAACCTAGCAAATCTAAAGCAATTAGCAGTCCCACTATGGCCAGTACTGTTACCACCAGTCCCACCACCACTAGTTCTGCCTCTGTTCATCCACCCCGAGCAGTAAGAGCAGCACCCAAGGCACACTCCAAGGCTATGCGCGCCCCAATTTGGGAGCACTTTGAAAATGTTGAAGAAGGGCGCTATGGAAAGTGCAAACATTGTGGGAAGCTAATAAGCAGAGGGAAAGTGTCTGGCCATTTTACCAGTGCTAGCATGAAGCATCACCTCAGCACTCAACACAACGCTGTGCTATTGGGGAAAGATGCAGAGGTAAAACTTAGTGCAGGCAGCATAGCTGGTGGCCGTGGAAAAACCCCAACAGCTTCTTCTTCTGAGCCAATAGCAGCAGCAGCAGCAGCAGCAACTAGTGCTGGCAGCCAGAGACCAAGGCAGGTTGGAGCACTGCATGCCCAGCCCACCCTGGAAGAATTTGGGGCATTCCACTCCAAGAGAACGATGCCCAAACAGCAGGCCAATAAAGTAACGCGACTTATTGGTCAGTTCATTGCTGTTGGAGGGGCATCCTTCTCCATGATTGAAGGGGAGCCTTTCAAACAATTGATGGCGGCTGTGGCTCCACAATACACAGTTCCGTCACGTTCCACTTTCAGCAGGAACATTGTCCCCTCGCTGTATCGGTCCTGTGTTGCAGCAGTGAAAGAGGAGCTTTCCAAGGCTGCTGGTCAGTGTGTTCATTTCACTACAGATTTGTGGAGTGCACCTAGCGCCCAGCATGCCTTTCTTTCTTTGACAGCACACTGGTGGCAGCCCGGTGTGTCTAAGGAAGTTGCTGCAGCAGGCTACCGATCATTCCTTCTCCATGCAGAAGTGATGGATGAAAAGCACACTTCCCAAAATATTCTGCATGCGATTAGGAAAATGTTTAGCCTTTGGGTGGGAGCAGAGGCGGGCACCAATGTTGAAGTTGGTTTTGTGGTAACTGACGGAGGTGCCAATATGGTGAAAGCGCTGCGAGATGGTCATATTGTTGGTGTGCGCTGTGCAGCCCACATCATCCATCTTGTAGTGAAGGCAGCAATGTCAGAAGGAACTAATGTGGCAGCAGTAGTTCTGTCCCACTGCAGAAAGATCGCTGGGCACTTTCACCATAGTGTTAAGGCTAGCCAACTTTTGAGGGAAGAGCAAGAGAGGTCAGGTCTTCCCGTACACTGCCTACGTCAGGATGTCAGTACACGGTGGAACTCCACGTTAGACATGCTAGAGAGGATTTTGGAGCAGCAGAGGGCAATCCATAATCTTGCCTCAGAGCACAATATTGGGATTACCTCTCCATTGAATAGGGAGGATTGGACAGTGATCGCCCAGCTAGTGGCAGTCCTTAAACCATTCAGGGATGCCACAGAAAATTTAAGCTCAAACACTGCCAGTCTGGCCCAGGTAATCCCAGTGTTCTCCCATCTAGGCAGCAAGATGGATGTGTTCCTTGGAAACCGTGAGGCTGTTCAAGGTGGCACTCTACATCCTGACGTAGCAGCCATAGTCAGGAAGCTGAAGGATCTGCTAAAAGTACACCTTCGCAAGCGAATGGAAGAGAGTCCCGAAATGATGCTAGCGTGCCTTTGTGATCCAAGAATTAAGGGAAAGCTAGCTTTGAAATTCAATGTTCTCAGTAGCTACCGGGAGCAATTGGTCAACAAGGTGCGTGACTGGCAGCGTAAAATGGGAATGCTGTCCGAGGAGGGTGAGGTGCAGGAGGAGGAAGAGATGATGTGGTCTGCTACCCCTAGCAGCAGCATCAACAGCAGTGCCACAAGCAGCACAACACAGCTGAGTGGAGCAGCTGCGTTTTGGGAAGAGGCACTTGGCAGTATAGTTGGACCATCTGACAGAGCTAGCAGCAGAAAGGAGAGTAGTGCTGCTGAAATGGTCAAACTTTACCTCTGTGAAGTTCCTTCTGCTCCTAATGTTGATCCTCTTAGCTACTGGGATGAAAAGAAGAGTGTGTGGCCTGCACTCTCATGGGTTGCGCAGCAGCTTCTATCATGTCCGCCAACCACTGTTCAAAGTGAGCGCGTGTTTTCTATGACTGGAAACATACTGAGTCCACAGCGCTCACGCATGGCACCTCATCTGATGGAGCAGATTGCCTTTCTTAAATTCAATCTGCCCAAATTGGGTTACCCAGCTCTTAGCTTGGAAAGTTAAATTTTTTCTCTCTAATGTTTAAGGTAGTTTCTCCCCCTGGTTGCACTTGCTGCGGTGTGGCAATGCCTGCTACCTCCGCTGGTGTAGCCAATTTACGCTAGGGCCTAGTGTCTGAGCTCTGTAAGTCCGCTCCCAAACGCCTAGGACTGACAGTCTTTGGATGCTTTGCCCTGGGGTGAAACAGGTGAGTGGGTCGTCAATTGCCCACTCATTCACCTTTTTCCGTTTCCAACGCTGCTGCTGGTGGTGGTGCCAGTATCTTTTGCCAGTTCGCTTCCTGGCTGAAATCATGCCTCAGATGTCCCTAATGGAAAGGGTAGTTTCTCCCCCCTGGTTGCACTTGCTGCGGTGTGGCAACGCCTGCTACCTCCGCCGGTGTAGCTAGCTTATGCTAGGGCCTTGTGTCTGAGTTCTGTAGGTCTGCTCCCAAACGCCAAGGACTGACAGTGCTTGGATGCTTTGCCCTGGGGTGAAACAGGTGAGCGGGTCGTCAATTGCCCACTCATTCGCCTTTCCCAATTCTGCTGCTGCTGGTGGTGGTGCCAGTGTCTCTCTTCAATGCCAGTTCGCTTCCTGGCTAGTGTCATGCCTCGAATGTCCCTGATGGTAAGGGTAGTTTCTCCCCCCTGGTTGCACTTGCTGCGGTGTGGCAACGCCTGCTACCTCCGCCGGTGTAGCCAGCTTACGCTAGGGCCTTGTGTCTGAGTTCTGTAGGTCTGCTCCCAAACGCCAAGGACTGACAGTGCTTGGATGCTTTGCCCTGGGGTGAAACAGGTGAGCGGGTCGTCAATTGCCCACTCATTCGCCTTTCCCAATTCTGCTGCTGCTGGTGGTGGTGCCAGTGTCTCTCTTCAATGCCAGTTCGCTTCCTGGCTAGTGTCATGCCTCGAATGTCCCTGATGGTAAGGGTAGTTTCTCCCCCCTGGTTGCACTTGTTGCGGTGTGGCAACGCCTGCTACCTCCGCCGGTGTAGCCAGCTTACGCTAGGGCCTTGTGTCTGAGTTCTGGAAGTCCGCTCCCAAACGCCAAGGACTGACAGTTTTTGGATGCTTTGCCCTGGGGTGAAACAGGTGAGCGGGTCGTCAATTGCCCACTCATTCGCCTTTTCCAATGCTGCTGCTGCTGCTGCTGGTGGTGGTGCCAGTGTCTCTTCTCTGCCAGTTCGCTTCCTGGCTAGTGTCATGCCTCAAATGTCCCTTATGGTAAGGGCAGTTTCTCCCCCCTGGTTGCACTTGCTGCGGTGTGGCAACGCCTGCTACCTCCGCCAATGTAGCCAGCTTACGCTAGGGCCTTGTGTCTGAGCTCTGGAAGTCTGCTGCCAAACGTCTAAGACTGACAGTGTTTGGGTGCTTTGCCCTGGGGTGAAACAGGTGAGTGGGTCGCCAATTGCCCACTCATTCGCCTTTCCCAATTCTGCTGCTGCTGCTGGTGGTGGTGCCAGTGTCTCTTCGATGCCAGTTCGCTTCCTGGCTAGTGTCATGAATCAAATGTCCCTAATGGTAAGGGCAGTTTCTCCCCCCTGGCTGCCTCTGTCTGCGGTGTGGCAACGCCTGCTACCTCCGCCGGAGTGGCCAGCTTACGCTAGGGCCTTGTGTCTGAGCTCTGGAAGTCTGCTGCCAAACGGTTAAGACTGACAGTGTTTGGGTGCTTTGCCCTGGGGTGAAACAGGTGAGTGGGTCGCCAATTGCCCACTCATTCGCCTTTCCCATTTTTCAATGCTGCTGCTGGTGGTGGTGGTGGTGCCAGCATCTCTTCTCTGCCAGTTCGCTTCCTGGCTAGAGTCATGCCCAAAATGTCCCTAGTGGTAAGGGCAGTTTCTCCCCTCTGGCTGCGTCTGTTTGCGGTGTGGCAACGCCTGCTACCTCCGCCGGAGTGGCCAGCTTACGCTAGGGCCTTGTGTCTGAGCTCTGGAAGTCTGCTGCCAAACGTCTAAGACTGACAGTGTTTGGGTGCTTTGCCCTGGGGTGAAACAGGTGAGCGGGTCGCCAATTGCCCTCTCATTCGCCTTTCCAATTTTTCAATGCTGCTGGTGGTGGTGGTGGTGGTGGTGGTGCCAGCATCTCTTCTCTGCCAGTTCGCTTCCTGGCTAGAGTCATGCCCAAAATGTCCCTAATTGTAAGGGCAGTTTCTCCTCCCTGGCTGCCTCTGTCTGCGGTGTGGCAACGCCTGCTACCTCCGCCGGAGTGGCCAGCTTACGCTAGGGCCTTGTGTCTGAGCTCTGGAAGTCTGCTGCCAAACGTCTAAGACTGACAGTGTTTGGGTGCTTTGCCCTGGGGTGAAACAGGTGAGCGGGTCGCCAATTGCCCTCTCATTCGCCTTTCCAATTTTTCAATGCTGCTGGTGGTGGTGGTGGTGGTGGTGGTGGTGGTGCCAGCATCTCTTCTCTGCCAGTTCGCTTCCTGGCTAGAGTCATGCCCAAAATGTCCCTAATTGTAAGGGCAGTTTCTCCCCCCTGGCTGCCTCTGTCTGCGGTGTGGCAACGCCTGCTACCTCCGCCGGAGTGGCCAGCTTACGCTAGGGCCTTGTGTCTGAGCTCTGGAAGTCTGCTGCCAAACGTCTAAGACTGACAGTGTTTGGGTGCTTTGCCCTGGGGTGAAACAGGTGAGTGGGTCGCCAATTGCCCACTCATTCGCCTTTTCAATGCTGCTGCTGGTGGTGGTGCCAGCATCTCTTCTCTGCCAGTTCGCTTCCTGGCTAGTGTCATGCCTCAAATGTCCCTAATTGTAAGGGCAGTTTCTCCCCCCTGGCTGCCTCTGTCTGCGGTGTGGCAACGCCTGCTACCTCCGCCGGAGTGGCCAGCTTACGCTAGGGCCTTGTGTCTGAGCTCTGGAAGTCTGCTGCCAAACGTCTAAGACTGACAGTGTTTGGGTGCTTTGCCCTGGGGTGAAACAGGTGAGCGGGTCGCCAATTGCCCTCTCATTCGCCTTTCCAATTTTTCAATGCTGCTGGTGGTGGTGGTGGTGGTGGTGGTGCCAGCATCTCTTCTCTGCCAGTTCGCTTCCTGGCTAGAGTCATGCCCAAAATGTCCCTAATTGTAAGGGCAGTTTCTCCCCCCTGGCTGCCTCTGTCTGCGGTGTGGCAACGCCTGCTACCTCCGCCGGAGTGGCCAGCTTACGCTAGGGCCTTGTGTCTGAGCTCTGGAAGTCTGCTGCCAAACGTCTAAGACTGACAGTGTTTGGGTGCTTTGCCCTGGGGTGAAACAGGTGAGTGGGTCGCCAATTGCCCACTCATTCGCCTTTTCAATGCTGCTGCTGGTGGTGGTGCCAGCATCTCTTCTCTGCCAGTTCGCTTCCTGGCTAGAGTCATGCCCAAAATGTCCCTAATGGTAAGGGCAGTTTCTCCCCCCTGGCTGCCTCTGTTTGCGGTGTGGCAACGCCTGCTACCTCCGCCGGAGTGGCCAGCTTACGCTAGGGCCTTGTGTCTGAGCTCTGGAAGTCTGCTGCCAAACGTCTAAGACTGACAGTGTTTGGGTGCTTTGCCCTGGGGTGAAACAGGTGAGCGGGTCGCCAATTGCCCACTCATTTGCCTTTCCCATTTCCTTTTCCATTTCATTATTTTCCTTCTGATACACAACCAACCAAACATAACACACACAATAACACATATAACACATATAACACACAGTGACATCACACATAACACACATACACACACACTTACAATGCACAAAACACAAGGACCTTTTCCTTGTTATTTGCCCTGGCCTTCACTCACTAATAGCATTACATTAACACTATAACTCACACTTCACCCTATAACATTTTTCCATCCACATACCTGCCAACAGACCCAACTTTTTCAGGGACAGTCCTGCTTTTTTCCAGTCCTGTCCCATCTAATTTAGCTAAACTAGGTATGCAAAATGCAAATACACATAGGTAGTTATAGCTCGGTAGGTAACGCTACTATAAACATTTAATAAATATAATCAAGTACTAAATAATAAATCTAACTTTAAAATACATTTAAATAAACCCCTATTTTTTTAAAAAAAAAAACATTAAAATTAAATTATTATTATTTAGACATAATCCATCTTTAACCAAACCAGTGCACTGCTACTAATCTTAAACATAACCGTACATTAACCCTAAGCTATTTTTTAGTTCTTGTCCAACATTTTTCCATCAGCATACCTGCCAACACACCCAAGATTTTGGTGGACAGTCCTGCTATTTTCCAGTCCTGTCCAATAAGTAAGTTGGGTTGTTGCAAAGTATGCCATTGTAAATAGGTAGCAAATGTTAGGCATGTAAAGTGGTCCAAAATCAATTTAAAAATGTAAAATATTCCCTATTCTTTTATTAAACATCTATGGACAGTACACCTCGGTATGTGTGTGCAACTCTATTGGTCGTTTCGGCAGGGGGCTCGCCTGCCATCAACGAATGAAGTGCATTCTGCAGTTCTGCAATTCACTCGTTGATGCCAGACCAGCCCCCTGCCGAAACGACCAATAGAGCTGCACACACGTACCTTCACGGCAGCTGCTGCTGCTGTGATGTGTTATTAACCCCGTATTAACCCCTGCTAGGCAACCAGGAGGAAAACGAAGATTAAACGAGCACGAAGAATGTCCGCGAATATTCGCCCGAAGAGAAGACAGGAACGGGCGAATATTCGCGGAATACGAAGATTTTTTTTTCCCCGAAGACGAGCACGAAGACGAACACGAAGAGCCCCCTGGTGCCCAAGTCTAGTTATCATGCAGATCCAGAAAGCAGGAAGGTAAAGTGGTTGCTCCTGTGATATAAGATGTCTGTTGACATGAATTTTTTTAATACATATACACTATGCCACCTTTTGCCACCAGTAAGTTTGTGAAATCTCTGCCCCGGTTAAAATTGAAGCATCTAGGAGCAACAATAGCTCAGCCATGAAGTGATAGACCATGCACACTCCGAGTGAAGTTGTCGGGTGTTAAAAAACATCTCCTGTCCCCTGTAGCCTCACTCCTTACATAGATCCAAGTTGCCTCTGGAAACAACATCAGCACAAGCACTATGTGTCGGGAGCTTCACGAAATGGGTTTTCATAGACAAGCAGCTGCACATAAGCTGAAGGTCACAATGCCAAGCATCAGCTGGAAAGGGGTAAAGCACACCGCCAATGGCATCTGGAGCAGTGGAGAGGCATTCTCTGGAGTGATGGATCATGCTTCATCTGGAAGTCTGATGGACAAACCTGAGTTTGGCAAATGCCAAGAGAACACTACCCAAAGGATAGCACGGAGGAGGGATAATTGTCTCCAATTATACACAGTTTAGTAAACAATCCAATTTGTTACGCCCTCACGTCCCGTATCCTGCGAGCAAGTTGTATGTCTTTTGGCATAATGGTAAGGGAACACAATGTGCCATTGGAGCACAGGAGTGATAAAGGGCCATTGGAGCACAGGAGTGATGGGAGTGATAAAGGGCCATTGCAACACAGGAGTGATGGGCGTGATAAAGGGCCATTGGAACACAGGAGTGATGGGAGTGATAAAGGGCCATTGGAACACAGGAGTGATGGGAGTGATAAATGGCCATTGGAACACAGGAGTGATGGGAGTGATAAAGGGTCTCTGTACGCCTATGAAGAGATTCCATTAAAAATCAGCCTTTTCCAGCTACAATAATCATTTACAACATTAACCCCGTCTGCGCTGGATTTCTGATCCATTTCATGTTATTTCAAATGGACAAAATCTGCCTTTCTTTCAAAAACAAGGACATTTCTAAGTGACCCCAAACTTTTGAATGGTAATGTACATGTATAGACAGGGGAAATTTGACAAGTTGCCCCGATGTTACACTGAGTTATGTACTGGATACAGTGTTAGATTTATGTTGCCATAGGCATTAGTGATGTGCCATGCTATAAAACAAATTTTTATGGGTGAGCGTATGCTGCAACTGGGTGGCAATGTTTCAGAGAGGATGGAACATAACCATACCCGAGAACTCGCTGGGTTGACCCTTCTTCTTCATCTCTCTTGGTCGGTTTCTTCTTCCTCTGGGAAGAGGAGCAGAAAGCTCCAGGTAGCCTACCCAGGGAAGTTCCCAGATATGAACATAGCCAGAAATAGGTAAAACATATGTGTGAGTGGCAGCTGGCAGGAATACTGATAAACTGCTCCCCGCTTGTCTTGTAAGGACCCCCCAACCCATGTGAGCTTCTAGAATCTGCCTAATTTGTCCCATTGCTGACTGGTGTCCTACTATTACTTCTCCAGTCTCATGAAAGGTATCCAGACCTCCTCCTCTCAAGAGGACTAAAACTTATTGGAAAAGTGGTTGAGAAAAAGACTTTGTGGTGACTCGGTTGTTTTTCTACAGCCCGTAAATTACCTGGATTATGTTTATATTTCCCCCACGTCCTGTTTACAGGATTTTTACAGAAATGGAATATTTTTGGCATCCTTAGCTCCTCGCCTCGGGTCTTTACATGTATGAATTAGTGGTGTTCAGTGAACTTTTGCACCACACTGAGGTCTCTTGTGCTTAAATAGTTAGATCGCCTCTTTCTTTTCCTTAAAGGACAAGAGGTTTCAGTCTGCGAGTGGTGACTTAAAGATCTGTTTGGTTTGTTTAACCATCTTCAGCGGTTAACGGCCAAACTCCGAATGGTCGAGGTGAGAGCTTGCTTTCATTCTGCCGTATAGGACTTTTCCTTTCTGGCTTCAGTATAATGAAAGAGCAATCATTTGCGAACGTAGATCAAAATCTGCCTTGTTCTAAATTTATTTCGACCATTAACCTTTTATTTCAAAAGCTTTTACAAAAATAACTTTATTGCCAAACTGGAAAATATACATGATGCTTGTTGGGATATTTGTTGTAAGTAAATATTCGACGGAAAGGGCTTAGCGTTCTGTTTTTACCTTTGGTTGTTTTATATATGGAAACACGTACGGCATATATGTGGTAAGAATCTACTTATAGTGCTTGTGAAGACCTTTTGTCCCACAGAACAAGAGGGGGTAGCTATCACTAGACCAGGGTAAGTTCCTGTAGACTCACGGCCAAAGCTTGGTGTGACCCACATATTCAGACATAGCGGCTGGCGTAAGTATACATACACTATATGGACAAAAGTATTGGGACACCCGACCATTACACCAACAGGGACTTTGATGACGTTGCATTCTAAATACATAGACATTAATATGGAGTTGTTCTCCTATAACAGCTTCCACTCTTCTGGGTAGGCTTTTCTTGAGGGTTTTCGTGGGAATTTTTGCCCATTCATCCAGTAGAGCATTTTTGAGGTCAGACGCTGATGTTGGACGAGACGCCCGGCTCACAATCTCCATTCCAGTTCATCCCAAAGGTGTTGGATGGGGTTGAGGTCAGGGCTCTGTGCGGCCGGTCAAGTTCTTCCACCCCAAACTCATCCAAGCATGGCTTTATGGCCCTTGCTTTGTGCGCCACGATATGGACAAAAGTATTGGGACACACCTTAATTATTGAAATCACGGTTAGGGCTCCTAACTTCCAGTGAAGGGAAATCTTAATGCTTCGGCATACCAGGACATTTTGGACAATGCTCTGCTTCCAACTTTGTGAGAACAGTTTTGGCGAAGTCTCTTTTCTACAATGTACAGTGTTAGAGTGATTTTTGCGTGTTAGTATGTGTGCCTGGGTTACATATGGAGTGGGGGATCGCTGAAGAACAACTGCACCCAGGGGCCACGTACCCTACTCTCATGCCCGCATTGATATATTATTAAACCTGACATTTTCCACATTTTTATTTTGCTATAAAACAGGTTCATTTTTAGGGAATTATCGGATTACATACATTTATATATGCAATTTATGGTACAGATCTACAGAGAATTCTATGCACCGTATGTTATACATATGTAGTTCACCTAGGGACATCACTGACTGGTATTGGATTACATTGAAAGCGAGTCTCATTCGGTCTTCCTAAACATGCGTGCGTCTATATCCGTTTATAATACTTTTTTTCATTTTAGAAAAATATATATATACCCAGGGCATAGAAAAAACAAAAAGTACTCCAGCAGCCATAAAATGTGTGGGATTAAAAATACACCCATTAGCTGTCTGTCCTCCCTACATTCCTTTCGGACAGATCTTACACAGCATGAGATGATACATTTTACTGACTTTTGAGAAAATGCATGCAAATAAATTTTTTAAAGTTATATTGAACTGGACGTGACCTCAGCCCCCACTGAGCCATGAAAATTTATATTCTGAGACATAACTCTAATCAAATGACTAATGATTCCTTAAAAAAACGACAGCCTGAAGCTTTATAACATATGTGTCCTTCTTGCACTTAAATGGGAAGTGTTGCAGTCACAGCCAGACTCGGACTGGCCATCGGGCTAATGCCACGGCAGATCGAGTGCTGCAGTGTGCGCCCATAGGCATCGCATATCCAGCCATCCGCCGCACCTATCTCACCAGGCGGCCGCTGGCTTTAAAGGACCAGGGCTGCCTCGTCATGTCCAGTCTGGCCCTGGTCACAGCTTTTAGCATTACTAGACTAATATGTTGAAATATACAGTGAGCTTTTTGTTTGCCAAGCAAATAGCAATCTGTTTTGCAGACCTCCCGACATTTGTTGTTGTGACATTGTTCATATGCATATTATGTTGTAGGGCTCAGTGGAGGGCTGGTACCTTAGGGCCCCCCAAGCCAGATCGGCCCCTTGCATCTTCTCCTTAACTAACATACACAATGGCACACATATATACACACACACTCTCCCCTAACACATACTTACACAAACACACACACTGTGACATTCAATTACACACATGCCAACACACACACATGTACACACATACATAAGCATGCTAACACACAAACTTACACATATGGACTCATACAAACACACTTACACACTCATGCTATCAAACTTGCACATACACATTCATGCTTACACATTCACTCTAACACACATTCACTCTAACACACATACATACTTCCTGCCTTATCGTCTCCCTCATCCTCATTCCTTCACCTTCCTGGAGGCATATATAGCATGTTAGCTAATTCCATCGGAGAATCCAGAGCCAGATTATCAGATAATAAAAGCTCACTCACCACATGTCCATACCTGGGAACTCTCATGGTTTGAGTCTCAGAGGTTTTGCTCCAGTCTCAGGGTGAAAGGTGAAGGGGCAGATTATCAGGGTCACATAGTCTGAAGATGACTCCTAATACCTAAGACTTCTGATTATTGCTTTTGCTATCCCTGTCTGAATGTATGTTGCTTAATTAAATATATCTTCAACTAATGACAAGTCACGGTTTCTACGAGGAGGGGTATCACAGCCATTGGTGCTCCATACTCTTCTGATCCAGAGGCAGATCAGGCGCTGCAGTGTGCGGCCAGGGGCAGATCAGGCGCTGCAGTGTGCGGCCAGAGGCAGATCAGGCGCTGCAGTGTGCGGCCAGAGGCAGATCAGGCGCTGCAGTGTGCGGCCAGAGGCAGATCAGGCGCTGCAGTGTGCGGCCAGAGGCAGATCATGCGCTGCAGTGTGCGACCAGAGGCAGACCAGGCGCTGCAGTGTGCGGCCAGAGGCAGATCAGGCGCTGCAGTGTGCGGCCAGAGGCAGATCAGGCGCTGCAGTGTGCGGCCAGGGGCAGATCAGGCGCTGAAGTGTGCGGCCAGGGGCAGATCAGGCGCTGCAGTGTGTGGCCAGAGGCAGATCAGGCGCTGCAGTATGCGGCCAGAAACAGATCAGGCGCTGCAGTGTGCGGCCAGGGGCAGATCAGGCGCTGCAGTGTGCAGCCAGGGACAGATCAGGCGCTGTAGTGTGCGGCCAGGGGCAGATCAGCCGCTGCAGTGTGCGGCCAGGGGCAGATCAGGCGCTGCAGTGTGCGGCCAAGGGCAGATCAGGCGCTGCAGTGTGCGGCCAAGGGCAGATCAGGCGCTGCAGGGTGTGTCCAGGGGCTGCATATGCCCCGCAGCATTCTACGCAACCACAAAAAAGTAGCATGCAGCTGAGCATACTCATCAGACGGCCACGGAGTTTAAAAAAAATCATTGTAGTATCCAAAAAACAAATTTTGTTTTGTTTTTAGTATTCTGAATACTGGTCGGGTGCACTTATGTTTTTATTTGTCCATATATCGCCACCCACTTATCTATCTGCTTTATATACCCCATACTTCTAAGGAACTGTCGTCTGCAAATCCCTTCCCATTAATTGCCTCTCGTGTTTGGAATGCACTGGCTTTTCCCATCTGTCAAGAATGTGCGTTTACCCCCTGTGGTAGCCGAATGCCACGGGAGTATGAACATTAATTACAACCTTTTACTGGCACTAAAAGGATTAAGACCCCCTTCTAATGTTCCCTCTGTATCCCCTCTCTCAGGTTTCCAGGCATTATCCAAAGGGGCACGCACACTTTTTTACACAACCACAAAAAAAATTAATTCAAGAGTTCTTTGTATTTTTGAATCCTTTGGGTTTAATAATTAAAGAAAACAGATATTTAAAAGATTTATCAGATTTATTTGGCAGCCCATTTATGCCCCATTTAGGATATTTGAAATATTGGGGGGGTATGAGTATCTGCCACCACAAAGCCTTTCAGCTAATATCTTACCTCTACGTTTTCTAGTGCCTAGCACAATGTATAGAGGAAATTGTATTTTTTAGTATCACTACACTACCTTTTCTCAGCTTGTCCATGGTTATTTCTCCCCATTGCCTTCTCTTTATTGTGGAATTGCTAATTGTTATTGATCGGTTCTGGTAATATACTGTGTTTGCTCGATTATAAGACAACCCTGATTATAGGACGTCAATACTGACAAACGAGGCTGAAACATCAAACACAAGTCATAGAAATTCTAAAGCACCCATGTGACCAAAACATATAAATTAAAAAACTGGTTCCAAGCAAAATAAACAAAACAACAAATAAAAGTTCTGCAGCGTGTCCAATGCGGTATGACATACACTTTCTCCCACAGTGTGGGTGATGAGCGCATTTAGCCCCTCCCCAGCTGCATCTTCTCAATACAGGAAACATTCGATTGTACGCTTCTTGCACATGCTCAGTAGAACTTCCATTCTAGCGGATGGGAGTTGAGCTCTCATTGAAAGTTATGAGAATAGCAGCAGCCAATCACATATGTGCTTTCTAAATACTGATGTTTAGTGTAGAGGCCTTTTACACCCACAGAATTCAATAGGAACTCGACCCCCTTTACTGATAAGGAACTGGGAATAAGCAAGACGTGTACTGGAGAACGCTTCCTGGTTTCAGTAAGGGCAGTTAAGTAAACTTTATAAAATAGAATGAGACTTCAAATGAGGGAGTGCAGTACAGATAGCTGTGTTCATAGGTAGCCAGCTATCGCTTTTTATAAGATTTGCCAGTCACAATATGGCGGCTGTCGTCCCAACCAATGCTAGCTTCCTAATATGGAGCGTCTGACTTCATCCAATCACATAACACGACTGGAGAAAAGTGGGCGTTCTGTAATAGCGACAATAACACAAGCGCGTCTCTGCCTCGCCTGTCCAGCGATTGGGAGAAGTGTGAGATGCGTGGCGGTTGCTGTGGTAACGAGGTTTCTCTCTCTCGCGCGCTTTGGAATGCCGGGCCGGGGGCGGAGCTAGGCTTAGTGCCTCTCGCGCGCTTTCGCTATCGGAGCTCCGTTTTGTGTTGCCACCGACCGCCGCGGACCTTGTGCACCGGTACCGATAGCTGAGGAAGGTGTGAGAGCGGCGACGCAGACCCTGCGGCTCATGGTATGGAGACATCGTACCCCTCTGTGATTTCGGGTTATATTTTTGGGAGATCCCCCAGACGCACCTCCTTATGCTTTGGGGGCGGATGGGGTACTCCTGTTACTCGTGCATTGTGTCCTGTCATAGGCCTGGGGGGTACGGGGCAGGGGCTGCCTGGTGAGTTGGGGGTAACAGTCCATTGCGACCTGCAGAGGTAGTCCTACGGGTAGCTTACAGTTCAGCCCGACCCTGTTAATTCGGATCGTTTAATTACATTGCTAACCTCTTACAGCTCCCGGGGGAAGGCCTACCGGCACCCATAATTTGTGGTACTTTGCAGCATAGTTTGGGAGGGCGGTTATTCACCAAAACATGAGTAAAGATGAGATGGAGTGTGTGAAATCACCATGGCAACTGTGCTTTAATCTTAAAGTAGAGGGTCAGAGGCTTAGATGTAATGTAAGGAAGTTTTACTGTACTGAGAGAGTGGTATATAATTGGAACATCCTCCCAGCAGAAGTGGTAGAGGCTAATACAGCGAGTAGATTTAGACATGCATGGGATAGGCATATGGTTCCTGAATCTAAGATGAGACCAACGACTGATTAAGCTCCTCCTGTAAACTAAGAGGTGGGAGGGTGCAGATGTATAGAGGGGGTCCTGTATGTATTTACATGTTAAAAAATAGTTAAATAAATATATACGGTATAAGGCAACATTACTGGCTGTAACTCAGGTTGTTGCCTGTATTTTCTGCATTAGACGTTTCCTCTTGTGACTAAATGATAAAGACGCGGTTACATATTTACTTTTTGTTTCCTAGGAGCCCAAGATATCGAGTGCTGGCAGGAAGCCCGGTGTTCTGCTCCGGTGGTTACCTTGACCTTCTCATACCTGACAATACACCTGGGAAATTCCGTTCAGGTAATGCACGCTTCACCCTGATAACCGCAATGCACATTCATACCCAAGTCTCGATACCAGTATGTTTATGTTTAAATGCATATTGTAGCCCATTTTGCATGGACTCCCAATTCATTAGCGTGTTGTATACACTCAGCGGCCAGCAGCACATGGGCTAGCAAAGCATCAGCGTTACGTGGCTCGCATGTGAGACTTCTGGTTTCATTAATTAGGGTTCTACTGAGCATGTGTGAGAAGCGTACTGAAGTATGCTCCCTGCTTTCAGCAGCTAGATGTTCATATATAAGGGGCTATTATGTGCCAGATATATGGCTAAATGGAATTTGTCTGGTTTGTGCCCGCTGTGGCTTCTGTATCGGCTGCTGCTCAGAAACTTGTGTTCCTTCTGTGTAATAATGTTTTGCTTACAGTCGCTTCCAAGGGGGTCTATTCACTAAAGGGTGAGTTTGCAGAGAGTTGTTTCAGCTCCTTACCTTCGCTATACATTAAGGAGGGTGGCCTCTAAGGCTTCTGATGGGAGTCTGTTTCACGTATCTACCACCCTCTCAGTAAAGTAAACCTCCCTTACGTTACATCTAACCAATGTAGTGAATAGTGAAGCGAGATCGTTTAAACCTTCCAGCTCTCCCTTTAGTGAATAAACCCCATTTGGTTCCGGTGTGTTTGTTCGGCTTATCGAGGCCAGTTGTGGAACCTGCTTATGATGAGCTTCATGGTATAGAAGAAGCCAAAGCCGTGAGTTGCAGTTTCTTGTATGTACGGCTTGTAGTGTCGTGAATCTGTGATCTGTCTTCGCTGTATTTTGCCCCATCTGCCGCAGGATTTCTGACCGGCCGGAGTGACGAGGGCTGAATATCCTCTGCTCGCTGACCTATCCCCCGCGTTTCTTTCATCTTCTTGTTCTGTGTATCTCTCGGCATAAAGAATTAAGCGAATCTCTAGGAAGAAATCCCCGAGCTCTCGGCTGCGTTTGGGGTGCGTTCCGTGTGATCGGTGCCGTTTGATGTTGTTCTGTAACTTGGCCCGCTCAGTGTTTTCACTCTATCGGCGATAACTGTGTTTTCCAGAGATTAGCACTCAATTAATAAAAATGTACAGTCTCTCCAGGGCTCCCTAATTCTCTCCGTGCCAGAGACCCCCCCTGTGGTAGCCGGCCACGGGGAGGTAGAGATCATTGCTTTGTATCTGATATATGTGCCGCTCATAAATCCCTTTTTGTCCTTTACACCTTTTATCGTCCACGTGAATTGAAGCCCTGCTCTCAGCCTCTTGTCGTGAACCATATGGACTATGGGGTCTCTTCCCGTTTACTGTAGGTTGCACATTAAATGTTTTACCTGATATTGGTTATCAGTGGCTATGATGTGCGTTAATAATGAGTTAACACGATCATATAAAAAAGGCTTTACGTGGAGCCTTTAACCGGTGCAGCTCAACTGTAGATTTTTTTAAGGCGTGCATGAAGCGAGCCCTTATGGTTCCTTTAATATTAATAAGCGCTATAATAGGTTGTGTGAGATAAATCATATTTGTATCCTGAACTCTGCGGTTTAGGGAAAGAACCTGCGTAAGTGCGTCCCGGAGAGATCGTCTGTTTCTGTAATGGTGTAATAAATAAATAATAATTAAAAATAATAATAATAGTTTTCAATTTAATTGGAAGCAATGCTTTATTCTTTAATAAAAATTGATGTATAAAATTGGGATGCGATTGTACTTGGATTAAGGTCCTTTCCCGTCCGTAGAACTGTTCTCTTGGCATCTGATACGTATCATTTAGTGAAATTATTAACAGTCACACTTGGAAAGGGTATGGAGTTTCATTAATATCCAGCGCAGAGCTCGCATCTGGAAGCTCAAAACAAATGAAGACGACGGCAACGCCAACAATTTCACCAGCTAAGCATTTCCGCAGGAGAGCACGTAGTCTGCCGGTCTCGGAGCCGTCCGCCTCGGACGCAAACTGCCAGAGGAGGATGTGAAGGCTGCCGGTGGCGCTCAGTCACTCGCGCTTCGTGTGTGTCTCGTATCCCATGTTTGTAGCGGGTTTCTTTTTTTGGTTGTTGGATTGTCTGCCCTTTGTGTGTTTCCTGCATGTGTTTTAGGATAGGCTTTCCTGATCCCCTGGGAAGCCAGCTCATAGACCGCAATGAGGACGCATTCAGGAAATACTCTACTTCTATTGGGGAGAATAATTGCCGGCTGAGCGCGGCCGTTGAGTGAATTTATAATTTTTATTGAAGCTATGAAGCCGGTGTATGTGGAATGTGAAAAATATTCTTCAAATTCTTGGTTCTAAAGCATAAGCAGGACGATAACTTTGCTCTGTGTAATTGTTACTCTATTGTATGTGCTATCACCAAGAAAAAAACAAAACCATCATTTTTAAATTGTAATCCTGACAGTCTTGGATGGATACAAAAACCGCGTTTCATTTAGATCAGTTGTAACATTAATGAGTAAAATGGATCTACCTTATCTCTTTTTGGCCCACTGAAGTATTAACTTCAACCAAAGAGTCTAACTGCAAGGTTATGGTGACAGATTTTTTTATTTTTTTTTAAATCGTTTAAATTGCCATTTTTAGCTGTGTAGGGCTCTGTTGTCTGCGATTTTGGAACTGGAGACTTGCTTCCCGTTGGAAAAACAGCTCACGAAGCTCCTGCAGTCATTCCCTCGAAGAGTTTGTTATATGGAAACGTACAGCTGATTTCTTGGGTCTATATCGTGTAAAGTGTGACGTTGGCATTCCCAAGAATTTTTAGAGTACGGTGTTTTTCTTTTTGTTTTGTTTTTTTTTTCTAATTTTTGTTTTCTCGCTCCAAATAATGGATTTACAACAGTCTCTTGAATCATAAAAGCATACTTGGATGTAAGACATGATTCACATTTAGCTCATAGATGAGATCATTCTAAGTATATCCTGCATATCCAAATATAACTAGGCTCATTATAACTTTTTGCAGGGAAAGTGTCCAAGTTCTGTTTTTTCATCTCTATAAATCTTATGACTTAGCGCTTCACGCTTACATGTTTTGGTCGGATCATTCTGTGGGTTGTAGCATTACACGGATCAGACATGCAATCGTCGGGTGTGTATCTATATACGCAGTATATTACATCATTAGGGATTATTATGCCGTATTCTAAGTACGCTCTTTAATGTAAAGCAGTTTGCAGTGCCTGTTAGTCTGGCATTACAGCCATTTTTAAGGCTCTGATACTGTGGGCTGGAGTGGCCTCCCTGCAAAAATCACCAAAGAGAAAGGTGTGAGTTCAATAATAAAGTTGTATATAATATATCTTGCCAAAGAATGCAAACATAATAAGTCAAAAATAAATAAATAAAAATCTATCTTATTGCCTTTATATATGCAGCAAATGAGCATGCCTTTAAAACCGTCCTTTCACTAGGTTAAAATAAAGCTAGGTCTAAAGACAACGACTGATACAAAGAAACCAAATAAGGAAAGTTTATTTAAAGGAGAACATCTACAAATAAAACAAGATCATGGAATGGCTATACATATAAAACCAGACTGTCGTGAACATTAAAAATGGGGAAAAAAAACAATAAATGTAACAATAAAAACAAAACAAAGAAAAATTGTTGGAGTAAAAAAACCTAATACACCTCACCTTACAAATCCTGAGTCTTATGAACATTCCCTTCGGTGCCCCCCTCCACAAAAGGGGAGTTTGTTTTTCATAATACCGTGATATTACTCCTTGTGTTTGGGTCACCGTCCAGAATCTTCGGCCTGGATTGGAAATCGAAGGGGTCTCTTCTCCAAGGACAGAGATTTCCATTTCAACTCCCTCACTTCATTATACATCATGAAGGTTAAACTCTGTTGCACTTCTGCTTAATAGGAGCTTGGTTGGCCCTGTAGAATGCATAATTCATTCAATGAAGTTTCTTCAAAGTCTCCTTAACACCTGGATTATGCATTATACAGAACCAACTGAGGCATTGATGGGAAAACCTTTGTACTTGCCCTTCATAATGAAGTCAAGGAGTAGAAGCCACAACTCTCCCTATAGTGAATAAACACAAACGATGTCGGCTGAACAACATGTAGGGATCCGAAGGCCTTTTTCATGTCAGAAAGATCAGTGTTCGTGACTCCACCTCGGAATCCGACCGGGACATTCATGGCCTGAGCTACTATCCTCTAAGAAGAACATGCATGTACGTCCATAAAGCCCCTGTATGCTCCTCAAGAATTCTTCTGCTTCACTGACCAAAAACATACTTGGCGCACATTGCTGGCTACTCCGCTGCCAATCCAGAATCCAATAATTTTGAAGATGTATTTTAATTATATACCAACGTCTTGCGATGGAATTTTCCATTTGAAGGAAGCATTGATTTGGTTGGTCTCTCTCTTCCTAACGTTCTGGTTCTGCGGGAACTTAAATCCGGTTACCCATCCAGTGACATCAACTGTGACCCCAAAGACTATTTCCACACGGTTCCCATGTTGACATCTTTTTCTTGGGATTATTAACTTTCCGTTGCATCCTCATTTCCTTACCTTTTTGCCCGTCCTTACCGTCACGCGTTGGCTTTTGAGTAGCTACAATTGTATTTGCATGGTTTTATTTTGGGGGGGGGGGGGGGCGGTTGGTGGCATTGAGCCATTCTTGGAATGCAGAGAGAAGCGAAGACGTAATTCCCTTCCCTCCTTACCTTTTTCTTTTTCCTTTGAAACGTCGGTTCTGGTAATATTAGAATAGACAGCCGTTCAGCGGGAAGCAGGCATATGCTGCGTGAATGTCTGGCATTATTTGGAGTTGCAGAAGCACCGCTGGGTATTAGCAGACAGGCACGTCTGAACAAAGAGGGGCTTAACATCATATGTTACACAGACCGTCTATAATCTCCGCAGCGCTACATCCTATATCACTGAATAATTCTGCCTTCCACCCCGATATCATATTGTTTGACGTTAGACTGCCCGGGACGCTCTAATTCCGGGAATCGCCACAAACCGTTACCGCTCCCAGATGCGAAGATTTGGGACAAGCAAAGCTTGATCCATTTTTTGGGGGTGGGAGGGAGGGGGGCTTGTATTCATATTTAATGATACCATGGAATGGAGCTTAAAAGAATGTTGCCCGGGAGGGGGTAACATTTACTCAAGTTTGACCCTGCAAATACCTTTTTATCCCTAGCGATGTACTGAGATCCTCAAGCAAAATAGATCAGATTACCAAAGTTAAAACATCTGTAGCAAATGCATTGAGTCCACTTGTTATGGTTTCCATTTATATAAAATCACCGTAACGGCATCTTCCCATATTTTTTTTTTTTTTTTTTTATGTATTTAGCTGAAAATATGCTGATCTTTTTTCTTCTTCGCTGTTTTAGGAACGAGCAGCTCATTATTTCTTGTTCAACTCCCCCCCCCAAAAAAAACAAAACTTGAAAGAGCCGCAATGATTTTTGGTTTTAATAATCTGCTTGATAATCGCTTTGAGGATTTGGCAGAGCTTCAGGGTTAGGCCGCTAGCACTACTTAAATCTCCGTCCAACAGAGTCACACATTAACCGGCGAATTCTGCTGGAACCGTTACAAATTTCTGTTTGTCTAGCACTAATGGGCTGCAAATGTTACAATTTTTGTTGGCAAAATGGAATTCTGGACTAATTTAAGTAAGGATCTGTATCCAGACACATGCGCAGCATGCAAAGAAGTGTATTTTCCTTTTATTTATTTATTTTTACCATTTCTAGAAGGCTTTAGAGACACCAGGAGCCCGATAAAGTTCCAGAAGATAATTCCTGTAGCTAACGTGTTCTAAACCAGAATAGACATTCGGAATGCAACCTTCACGCTACTTCTCTGCTACTTCTGGGTTCTTCTAGATAGATAGATAGAACTTTAATACCCACAATTCTTTTCTCTTCCATCCCTTTTCAGGAATAATACATTGGAGAGAGAATTGGGTAGGTTTTTGAAAGAATAAAGTTTAACCGTGGAAGGATCGTCGGATCATTGGTGATCATTTGGTGGCTCTTTGTATGTAAAGAGACCGGATAATATGTGGATATTGTTCATCATCTTTTGTAAAGATGAGTTGTTTTTGTAAAATTGGATTTTTTTTCCCGGCTGTGACTATAGACATAATAAAGTTACTCATGCATTCCAAGAAATTGAGCTCTTCGGATTAAGTCACTGACCCATTAAATGTTTCTCATTAAGGAGGAACCATTATTAGTGATTTGAAGTTTCAGTAAAACAGAAGAAATTCTGAGAATTGTTAAGTTTTCTACAAATCCTATTAACTATTTATTGTGTCTAATGGAGTCGCTGGGGTTTTTTTTATTTATTTAATTTTTTTTATTATAAATAGACCCAAAAAAGCATTCTTTGCTGGAAATTTATGTTTGCAACATAGTGCCGCCTAAATTAAAGTAACAGCAATCCCCCCCCCCCCATCACCGTGTCTTGCATGGTTTCCTTATAGAATAGTATTCGGAACTGTTATGGGGATAGTTTAATGTACATTCTTTGTTACCTAGTACAAGTGCTCAAAAAAAGGGTGGGGGGGCAATTTACCTAAGGTAGAAGGTGCAGCTAGAGAGCCACAGCTTCCATCCTTCTTTGTGGTCTGGCAGTTGTTGCCACAATCGAAGATTCACTTGAAATCAATACGAGATAGTCCTGGCTATGTATTTAATGGATATCTGAGTTTGACAACCTAAATCTGAAGAATTTCAACGCTTCTAATAACAAAAACACAAATGGTAGGTGGTTTCCAGCGCTGGATCCAATTACAGTTTTATCTCACAAGTTCCTTTTTTAAATCAGCAGGACTTTGAGCAATTTAGCAAAAGTTAAATTCTCTGAATTGTATCTGCCATATTCATCTCTAACCATAGAAAATAATGTATTGAAAGAATAAGATGCCAGTGGAAAATGCACCTATCAGCGGGTCTGTGCTTTTTTTTGCCAACATCAGGATTTGACCTTCTTTCCCATTTTAAACCCTTCGTGACCGGGAGGTTTTTTTTTAATTATTTGGTACCCCTTTTGTTGTATTTAAAAACAAAACAAAACAGTGACACGTTTTAAAAAAAAAAAAAAACCCACGAAAAACCATCTACAAAAGCCGATAAAAAGAAAAAAAAACCTTGCTAAATAGTCTGTTTAGAAACTAATATTTAGTTTTTATTGTTTGTAGTTTATAGGGCCATAAGTAGTAATGTTACTAAGTAGCGTATTGATTTTTTTATTTTTATAATGGCGTAAAACACTATTCTTTTTTTTTTTTTGTACTTTGGGGGAAAGTTTATTTAGTATTCTTGGCCACAAGTTGTTTGGCACCTATTTTACATTTTATTTATTAAACTTTTTATATATATATATATATATATATATATATATATATTTTATTTTTTTTTATATTTTACTGATCAGTGGTAAATAAGCAGGGCTGCATTGCTAATCGCAGTACCTGTGATCAGCCTGCAGTGGGAGCTCTTTCTGCAAATGAGCAAGGCCCACAGCATTCACTGAGCCAGCACAAAAAATAGTTGGGGGTCAAAGGAAGGGGTTAATGTAAGGTTCATTCCACTTAAATGCAAAGACATCTAGGCAATTGTTGGTGGTGAATGAGTTCAGGTAGTCATGGCTTCAAAATGTTACCTTTGTACCAGTTATGGATCTCTTCTTGGATTGTAAAGTTTCCTGTTTAGCTTCTAAATTCCATGTCCGTTTGTCCATCGTGTCCCTGCATGTATGACTAGAGGGGGAGGGGTAAGTGACAAATGCTAATATTTGAGGCTGATTGAGGGGGAAAAAGCATGGGCATATTTGTTTAAGGGATAAATGTCTTCCAGGATTATTTGCATGCGTTTCCTATCTGCTCTTAAACTAGAAAGTGGATCAAAACGTAAAGTGTTAATCCTTGTTAGACCACCTACTGGTTTACCGTAGGATGTGATCTCTCCATTGAGGATCCCTCCGGCATTCTTTAAGTCAATCTAACAGACGTGACGCACAATCGCCATAGCGTTTGCAGAAACAAAGCAGAGTGGCGTGGGAGAGCCGTGCGTTCGTCTGTGTGCCATGCACTGCATTCGACATACCTGCATTCACTCCCTGCTATCTTGCACGGTATTGTGAAATCTTGACACATTCCCTCCGCATCTACTGTATGTTGTGTCTGGTAAGCATCACTCTAAATTCCAGTGCACTCCATTTTTATTCAGAAGACTGTTATTTTGGTGAAATGTGCCGTTCATATCTGTAATATATGTATATAGTGGTTTACTTGCCACCAGCAAGCTCCAGAGATGGTCATCAGAAATGTGCTTCTGCTGATTTAATTGGAAGCATTTTCCTGCCACCGATTGGCTGCCTCAAACATCCAGTGAGCGTTGAAAACCGTTGGACGGAGGAGGAGGCTGGAGCTGCAACTTCTCCTTTACATAAGCAATTTTTAATTTTTTTTTAACAAAAGAAAATTATGCTCCTCACAAAGTACTCTATTGTGTCTTCTTCTTTGATGAGCATTCAGCTATTCCTTTATGGGATTTATTACCCTTTAGATTCCATCCAATCTTGCAAATACATTTTCTTTTTTAATTTTTGTTTCGCTGCCACCGTTATTCCAGCCAGCCTAGGCGTCGGAGGCATTTAAAAATGTTGTGTATGCAGTCAACAGTGGGTGGCTTCTGGAACGGATCTGCTTTGTTGTTTTTTCTTTTCTTTATAGCTTTAAAATCTATTTCTTATTTTTAGGAATTCAGTTAAATTTATGATTTTTATACTTTGTATCCTTCAGAAAACTGCACATTAATGTCATAAAAATGTTAAATGGCCAGTCTCACAGAACATACTTTCTTCTCAATTCCGACGACCCGAAGCACAACAGCGAATGAAATATTGCCTAATATCGGGTCTTTGGGTGATTAATATGATGGGATTGATGATCTTGCAAGTCAGGACTTTTAGTCTGCTTTTCAAGCTACTTTTGTTTTGAATAAATATAGAAATTTTTGGCAACCGGAAAGTGTATAAAAATGATGCCAGTTTATTTCTGTTAGTGCTCCTTAAAATATAGTTATAGCTTTATTTATTTGCTCAGAATATTCTTTATATATGGGACACTGTAGATCGCATATCCCCATCCTACAGTACAGGTTCTAAAGCATCGGGCTGAATTTTGTATGGTAGAATATACATTTTTAATATCCCCAGGCACCCCTTATACAGAATAACGCATATTCAAGTATTTTGTAGGTAACCCTAGCCCTCTGTGAGTCATTTTAATATGCATTCTTCCAAAACAAATATATATATTTATTTAACTGACGCCGGAGAGCTATCCTTCTACTTCATGGTTAAACTATTCTTGCCACTGATAGGCTGCTTGAAGCTGTCAATCAATGGCTGAGAAGTGGTCCTACTGAAATCAGCGGGAGAACTTTCTCCACCTCCGCTCGGTGGTCTGTCCGCATGAAAACGTATAGGGGCCGGGCAGTTACACGCGTTGGCTGGAGGGTCCCTTTTAATGTTGTGTTAGAAGGGTTTTCTGCACATTTCTAGCACTCTTCGGTTGTCTATTTATCATTATTATTAATTCATCAAAATATATCGCACCTTCACACTCCACAGCTTCAGTGTGAATATCTCGCCTCTCAGGGCTTCGCAGAACGGTCTGTGGACAAGAACCTTCCTAATAAAACCAGACGTGGACAACGGGGGATCGTTTCGGGAGAAATATATTAGTTTACGGCCTCCGTGACAGTATTTGTAATCTTCTCTGCTCTAATAGCGCTTTTGTTCAATACGTTTTGTTATAGTTTGTGGATTTCCTGCGCCAGTGAAATTGGTTTGATGGTTTGCCCCTGGGCCAAAGATTTCCAGCGCCTCCCACAGGGGCCACAAACCTAACCGATTCGGTATTCACCTGGGGGAAGCGATTAACATTGCTGATCGCTAAACAGCGTTTATGTATCATCCCGGAGACCTGTTTGAGACCGTAAGGCTTGGGCTGATCACCATTGCCCTTTTGTATATGGTGTTTAAGGATCGTCGCCGTAATTTTAACGGAAACCCGAAATCCGCGCCAGAGATGTGTACACGGAGCTCGGGGAATCTCACCCCCCCCCGCTTATTCTGAATGTTTTGGGAAACGTCGCAAGCTGTAAATAATTTTGAATAAAGCAAAAATGCACAATAGAAAGTTAGCAGCTGCTAATAATTTCACGGGATGATGTATGTACATATGGCAAGAAAAAAAAAAAAAGCAGGCGGCCTTTTGTTTGAAGAAAATAGCTTCCCACAATATGTGTGCAGCCTGTGGGCGTCCATAGGCGCGGATAGTTCAGCGGTAATCTTTTTTTCTTTTTTTTTGTGCACGGCTCGCAAGCTAAAAATCTATATGAGATAAAACCAGGTTTCTGTCAATACCAACATATATTACAGCACACGGGGGGGGGGGTGTTGCTGTATACAGTGCACGGGGGGGGTGTTGCTGTATACAGTGCAGGGGGGGGGGTTGTTGCTACTGTATACAGCACCAGGTTTAATGCTCAATATATTTGGCAATATGCCAAATATATTTTTCCGTGGGACTTCCCTTTTAAGATAAGACTATTCTAAGTCTAGTTCTTCCAAGTATTGTCCCTGCGCCTTTTTGTTATGAGTAACGTCTGCACGGTGTGCGCCGCTTCTGTATTCCTGGCTGATATTGAGTATTAGAGCAGCGTTATACGATCGCTGATTTCACGCGCTGGAGGAATAGGCCTGGTGTTTCATCCTTCGTCTGTTTGCAGACATCTTGGCGTTCGGGATTCCCTGGCAGCATCGCTGGGAAATAACGGCTCTCGAGTCCTTACTGCCCAAAGAAAGGTATCGCAAAGTGGGAACTGGATTTTAATGTGAGAATGCTTTATTTATATATTATATTTAACATCGCCTATTCTAGTAATATGTGCTATATTCTAAATATTCTACTTTATTAGGTAATTAAAGTGCCTGTGGTGTGTTTATTACTTGCATGAACTTCATATGAGTTGCACGTGAAGTCTTGAAGGATCCGATTTTATTTTTCTTTCATTCTGATTGTCTCAGTGAGAGATTGGGTGACGGCGATGGCATTTAATGAAGCGCGCCATTATTATTCTGTGTGTGTGTGTGTATGTGTGTGTGTGTGTGTGTGTGTATGTATATATATGTATATATATATATATATATATATATATATACACACACACACACATTGAGCACGCGAGGGTCTCGGCAGCAAAGGGTTAATGGTTTCCAGGCTTAAAAACAACTGCTTTACATTTATAAGGATTCTCCTGGGTTTCGGTGAACGGCTCAGGGACCGCGTGTATTCAAAACATTAGCTAAAGGAGTTGCAAAAACATCTGTTGTTGGTTTGCGGAGGACAAAAAAAAAAAAGGAGGAAATATTATTTAAAGAAATGGCAACGAAAATCAATTTTGTAAGCTTTTCGGTTGGGATAAAAAAAAACAACAATTTTTTCCAAAGCCGCCGTCCCTAATGAGCACCTGGGCTATAGGTGCAAAGTATAACAGAGCTGCTTCTGTTTTGCGGGGTCAAAGGGCATTATTTGATCTAAATTCTCGGGACCTAAAGTCTGGCAGCACCTTGTTACATCCGAGGGGCTCCTCTGTTCTTTCTTACGCCTAATCTTAATATAACCGCGTCCCCGCTGCTATATGTTCATCATAATCGCACGGCAGGGGAGAAATCCCACTCATGTTTTTTGATAATTAAGGGGGGGGTCATTAATTGACCATCATCATACCCCCCCACATTAACTCATTTACACCCCCAACCACTGACATTTCCACCCCCTGCGATAATCGCCCATATTGCATCTCAGCCACCCCCCCTCCATCTTCATGGCCCCTAATATAAATTGTCATATTCTTACCCCAGTGCGCATGCTCTGAAATCTTTCGCATTGATTGGCTTAGAGCAGCCAATCGGTGGCGAAAACTGTCAGGATACAGAGGGTGGCAAGTGCAAGGCTGCAGCTTCTACCTCAAGTAATTCCTTGCATATTACATTTAAAGGGTTAGGATTACTCACAAAGTACAATATGGATTCTTCTGTAGAGGGAAAGCGTGAAATATGACGGAACGCGATAAATCCGTAAATTTAAATACAGTAAAAAAAAAAAAAAAAAAAAAGGCGTAATAATATCCAGCAGGAGCCGGGGCTTCTGGTTTTAAGCCGTCATAATCATAAGCTGTAAACAGAGCTGAGAATCGTATGTTGGAAATAGACCCGCTTAGTGAATACGTGTCTCTGCCTGCGCCTGCATTCTTTTTTTTGTTGCGTATCTGCCTGCATTTCCCTGACTGCGTGAGAATACATCTGGACCGTCAAATCGTTCTTACAATCTCCACTACAAAGCAATCCTTGTCAGGCGGCTGATCTGGGAAGGACAAATATTGAGCAATCGCATAACAATAGAGCAGAACGGAGGAAATGAAGGTTTGGTGAAGTCCGCTGGGAAGTACGCATGGAAACGTATCGCTGTTTGTGGGGATATCATGGCTGTTTTACCTTCTTATTGGCAGCTAATTGATCAGATCTAGGCTTATGCCTCCCCTTTGTAATTGGTGTTTGTGATTAAAGGGACAGCCCTACCAAAGAAGAATGATGATTACCGTACTCTGAGAGCCCTTTAATATGCATTCTTCAAAAATAGGGTGAAAAAAATAAACGCACTTACACGAGTTGGAAGCTTCAGCCCTGCTGCAGATGGTACTGCAAGCTCATCAGTGGTACTGATTGGTCAAGGATAAATTCATTTGAAAAGTGTTCATTTTTAGCCAATGATGTGTCTTTCTGATTGCTCCGCTTTACATCACCATTCCTCTTTATATTGAATGTTTGAGTGTTTTGCCCTGTAAATGTTTAAAGCGCCCCCGTGCTCCAGGGCCTGGTGAGATTGCTTTCCTCAGCTAGGGAAATAGACCCCCTCATACTATGGCTGCCCAAGCAATTGTTTGCAATCGATACAAACCCTAAAATGTACCCCTCGTTTACCTCCATGCCCTCTGTAGGTGCAATTTAGGGCAAAAATGGTATTCAGAACCAGGTCGGCGTAGCGCCAGGGTATCTCCAATCCCAGACCAAGAGACTGCTGGCAGGCACTGTTCACATTACGAGGACAATTATTCCGTATCTTGTGTAATGTCTGCTTAACGGCGCAAACACGTTCCCGGCAGCCGGCATAACCGCTGGTGAGACCCTGAAATCCGCCCTGCTGGGAATCTCTGGGGTTTTAATCCCGTTAAGGAGCTGAATTCTGACGCCTGTTTAATTCTTGCGTTTCGGTTATCGGAAGATGTTTAGCTAAAAAAATGTTTTTCCAGTATCTGGCCTCAGATTTTTTCTCCGATTCCCAGTCTTTTTGCGTTTGGTTTGTAAATGCTTAGTCTGGAAAGCGCAGCCTTTGGAACTTCTAGGATTACGTTTAGGTGCCGGAATCACCTCTGTAAACCCAACACCCGCTATGGTGTTCCCTGGAGCCCTGTGCTAGGAATCTAAGATATTCAGCTAATTACTTGCTGGGGTGTTGTGGTTTTTTTTTGCCTGTGGCGGGGGGGGGGGGGGGCATTTACATTCGTCCTAATCCAATCCGTCCTGGGGTGGGAGAGAAATGGCCCCCTTTTTCTCCTTGTATTTTGCCGATAACCTGCATCGTGTGGCGTATGGCACCGATCTGAGCGGATTAGAGGGACTCTTCAGCCACCGGATGTCCTTCAGTGCGTATAATAGCTGTGCGGCCCATTTAATTTCTCATGGTGTAACTTTTGCAAGCGGATGGGGGAATTCTATAGAGGTCCCCCCCCCATGTGTTTGCCCCTTTCCCCACCTCCCAGCTAAATGGCGCCCAGGAGATGTGTTCGACTGAACTCAAGGTATACTTGGTGCTAGTCCGCTCCAGCGCTAGATCTGGTCAGACTCCCCTGCGTGTGACAAATTTTGGACCACAGAGGAAGAAGGCAGCTGCAGCAGCATGGCTGCATCTTCTGTGGCGAGTAAGCGCTTTGTTTCCTTCTTTAATTTTTGGAAGAGCCTATATTTCAATCCCCACAGACGGTCAGGGTTGCTCGAGGTACTTGGATATGCCTTCCTACGTAGGGTGACGGCGGCATTAGCCAATCCTAATTCTAGTGTGTTTTCTTATCCTCTCGCGCATGTACGACTGCGTGTAAACGTGTTCCCCTGTTTGTTTTCTCCTGCTGCTTCGCATCCTCCTGCGTGAAGCTGCCGGCGGGGAGCGGGACCATCTCCTGGTCTCCTCTGCATATTTTGGCTCAGATGAGGGACCTTCCTTGCCAAATACTCGATTAAACATAGAAAAGGCCTGTTGCAATCTGTTTAACCTCGCTCTTTTTTGCATGTTGTGGTTAAATACTTGGTAAAAAGGCATGATACCCCCCCACATACATTTATTGTGAGATACCTAAAGAGCTTTAGGAATGAAAACATAGACAGATACTATATCAAGGAAAATAGTGATATTTCCTCCTGAATCATTAAAAATAATAATAAAAAAAATGCTACAATAAAAAAAAAGCAAAAATGTCTATAGTATAAAGAAAAAAAAAAAATGAATATAAAACAGTCTGATATTATAACCGCTATGCTTCATATCTAATAGGGATCTGTGTGTGTATATGTATATATATATATATAATACAATTTTAAATGTAGAAATAACAAAAAAACATGATAGGAGTTTGTGTGAAAAATATCCAATATAGAAATAACAAAACGGTCATCCAATTTTATTATAGATATCGTGCTCTAATAGTTTATAGCAGATGGGCTTAGTAGTTAATGTAGATGTGGGATAGTAGTTAATGAATAAATGAGGTTGCCCTCAAACAGATATTTTGTAAATTCTATCAATGTAACCATGTCAACTAAACGACGCGTTTACAAACAAAATATCTGTTCTGGGGGGGGGGGGTAACCTCGTTTATTCATTAACTACTATCTAGATCGGCACGAGTCCCGAAGCCCTACCTCATCCGCTATAAAAGTAGAGCGTGATATCTATCGTATAATTGGATGACCGTTTTGTTATTTATCGCACAAACCCCTATTAGATATGAGACGTAGAGGGTATAATATAAATTCACGCAACCAGGTATGGCTTTATACTAAGTTATTATATATTTCTTTATCGTATATCACGATACATTTTTTCTTTTTCTTTACGTATTCTGTGTTGTAATTGTTTTTAATAAAACTTTTGTTTCATCCAGAAGGTAATGTTATTATTTTGATATTCTTAATTTTTTACATTCCCTGTTCCCTGATGGGAGTTGTAGCTTTCAGAAGCCTTCAGGTGTATTCTGGGAAATGTGTAGTTTTATCTCTATAGTCCTGTTTCTTTAGGTTAATTATTCATTGTAATCCCATTACGTTTGCCGATCCATAAAGAGCGACAGAGGCTTTAAGCAAATGCCATTTTTTATTTATTTTCTTTTTAATTTTGCTATAAATGGGTAATTTTTATTTGTTTGCCTTAAACCATGGATAGCTAAGATCATCCTGGTAAAATTTATCGGGTTTCCCTAGTTAAAGAGTACGTTCAGTTTATCACCTAAATCTAGCAAAAACGGTGTAAATGTTCCCGGCCCCCCCCCCCACGGGCACAATTTTGTCTCGAGCGCTGCAAGGGTTACACGCATGTGCGGATTTTCCATGTATGTTTATTCTGTTTGATGCTGGTATAAACACCAGTAAGTAATTGTTTGTTTTTAATGACTTTATGCTCTTTAGCGGGGAAGATGGATTTAATTAGCTTCACTTTCGCTCTCGGACTAATTCGTAACAGCTGGAGGAGCGGTGAGTGCGAAGTCGCCCTTCTCGCCCCGCGTTATCCGCTCTGCCGTTACACGGCTTTTAATACCAGCGAGTAGATTCTGTTCGGAAGGACTTGGCACCGTCAGACGCTTCCGCCGGCGGCTTCTATGGCTCCACGCGGCCAGTCCGTTAAACCGATACAGTATCCGGCATATCCCGCGACTTTGGAATATTATCCTTACCACTTGGCGAGCATTAAATAGTAAAGACGTTAAAGCCACTTAACTGTTTGCATGCGAAGCCCTGTTTACATTTAATAGTATGGATTGATCTATATAGCGCCATCGTATTCTGCGTCGTTGTACAACAGAGGGTATACAGGAGATAACAAGCCATTCATAACACAAAGGTTTGCATTTATTGAAACAAAAGGAGGGCCCTGCTCAGACGAGTTTATAATCTACAAGGAGTTGGGGTATATTACACGAGAGGGGAAAGTGCCAACGTTGTGATGGACCGGGAGTTTTTGGTTAAAAAAAAAAATAAAAAAAAATGTTGGTGCATCATTTAATGATGGGCTGGTGTGCCAGTACTCATTAGAGGGTCAGAATTTTAGATTTTTTTTTTTTAATTTATTTTTTTCCCCCTCTTTTTACCCTCTGCTGGGGTCAGGGCGCTCCACGGAGCTGCATCCATTCACTAAACCTTCTCAGGAGTCCTTTTGTGAAGACATAGATCTTTAGATTGTAAGCTCATTTGCGCAGCGCCCCCCTCACCTGCCATTTCTCTAAATCAAATTGTTCCATATTACTTATGTCTTGTCTACCCATTGTACAGCGCTACAGAACATGATGGCTCTATATAAAACAAATAATCCCCCCCCCTTCCATAAAAAGGAAAGATGGCTGACGTCTTGTTGGATTAGAGATCTAAATCACCAAGTTGGATTAGAGAAAGTGTTTATTTTTATCCCTTGCAGACATACAAGCAAAGACTTTAGTGTTACTTACACAGTGTATAAGCGTAATTATGTTCATTTATTTAGCTACAGATAACTAGTCTTGGTCAGAAACCTGTTACATCGTTACACAGGCTACCAGTGTCCATCCTCTAAAGGGAAGGAAGAACACATACCGCGCAGGCAAGGACCGCGTTACCCGCCGCGTCGGAGAGAGAGGCAGCAGACAGCCGGAAGTGCTTGGCGGTACGGTACCATTCAGCGTACGTTCAACCATTTTCATATAAGTAAGGAGATGAATCACGTTCTGTAGTTTAAAAAAAAAAAACAAAAAAAAACACTCAACAAAGTTTTTATGTCACTTGGCTTCCTCTCCCTAGTTTATGAAACTCGAACTAGAAAGTAAAAACTTTGAGAACCAAGAGAAGACGGTTAGAAACCCAGAGAAAGGAGAGACCTCATGCTTTCATGCCTTAAAGCCTTGAGTTTCCCTTTGGGTGATGAATGTGAGTGAGCGTGTTGTAGGTCTGAGTGTGCCCTTCCAGATGGGAGATACCTCTCAAAGGCTGCCCTACCAAAGCGTATGAAAAGGTTCCTTTTAGGGGGTTTTTTGTTTTGTTTTTTTTTTTTTAAAACCAAAATGATTTTCCTTGATCGGTTAAACAATCCTAATGGGTCGGGCTGTCATTGTACAGAAGAAATGCTGGCCGGTTACGGTGTGACAGACGCGCGTTCAGTGATGACGATGGATTCCTCGAGGCCACTTGATATAAGAGACAGGTTTCCCCTTTTTCTAAACCCCGCGAAGAACGCTTAATCCCAGGAGTTGCCAGACTTTATCGGCTTCGTGTAAAGCTCGGCAGCGTTCTGTAACGGAGGTTATTGTGACGCGGGACGTGATACATTTACTCTAGAAAAGGGTATATTTCTGGAAACCCGCACATAGCAGTTTCCGCAATCGAATCTGTGATCGCAGAGCTGGTTTGACTTTCTTAAGAAACCGCCTGGGTTGACTAGAATTACCTGTAAGTACCTTGCCTGTTTTGGGGTTCGGGTGTTAATTGTTGACTTGTAGCGGGTTGTATTGCGAGAGGCGTTTAGTAGCAGAATGAGGGAGCTGCTTCTGACTCTTTGTAGATTTCCGGAGTTCTGGAGACCCCATCTCCACAAGGTTATTGACATCCAGAGGAGGGCGACTCAAATAATAAATGGTTTGCAGGAAAAAAAAATATTAGAAACGAAGGGATCTCAATGTGTCCGGCTTGGAGAAGAGAGTTTATTTCAAAAGAGACCGTAATCTAAATAAGTAGTAGAAGCTAATACAGTGAGGGGATTTAAACATGCGCGGGATAGACATACGGCTCCTGAATCTAAGACGAGACCAACGACTGATTAAGGTTTGAGTCGTTACAGCAGGAGAAACGGGCGACCAGACGGGGGCCGATCTGCCGAAGAAGTTGATCTGATCTAGGAACATGCTTCTTGATTTTGTGTTGAAGTTGCCTGTCTCTGGAGATGTTTTAGTAAATATCCTAGTTGAGGATCCTTGTGATTAAACCGGAATATAAATAATGCAATTCCGTAGCGAAGTGATTTGAGCGGAGCTGAGCAGGCTGGTGTTCACAATGTAACATTTTCTGTTACGTTCATTTAAGAGCTGCCATTGTATCGCGTACCCTCGTTCTGCTCCTGCTCTGAGTGATGGTGTGCACGAGGGTTAGTCTGCCCTCACCCAGCGTATAGTTTTCTCCCCTATATGCCCCATGCTGGGAATTTCCACACAAAGAATGGTGCCGTCATCATGTTTTACACAGTAGACTGACGGCAGCGTGTGTGACAATAGAGAAGAGTATTGCCCCCCCCCCCCGGATCATTCAGATGCCCTCTTTGTAGGGATTTCAGTTACTCATCGGATCGCAGCTCTATACCTTAAGTGATCACGGCCCTCATCACCTGTTTCTGCAAGTCAAATTGTCTACCCGTTGTACAGCGCTACAGAATATGATGGCGCTATAGAAAAGTCTGTGACGCTGGAAAAAGTGGATTTCTTTTTAAATGGTAAATGGTCGGTAAGTTTCCTGTGTGTGTGTGTGTATGTATGTGTATGTGTGTATATATATATATATATATATTTTATTTTTTTTAACCTAATTTAAAGAAAGTGTGACTTCCCCTTTAAACCAGAACCTCGTTAAAGCGGAGATTTGTTGGATCTCCGAAGGCAAGGTGCTGAGCCAAAGGACAACTTTATTCCCCCCCATTTCTCGCTTGCCTTTTAGGAAATTGATTAACGTCTTTCATGCTCCTGTGGTATTTTTACCCTTTATATGCTGGGCCTGTTCCAATGAGTATTTCACTGCTGCAGAGGAAGGGTTAGTACTTTTTATAATCTATATCAGCCTGCCGTTTAGGGACCTTGCAAAGTTTCCATGATTCTACGTGTCAGCAGGGGGGCACCCGCTGAGACGTAATTGAAATGGACACATACTAAGTAACCGGTAAATAAACCGTTTTATCTGCTGCTCACGTGTTAACTTTTAAAAGTGGACGTGACATCGGTATAAAAAAAACAAAAAAGGCCCGGCGCCGCGAGTAACGCTTTAGAGGCACCTGGGATTTTTCTGGTTGGTGAATCGCGTTCTGAACGCGTCGGGGCCAATTCAACCCACGTTGGGCAAAAGTGCTGTTGAAAAGGACATTACTAGTGGTTTTAATAACTATCGGTGTATTGTTAGAAAAGTTTGAACTTCTGCCCCTGTGACGTCCCCTTAAGGCATAGGTGTTCAATCAGGCAGTTAGATCTGTATCAGGAGTGGAACGCAGAGCTAAAGTTTTCATGACCTGTATAAACTGTGTATATATATATATATATATATATATATATATATATATATATATATATGTGTGTATATATATATATATATATATATATATATATATATATATATATATATATATATATATATATATATATATAGCGCCAACAATGTCCGCAGCGCTTCTTACAGTCCATACATTTAAATGGTCTGACATGTACAGGCTTTGTCATGAAGGGGTTAACATATGCCATTACACTTTAATCTCGTAGAACCGAATCGGCGTTTGCGTCTTAAAGAATGTTTCCAGACGCTTACATGTGAGACTTGCTTTTGGTCTGATCCGCCGCATCTCGCCGTCTCCACGCTCGGAGAATTATTAACTGCTCCCAAGCATGACATCAAAGGCAGGAATAACAAAAAACAGCAGTATGGATCTTTTTCTCTTTTTTTTTTTCTTCCTCCCTCCTCCTTGGAAGCAGGAAAAGGCTAGAAATTACATGTCACCTTCATATCCTGACTCGCTGACCTTGTGCCCGCACCGATCCCTCCCTGCTCCAGCTGTTACTACTAAAGCCATGGCCCCGGGGGTTAAATGAGAAAAAGAGAATTCTCTCCGCTCGCCCGATTGGCTGAGAAGAACAAGAAGTCTCAGCCCCCCAGTATGACCAGTTCAAGAAATCAACATGTGCCTGTCATTCATGCCGAGCGCCGCGGAGAAGAAGGAACTTGGCAAACAACCTGCTTTCATGCTTTTCTCTAGCGTTCTTTTTCTCCGCGCTTGTGGAATGTTGGGCTAAACTTTGTGTCTCTTTGGAGGACCCTTTGACGACTTTTGGCCGACTCTTCACTTAAAGGTATGGGATCGTATAGTGATACCTGGCTTCGTGCTGCACGGGTCCGGATTAGCCTTCTGTTTGCAGGGTAGACGTTTAGGGATGCGCTGGCGGCGCGTCATTGTTGTACAGTCCAGGACCCCCGCTGCTTTTGTGAATGGCGGGTGGTGGCCCCCATTGTTGTGGGTCAGGTTTTGTTTAGCTCTTGGGCAGAGGCTGCGGGGTGTTGACATTTGGCATTCGTGGGGCGACGTCCCGTGCGTCGTGCCGCCTTTGTCCCGGCTCTGCCTCCATCCAGGCTTCGTCTCAGAACCTGGATGTTTAATGCGTCGTCCTTTCATAAAGACGGCTCGCTTGCAGCTGACGGATGGTTTCTTCTGCTGAACGTTGCGGCGTCCCTTCAGGGTGATTGCACGTTTCTTCTCTGATGAAGTAGACAGCGGTAAGGGTTGTGATTCTTGGTATACGCTGTAAATGCGCGTCGCAGCGTCTGTCATCCGGGGAAGACTCATCGATGGCGTTTTTGTGGATTTGGTCTAAAGTCAACCTTCTGCTTAAGCATCAAGTAGCGGAAGCTGCAACCCTGACACTGATCCTAACGCCGCGTCACTCAGATTTTCATTTCCCTGCCGTGTAAAGACGGATCTATTAATTATTATTGATTTATAGAACTCGGTCATATTCCGCGGTGATATTTGCTTGTTTTATTATTTGACTCCTGGAAATAGACTATTAATGCTTTTCGTTGCTGCTGCTTAGGTTCCCTTTCTAGTGGAACTGAATGGGTTAAGTTGCTACAACAAAAGAGAGAATGTATGCGGAAAACTAAAAGTAATCAAAGCTGTAAATTTATTTTGTGCTGTAGAAATGCCCTCGTTTTTATATAATTGTGTGTGTGTGTGTATGTATGTATATGTGTGTGTGTGTGTGTGTATGTATGTATATGTGTGTGTGTGTGTGTGTATGTATGTATATATATGTGTATGTATGTATGTATGTATATATAATATAGTGTGTGTGTGATGTATGTTTCCAGTGAGCGTGTTCTGGTTATCGGATGCCGTACGGTTTCAGTTCCCAGTAGAAGAGCGTTTTCTGTAACTGTTGTGGCCCCGGAGAACTCCAGTTCTTTGTGCCGTCTTTGTGCTTTGTCTGTTATTTCTGCAAACGCCGGATTCCTGTCTGCCGGACTTTATGGTTTCAGAGAGCAGACCTCGCTTCTGGCCGCAGTCCTCGGATCTCTTGGCTTCATGTATTTTGTGTAATGAGGAGAAATGTTCCTTTTGTGACGAGTCGTGGGGGTCTCGGTATGCGATTTGCTTCCAGCCCCGGGCTCTGCGTTGTGTTACTTCTCACTGCGGCCGTTAACCCCACGCTGGCTCTTCATACATCACCGGATACGAAACCCGCGCGTTCTCTAACAGGCGGCCGCTTTATTTTCTGTTTGGGAAAGTCTCGTCTTACAGACGATTTTATTTTTGTCTCAGAAACACACAATTTAACTGCAGATCGGCCCAATTCGGCCCCCGTCTAGTCGCCGGTTTCTCCTGCTGTAAAGACTCAAACCTTAATCAGTCGTCGGTCTCGTCTTAGATTCAGGGACCGTATGTCTATCCCATGCATGTTTAATACCCTCACTGTATTACTCTCTACCACTTCTGCTGGGAGGCTCTTCCACTTATCTTCCACCCTCTCAGTAAAGTCAAACTTGCTTACATCTATTTGAAGCCTCTAACCCTCCTCTTTCTAAATATCTGTTCCCGATTTCGGATTTCTACTTGGAATGTCTGGTAACGGACTCGGGCCAAGTTCAGACCTGGAAAAAATAACTACAGTTTAACAGTCCTAACGGGGGAAAGCTGCCAGGATCCTCGGCGTGATTTGTATAGAAAAGCCCAGTTTTTAGTTTGTTAGATTTTGTCTGAATTTGTAGTTTTTGTCAGACTTTGGACATGCCGTGTGATATATTAACCCCTTAATGACAAAGCCCGTACATGCACGGGCTCAAAATGCATTGTTTTCAATGGGTTTAGGGACCGCCCATTGTCCTTAAGGGGTTAAAACTATATGTCGCCCGTTATGTCTCCCTCAATATAATCCAGCTAAATAATGACACTGCCGCAAATACTTTGTTTTGGATACAATTTGTGTAAAACTGAGAACTTTGGATGTTTTAACTGTCTGAAATATCAGGTATTTTGAGTTGGGGCGAGAGGCATTATTTAATTTAAGTAGTTTATGTTCTAGTTTTATAGTCCAGTTTCAATTGAGGGAAATGGTTGTTTATTGACACCTATAGGGGCTATAGGTTCTATTTTGGAATGTGCTGTAACCCCCCCCCCGCACAAGTAATGAAGGCTCCTGAGATTAGACGAGAAGTGCTATTTACTAAGTGCTAATCAGCCCCGTCAGAGCCGACAGCTTGTTACTGCCGGTGCTGCCTTTGCAGTGTTTTTTTTAGTCCTCTGGTTTCAGAAAATCTGAGAAATATTCATGTTTGCTGTAACTTAAAAGTCAGATTTTATTGACAGAGAGATGGACTGTAGATGCAGGACACGGATTCTTCATAGAGCACAAAGTAATCCCAAAATTGGTGTCGGGGGCTGGAAATAAATCCAAATATATATATATTTTTTTACATTTCTTTTCTCTCTCCACCCTGTTTTTTTTTTTTTTGTTTTGTTTTTTTTCTTGGTTCCTGGAACGCAAAGGCTTTTAACGTCTGCATCCAGAGCTCCTGGAAATAATGAGAGAGAAGCAAAGTCCTTATCTTTTTGGGGGGCTGTTTATATATTTGATACGAAATCCCAAACCATTAAACACGTTTTTTTTGTTTTTTTGCACCAGCCTTATGTTGGAAAAAGACCCGTCACGTATTTTCCCCCTTTGGCTGCCCATAAAGGAAATTAAATCATTTTTAAGTGCTAGACATGCTGGCAAATTGCCACATGATGACGTAGCCCCCCCCTTTTTTTTTTTTTTTTTTTTTTTTTTTTATAAGAAAAAAGAATGATTTTGTGCTTCTCGTTTGCAGCCGTCGTAACAAGTACTCGCTGCGTTAACGTTTTCCAGCTTTAAAGAGGCCAAACGATTAGTGAAGGTTCCGACAGAAAGTCCATTCATTTCCTAGAGCGGAAAACCCACAATCTGCGCAGCTCTTCTGCATAGAACACGCGGCCGCCGGCGAACAATTCGGCTTTGTGTACCGTACCCCCCACAGACGCCCTGTACCCCCCCAGACGCCCTGTTCTGCTAAAGCGGATCTGTCGCTTTCCCAAATCCTACATATTTAGAGTCCTTTACACCAAATACGCCCATGTAATGGTCTTCACAGATTTAAGCGTTGTGTGTGTTTAAAACTCATCTCCTCCTTCGAAGGAGGACTGGAGGGTCAGAGGCTTAGATGGAATGTAAGGAAGTTTTTACTTAACTGAGATGGTAGTAGATAAGTGGGACAGCCTCCTAGCAAAAGTGGTAGTGGGTAATACATTGAGGGAATTTAAGCACGCATGGGATAGACATACGGCTCCTGAATCTTAGACGAGACCAACGACTGATTAAGGTTTGAATCTTTACAGCAGGAGAGACGGTCGACCAGCGGTACAAATGTGCGTTTCTTTGTATGCCATGGGAGGGAAGCTACCGCTGCGGTGTGCACCAAATCTGCTTGATTATTCCTCCCCATTAAGTTCTCTCCCCTGTTAAGTTTCTGCTTGTTGGTGATTGGTTGAGACAGCCTTAAGCATACACAATGCAATCTTTTAAATTAAAATCTCGCTTATACCGGTTTACAGAGAAAAGGCCAGGAAATGGTTTGGATAAATGGCATGTAGTCATTCGGTCTGGGAGGTAAGTCTGTTTTATTAGTTTTGTGAAGATGATGCCTTTACCTCTTTGCACCGTACCTGAGGACATCCAGGCTCCCTCTTCAGAATGCGGGTTTGGGGTCCCTCTGATGTGGGCACAAGGTGCCGCCAAGGTCGGATTTGGGGTTCGCGCCGTACACAGGGAACCAACTCGTGGTTGCGGGGAAGCGGACGGGGAATCCGGCGTGCCGCTGCCTCGAGCCGGAGTCTCTCTGTGGTGATCCGCAAGGAGAGTTCCCCAGTACGGTCGGCGACCGGGAATGCAAGAAATCCACATTTTACTACCGCCGGATACCCTGATTTAAGGATAAGCCTCATTTCTGTAGTAGTTAAAGAATGAGCGACAGATCCCACGTGGAGCGAGGCATCCCCCGCACTCCGGGTCTCTGGAGATCCACGGATTTCTCTGCTCGGTTCCCTCTCTTGGCTGTTGAAGGTTCGCGGGGTAACAGGTGGCGCCTGCTGGTTGCTGCCGTTTTGTAGGAGACGCTCTAACGATCTATTAGGAAGGAACGCGGGATTCGTACGAATGCTTTGAGCGTTTCTCCGTTTGCTCTGTAGGTTCGTGTTTCACATTCTCCCAAATTCTTTACGGGTACCGTTATTGTAACGCATCATAAAGGGAAAGGACCATTTTTTAGCCACTTCTAAGAAACGCATTCACTGAGTCAAATTCTGTCTCCGTTTGTTAAAATTCCACCCCAGTTGGTTTGAAAGATGAGCGTTTTCCTTTTTTCTGCCCTGATCATGAGGACGAGTGTCCCGCAACATATGCACCATTAATTAATAATTAGTAAATCCCCCCCCCCAAGTAACTTTTATTTTTAAATATGCCAGCTAAAATAGTGTCCCAAAAATATACTGTTATTGGGTTAAAATTTAGGTTACTGGGGCAGTTTAATGTAACCTCACCAAACAAGAATGTATATTACACTAGTAGTGTGAGATGCGTTCTTTAAATTTTTATTAGTAGTAGTAGTAAATAGTTTAGGGAGAAGCTGCAGCTCCCTGCCTTCTCCATGGTCTAAGGACTTGAGACACTGATTGGCTGCTTCAATCAGCCAATCAGTAGGAGCGTGTGCCATGTGCACAGGGGGCACTCATCAGACTCGACACTCGACGAGCCGGCGTGTGGCAGATGTTCATCCCAACACATCTCCTACACGGCGAGTGGCGGGGGGATTCCACAGGTTCCCCTCATACATTTCCAAGGGGGACCACCATGTAAAGTTAAAGCGACCGCTCGTAGGCATTAAAGTGCACGTGATGGCTGGAGGGTCCCTTTTATCTGCAGACCCTGAACTCTCTTAGACCGGACCTTCTAGTGCTCGGCGCGGTATAGCAGAGGAGATGGTAGTGATTCTGGCCCATATAGAAAAGATCAGAGTTTATAGACCGCACCTATTATATAAAGCAGCATGATTGAGAAGAGCCTCGCCGTTACAGTTGGGGTATTTGAAGTTGCGTCTGCGGTTCGGGGCGGGGGGTATTTTTCTTTACACCCTTCTCTCGCTGCGTCTTCCGCTAGAGAGAAGATCCTCGGATCGGAAGAAAATCTCCTGTGTTCTGGCTTCCATTCCCATTAATGAAAGAAGCGCGTCACGTCATGCGCAGCTCGCTTATTGCATTCTTGGGGCCAGGAATGTACACTTAATAAGAGAAGACCGCATATGACCAGCTGGGTGCCCTCCACCCTCGACAAAGGCAGACGCCAAACATCATAAGAATTCAGGAGTGTCCTCGTTACTGGGAGCCGCTCTTCCTACTTTGACCAAACTGTGCGACGCTCCTTGTCCATAACTATATGTTTAAGCAAGAGCCGTGACGTCGCGTATAGAGAAGGATAAACGCTTTATACATTTGTTGTCAGAGCCGATCTTGGTGCCTCCTCTTGTTTTAGCGCAGGGGCTGACAATCTAGATGTAAGCTCGTTCGAACAGCGTCCTCAGTAGCGTTTTTTTCTCTAAAAGTCCAAATCTTTACGGGATTCGATACTTGTATCCTGTATGTCCCTTGTACAGCGATGTGGAATACGATGGCGCTATATAATCCAGTAAATAACGTGGACCGAGCGAACTCGCGTACGCTCTATTAGCCAGGAGCAGATTTAAACGTTAGGCTTCCCTTTTGAGATCGGGATCATAGAAGAAATGTATGTTTGCAACCCCAAAGGTGAATCGCCATGACTGTAATTTACATTTCCACCCAATCATTTAATGCAGGACCCCTCCAAGCATTGTAGGGTCGACTAACTGCAAATGGCTATTGTTCATTATATGCTCTAATTATGCGTCTTTAACCAGATTTAAACATTTAATGAGAATCTGTAACATCATATTATGCTTGTTTTTCTCTCCTAGACATTTCCGCGCATGTGAGAGGTCTGGAGGATGGCTGTGGACAGCAGAAGCAGCGGATGCGAGGCTCTCTGCAATGGCATCGTCCCATCCAGCGCTCCCGCCACAAGTCTCCCAACCGATGGAGACCAACAGCCTCCACCCAGCGACGAGCCGCGGATTAAAGTGAGTCCCAACGGATGCCTTTCACACAACGGGGCGGCCAAGCCCTGCTCGTTTCCCGACAACCAAAGAGCTCCAGTTATCTCCCAGTGCTGCCAGCCATGCTCGTACCACCATCATCATCACCACCACCACCACCATCATCCCTTACATAACCAGCAAGACTGCGTTCCCCGGACTTGTGGAGCCGGCAGTCCTGCCTGTTTGCCGCTACATACCGAATTCTCCACGAACTTGGGTTGTCAGAGCCACCCACCCATGTACCACCCTGCATGCTGCGTGCAGCCCCCCCAGCCCTTTTGCCTTCATCAGTGGAGTGATCATTTCCAGCATCAGCAAGTGCCGCACCACTTAGTGAACCTGAGGTCAGTGAGTAACGTCCTGTTCTAACGTTCCGTTCTGGTCATCAATTATCTTCATATAAAGTACTGCATGGCTCCCGGCTCTGATTCTATTTATTAATCGTACGTTCTGACATTAAGGTCATTTTGATCTTAAAGGTGATCTCCCTAAAATTTAGTGTTGGAAAATATTTGGCTGTTTTTGGAACAGTTGTAGTTTTTGCCTCGTAAGGCAGCTGTGTATCAGCCATTTGTATCTGAGCCCCGATCTACTAAACACTCCGACAACTTACCATACTGCCTGTGAGAATAGAGAAGGATGGCTCAGTCAGACACTTATTGGGGCGACAGACTTTATTAGAGTTGGCATAAAGAGTTAGCTTTGTGGGGTGACTGAGCTGAGAAAGTCAATGGCAGCCTGCAGGTGAAGATTGGAACAAAATGAGATGAAACCAGGTTTTTGTCAATGCTGACCTGCATTACTATATACAGCGCTGGGGGGGGGTTATATTACTATATACAGCCCTGGGGGGTTATATTACTGTATACAGCCCTGGGGGTTATATTACTATATACAGCGCTGGGGGGTTATATTACTATATACAGCGCTGGGGAGTTATATTACTGTATACAGCGCTGGGGGGTTATATTACTATATACAGCGCTGGGGGGTATATTACTGTATACAGCGCTGGTGGTTATATTACTGTATACAGCCCTGGGGGTTATATTACTATATACAGCGCTGGGGGGTATATTACTGTATACAGCGCTGGGGGTTATATTACTGTATACAGCCCTGGGGGTTATATTACTATATACAGCGCTGGGGGGTATATTACTGTATACAGCGCTGGGGGGTTATTACTGTATACAGCGCTGGGGGGTATATTACTGTATACAGCGCTGGGGGGTTATATTACTGTATACAGCGCTGGGGGGGTTATATTACTGTATACAGCGCTGGGGGGTTATATTACTGTATACAGCGCTGGGGGGTATATTACTGTATACAGCGCTGGGGGGTTATATTACTGTATACAGCGCTGGGGGGTATATTACTGTATACAGCGCTGGGGGGTATATTACTGTATACAGCGCTGGGGGGTTATATTACTGTATACAGCGCTGGGGGGGTTATTACTGTATATAGCGCTGGGGCGGGGTATATTGGTGTATATAGCGCTGGGGCGGGGTATATTAGTGTATATAGCGCTCGGGCGGGGTATATTAGTGTATATAGCACTGGACTACCTTTTCTCGCTAAGTGTTCTTTCCACAAGTGGACTCGATACTTTGTTGGTCTCGGTATCCACAGAACCAGAGAAAGATGAATCCGCTTTCCGTTGCAGCTTCGGACCCGACTTATTCCGATCTCCCAAATACAGGAACGCTTTAAATATCTTCTATTTTTCAAATGATCAGCGTCCGCGTATCAGGAATAGACGGTTTTGAGTTGAAGCTCTTTGTTGAAATCCCTTTTCTTTGTAGCTTTAGGCAAACATCGCTCTTTTAGCTGCTTCGGGGCGAGTAGCCGTTTGTGGCGACGCAAACAATGAAGTGCTTGTGGAGTCTGAGGTTTGCGCGTCGACTTTTATCACAATAAGCGAATGAATGAGCTGTTTGCTCGCCGCTGAAAAGATCACAAAACCAATAATAGCTGAATCATTTCTCCATAATGAGCTCTCTCTTTGAAGTGAACCGATCCTTTATGAGTGAGAGAAAGAGCTCAGCCTTACGATCTCCGAAATATTACCCCGCGTGTTCATAGGAACGCATTCTTCCCTGACAGCCGATCAACTCCGATTATGGAACCATAAAACTTCTTAAACGCTTGTTTTCCTTGTCATATTCTGTGCTTTAAAAGAACGGCTTTAGGCTTTCAGATGACAGAAGGTGAAACAAAGTCAAATCTGTCATGGGGGGGGGCTTTAAAGCGCTCTAATCACTTTAGTCTAAATACTTCTTTTTGACCTTTAATGCTTCAGGCGTATTTTTTTTTTGTTGTTGCTATTTTTTTTTGTAGGGGTATTAGAGATATAAGGCGGGGGAGGGGGGCATTACCTTAATCCGGATAATCAGATCTACTTTTAACCTGCAGGGTGATCTTTGCCTGATTTGGGTAATGCGTGAGATAATATCTCCTTGGGTATTGATCCGTGGAGGTCAGGTGCTGGGTATAAAGTCAAGCCCTGTTATGAGGATTTACAGTAAATCCAGGCGCTTATTTATGCGATCAAAATGTTGAATTCAACAGTGGTTAAAAAAGTGCAATATGTATCAAATCAACAAGTTTATGATTGTATCGGTTCCAACGGTGACGTCTTGGCTTGGTGCTGCCTCTGCCAACGACTTACCTCCGTGTCGGCCATGTACCGCGCTGAGTGACGGGGTATGATGTCGTACTCCCGGCATGATGCGTACGTGGCGTGGAGGCTGTGCTCCATAATGTGTTCAGACCGGTTACAAGGCGGAGGCGCCGTGGGCTTTTGTCACCCGGATCCGTGTGTATGTGGCCGTCGATGGGTTAACACGGAGAAATTACAGCCAGAAACCCAAAATGTTAAACTTTTAAGAAGCTCGCCTTTATTATTCATATCTTATACGCTTACTTGCCCTGAAATGTCCGGAACGTTCTCTACTGCGCCTGCCGCGTTATAATATCCAATCATACGGAAGCTCCAGGATTGTATATTTTTTTGGGGGGGATTATTTAGACTTGATCGAATGCGAGAGGTTTATTACGAGAGGTTTATTAATAAGCCTGATGGATTTAACGCGCGTCAGGATCCGGCAGAACCAAGATGAAAAGAAACGGATCGATAGCTTTTAGTGGTGTGGGTGTAAAAATTGGACAAGAAACAAGAATAATATCGTGTCCTCGTGTGAACTCGGGATTTAGTGACGGAGATGAAGATCGATTGGGGGGGTGGGGCAATAAACTGGCATGCATTGAATGTGGCAAATGTCTTAACCTGAAGTCATCAGCCGCCTGTAACCAATCCTGCCTGAACCGTGGGCAATTTAAAGCGGAAATTCAACTTTTTCCTAAATCCCGCATTTGCCGTCTCCTACACACCAAGCAAACCGACGTAATGATGATTACATCTAAAAAGGTGTGTTTTCAGTGAATGAATGAATGGATTTTTTTGAGGATATTTGGGTTAGAAATTGACTTATGCCTTATTTTCCCCGCCCCTGATTGTGTTTACTGAAATCAGTAAGTGAACTATACATTATACAGGGCCCGCTAAAGCCACATCTCTCCCTTCAGTAAATATTCCACCTTCTTGTGTGCGTGTCTGCGTTAAACGCGTCCATATTGGGGTAAATGCCTGTTATTTCACTAGTTTTATTCTACCGTGGAGATACAAAGTAAATGACGAGGAAATAGCCGCCCCGCGCAGGCAGTCTTCCCCGTTTCATCATTGGATTCTTTCAGTGCATTCGAAGCAAAGTCATTTATTGAAACGTTTGCGTGATGATGTCATCGTAGCTGCGCTGTTAGCACATAGACACGTTATTCTGTTTTATGAGTTAAAATGGAGCCGTCCATCGGGTCTGACAATAATATTCTCCACCTGAGAGAATCCGCTAGCCATCCGCAGCCGAGCGAGCACCTTTTCTCAAGCAGGGGGTTGCGTTTCTTTGGGATCTGTCCAATAAAGGAAGGATTTGAGATCATAAATTACGAGAATCTTCACGCAGCAAAGAGCTTGTGTTCGCTTTCTGGCGAGTTTTCAGCAAGTGAGTCACGCAGCGTCGGCGAAAAGCTTTTTATTGTCCTCCTTCCATACTTCAAAAGCCTGATGGGAGCTCTGCGCTCCTCCACCGGGGAGGACTAAGCAGCTTCAAGAAATATTCCTGTCTGGACCCTTTTGTAGCGTTGAAAGGTTCCGAAATGAGGACATCTGTGGCCAGATCTTCTGTGCGTTATTTACTACATCGTATCGCAGGACACACCATATATATATTAGTGTGTATATGGCATACCTCTTAACTGTCCTGCTTTTCGTGGGTCAGTCCCAATTTTGTCAATCTCTCCTGGTGAGCTCTGCCATTGTGTCACTTTTCAGGACAGAGCTCCGTGGCGCTGCGGAATTCGGGGCTCGCGATCCTGCGGCCCCCATTTCATTCGCAGAGTTGTGCGCATGCCCAGCAGCTCCCCAGTTTGAGCGATACTCTACCTCCCAAAGTCTACCCCCCCCAGCGTTCCTGGGAAGTTGTGACTGGCCCTGTATAATGTATAGTTAAATCAGTGAGATTTCCTCACCCTTTGACATATACATTATGCAGGGCCAGCTTGACCTTGCGCTGGAGAAAATTCCCTAATTCATAAAAGTGAACAGCTCTCCATTTAGTGAATAATCCCCAAAGAGGCGATTCCCCTGAAACATTTTAAACGTTTATTTTTTCTGTTTGTATTCTTTGCAGACGAGGCCTTCTGAGGTTTTAGTAGAACGTTTTCAGACGAGGTGATCTCACTGACTTACTGAATGCATTACATGGCAGCAGGTGGCGTTCGGCTGCCTTTTTCCCTCTGTTATGATGTCATTTTGTCCTCGTCTCCCCTCACTCGCTCGCTTAGCTGCATTGCGGAGCGTCTGAGGCCGCCCAAGCTGAGTTACAGCGCTCGCCCTGAATAAGGGACTGGTGTGCGCGACCCACTGCCCGCAGTCCGTGTCCTCGACCCACTGCCCGCAGTCCGTGTCCTCGACCCACTGCCCGCAGTCCGTGTCCTCGCCCAATCGCTTTATATCGACGTCGTGCCGCTTTATTGGGCTGAATATTAATTCATAGCGACAGGACTCTGTGCAGATCCAGATCTGAGCGTGCTAATGTATTCTTTAACAACTTGGCTGAGGCAGAAGCTGCAGCCGCCCTCCTTCCTCCATTGCCAGGTGACGTCAATGACACCGATTGGCCGCTGCAAGCACCCAATCCGCAGCAGAGACGCTCTTATTGACCTCAATGGGGGCTCTTTCCGCACTTGGGGTCAGAACAGACCCGGCTTGGAGTGTTCGCCGGGGGCTGAGCAGCAGTAGGGGCTTCATGCAGCGATCCACATGATGGCCGAGCATCCCTTTAACTTTTTGATTGATTGAAAGGAATTATTTTCACGTGGAAATAACTTTGTTTCGGTTCTGAATGGTTTAATTATTCGGATGTTTCTGAAGTGCCAGGTGATCAGAGAGCGGTCTGTACGCAGCCCCTGCTTTATCTGGTCGCCCAAAGACCCCCCAAAGCCGCCCGCTGCGCGTTGGTACAGTTTGAATAAACAGCCTGTGTTTCGGCGTCCCGGACTGTTCCATAAAACTGGTGGATGTCAGGACTGCCGAGCGAAGCACATGGCAGCTTTACAGCCCCTGAAAGTGTTTAAAAACATCGCCGTGATTTTAATCAGCCGAGAGCAGGTGCGGGGCCCCCGAGACGCTGAAAGCGAGCCAGACTCCGGGACAATGTAACGTTATGCGGAGCGCGAGGTCCCGCTTTGTGCCGCGTTCACAGCTCGTAAAAACGTGTGAGATGTCGCAATGCGATCTCTGCAGACTTGGCTCGGCTCGGTATGATGTCATGCCTGTAAAGCGGCTCAACGTTCTGTTACATCAACAAAGGTGCAAAGCTTAGAGATATATGGAGGTGAGTGTATGCAATTTTGCTGATGACAGGGGTGGTGGGTAAGTGGAAACAGACTCCCAGCAGATGTGGTAGAGGCTAACACAGTAAGGGAATTTAAACATGGGTGGGATAGACATACGGCTCGACGAGACCAACGACTGATTTAAAGGTCCTCGTCTTTACAGCAGGAGAATTAAATGCTTTGCAGGAGTCGATTTAACTTCTTTTCACTCTGAAAATCAACAAATTTGGCTGAGGGTGCTCAGAGTTTGCATACAACTGCAGTCATATTATGCGCCGCATTTTGTATGCCAGAGATGTCAAGAGGATTAATTACGTCTGCGCTGGCAGCAGGTAACCTGCCCTTAACCCCTTCATTACTTTAAATAATTGGGTTTCCCAGGAAGCCTATAAATCGGGGGGGGGGGGGTTACTCTCTCTCTCCTATATTTTAGAGTAAGCCAAGTTGGGGGTACCTGGTGCTTTTAACCCTCCGCTCCATTGTGACGGGTGCACAACATCAAAATATGCCAGGTCCCCGTCCCCCAACTTCTTCTGGGTCCTATGAAGACGTTCCCTACAGTAAGGGGGGGGTAGTGTCACTTTAATATCATACAGTCCCTTCCCAGCGCCTTAACGGAGCCCAAAGCTGGGGCGAGAGACCCCCGGCATTCGTTTTGCTTTAGCTGCCGCTCTCAGGCCTGCGTTTGTGGAGCCGGTCGTTGCGAGGCACAGAATATTAGGGCGGGAAACGCTCTGCGTCTGTTTTCCTTCATCGCAGAACTTAAAGGCGCGATGCGCGAATGGGTAACGGAATGTTCTTATCATTCATTTTGTGTGTATGGAACAGACCGGCATAACGCAAATTCTATGTGAGCCGTCGGTTACGTCTATGGTTTTCCGGTAATATCGTTCTGGATCCGGCGTGCTGGCCAGACTGCCCCATACCTCGAAAGTACATAGAGGTTTATTCACTAAACGGAGACATCGGACATCAGCCAGCTCCTTGACTTCACGATACGTTACGAAGGTCCGTCCCTGGCAGGTTTCTCCAGCAAGAAGGGCTGAGCTAGCCTCCTATAATCCAATGGAGGAAGATTTAACAATACATTGTACAGGGCCAGCCAAGCTCTTCATGCAGCAGAAGCTCACTGGGTTTCAGCGAAGGAGCTGAAACCACACGCGATAAGCCTTTAGTGAATAGACCCCACAGTGCCTCTTCCTAGGGGTTAGAAGTGGTAGAGTCATGTCTAGGGGCGCTTGGATGAGGTGAACACTCACGAGAACCCTACTGCCGACGGGCATGTTATTAATCTCTCGGTGCGTGCGTGCGTGTGTGTGTGCGTGCGTGCGTGCGCGCGTGTGTGTGTGTTAGCCTTTTAAGTGTCAATGTTATGTGAAGGCATCTGTCGTGAAGCCTTTACGTAATCCAATTTACTTTTTAAACAGCGCCTTAAGTAGTAAAGTGTAATTTTCTGTTGAGTAAACATGACAAGTTTCCTTAAAACGACAGAATTCCGGCTGCAGGAATCCGCCGAAGCTCCCCGCGGTTATATGGCGCCTGCGGGGGAGGGGCAGACGCACCCCTCAGAACCCAATTACAGAAATTGTACGGTGCCGTCATACATTTAAAACGCTGCCGTGCTTATTAATCGTATAAAAGTTTTTTTTAATATTATTATTATTTATAATTATATTTAGTTTTTTCCCCCCAAATGTTGAGTAGCAGTTATTCCCCACCCCAGGGCAGGTTAGTGAATTCCGACCTTTCCAGCGCTAGTGATTCTTAAAGGTCCGATTAACGGGGTGAAGAATGCATATTAAAGTATTCTGTGTGTAACCCAGACCCCCGTGACAGCTTACATATACATTTTACATGTATAGAATTAATTTTTTTTAATGTATAGATGGTTACTTTACAAGTGGCTGTTTTTGATTTCAAATTTAGTTCTTGGTGTTCTTTAGGAAGCTCCACAATTTCTTTTTTTTCCCTGTCTTTTTTTATTATTTTTTATTTTGAGATCAACTAAAAAAAAAAAAAAACCACAAATCTAAAATGTATACTATTCCTGGGTGCGTGCAAATATATATTTATTTAGAAATAAGCGCATTTCTATGTGAAAGAGGGATAAAGATTTCCCTGCATTTTTGAAGTTAATAGCATAGCAAAACAATTTGGTGGAAGGTTTCAGGGAATAATATCCCTTATTGACTAGCGTAATAAAGTCATCATCGTAACAGCTGCAGGGTATTGCTTTCCCGGCTGGAATGCCTTTGGAGAATGCAGATCGTTACGCATGCTTTTTGAAGCAAAAATATTTCATGATGGCAGGTGTGACCTTTAACCTTCCTTTAAGTCTCAGGTCTTGTTTTACTTAATAAAAAGTACAGGTTGAGATCCCAAAAAGCGCAGAGATACGTCGGGAGTCGCTTCCCAGACTGTCCGCTGCTCGGGGTACATCGCGGAGCTCTGACGGTTCCCAAACCTTCGATAACACAACCACGGAGATATACGCACGAGGGTCTCGTTGGACCCCCACCCACTGAGTTCTCCAGGACATGAACATTCAAATCATGGGCATTTGATGGCTGGAGCGTCTCGGACTCGTGTTATCTGCAAGCCCTTACAATTCGAGGTGCTGCCCTTTAATCGGAGAACGGCGTTCTTTGCAGCGAGGGCTATAAAGCTGCGGAGTGCGCCGTCTTCGGACGATGTTACCTCCGGGACTCCGGGGGGGGCTTTTAAGAAGGAACCAGATTTTTGGCAACAAAAAGTGTTCTTTGCTGCACAGTTTCACTTAAATGGTTGATTATTTCCCCCGCTTTAGGCAAAACTGACAAGCTTCAAAGTCATTTTTTTTATATTATTTAAAACATATTGGAGAGATGATGTCTGTCCGATGTCTTTTGGTCTCTCACCGCGTGTCGCCTTCCCATAGCTCAGCACCGGCGAATAATAGAGACTTAATAGTTTGTATTCGGACATCTCTCTTCCCTGCCTTTGTATGTTTCTTCCGTGTAATTTAATCTAGAGGAGAACAGTAGCAGCCACCACCCCCCCTCCCCCGCATGTCAAAGTTCATCCCAGTCCATTATCTTTTTAACAATCTTTTCCCACTAAAATACCTGCAAACCCAATGACAACATAATTAAGCACCTTTTTACGGCTCTTTTCCATGAGACGAAAGGCGGAGGTGGGGGGGGGGTGAAACCTCCTGAGTAATATCTATGGCGTGTTTTAGGTTGGAAACGAGGGAGAGAGAAAAAGAAGAAATCAGATCCAAAAAAGAAAAATGACCTAAAGCTGTTCAGCATCTGTTGGCACATTCTCCCAAATCTTCAAAGGAATCCCCAGCCCCTCCTGAAATAGTCTCTGCGGCCGCTATGGCTGTCAGATGTGCTATCTGTTTTATTACCTGGGTAATTAGAAGCAGGCATTCGTTTGTGGTTTCGCATCTCATGTCTAAATGGATTAGCAAAGTGGCATCTGACGAAGGATCCTTTCCAGGGTCTTTATCTGGAAAAGCTATTCTATTTCTAAAGCTTCGTGTCTGCCGTATTGCTGATGGATTCCTGCCCCGGACCTTCGTGTCCTACGGAGGGCGGCTTCAGCTTCTCTGCTCATGCTGGGTCGGGGCTGCCGAGCCCTTCCTCGGCTTAAATGAAAACTAGAATATTAACTCACGGCAGGAATTGGATTCGGCTTAAATGTGTCTAGGAGATCCTGCTGTGGATCATAAAGCCTCGAGAATTCATCCGAATGTAGCCAGACGAGAAGATGTTAAGATGTTACGCGGTCTTATTTATTCTTGTTCCGCCTATTGATCATATGGTAATAAAAGCGCAAAACCTCAGAAGTATAGACAATGTAGGGACTGGTAGAACCCCGATGCCAACTGCCTTCTCCAACATTCTTGTAACCATTAACCCCTTCACGACAAAGCCCTACATGTATTGTTTTTAATGGGTTTAAGGACAGCCCATTGTCCTTAACGGGTTAAAATATGGCCCTCTGAGAAGACGAGTATCCACCAAGGCATATCCAGTATATTTTCTATCGAGTCTCACTAAACAAAACTCCATTATCCCTTTCCTGCCAACGTTAACATTATATAATAGCGTAAAGCCGGTCATAAACGATTGCTGTTCTATGATATAGAGCGATATAATCGGCTCCGTTTCATTATTGTTCTTGTCTTCTCGGCTAGTAGGTTGAATGTTTTCTGTAGCTATTGCTGTTGCTTTTGTTTTATTAATCCATATGTATTTTTTTTTTTTTTTATTTGCAGGACCACCAAACCATTCCAGTTACCCAAAAGGTAAGACTAGTATTTCTATAGTGTGGTGGCAGGCTCTTATCTTTACGTATCCCGTTTTGTTTCCGTAGCGTTATTACTGAAGTGGAGAACACAGAATTGGCTATAATGTTGAAATTTACACCATACAAAATTAACAGGAACACGAACAGATATTAAGACATTGTGAGCGGTGCCGGAGGAGCGGGGGGGTCCGTATCTTGTTTAGAGAATGTCTCTTGGCTTTCGGAGTGGCGTCTGCCAGGCCTGTGTCTCGGAAAGTTTAGGACGCGCGGGTATAGCTCTGTGTTTGTACACATCGATATAATCTATGGAAAGTTTAACATTCCTGGCTCCGCTTGGATAAGCGGTCCTGGCTCATTGACAGCAGTAAGGGCATCTTGGTTTACGTTTGTACTGGATCCGGGGGGCAGATTTATATAACTTAATATAGTTATGAGCGCAGAAACCGTCTGTAAATCACATCGCCTCGAGATCTTTACCCTTCCTTTCTAGAACACGTAGCACGATGGCTTCATATTATCTCAAACTGGTAACAAAACTTTAAAGGGACCCTCCAGCCGTCGTGTGCACATTAATATGAAATATCACCTAGGCAGGGCTTTCTATGTGACTTAACCCTCTGCTTTTCACTTGGAGTATCCCGATTAAATATGTTTTTTTGTATAATCTGCATTTATGCGCCATGTTGTTTCGTCTTATTTGTTTAATTATGCCTGAAGAAGAGACATCCGTGTCCTGAAGGCTTTCAATAAATACTATCCTCTCGTTCAGCCATCAATAGTATCATTTTTGGCTCCTGTCTAATGTACCGGCTACCACGGGGCCGTCCTTTCTCTCACGTTCACGCCGTTAAATCAGGATCTCTTTGAAGTTCTTGGAATCTGTTAAGAAGCTTCTCCCGCTTCGTCTCCAATCTTTCTCCTGACTGAAGTCGTTCTGTAGACTCCAAAAGCACTAATACAAAAATTATAGTTCTTCGGGGAAATTACTGGGCTTTTGGAGCATCTCCGGTTTCAAAAGGTGTCTTCTGAAGACGTATATTTAAAAATAAGTACATACCCCCATTGTGCGTGAACGGGAACTATGCGGATTATGAAGGTGGAATGCTTAGTATGAATTATCCGTGTTCCAAGCTTGATTTCCTCTCCTGTTTTGCAGCTACGCGGCTCTGATAGCTGATTGGCCGGTGGTGGTCCTGGGCATGTGCACGGTACTGATAGTCGTCTGTGCCCTGGTTGGAATTTTAGTGCCGGATCTGCCGGATTTTTCTGACCCGCTTCTGGTAAGTAGGATCTCGGGTTCCGTATCCGTGTCGGTTCTTCTGTGCTTTCCTGCTGACTGTACCAGTGATGTGTCCTAGACTAGGGCAGCAGTCCTGCTGCAAAACCGGGGACCCGCTTGGATGATCAGGCCCCCTGGGGTCCGCTGCTCAATGGGCCAGTTACAGATGGGATCTTTGAGCTCCCTAACTGGCCCATTTATTCTATGGAGGCCGTCTGGGCTCAGCACGGACTCCATTAGAAGATGCGGTGCACCACAGAGGGCGGGTGGCTGAGGGTGCTGCCCCAGGTCGTGCCTAGGGCAGCGTGGAAGTTAAATACATATCTAGGAAATACTTTTATTTATATGCGGATGTCAAAAGGCTCTTCAAATAGACTAGAGACATCTATTTATGTATCAAGTGAATCTATAATAAGCAATTTTTGATCAGAAATCAGTTCTGTATAATTTACAGGATTTATTTTTGCCAGATCTGCATAATGAGATCAGATTCACATAATAGACAAAGCTTGCTTGTTATATTCCAAATTCCTCGAAATGTCATAATGAAATGTAATAAAAACCTTTCCGGCCTTCAGTCCGTTCCTGAGAGCGTCCGCGCTGCCATGGCAACCAGGAAGCCGCTACGCGGGGTATTTAATTCACGCAATCTGAGAGTACTTTGGGCTTTGTCGAGAGTAATCCTCTTAGTGCGGAATAATGAGATCAATTAATTTTTCAAAATGTTTCTGCTGTGCTCATAATGAAACTTCTCAGCATTCCTTATGTTTGATAATCTAAAAATCAGAAGGCGCCCTTTTATCAGAACAAGAGAAACACATGCAGCGCCTTTTGTGGAGGAATATTACTTTTTTCTATTTATAATATTATATATATATTATATATAAAAAAATTATATTAAAATATATAATCTTTTTTATATATATAATATTATTTAATTATTCTATTATATAAATAATATTATTCTAATATATATATATATATATATATATATATATATATATATATATATATATAAAATACCATCCCTAGAAGATGGTATTTTATATGTATATAAAAGTTTATTCTTTAGGATAAAAAAAAAAAAAAAAAACTTTTTAAATCAGTATTTTTATTTTTTATTTTAAAGTCATCGAACATGATTAAACAATACTTAATTTTCAGATTATAATCTTGAATTTTGCATTGATACTTGGCAGGTAGAGCGGTAGTCGGATATCTTCAGGGTTTATCACGCACTGGAATATTCAGAAAATGTTTCATGGACGTTCATTTTCAGTCCAGTGCCTTTTCGATCTCTAAATTATTGGACGTGCGTTGAAATGACAAGTCTGCTTTGTCTTTTTTCCCCCCTTCTTATATATTTGACAGTAAATAGATTTAAGTTTGCAGAGCAGAACCACCGTTTGAATACTCCAAAGGCAATCGTCATAGAGAGGGATAAAATATGGTCTCGGGGACCAGTCCGTGCCGTAGAGGAGCAGTGAACCTGCCTCTGGCATTGAAAGGGTAAATGGACACATGAGATGACAATCGGGATCTGGTGTTTGTAACCCCAGGCGTGTTACGGCACAGAGGGAATCTTCACCCAGCCTGAGGCCGTCACTTGTCATCCACCTGTTAAGAAGTCACCCCTGACCTCTGTGACCTGACCTTTTTGTTTTCTAGTAAGGGCCGGTGTGTTCGCTGTTATTTGTGCTTCTTTTGTTAACGCTAATGCCACAGAAGACGGGATCCATTACATTCTTTCCTTTTCTTTTTTTAAGGGTTTTGAGCCCAGGGGGACAGCGATCGGCCAGAGACTGGTGACCTGGAACAACATGGTGAAAAACACGGGCTACAAGGCAACGCTGGCCAATTATCCGTTTAAATACGCAGACGAGCAGGCAAAAAAGTAATTCTACGGCCGATACGTTTGTATTGTCTAAGCGTTTACTTGTATTTTAATTTACTTATTTTTTTCTCGTGGTAATTGTACGTCCCGGTTCGATTACTTAATAAAATTCAGTGTGTGTTTAAAAAAAAAAAAGTGCCTAAAAAATCAATGCATTGCCGTCCGCTTTAAAGGGACAATTAATTGCCCCTGACACCCCCAATATGCATATAAAAGAACTCTGTGGGAATCCCTAACCCTCTTACCCGACGCAGAAGTTAGTCCTGCTCCAGCCGCTCTCCGTCCGACGGTTCTTGTCACTGATTGGCTGCTTCAATCATTGAAGGCGCTCTCATTGTAATCAATGGAAGTGATTTCCACCCAGGCACGCAGGGGTCCGAGCAGACCCCCGACCCACAGCCTTCCCCCGAAGCAGCCGCACAACTACCATATTAATTAAAGTGCATCTGATGGCCGTAACAAAAAAGAACAAATGGCGGCGGAGACCGGGGATTAGCGCCCTTACGCGTTCTGTCCCCGAGGGCATTTGGTCAAAGGCATTGCTTTGCAAAGTTTGTAAACTGTTTGACCGCGTGGGTCTGGAATTACTCTCTAAGTGTTCTCACCATCCTCATGTTTCATAAATTCACTCCCGACTCGAAGTGCCTCGCTGCGCGGAATCTCACAAATTCATTAATAATACTTTTATCAAAGGCACGCTTTTTTATTTTATTTTTTTTTTCCTTGAGTGTCGGCTCTCTGCCTTCCGGCTGGATCGTATTACTGTAATTTTACTGTTCGGATGGAGAGACTCTTCTAGATCCATAGTGTAATACAGTTTGGGTTTTTCAGACAGGCTAAGGGACCTTGGCGGACTAAATGGGACACTTCTTGCATGGGACTTGCGCAATCCTGCAAGTGTTCCTAAGTATGGCTGAACACCGTAGGACGGATCTTTGTGACGTTGATTTATAAAGTGAATCACGTTAAACGTTTTATTTCAGCCATCAAGACGGCAGGTGGCCGGAAGATCATTATGAAAGGGAGAAGAGACAGGCGGACTGGAACTTTCACAAGGACAGCTTCTTTTGTGCCGTCCCGAGTAAGTCGACCTGTAACTAGCTTCCCTGCGTTTGTCGTCTTATATGGAGACCCTACAGTGATGAGTATTGGGTTTATGCACTAAAAATCTCGCTGCGGTATGGATGGACTCTCTTGGGTATATTCATTAAAGGGAGAGCTTGCAGGCGGCTCCAATGAGCTTCTGCTGCAGGGAGTGCTTGTCTAGCCCTGTATAATGTATAGTTGAATCAGTGAATGAGTCTCCTCGCTCATGGATTCATGCATTTATAAGAGGTCGGCTTTTACACCGAGGGAACCTATAGTGCTGACCCTCACGCGAAAAGTGAGGGCGTTAAAACCACAACTCTCCTGACAACGCTCACATTAGTGCGCAGCTTGCTGTTAAGTTAAACCCCAATGTCCTACCCGCAAACACACGATTTACCCCATAATTGGAGGTAGGAAGACTTTTATTTCTGGCTCAATTGAGGTTATCATCAGACTAGGCATATATTTCATACACAAGGCACGCTGCGACACAGCGCAAGACACAAACACCGACAACCTTATAGTGTTTATAGAGGCGCATATCATGTGTACAATCAACATCTTTCACGTCATAAACACGCATACATTTGTATGTACTCTACTGTGTGTGTGTGTATGTATATATATATATGTGTGTGTGTAAATATGAAAAGATAAGTGGGTGAGGTGTGGTGAATCCGTGTAAGGAATAATGTCCGCGTTTGATTTTTCCCGTGTTTTGACCTGCAGGTAATCATTATTCCAGAGTGGTCTTTACGTCCGTGGATGGGGAGTCTCTTTGGAATCTGAGGGCGATCAAGTCCATGTGCAATATAGACAATACAAGAGTAAGTACCGAAGAACACAAATATTTGTTTAAAACCTGATGGTGGAGTTTGTCCGCGGGTCATATCTCCGATCAGTCATTAACCCCTAAGGTGCCAGCGGCAGAAACATGGTTGAGTCTCTTTCTCACAAAGATAAAACTACTGATTGGTCCATTAAACTTGTAGACATTTTACAAAGTGTTTTTTGTTGTATTTCTCTGTTCTCCTGGTTAAAATTTTATTTCTAAGGTTGTCTCTTAATTGAAATAGAAAAATTACAAATACTGGCCCACCCTCTCGGAGGGAGAAGCGTCCCCCTGTTCTCAAAGGGTTAAACAAGGCTTTCCGAAAACCAGGAATTCGGTCAAAAAGATGCTGCTTAAGTTTTCTGTGATTTTTTTATTATTATTATTTATTTATTTATTTTTTTTGTGTGTGTTTCCCAGTTTGGATATTTAGATTCTTAGCTGAAAAAAATAGATTTTCTACAACTTTGTCCAAGCCTGCCATTGTACTTTTTTTCCTTTTTATATATTAGAAGTAGCACTAACTTTTAAAATTACTTTTACAATTCTCTGAGTTTTGAAGTTAGACGCTGTCTTCTTTCGGAAATTGCTTTGGGCCGACCACGTTCACTAATACACTTTTACAAGCGCCCCCCCCCCCGGTACGGAAAGGGTTAACACGGTGTTAGGAGTCACGTCCGGTTACTCGGCGAGGATGACTCCCGCGGAAGGAGTGCGTCTCGTTTCACCGCAGGCCTTCCTTGTTAGGGGTTGTATATTAAAGGTAATTGCGGTGCGCTCGCTAATGGAACTCAGATGTCCGAAGATTGTTGAAGGACACCCAGCCAATTAAACGTGAAATACAAACTGCTCGGGCGTTTTAGTTATGGTTCACGAAAAAGCAATAAAAACGGCCTCACTAAAGCGCGCCCGTTAACGGATAACCGCTGCCTTCTAAAACGTCGCTGGATTTATCTTAATACCTCGTGTTTGCCGATTCTAACGTATAATTTTATCCTAAACATAAGAGGAGGAAGGGGGAAGGGATTGGAACCTTGGCCAAAAAAACCAGTAAAGGTATAATACCAAAAGGAAAAGAGAAGTTCCGTTAATAGTTTACCATTTCTGTATAGTAATGGACAGTAATATACGTAGCCGCGGGCGTTCCGCGCGTGCACAATACCTCCGCAGGCAGTCGCACGACTCTCCCCGTGATCGTGCCACCCCCGTCTCCCTCTTTTTGTCTCATCCCCAACCCCCTTTGCCCGTGAGGCATCACCTGCCTTTAATTTAATAACACCCCCCCACATTCACAAACAGTATTGGCCTGAATATAGAGTATTTTTTACTGTAAATCCAGTTTTTAATTTTTAATGCATCTAGCGTTGGAGCGGCTTGTGTTAAGGAAATCTATAGGATAAAACCATACGTTGTCTTCGTGCCTGTTTAACTCTAGCAGTGCTCCAAAGACCTCGTTTGCCAGTCTTCAGGGCGGTCGCGTCATAATTATTGGTTTATGTTAGGGAGATGGGTGATGATGTCATAATCCTAGTTGTAGAGGAAGTGGAGGAGACTTTAATGAGGTAGCCCGTTGCTTGTTTACCCCACTATCCCTCTATCAGAGACCCCCGGAGGTAATTTGCGACACTGCTTAGGTATCTGCCTCTGAGGAATAAATCATACAGTCTCGGTAAGGAGAAAGGAAGATCAGGCGTTTATAATCGCGTTGATTAACATGAAAATTCTCAAAGGACCCACAAAATTATACGCCAAGACAGGTGTGTCTGGAAACAGAGAATTGAACTATTTTTTCAGGTTGGAGGGTAACAAACACCACAGAGTTGTGTATATATTTATATTTTTCTTTGTTTTTTCCCTCGTTGTAGATCAGATCTCACCCGCAGTTTGCCGACTTGTGTCAGAGAGCCACTGCCGACTCCTGTTGCCCCAGCTGGACTCTCGGAAATTACATTGCGATCCTCAATAACAGATCGTCGTGTCAGAAGATTGTAGAGCGGGACGTCTCCCACACGCTGAAGCTCGTTCGTACGTGTGCCAAATACTATCACAACGGCACGCTGGGGCCGGACTGCTGGGACATGGCGGCCAAGAGGAAGGACCAGCTGAAGTGTACGAACGTGCCTCGTAAATGCACCAAGTATAACGCCGTTTACCAGATTCTCCACTACTTAGTAGATAAAGACTTTATAGGCCCAAAGGCTGCTGACAACGTGATACCAGCTCTGAAGCACAGCATGCTTTTCTCCCCGACTGAAAAGGGGGAATCTATGATGAACGTGTATCTGGATCATTTTGAGAACTGGAACTGCTCCGATGGTATAACCACCATCACGGGAATCGAGTTTGGAATCAAACACAGTTTATTTCAAGACTATCTCTTAATGGATACCGTGTATCCGGCCATCGCCATTGTAATCGTTCTGCTGGTCATGTGCGTGTATACCAGGTCGATGTTTATTACGCTAATGACCATGTTCGCCATCATTAGTTCGTTGATTGTATCGTATTTTCTCTATCGTGTGGTATTTAACTTTGAGTTTTTCCCCTTCATGAACCTCACTGCACTGATAATCCTCGTCGGAATCGGGGCGGATGACGCCTTCGTCTTGTGCGACGTGTGGAACTACACGAAGTTCGACAAACCTCACGCGGAAACGTCCGAGACGGTCAGCGTCACCCTACAACATGCTGCTCTCTCCATGTTCGTCACCAGCTTCACCACCGCTGCTGCCTTTTATGCAAATTACGTCAGTAATATCACCGCGATCAGGTGTTTTGGCGTCTATGCCGGCACCGCCATATTGGTTAATTATTTGTTGATGGTCACCTGGCTGCCCGCTGTAGTAGTTCTACACGAGCGATATCTTCAAAACATATTCGGTTGCTTTAACAAGACCCAGCAGCAACACTTCGATAAGACCAACTGCTGGGGCGTAATGTGCCAGAAAGTGCGCAAGCTTCTCTTTGCAATTTCCGAAGCCTCGAGGATATTCTTTGAGAAAGTTTTGCCGTGCATCGTCATAAAATTCCGATACGTTTGGGTGTTTTGGTTCCTGTCCATAACGATCGGCGGAGCGTATATCGTTTGCGTCAATCCAAAGATGAAACTCCCTTCGCTGGAGCTTTCGGAGTTCCAGGTTTTCAGGTCCTCTCACCCCTTCGAACGTTACGACTCGGAATACAAGAAGATCTTCATGTTCGAGCGTGTTCACCACGGGGAAGAACTTCACATGCCCATTACTATAGTCTGGGGGGTGTCACCGGAAGACAACGGGGATCCGCTTAATCCGAAAAGCAAAGGCAAACTCAAGTTAGACAGCAGCTTTAATATTGCCAGCCCGGCGTCGCAAAGGTGGCTCTTGCATTTCTGCCAAAAGTTGAAAAACCAAACTTTTTTTTACCAAACCGACGAGCAGGACTTCACCAGCTGTTTTATCGAGACATTTAAACAATGGATGGAAAACCAAGACTGCGACGAACCTTCCCTGTACCCCTGTTGCAGCCAGTCAGGCTTTCCGTACAAACAAGATGTTTTCGAGCTCTGCATCAAAAGGGCCATTATGGAGCTCGAAAGAAGCACCGGTTATCACTTGGACAGCAAAACCCCGGGTCCGAGGTTCGACATCAACGACACGATCCGGGCTGTGGTCCTCGAATTTCAAAGCACCTACCTTTTCACCCTGGCCTACGAAAAGATGCACCAGTTCTATAAGGAGGTCGACGCGTGGATTACCAACGAGCTTCAGTTTGCTCCCGAAGGCCTTAGCAATGGATGGTTTGTAAGCAACCTGGAATTCTATGACCTTCAGGACAGTCTTTCTGACGGGACCCTCATTGCCATGGGATTGTCGGTTGCCGTCGCGTTTAGCGTTATGCTCATTACCACTTGGAACATAATTATAAGTCTCTACGCCATCGTTTCGATAGCCGGTACCATATTCGTAACGGTCGGCTCTCTTGTCCTTCTCGGGTGGGAGTTAAACGTTTTAGAATCGGTCACTATATCTGTGGCTGTGGGCTTGTCTGTGGATTTTGCCGTGCACTATGGTGTTGCCTATCGCCTCGCGCCAGAGCCAGACCGAGAAGGAAAAGTGGTCTTTTCTCTGAGCCGTATGGGATCTGCCATCGCCATGGCCGCTCTAACCACCTTTGTGGCAGGAGCGATGATGATGCCCTCCACGGTTCTTGCTTACACCCAACTGGGCACCTTCATGATGTTGATTATGTGCATCAGCTGGGCTTTTGCCACCTTCTTTTTCCAATGTATGTGCAGGTGCCTCGGCCCACAGGGGACCTGCGGCCAGATACCGCTGCCGAAAAGACTACAATTCAAAGCCTTTTCTCAGGCGTTGTCATCAAGCGCTACAGAAAGAGGGCAGAACAAAACCAACCACTCTAAATACCAGCTGGATGCGAGGGGGGCAAAAAACGAAGTTGAACATGAGCATTACGAATTGGAGCCTTTGGCGTCTCATAACAGTAGCACCTCCTAACACTGACTTTATATAAAAAGACATTGAAAGCACCTGCACCTCCGTGTCACGAAGTACACCCGTTTACACACGCTTATACCTGTGGACCGACCGAAATCCCCGCTCAACGCTTTCCAAGGTAAACCTGGACAAGATCGAGCCACCTGTATTTCCGAGTAATGTCCGTGTCCAGCCTGTACTGCCCTGACATGTTAAGCGTATTTTATTTTGTTTACGGCGGCTGTTAATACTGTGTAACGTTTTACCGAATGTCATACGGTCCGATTCACCTGCTTACAGAATGAGATCTTTCATTGATCCGCCACGAGGAACCCTCTTCATTCATCGTTTGCCACACAGCCTCCATAGCACGGACTAAAATGGCATAAAACGTATTTATCAACTTAATATTTGCCAAATTGCTGAACAAAACCGTTTCTTTTTTCAGTACAAAAACTAATTTGCACCTAAAAAGTCAGGACTGCACAGCATTATATCAAGCGATATGGGTGATACAAGATTATTAACAAATAATCAAAAAGCACTTCTGTACTATAATAAGTGACCTGTGTTCTAATTGATTTATTATGAAAAACCAAAATGAGAACTTTAACGCTAAACCGTACTCGCCGGAAGCCTGTGAGTGGACGGCGCCGCCTAGTGGTGTGACTGATGGTTACGTGCAATTGATTGCATTGTTCTATGCCAAACGTGGAAGCCAATGTGCCTGCTGTATTAAGAGGTTTAGATCTATTAAATAAAAAACGTATGCCGATCAAATGGTATGTCGTTAGTCGTTAATGTTGTTAGTGTGTGCAGAAGGGCATCAGAAAGTCAGTGATTTGGGGTTGATGCCCGCGTCGGGCTTCGTTCTTCTTCAGAAAGTGACACAGTCTGGGTATTGTTTATTCTGCCGTTTTTAAAGCCAAATACATTGATGACCAGCAAATCATTTGTAAACATTTAAACCGAAATTCCCGGCGGATGTGTCCGAATTCCACCTGAAGACGTGCCGGCTTAGTCACCCAATTCTACTTTGCTTTCCTTCATCACCATAAAATGCCCTTTTTTAGGAATTGCATTTTTTAACACTTAAGGGAGCGCATGAAGAACTTTTTTATTTGTTTCGCTAGCAATAGGTGGTGGGTCAGATGCAAAATTCTGAATTAGACTTTTCGGTGAGCAGTAGAAACTATCTTAAATCCGATGCTGGATCCTTTAGCTGAACTCACCACCCCGGCGGATATTTCACGCTAAAAATCATATAAATCATATACAAAAATGGGAGCGCGCAACCTGAAAACATAAAAGGCATAAACATTCAGATTCCCGGGTTTTTAAAGATATTCACTGAATTCGTGATTTGTTTTAAATATTTCAGTTTTGTAATTTGTGGAATATGATGGTGAATGGCTCACTAAGTGATTCTTGCCACCAGGAAACAAAATGTTACGCGTCTAATTAATTTACTTAGAGGTATTATGCGCCCCCTTCCTCTAGCATGACGAAACAACCCCTCCACCTCGCTTTGTGTCTCTTGGTAGCTGAGAAGCAATAATTGACCTAAAAAAGTCATTTTCTTTTTTCTTTTTCAATGTTGGTTTCTGTCCCATTGAGCTCAGAGAACTGAAAACGAGGGTCACCCATTGCTAGGAGCGAAACGAAAAGGATGCAGTCACCAGACCGGCACTTTATAAATAAATGTAATAATAATAATATTCTAGAAGCACCAGAGATCCAACATTTTTCCCCTTTTATAGTTCAAATCGGGAGATAAGACACCGGAGTCACTCGGTACCGTCCAGGGGGCATCGGGCTGTAAAATCCGACCTTCTATTAGGATTATGAAATGCAGCATTATTGGAAATAACTCAGGAGGTAGGTATGGGGAATAGACATCTAGACACTCACATTTCTTATGCATATACAGTACCGTGCAAAGGTTTGGGGTCACTCACCTGTTTTCATGGAGAACAAGGACATTTCTGGCTGTAACATAATTACAAAAAGGGTTTCTAATCATCAATTAGCTTTTTAAACTTATTCTTGGATCAGCTAACACAACGTGCCATTGGAGCACAGGAGTGATGGGAGTGATAAACGGCCATTGGGACACAGGAGTGATGGGAGTGATAAAGGGCCATTGGAACCCAGGAGTGATGAGAGTGATAAAGGGCCATTGGGACACAGGAGTGATGGGAGTGATAAAGGGCCATTGGGACACAGGAGTGATAAAGGGCCATTGGAACACAGGAGTGATGGGAGTGATAAAGGGTCTCTGTACGCCTATGAAGACCTTCCATTAAAAATCAGCCATTTCCCGCTACAATAGTCATTTACAACATTAACCCCGTCTGTGCTGCATTTCTCATCCATTTCATGTTATTTTTATGGATAAAATAACAAGGACATTTTTAAATTACCCCAAACTTTTAGCATATATTTGAATACATATTTTCATTTTGTTTTACATTTAGATTAAATTAAACTTATTTTGCTGATACTGACCCTTTAACCTACTGTGTTTGTCACACAAGCACTATTCCCTGCTACGGAAGTGTGGCTCAATGTGTGACCCGTTGTTAAGTCAGCTCACGTTCCGATACGTTCTACAGAACAAGAACGGTAATCGTTGTTACATCGTGTTACGTAGCTTGAGGAGTCTGACGGTCTCTTGTGAGCCGTCCCGCAATCCTTGTATTATTTCTGTTAAATAAGCTATTCAATGAGGGGTAGACACACGTGGTATCGTTAAGAGGCCTTGGGACCTGTTATTAGCCAAAAGTAAACACTCCGGTTTCCAGACAGATGTTCATCTAGAGCCGCATTGTTTAGCATTGAAGAAAAATGGGGTTTATCTCATGTAGTTCTATGAGCTGATTATTTATGGCAGCGGCACTAAAGTCTTAATATCTAAAAGTCCAATTCCTCGTTTACCTAAATATCCCTCTAAGACACTGTCTGGGTCCCCACGGGCGGTATAAGGAGTCAGGGTGCTTCTCAAGTACATTGGCTAAAATAACAGAGACAAAACTCATACAAATGGCTAATATGCAGCTCCACAGACACGGCAACAAAAACAAACTTTTACTGTAATTCTCGTAACACATTTTTAATGCCACGACGAACAGGAGATTGAATATCTTAGGTTTGAAAATTGGGACTGCCCTGCAAAATCCAGGATGGTTGGGCTGTACAGTGTAGGCCTGCATAAGTAGTTTGGTCATCACGCAGTACTCGGTACTCTCAAATGAACAAATTATCGTTTCAGACAGATGCTTCTTACCCCAATTTTCATTTACACACAAGAGGTGGGGAAGTCCAAGTGGCCAGCGACTAAATAAAAGCAGTTTGAACATTTATTGAAAAGGCTTTTTTTTAATATGGAAATCTAGAAAATTGCAACCTTCTCCTTTCCATCTCAAACCAATGAGAAATGGGACAACTCATTAAAATAATTCATGGCTTTTCCATGCAGGATGGGAACATTTATATGTAGTATCTAAATTCACCAAACATTAACATCCTGGTTATTTTATATAATAGATACAAAGATGCCCCATCAATAAATTAAAAGGAATCCACTAGGGTATTTACGTCCATAAAGCAGTAAAGCGGAAGAGTCATCATTGTGACCTCACTATGTGAGCAGTGAATTGTGACATCACTACCACTGTAAAGCTGGAGAACGTTCACCTGCTCTCTCAGTGTAGTTGGGCGCCCGGCACTTGTAAGCAGCTATTCGTAGCAGACTTGAAGTGTTGTTACCAACAACATCAGAGATTGTTGAGATTTAAAAGGAGAACCTTTTAAAAGGAGAGTTATGGGGGACTGCTGTCTACTCCATGGACTGAGGTGGATTGTAGGGAGATGCTGCCCCAGAAAACTGTGCAAGTTTTTCAATAGACTGAAAACAGCTTTTACTAACACCGCAAAAAGGAGTAAGGATCAGAACAAAGAGCACTTGGCCAGTAGAGTCCCTGTCCTCAAAGAGAAGGAGAGTAGCAATACTCAGGAAGAAAGAGGGAGAGCGAGGAAGAGGACCAAACGTACTCCTAAAGAGAGGGAGGAGAGCAGCCTGCGTGTGAGGGCAAAGGACACAACAAAACGCCCCAGAACCAGCACAGGCAGCTCCGAACATGAGAAGAAGCGGTGTAGATACAGCGAGAAAAGCAGCCAGAATCTGAGGCAGCAGAAAGAAAGAGCAGAGGAACGTCTGGAGGAGCGCAGGAGGGGAAAGGTTCCCATGAAAAGACGCAGGAGTATGGAGGAACGCAGTCTTACTGCGAAAAGATTTCGGAGCCTTCTCCCCATGACGCTCTCCGGCTTCACCTTCCACTCAGAGCTGGGAGAAGGATCGTTTGGAAAGGTCATGCTGGCTTCTGTACCTAGAAGAGATTCCATGGTAGCGGTCAAAGCCATCCGCAAGAAAGCCATAAACCCCCAAGACTTACTTAAAGAGAGGAGGATCCTGGAGATGGCTCGAGACAGCCCGTTCCTGTGTCACGGATATGCAGCATTCCAAACCGAGACCTGCGTATCATTTGTGATGGAGTATATGGCTGGTGGAAGCCTTCAGTCATATATGAAGAGGGTGGGCTGCCTCGCCGAGGCCACAGCTGCATTTTATTCAGCTGAAATCATCTGTGGCATCCAGTTCCTCCACTCTCGGGGCGTTATACATCGAGACCTGAAGCCGGACAACATCTTGCTTGACGGAGAGGGCCATGCGAAGATCTGCGATTTCGGTCTTGTTGCAGAAGGTATTTTTGGAACAGCAGAAGCAGAAGGAGAATGTGGAACGTTCCTGTACATGGCCCCGGAAATACATATGAACAAAACATACGGTGTTGCTGTGGACTGGTGGTCCTTTGGGGTAATTCTATTCCAGATGCTTAACGGGTCTTTACCATTCTTTATAATCTATTCCATTCTACATGAAAGACCTCGGTATGTCAATCAGCTCTCTGAAGAAGCTGGTGACATCTTGAAGCATCTTTTGAGGAAAGATCCTCAGTATCGCCTCTCGACCGCAGGATGTATTAGGCGGCATCCATTCTTCCAGAACATTGGGTGGGAGGATATAGAGAGCCGCCGTTCAACTCCCCCGTACCAGCCACCAACACCAAATCTCTGCTTGCAGGAGATTCCATTAGTTTTGGACACCACAGAGGACTCTTCATGTGACATGTCCTCTGCATCTTGCACGTCCTCTTCATCGGGCAGCCAGAGTCTCTCTGGCTTTTCCTTTGTCACCCCAGACTGGATGGCCTGAAGGATGGACGGAGCCCTGGCCAAGTGTATCAAGATCGGTGGTTTCCAATTAACATCATAAAATCAGAATAAATTTGAGAAACACCTACATTTTTTCTGTTATTGTTTCCTTCATGTTGTATAACTACAGGTACCATTGTTCACAGATCGCTCTACATGGCTATGACCTCACAACAGAGCTTCTGCTTTTAAGACGTCATACACAGATTGTGTATTGTAATTTATGGAGAGAGGAATGTCCCAAATAAAACTGAATTTTATGTAATCCACTTTATGCGGCCCCAACGTAAATTCATGTGATGTGATATACACTATAATTCTTCATTTCTAGAGATTTCTATTTTTTCCTAATTATCAAATTATGGATTTTTAAATTACATCCACTCGACATGAATGTCATTGCCCTGAAAGCCGTGCCAGCCAGTAACAATGTACTTTCAACCTTATTAAATCACAACCTCTGGCCGTTGCACTTTACACCAATAGCTTACAATCGCCAAACAGAATTAACACGGCTCATCGTTAGCAGTTATCCTTAATCTCTGCCCAGTCTATAAAACAGGAATATTACGGGGCTGGGCTTATATATATATATATATATATATATATATATATTATATATATATATATATATATATATATATAATTGGACAGGGGTATATTTTCTTTTTAACCACAATTTTAATTCTCCTAATTATAATTTAAATTACAAAAATTCATCTTTATTCTTAACCTAGAGGGTCCGTTTTCAACACTGAAAAAAAGCACATACCTGGTTTCTGATATTCTATTGAATGAAATAATTTCTCGCCATTAGTTCCCGAGACCATTCCGTATCGCTGTATCTGGATCCCAGCTCCCATTCGACGTCCTGCTACCTTACATAGTTACATAGTTACACAGGCTGAAAAAAGACATGCGTCCATCAAGTTCAGCCTTTCCCATATTTACCTTCTGGAGGTATTCCCCGCTGTTGGCATGTAAAAGGACGTTAGATATTATTTATTATTATTATAAGAGGAAATATAAAGCATTTCTTTCTTTATAGCTTCACAGCAGAACACACAGCAAATTTGAATGGTCTTCTAAAACAGTTAAGATACATTTGTTTAGTGGATCAGCCGCCCATAGTTACCCCGGGATGATCTACTACATTTTGCAGCGGTATATTCTATTGAATAAAACCCAGATTGGTGGGAATTTCAGGTCTCCTAGTCTAGAAACTGGTCTATTTGCAATTTGGTACCCAAGTCCAATCAGTTTATAGCCAGTGGAAGATGTTGGGTGAATTCACAGCACTTTACACTTTTCCCGAGTTATGTCCTCACTGATTTCAGCTGAGACTCAGGAGTTAAACTTACAAAAAAACAAAAACTGTAGCTAGAGATAAATAGCTGAATTTGGTGACCCTCTCAGTAATGACCGTGGCAGTGTTTCACATGTTGGAGGACCCTGCCAAATCATGCCCAATGGTTTGGCTTCAGTTGTCCCAATTCTTGCCTTTCCACAGAAAAAGAAACACATCTTCCACATAGAATATTTGGAAATGAACCCGGTGATGTATTAAACATCCTAAAATCACAGACTAAGATCTACTGAATCTCTATAATAAGACAGACTTGGGTAACTGTGAGTAATTCAGTAATGTCATCGCATTGCAAAATTAAAAAAAAAAAACATGTAAACATAATTTTCCACCTTCCAGTTCCAAAAAATATAAAAAAATGAAAATTAAAAAAAGATATATATGAATTATTCTTATCAGCAAGTCCTAAAAATAGCGCTATATTTTCAAATAATTCTTGCATTAAATAATTCTCACATATTGGGGTGTTGTGTGACAGCGACATAAATCAGGAGGTCTAAATGCATTCCTAAAGTACAACGTGTGTGGGAAAAATACACACAAAAAATACTACTGCAAATTTTGACAAAAGGCTGCTGGTAGATTTAGTATATGGAAAGAGTTAAAATACCAGCATTTGAAATACCCTGGGGTGTCTAGTCTTCAAAGATATATAGTTTGATGGTGTAAATTGCATTGGACGACTTCAAACATACCTGAAATAGCACATGGGGGTAGGATTACCAGATTTGGAAAAAATGAATTTGAAATAGCATGCTTGTACTTATTGCCCCATAACGTGCAGAAAAAAAAGCCAAAAAAAAAAAAAAACATAAAAAACTTTAACTTAGGACAAATAGAAGAATCTATTTAGCAGTTTTTTTTCATTAGCTTTCATAGATGAGTAAAAGATTTTTCAATTTTTCACTATATTTTATACTATAAAAAAACAAAATATAACTTGCGTGGGTTCAGTAAATGAGATAAATACGAGCGCCGCAGAAATGTTACAACAGCCATTGACACACAGTGTTAAATTATTATTGCAACTTTCTAGCATTCAAAGTTTTAATTAAAAGAAAACATTTATTAAAAGAAAATCAAAATGTCTCTCTCTGTCGTTCACAGCATCGAAAAACTCAATCCTTGTATTTTCTCATTTGAGCGATCAGAATTGGTAATTAAGACATATAGATGCCCTCCATCCCTTGACTTTAAGAAGTAAGGGGGTCCATCTGGCAGCCCGCAGTCCGGGCTGCTATACCCAGATCTCGGCGTGATCCTCTGTACAGTCACATGCGGTCTCTTCTAGACAGCTGGCTGCAGGTTGTTGTAACCCTTACGTGCTGTGAAACGAGTTGGGGGTCTGCCTCTGGTCTCCCTGGTTGAAGTGTCTGCTGTGTTATAGGATCGTCACCTAAATGTGACTAAAGCCAAACAATTGACCAAGTCCATGATGGAGAGGGCATGTGTCCAGATCGCCGGCACTCAAAGGGTTACACCAGCTCCAGACGTAGTATCTCCTGTTGACCTCCACCGTCACCAGATCACCAGGTCACCCACTATTGCTCTAAAGCACCTTTTTTCTATCAATTTCCTTTTTAGAATGTTGGTATTTGGCTCAGTATTTGGCTGAGTTGGCTTAAATTCCCGTTTTTCTGTTGGCGTCCATGAAACCGTAATTATAGTTTTTTTCACCCAAAGGAACACAGAAGACCGTGGAAGCTCGAGTTACACCTGCAGATGAAACAGCTCTTCTACCTACTGAATTTAACTCTTTCATAACTGAATCATACCCTCCCCCCCCCAACATTTCAGATGCCCAAGGTGGGACACCTTTATAGGGGACCAGGCAAGAATAGAGACAGGGTCAGGTCGGGATCATGTATTTACCATACCACTACTAGGATATGATGTCATATCCCGGCACACGGTTTCGTTGTGCTGTAACAAGGTCACGTGGGAGCTGCAACGTGCGCTGAAAGCGTTGGCGTCTCTCACTTTATCACAGTTCGTTGGGATGATCCGAGGAGAACATCTCGAGGTGGCCGTGTGGGAGCAATAAGGATGCAGACCTGCGTTTGGGAGCATTAGCAGAAACTGGGACTGTCCTGCAAAAACCAGTACACTTGGGAGGTATAGCATATGTTGTATGTCATGAAATAAATGTAGCGTATTATTTGTGCTTCTGTATTATCGTTATACGCTGTCGGTTCGCTCCGCATCCTGTTTTTCTGGATACCGTCTCGGTTCGATATGCTTCCTTCCTGGCCTCTCTCTCATGGATCAGCGCCTGAACGTCATCTGAGATCCGTTGGGCTTTATCCTGCCGCTCATCACTAGCGATCGAGTCAATTTATACGGAAAGCATAAACATCCCGAGCTTTGGGTCACGCAGATAACGCTTTTCGTTAATGATCCAGAGCTCGGCTTGGAGTGTTTTGCTGATGGAGCGTGCGCATTAATGTGTGGGACTCGTATAGTGCCGGATCGGCTGTTAAAAGGGCCACTCCGGGGCTATTTTATGGAAAAACCATATGCAATTTACAATTCCACAAACCGGCAAAAAGACAACCTATTTGCTGGTGGGCGGCTGCTGATTCGGGGGCAGGGACAAAATGCCAAGTGACCCGGACTGCTAGCCCAACAATCTGCTCAGGCAGGGGAGTGCGGCAAACTGTGTCTCTCTACACGGGGACAAAAGTCTTTATGACAAAGTTCCATTTGCGCAGAGACTTCCGTAAGTCTTTGTGGTTTATTCTTCTTGGAACCCCATGCCCAGCCTCATAGTTGGGACCCTCTTGGTTCTGGCTACCCAAAGCCCCCCCTGGCCGGCAAGGGGTCCCACTGCTAAAAAGTACATTTCCACAAAGCTAAGGGGGAACCGGAAGCTGCAGGTATACGGAGACAGCGCAGTCTTCATCCTGCGTACAGCCTGCTATATCCCTCTACCCGCACCCTGCCAGCGCTCAGCCCGCATCTCCGTGTATTTACACAACGCAAAACTATTCCTGTTTCTAGTTGGCATTTTACATACACATAGGAACTTAGAAAACAGAGAATCTGCTGGCAGATCGGCCCCATTCGGCCCCTTTCGGTCTGCCGTTTATCCTGCTGTAAAGACTCAAACCTTTAATCAGTTGTTTGTCTCGTCATAGAGTCAGGAGACGTATCCCTATCCCATGCATGTTTAAATTCCCCTCGCTGTATTAACCTCTACCACTTCTGCTGGGAGGCTGTTTCATTTATCTACCACCTTCTCAGTAAAGTAACGCTTCCTTTACCTCTAAGCCTCTGACCCTCTAGTTTTACAGTAGACTATGGCCTCTTATTCTAAAACTTCTTCTCCTTTTAAATACACTTCCCTCCTGCACTTTGTCAGGTCTACTTGGCAGGACATTTAGGTGGGTATGGGACTGTGTAGACAACGTCAGGACAGCTGGCGGTGTGGATGCCCAAAGGTTCAAGGTCCTAAATTAAATGAGCTGTAAATGTAGCCTCCTTTCCCCAAAAAAGGCTTTATTTTCTGATTTTACAGCCCAGGACTCAGCGTTCGGTCAAATACTGACCCCTAGTGGCAGGAAGCGAGTGGTGCAGCATTTAAAGTGACAGGGTCCTTAATAAAGGCTCTTTAAATGTTCAGATCCACGTAATTGGACCCGCAGCAGTTACTCCATCATCGGGGTCACAGAGGGGCCAGTTTGGGGTATTTATCCTTTTTTGTGCTCTACACACCATGCTGTCATGATGGCAGTTTGCTGATTCTACTAACTGGTGTTACCCAGAGTGTATGTGTGTTTGGTTAGGGGGTTATACTCTGGTTTCACTGGGTTTTAACCCCCACAATGACGTCTTGTAGCCCTTTGACCCCTCTCTCAAGCTCATTTCGGGATGTAGATGACACTTTGTAGTGTTGATGTGGCTTTTAATGGAGGCAAAACCTCGTTTAGAAGCACTACCAGGGACTACAATATATATATATATATATATATATATATATATATATATATATATATATATATATATATATATATATATATATATATATATATATATATATATATACGTTAACATTATATATACATTTTTCCTTTGGGCTATACCGGTCTATGCATTGTCTATCATGCAGTAATGTATATCGTGATATTAATATGACGTTTAAATGGACTCCTCACTTTTGCTTTAAATTGTATTTATGAATAAAGTACAGCGCCGCGGAATATGATGGCGCTATATAAAACTATAAATACTGATAAAGCAACTTTATGATGTAATGAAGTGTGTTGGTGCAGCGTCAACAGTTCGTAGTGTTCAGTAGCTGAATGGAAAGGGGAGGAGATACATGTGACGAGGTGGCCGAGTGGTTAAGGCGATGGACTGCTAATCCATTGTGCTCTGCACGCGTGGGTTCGAATCCCATCCTCGTCGGCTGGTCTTTTTCATCACGCTTTCTATTTATTGAAACTTAATACACGGATTATGTAAAGTAACATCTGTGTAATACACAGAACAGCCTACATTTATGTTACAAACCGGTTAATATTCAGTCTAATCAATTCGGACTGTTTTATTTGTTGCTATGAGGTGTTGTGATGTTTTTGTCATTATTAAACAATGGAAATAAAAAGATTCTCCAAATCGTAGAGATTGTACTTTTTTACCTTTTTAAATAACATAAGTCTAAGTTACTATCTCGGTTTAGGGGGTGAGTTATGATAACAATGCTATCGATGCCAGAATCTATTACACTGCAGAAAAACTGCAGAAAAAAAGAGAGATAGTGTTTACACGCCCACTTTCCAACATTATAAATGTAATAGTGTTAGTGTTTAAGGTGTTAGTGTGCGTGTGCGTATGGTGTTGAGTGTGTGTCAAGGTATGGTTTAAGGGGTCCGCCTAAGGTTAGTAGCCCCTGGGAGAGTGGTAGAGAGCTAATGTGCACACGGGATGAGGGAGAATGTTGCACGTGTAACCGAATATGTAAGTTATGTGGGTATATGTGTGAAAAACAAAATACTGTCTGCGCTTCTCACCCTAATAAAGTTGGCAACAAATATAAAAACATAATATAAATGAGAGGTTTTGGTTATATGAATTGTCCAAAGCATAATTAAGCTCACCCGCCACGTCAAGGCACACTCTCAATAGGGTGAGATCCTACTCTCACCTCCTACATAGTGGGCACACAAAGCAGTTTATACTGCCACCAAAACCTTATTAATGTGTTAGGGGAGGTGCAATTAAACCTCCTCCCATTTAAATATATATATATATATGTGGTGGTATATGTGTGAGCAGATAATTTAGTAGATAGCCGGAAAAAAACAAAGCTATAAAGAATGAATAATTGAAACATGAGTAAAGAAGGACCAGCTACATGATGCAATCCGTTCTTGTCTGCCACCACTATTTATATATTTGGACCCAGACTGGCCATAAGACACACAAATATCTGGTGGGCCACTGGCATACATGGGACCTCTCTGGTTCCGGCTACCTGGAGTCCCCCTTGCAGTATGTGGGTAGGTGGTCCTGCTTGCACCCACGCCATTGTTGGAGGGGAAGCACGACCTGGAGTTTCCCCAAAGTGACCCGGAGACCAGGAGAATCTAAATCTGCTGCTCCAGTGGCTGGGTATGGCTGGCCACGGGCTACACACGTAAAAGCATTGCGTGTGGCCGTGTATAACCAGCCATCAGCTGTGCCTACATCATCATTAAAGTGCCAGGGCCACCTTGTGGTTGCCAATCTGGCCCTGTATGTGCTAAAGTATGAGAATCCCTGTGCATCAGTGTCTGTGTATGGTAATAGACAATATGGGTGAAAGGGTTAATGTGTTAATGTATGGGATACACTGTGAGTATATGGCGAAGGAATGAAGGTAATTCAAAAACAAAGTGAAAGTAAATGTAAGAAAGTGAAATAAATGAATATATGAGAAAATATACATGATTTAACATATTTTTAAATGAGATCCATAGAAAATAGTTCCTATTGTCCCTTTAAAAGAGGCTCGTTGCTGCGTTGCATGTTGTTTGCTTAGTAGACGTGCCCCGCTGTCATGTGGCTGTAGATCCTGCATACGTGTGCTCGGATCTCTGATAACACGGCTTGGATTACAGGCCAACCCTGCGACAACAGCCCAGGAATGAGCTTTATCTGAAGCTTAATGATCAGTACAAAGTGTTTAGAGGGCAAACAATGGAAGAAAGTAATACACATCTTACGTAAAGTGTTATTTTTTAGTTCTGTGGTTCCCAAGTTGCCATCCAGTCTGTGATTATTGAAGCTGTGAGCCCCCTTTGGCCCTGTTCTCCCTAACGCTTATGGTCTCCACAGGTCTGAGATACCAGGAGGGCTGGGAAGTGTAAGGGAGAACGGTAAGCAGCGACATGGCGGAGCCTGGGGCGGGAGACCCGCTTTCCCCTAACCAAGGGTGGCTCTGTCAACAACCACAGTTGGCAAACGGAAGGTTGAGGTGTTACGTGGGTTCATTCTGAGACCGGGAACAACACAGCCCGAAAAAAAGTTTATTTGAACAAAAAAATACCCTATACATCCATATGGCTAAAATTATATAGTAGAGAATCACTAGAAATATTAACAAATTATACCGATACGAACACGGGTGTAACACTGCGGGGTATTAACCATACAAAACCATTTCTTTTGTGTTAATTGTAATTCCACACATTGCCACCAGGGTGTACAACGTTACAAGGACTGAAAGTCCACTTAATGAGCTGTATGTTATTTAAGGGTACTAACGTTTGTATTTAATACATAGTTTTGTGAATATGTTGCTATTGAATGTTTCTTGCTGTGTTAATGTTAAAGGTATAAGTGGGCAGAGGATGATGCTTACCAGGGGTGGGCTTCCCCCCCAGAGACAGGGCGGTTATTGACTCTCCCGGGCTGGTCCAAAATTCTTTACAAAGGTCCAGATCAGTTCAGCCCTTTGTGAACAATTTCATACTGGCCTAGGGAAGCAGGAACGCAGCAGGGTGACAAGTGGGTGTGTGTATGTTACAGTGAGAGCATATGTATAAGTGTGTGCATAAGCATGAATGTGTAAGTGTTAGCATGAATGTGTATGTTTAAGTGTGCGTGACCATGAATGTGTGTGTGTAAGAGAGAGAGCATATGTTAGCGTGAGTGTGTAAGTGTTAAAGTTTATGTAAATGTGAGAGTGTGTGTGCCAGTGTGTATGTGGGGCACTTGACCTCCCACCTGGACCAGAAGATACCAGCCCTCTATGATACTCACCATGCTGCCTTGTAGGGTGGTGGCTAATACAGGAAAATGGGCTATTGAAGTTAAAGACATAACTGATATTGTTTAAATGCCAAACTCCGTTACAGTCAGTCTGCTGTGTGATATATGAAATATTGTATAGCGGATACGGTCTTTATACCAGCGGGTGCTATTAGAGCAGCAGCGGAAGTAGTGAGAAAAAGGCCCTGGTGCAAGGAAACTTGTAGCCCCTGCCACCCATTTTTTTTGCAATAAACAATTATACAAACATGCAGAAAGATAAATTAGATTAAACAAGAAATACAAATATAATTTATTTAAATAAAAAAAAAATATTTACAGTCATAAACATAAAAAACTGAACTAGACATTTTCCAGCTAAGTTATTTTGGCCGTACTTTGGAAATTCTCTTGAGATTTTCATCAGTTATCTGCTTCACCTCCCTGTAATGTACCCCCAGTCCCTGTAATGTACCCCCAGTCCCTGTAATGTACCCCAAGCCCCTGTATTATCCCCACAGACCCTCTAACGTTCCCAGACACACAGACACACTAATAACATACCCAGACACACTAATAACACACACACAGGCACTAACATACCTGTGGGCTACTACTGCTGGGTCACGCAATGCAACATTACTTGACCCCACTGAACCCCGTCTCCTCCTTGAAACGAAGTACTTTATCCCCTACTCCTTTGTGGCAGCAATTACCCTGTTGCCTGTCCTGGATCCAGCCATGCTTGTGTTGCGCATTTATGAGGGCTATGATCTCCCTCACAGTGCACTTTGAGTGGTGCGAGCCCCGGTGTCCTGCAAAAGCTGCACCCCCTATTGTTCCGCCCCTGGATCTCAGTGTTTTCTGGGGCGATGAGCAGGTGGTCATTATTTATGACATTAAATAATAACAATATGTTAAATTGTTAGCTCTTTCTAAACCTTAGCCCATGCTGGGAGAGATCGGCAAGCTTCTGTCAGTTGAGGACCATCACAAACAAAGGTCTCCCCATTGTCCATCAATCTGAACCCAACCTCGCTCTGCCGTATGCTCCCCACTCTCTCCTGGACTCCACTCACTCGGTTGCCCGAAAATAATGTAAATGTTAATCCAACATCAACAGGAGAGTAGAATGGTTGCTAGGGCTGACGTTCCCACATCTATGGTCTATGAGGTTACAACCCTATGGTGTTGACCGTCTCTCGTAATTTAGGAAGTCTATTTCTATTGCTCACGAGGCGCGCTGTCTGAAAGCTGCGTCTCTGCATTCGGCTGAAAAGCGTCTCCGGTTTGAATACTCGCGTCTGAGCTGCGAATGGCGCCATATTCCACACGCTGTGTCTGTAGAAGATGCGTTTCATCGGGAACCTCCGTCTGCCTTCTCTCCATTTCATCTTCATCACCCTCCTCTTCACTCTGCGGAGAACGTATATATGGTTCAGATCTTTGTGGCATTATCATTGCTGACCCCCCCCCCATAAAATGCAGGATTTCTCTAGGTGTTCAGATGGGGCCCCTCCATTATTAAAAACAGTGTAGGCATGCTCCCCAGGTGGGGTGGAAAAATAAAATTGAACGTGCGGCCATGTCATTTGGTGGCCACCAGCTTTAACGTGCCAGAGCCGCCTGGTCATCATATCCAAACACTTTCGCTAGTATTCCCCCCCACGGATCTGCTGGCTCTCTGCCTCGGCTCTCACCTAATGTCATTTAACCAAGTCTGACAAGATATAAAGAGCGCCATTTTGCTCTTATGTTATTGCAACTGATTTGTTGTGGATTATTTGGTTTTCCGCCATTCTTACAAAATCTCAATTCTTCTATAATTGTATAATTATAAATTGTAGCTCCCCTCTACTGACTTTTTACCAGCCCTCCCTGTTTACTTTATGCTGTATAGTTGATCGCTATAGTTTCAAGTGATTGAGGCCCAGTGCCTTAATTTATATACTCAGGCCTGGGAGCTTCCAGAGCGGCCTCCCTGGAGCTACCTGTAGAAGGAAAGGGGTGTGGTCAAGATAAAGGGGCAGGTCTATTCATAGGGGTGGGGCTAGCCCCAGATAGACTTGAAATTGGCGAGAAGTGGGCAGAAGAATCTGGGTAGCGTCTGGAGAGTAAACAGCCCCGAAGGCCCGGAAATAAACTTTTATTTCTGGAGCTTCCCAGATATGTTTCTTTATATATATTTATACAAAAAAGACATATACGTTGTATCGTTCCTGAATTATCTCATTATGGAGACTCTAGAACCCAATGTCACATGTTTACCTCATCCCATGTCCTGTGGTATTCATCAATGGCGTACTGATACTTGGGTTCATTCAGGCCGAACAGGTTAGCCAGCTTTCCACCCAGAACCTCACAGGCTACGGAAAAAAAAGAAGCGTGTGTTGGTTTTATGTCACTCAGCAGAGCACCATCACTCCCATCACTCCTTTATCACTCCCATCGCTCCTTTATCACTCCCATCGCTCCTGTGTTCCAATGGCCCTTTATCACTCCTGTGTTCCAATAACCCTTTATCACTCCCATCACTCCTGTGTTCCAATGGCCTTTTATCACTCCCATCACTCCTGTGTTCCAATGGCCCTTTATCACTCCCATCACTCCTGTGTTCCAATGGCACGTTGTGTTCGCTAATTCAAGTCTAAGTTTCATATGTTGCATTTAGTTAGAAAAATGTTAATTCAGTGGTGTGTGTGACGGCGGTTTAAAGGGACGCTGCAGCCATTGTATGCACAATTGATGCTAATAGGAGACAACAAGTTGTGTAGCAATTTCACAATTTTGTTGGCAAGTTTTCTTTTGAGTGACTTACTAAAGAAAACAGTGGTGGCCACACGGAGCATCCAGAATCGTACAAACGTTCCCCAATCCATCTTTGTCTGTAAGATAAAAGGAAACCAGTTACACCGGATCGATATGTTCCGTTACCGAGCGTCTTTGCAGATCCGCGGGGAACGGATGCAAACGTATCACAATATATGGATTTCTATTTTATTTTGATGGCTATTAGAAAAAAGTAATTTTGCGGCCAATGAGGTCACGGGTATTTAGAGGACGCATTCCCACCCATCCGCTCTCCTGATTTATGAGCAATTATACAACTTGTGATCCAAAAAATGACATATTAAGAATCCTTTTATAGAAGGAAGGTCAGGAGCTTGCGTGTGAAGGCTTTAGACGGTCTGGAGGTCCACCATGGGTAAGCTCACCCTGTCCACCTTTTGAAAGACTACCCTGTGTTCCTCCTCTTCCTCATCTTCGTCGGTGCTGTATTCTTCCATGGTTTCTCCATTAGCAAAATAGATTATCCTCCTAGGAGCTTTTTCTCGATCCGCATTTTCAAGTTCCTTCTGCGGAGGAGAATCACGTATGACCTGCTATTCCCACACCATCTGAAGTAGAGTCTTCTACCGACGGGCGCCCTAAGCAGCTGCTCACCACCTCCACCCGGCACTTTAACCGCGGACACGTCCATAATGCGTTATATGGCATAGTAACCATAGTTATGATGCACTTCGCTAAAGATTGGGGGTATTTTAGGAACATGTCCAGTATATATCTGATATGTCTGACTCGGGTCTATCCCCTTGTTGGCCCAGGATTTAACTTTCAGCGCACCTACTCTGCTATAACCAAACGCAGCATTATGGACGTCGTTCTTAGTGCTATTTTATGCCCCAAATTTTGCCTCATTCATAATATTTCAGGGAATGTTTAAGTGCCATGTGACACAAAGGCTGACGCTATTGCCATAGAAACACAGGCTTGTTAAAAGTTTTGTTTTTTTATGAAATAAAACCTTCGATGGAAAGAAGAAAATGAAGATATCTAAGTGGCGCAGCACCTTTAACTGGCCGTGATACCAACGGCGTGACAGACAGGGGACCGCAGGGGCCCTGAATCAATATTACTGCGTATCTAGTGATGACATGTAATACATCATTTTCATTAATAAATGATTGCCACTCACCAATATGATGTCACCGTCTGCCATGACAGTCACTCCAAATGATTCTAAAAAGACGGCAAAGCGAGGAGGAAAAACAAGAAAGTCAGGCTGTTAGATTACAGAAACTTTGTCTCTGAACCTCCTCCTACGGGGAGGACCAAGGCGGCAAAACAACGTGAGGCTGTAGATGACCACAATAAAGCACTGGTTTAACTGGATCGACGGGAACTGGGAATCAGCGCAATGTCCAGGATTACAAAACCACAAAAGCAAAATTAAAAAAGAATTTAAAAAAAGTTTGATAAAGTTACTTGTAATGTAAGACAGACTTTACTGAGAGGGTGGTAGATAAATGGAACAGCCTCCCAGCAGAAGTGGTAGAGGGTAATACAGTGAGGGTATTAACAAGCGGCTCCTGAGTCTAAGACAAGATCAACGACTGATTAAGGTTTAAGTCTTTACAGCAGCAGAAATGGGGGTCTAGACGGGGGCCGATCTGGTGGCAGGTTCCATGTTTCGATATACTTTATTATCCTATAATCCGTTCCGTTTAAATGTGAAGCAGTCGCAGCTTCAGAAAAGAGGTGTGAAAAAAAATAAATCTGGTTCTCCCAGGACAATTCTAATGATTGATATCGACAAACCAAAACGAGAAACGCATTATGCTTTACCCAAGAATGTGTACGTACGTACTACTGTTTACTAAAGAGTTAAAAATAACATAGAAAAGTGCGGGCGAGGAAGTGAATTGTATAACCTTTGTACAGCGCTGCGGGACATGATGGCGCTATATCAAACAAGAACTGATAATATAAAATAAAAAACAGCAAAAAGCTTAAAAGATGAAATTATATAAAATAATTCTTCTAATAGTAGTGGCAGCTACTAATTGAATTAAAAAAATACATAAAAGTAAGTGATATATATATATATATATATATAAATATATAAAATAATTATTACTCTCCAGAATATCATTTAAAAGTCTCACCTTTCCTCAGAATACCCTGCTGTCCTGTAGAATGGTTCACAGTCCTGTTCCTTGAAATGAATTAAGTAAGGTAAGTGCTGTCCTGGTTAATGTTCGCCAGCGTCCTGCTGGTTCTCCACGTGGTGTTTTAATCGACACCTTTTATAAGGTAGCCTCGCGGCTACTGAAACCCATTCCACCTGCTCACCTTAATAAACCTCTTCGAAATAGAAATAGGGTAGGCTTTCTTGCTTTTGCTCTGTCTGATATCGGCCCCGAGGGGGTGGTATTATACAAAGAAGGGGAACCAATTATTATATATATATATTCCAATTAAAATGTTTACACTAAGCAGATGGCTTTATAGAAGGTCATGATGGAAGTCTAAGGGTTTTTCTGCCTCCTCTAAAGAATTGAATTGTTAGCGACATTGCGTTCCTAGCCGGTAGAGCTTGTAATGAACAGCACGGTCTGTGTGTCGTTATACCCGGTGGACTGCGGAGGCGGATCTCACCCTTACTTTGTTTGGTTTTAGGGCAGACCAGACTTTTCCCATTCTTAATCTGAATTTTATCTGATTTCTGGCAGAAGGATAAGGAAGGTTCTATTTGGCATTTATGCTGATTGAAAAACAAGCTCTGGGTCAAGCATAGTCAGGGTGGAGGAGCAGTGGAATATCTGTAGTAGAGTCGGGATGTAGGAGCGGTGGAATAGCTATAGTAGAGTCGGGATGTAAGAGCGGTGGAATATCTGTTGTAGAGCCGGGATGTAGGAGCGGTGGAATATCTGTTGTAGAGCCGGGATGTAGGAGCAGTGGAACAGCTGTAGTAGAGTCGGGATGTAGGAGCGGTGGAATAGCTGCAGTATAGTCAGGGTGGAGGAGCAGTAGAATATCTGTAGTAGAGTCGGGATGTAGGAGCGGTGGAATATCTGTTGTAGAGCCGGGATGTAGGAGCGGTGGAATAGCTGTAGTAGAGTCGGGATGTAGGAGCGGTGGAATAGCTGTAGTAGAGTCGGGATGTAGGAGCGGTAGAATATCTGTTGTAGAGCCGGGATGTGGGAGCGGTGGAATAGCTGTAGTAGTCGGGATGTAGGAATGGTGGAATAGCTGTAGTAGAGTCAGGGTGGAGGAGCGGTGGAATAGCTGCAGTATAGTCAGGGTGTAGGAGCGGTGGAATAGCTGTAGTAGAGTCGGGATGTAGGAGCGGTGGAATAGCTGCAGTATATACAGGATGTAGGAGCGGTGGAATAGCTGTAGTAGAGTCAGGGTGTAGGAGCGGTGGAATAGCTGTAGTAGAGTCGGGATGTAGGAACGGTGGAATAGCTGTAGTAGAGTCGGGATGTAGGAGCGGTGGAATAGCTGTAGCAGTCGGGTTGTAGGAGCGGTGGAATAGCTGTAGTAGAGTCGGGATGTAGGAGCGGTGGCATAGCTGTAGCAGAGTCGGGATGTAGGAGCGGTGCAATAGCTGTAGTAGAGTCGGGATGTAGGAGCGGTGGAATAGCTGTAGTAGAGTTGGGATGTAGGAGCGGTGGAATAGCTGTAGCAGAGTCGGGATGTAGGAGCGGTGGAATATCTGTTGCAGAGCCGGGATGTAGGAGCGGTGGAATATCTGTTGTAGAGCCAGGATGTAGGAGCGGTGGAATATCTGTAGTAGAGTCGAAATGTGGGAGCGGTGGAATAGCTGTAGTAGAGTCAGGGTGTAGGAGCGGTGGAATATCTGTTGTAGAGCCGGGATGTAGGAGCAGTGGAATAGCTGCAGTATAGTCAGGGTGTAGGAGCGGTGGAATAGCTGTAGTAGAGTCAGGGTGTAGGAGCGGTGGAATAGCTGTAGTAGAGTCGGGATGTAGGAGCGGTGGAATAGCTGTAGTAGAGTCGGGATGTAGGAATGGTGGAATAGCTGTAGTAGAGTCGGGATGTAGGAGCGGTGGAATAGCTGCAGTATAGTCAGGATGTAGGAGCGGTGGAATAGCTGTAGTAGAGTCAGGGTGTAGGAGCGGTGGAATAGCTGTAGTTCAGTCGGGATGTAGGAACGGTGGAATAGCTGTAGTAGAGTCGGGATGTAGGAGCGGTGGAATAGCTGCAGTATAGTCAGGGTGTAGGAGCGGTGGAATAGCTGTAGTAGAGTCAGGGTGTAAGAGTGGTGGAATAGCAGTAGTAGAGACGGGATGTAGGAACGGTCGAATAGCTGTAGTAGAGTCGGGATGTAAGAGCGGTGGAATAGCTGCAGTATAGTCAGGGTGTAGGAGCGGTGGAATAGCTGTAGTAGAGTCGGGATGTAGGAGCGGTGGAATAGCTGCAGTATAGTCAGGGTGTAGGAGCGGTGGAATAGCTGTAGTAGAGTCAGGGTGTAGGAGCGGTGGAATAGCTGTAGTAGAGTCGGGATGTAGGAGCGGTGGAATAGCTGTAGTAGAGTCGGGATGTAGGAATGGTGGAATAGCTGTAGTAGAGTCGGGATGTAGGAGCGGTGGAATAGCTGCAGTATAGTCAGGATGTAGGAGCGGTGGAATAGCTGTAGTAGAGTCAGGGTGTAGGAGCGGTGGAATAGCTGTAGTTCAGTCGGGATGTAGGAACGGTGGAATAGCTGTAGTAGAGTCGGGATGTAGGAGCGGTGGAATAGCTGCAGTATAGTCAGGGTGTAGGAGCGGTGGAATAGCTGTAGTAGAGTCAGGGTGTAAGAGTGGTGGAATAGCTGTAGTAGAGACGGGATGTAGGAACGGTCGAATAGCTGTAGTAGAGTCGGGATGTAGGAGCGGTGGAATAGCTGCAGTATAGTCAGGGTGTAGGAGCGATGAAATAGCTAGGAGCATAGGAGTGGTGGGATAGCTGTAGTAGACTCGAGATGTAGGAGCAGTGGATCAGCTGTAGTATAGTCAGGGTGTAGGAGCGGTGGAATAGCTAGGAGCATAGGAGTGGTGGGATAGCTGTAGTAGACTCGAGATGTAGGAGCGGTGGATAGCTGTAGTATAGTCAGGGTGTAGGGGCGGTGGAATAGCTGTAGTATAGTTAGACTGTAAGAGCAACCTAGAAACTGTATTACTCTCACAACCATCTGACATGATGAAAGTAGTCTTGGAGAAAGGCATGCTCTCTGGTGACATCTTTAAGAAGCTGATAAATAGATTAGAAGCTTTTATAGATATTGAGGTGGTTGAAAGATATCCCAAGTCTCTCCAACTGTCTTCAGGCTTATAGTCATCCATTGTTTTTGAGCCTGGTAGGTGCTTGTCTTATTTTTCTGATATTTCACGATTTGGAACTTCCTTTAGTTGGTTATAATGTGACAAATCCCCCAGGGTGGCACCATTGGGGTATTTCTGATTTACTTCAAGGCATATTCCACCGCTCCTACATCCCGACTCTACTACACAATCCCATGGAAAGTATTTCCAGAAGAGTAGCTGCAAAGAAGGGGTGCACAACTCCAAATCAATACGCATTGGTTTGGAATGGGATGTCCACCAATCTTATACAGGTGTGATGGTCGGGTGTCCACAGCACATGCCGTTGGTGATATAGCATGGAAGTGGGATGTGCAATAAATCAAGTACAGCAATCATACTCCAACATACTGCTTTCATTAAAAACAAAAAACTATGTCAAAAGTAATATATTTTATAGGACAGACTTATTTGTGATAATCTGGCAAAAATGTTTAAACCTCAAATATGCTATACAGCACATAACCAAACATTTTGGGCTATAAAATATGCCATCGCATTGCCTAATCTCATTAGTTAAGCTCTTCTCTCAAGGAACTGTAGTGAGAGGACAAGGTTCCATAAGTGCAGGTCCTACCACCTAACGCACACACACCGAACACACACACCGCACGCGCACACACACACACTCACGGCACTACCCTCCAATACACACATGCTAAATAAAACTCAGGGTTGAGTAAATACAAATTTAGTTAGTGTCATCAAAAAGTAAGAATGTACATATACTTTGTTTATATATTATAGTTCCCTATTTATATGTTAACTTATCGGATTTCTTGTTAAAACGAGTTATTGAATCATCGGAAGGCTATGAAAAAGAAAAAAAAGAGCGCAATCGGAATCTCAAGTTTGTGTTCGTTTACAGACGTAATTGCTAAGAGACAGCTTGCTGCAGGTAGACGGCTCGCTATAGGATATCTATACAGTAGGCAAGCATTTTACACGGGGGAGGCAGACGGGACTCAGGATGCCACATGGAATGCCACGGTCTGCTGAATCGTGCGGAGGCAGTTCTGTCGCCTCAATGTCAGAACGCGTCAATGCATGACATCACGAAATTTGACACCCGCTGTCCTTCTGCGGTTTTATGTCGGGTTCCTTCACTGGTTTCACTTCTTCTTCTTTTTTGGGTTTAGCCTGAAAAGAAAAATACTACTTTAGGATCGTACCGGTGCATTAAAAGTACAGAGCACCAAGCACTTATGTAGGCTAAATAGTAATGTGTTGGGGGATTATTCACTAAATTGTTACGTGCGGGGGAGAGTAAAAAAAAAAACCAAAACAAAAAAACCCCTATATAATCTGACCTCAAGTTACTAACGCAGAGTGACAGTATTAAAGTGGCTTGATTTTCCTGTGATAAGCCTATTGTCAAATTATAGGAATTAGACAATGTCTTCATCATTCATCATTTTACATTCAGTGTCAGCCAATGAAAACAAACTCTCATAAATGGCTTAGAAACTAACTTTTGAATTTCAGCACGGCAAATAGAAATTTAACTTTCCCCGACTTGATTTTTTAATTAACGTCAATGGGAACTTGGCACAGGGAGCCGGCGTGGCGGAAATTCACTACGCCAGATCTGTTTGGGCATTTCCCTCTCGTATGTCAAGGTCATTCTGTTGACTTGTTGGTCTTTAGTGAATGCTGGCAAACTCTGGGGTGAAAAACACTCAAACAGCTGCCACAGAGAGGAGTATGTCCTATTCCTTACGCCATTATCTTTTGGTCGCTTGGTAAGGTCGAAACCCGCGTGAGTTTCCGGAGTCCACAGCGGGCTAATAGCGGGGAGTTCGAAAGGCACGGGCTCCACGAGACCATAGTTTGCTTTGAGCTCCAGCTCCGGGGCCTGGGGTGGCACTTTTTGGAAGTAACTAGAAAGCAGAGTAATTGTTTATTGGAAACAGAAATGAAATGCGATACACACCGCGCTCAGAAAGGCTTCTCGGTTACATGGCCAGGCACAAAAGGTGCTTTAGACAACAGGAAGAGAGAAAGGTGTATTACGACTGGCATAAAGATCACTTTTATTTGAAACATTAGATCCTGGTTATCAGCGTTGTTGGATGCTCTGTAAATTAGATTTACGGAGGATCTGCTGTCTGCGGGGGCACCTGGTAGAGACGCGGTGCTTCCAGGCAAAGCGTTTGTCTTTATTTGGAGCCAGTCCAGTACTATATAATACACCGCGGCCATTCCTGTACCTTCTAGGTTCAGCCTTCAATTCAGTGACCCCCTGAGAATACTTGGGCGACTATCAGAGAATTGCCAGATGCCGCTAGCCCTTTACTTACATAAAGCCGTTCTCTCGCTGGCATTTTTCCAGGGTGTTTTTAACCACAGCTCCGAGCTTCCTGAAGAAGAGATGCCCGGACGGTTTTGCTGTGGTTCCGGGGCCCTTGGTCTGGCCGTATTCTTTACACAATGCTTCCGCCTTGCCGTAAACTACAGAAAAACATACCATATTAAATAAAAAAACCATAGCGGACGGCAAACATTAACACTGTACACCCGGAGCTAATGTTTGCACACTCCTTTCACTCTTATTTAATTATTACTTGTGACATTAGATTTTCAGCCCGATGCCGAGATACTTTTATGTCTTTCTAAGCCGTCTCTTTGTACTTCTCTCCATCCGCCGGCTCTACTTACACTTTTCGGCTTCCTGCAGCGACCTTATGGCTTCGCCGCACTTATCCCCGGACAGCAGGGTCTCGCCGTGGTAGCAGAACGCCTGCGAGGGGGAGCAGATATACAGCGATTTCATCATCAATACACAAATCCATGGGCAAATGACAGCAAAGTATTAAAAATGTTAAGTTCCATGTATTTTACTGAATGTAGTACTTTTTGTAGCTAAATGCAACGTTTAAAAGCCCAGGCCTCCTGGAAACAACTATTCGGCTGTGTGAAACGCTGCCCCATTCATAAGTACGGTCACGAACATATCATGTGACAGAAAAGCAGGCCATGATAGGCTGTCACCGTGAAAACTGAAATAATAGTTTTAGTTCTTGAAAGAAAAAAAAAAATGCCAGATCTGCTAAGCTGTGTTTGCTTGTTCTAGTGAGAATAATAAGTGTTTTGTTAAGTGGAACAGCACCTTTAAACCACGGTGAACAGGTTGCTGGCACAGAATAGAAGATCTTGGGGAAAGAGGCGCAGTGTTTGAGCAATTTTTATGTTGTGGGGCATGGTGTTCCTAGGCGTATCCCCCATGGACCAGAAAGCCCTTGGTACATAAAAGGTTAGGGGAGTTCATTAAAATTCTCAAAATAAGAGCGTGGGGTTATATTTATCATCATACGACCAGCTGTTCTCAGTTTTTTTTAATCAAAACTGCCCCAATATATATATAGTAATGTCCGGGAACTACTGTTGGGAGCGGAAATCCTCGTTTATGGTTCTCAAGGGCCTTTAGGGTTCCTCTAATCGGGATTGTTTGTCACCGACTAACACGTTCTGTATCATTACTCACGTAAGCCATGTAGAAGCACATCTTCAGCTGGATGTAGCTCCTCCACTTTGCTATGTAAGCCGGGTCTAGGCTGGAGAGCGTGTGGTCTGCACAGAAAGACAAAGAACGACCCCGAGCGCGTTTGTTAAAGGAATCACTGATCAGCTCCATTTACGCAGAGGTTTATTTTTCACTGATCGGAATATAAAGCTCGTCAGACTCTATGAGTTCTCTGATCGAACTATCACGGCCCCTACCAGAGAAAGGGCAGTAAAGGTATATGCGAATAAGCTGATAATGATTTACTTTGAATAAATATAAATGTTGAAAATGATCTCACTGAATGAGCCTCTACCACTTCTGCTAAGAAGCAGTTCCACTTATCCACAGCTATCTGAGTAACCCAAAGCTTCCTTACATTACATCTAAGCTCCTTGATCTATACTTTTAGACTATGACCTCTTGTTGTAATAGATCTCAAACCCGCTTCTTTTCTCAGTAAGTCATTACATGTAACGTAAGCGATGTACGCACCGACTCGCTGATAGAAGTTGGCGGTTTCGTGGGCCAGAGCAGCTATCAGACCAGCATTGTGCTTCAGTTCTATGGCGCGGGCGATGGTCACTGCAACAAGGAGGATTAATCATGAAAAATACATTCTTAATGCTTCCGGATTACCGTTACAGAACAGATCAAGTCTTTCCGTTTAAACGCTAATCACAACTGGAAGCTAACGAGAGCTCTCGGCGATTTGCGTTTCCACTATTTCAAATTAGGGATTTCTTTCATATTCAGGCAATCCTCGTATTTCTGTTGCGTTGGAACAGAGTGAAGTTAAGTGAAACATACACTACCGTTCATAAGTTTGGGGTCGGTTAGAAATTTCCTTGTTTCCAAAGGAAAGCAAATTTTGTCCATGGAAATAACATAAAATGGATGAGAAATCCAGCGCAGACGGGGTTAATGATGTGAATGACTATTGTAGCTGGAAACTGCTGATTTCTTCATAGGCATACAGAGGCCCTTTATCACTTCCATCACCCCTGTGTTCCAATGGCCCTTTATCACTTCCATCACCCCTGTGTTCCAATGGCCCTTTATCACTCCCATCACTCCTGTGTTCCAATGGCCCTTTATCACTCCCATCACTCCTGGGTTCCAATGGCCCTTTATCACTCCTATCACTCCTGGGTTCCAATGGCCCTTTATCACTCCTATCACTCCTGGGTTCCAATGGCCCTTTATCACTCCCATCACTCCTGGGTTCCAATGTCCCTTTATCACTCCCATCACTCCTGTGTTCCAATGGCCCTTTATCACTCCCATCACTCCTGGGTTCCAATGGCCCTTTATCACTCCCATCACTCCTGTGTTCCAATGGCCCTTTATCAATCCCGTCACTCCTGTGTTCCAATGGCCCTTTATCAATCCCGTCACTCCTGTGTTCCAATGGCCCTTTATCACTCCCATCACTCCTGTGTTCCAATGGCACGTTGTGTTCGCTGATCAAAGTTTTAAAAGCTAATTGATGGTTAGAAAACCCTTTTGCGATTATGTTACAGCCAGAAATGTCCTTGTTTTCTGTGAAAACAGCTGAGTGACCCCAAACTTTTGAACAGTAGTGAAGCTATAGTCCGATTTTTAGTTACAAACGGTACTCATGGGTTTAGATTTGTGACTTAACGTCTCAAATTAGGAAAAGAACATTCTCATGATGTTTAATCATTTGAATTTCTTTAAGCATAAACCATCAGCGATATTACATTAAAGTCTGGAAATAATTGCCCTGCTACCCAATACTAAAAGAAAATTTGGAGCGATACCTTCTTGTGCCTCTGCCTGGCACTGAATGATATAAGCGTCCATCACTCTACTTTCCAAATCTCTGCCTTTTTCCACTGGCGAGATCAGTTTTGGGATGTGACTTTCCTGTAAGGGGAGGAAAAATATTTTTCATTAATATGTTTTGTTACAACGGGCCTTCGGTCACCCTGGCCTAACACGCAGGTGCGGAAATAGTGGCCACAATGCCAAAGGATGATGTGTTAGGAGGGTTTTTTTTTTTTATATTACTGCATAAATGGACACAATGAACAGGTTCTAGATAGCTGTGAGAATTAGGAATGCTGTAAAATATACATATTTAAAATATTCAAAATAAAAACATTTACAGAAGTATTCATAAAGCGCATGAACATTTACTATGGGGGGGAAATGAATTGCAGTCGAACAGAACAGAAGCTGTTATTACCTTCAAGTGCTTGAAAATACCAGCTGCGATTTTCAGACTCTTGTGAACATCTTTGGCCTCGTCCTCCGTAACACTGCGACAGATTCAACGAGAGAATCATCTGAATGAACGCACAGGTGAAAAGTTTGCCCCCATTAAGTGTCCCTTCGTCATCTACACTGCCGTTTGGGGTCACTCAGCTATTTTCATGGACATTTCTGGATGTACCATAATTGTAAGGTTTCTAACCATCAGTTATCATTTTATACTTCAACGTGGATCAGCGAACACAATGTGCCATTGGAACACAGGAGTGATGGGAGTGATAAAGGGCCATTGGAACACGGGAGTGATGGGAGTGATAAAGGGCCATTGGAACACGGGAGTGATGGGAGTGATAAAGGGCCATGGGAACATGGGAGTGATGGGAGTGATAAAGAGCCATTGGAACACAGGAGTGACGGGAGTGATAAAGGGCCATGGGAACATGGGAGTGATGGGAGTGATAAAGAGCCATTGGAACACAGGAGTGATGGGAGTGATAAAGGGCCATTGGAACACAGGAGTGATGGGAGTGATAAAGGGCCATTGGAACACAGGAGTGACGGGAGTGATAAAGGGCCATTGGAACACAGGAGTGATGGGAGTGATAAAGAGCCGTTGGAACACAGGAGTGATGGGAGTGATAAAGGGCCATTGGAACACAGGAGTGATGGGAGTGATAAAGGGCCATTGGAACACAGGAGTGATGGGAGCGATAAAGGGCCATTGGAACACAGGAGTGATGGGAGTGATAAAGGGCCATTGGAACACAGGAGTGATGGGAGTGATAAAGAGCCGTTGGAACACAGGAGTGATGGGAGTGATAAAGGGCCATTGGAACACAGGAGTGATAAAGGGCCATTGGAACACAGGAGTGATGGGAGTGATAAAGGGCCATTGGAACACAGGAGTGATGGGAGTGATAAAGGGCCATTGGAACACAGGAGTGATGGGAGTGATAAAGGGTCTCTGCACGCCTATGAAGAGAATCCATTAAAAATCAGCCGTTTTCAGCTACAATAGTCATTTACAACATTAACCCCGTCTGCGCTGGATTTCGGATCCATTTCATGTGATTTTAATGGACAAAATCTGCTTTTCTTTCAAAAACAAGGACGTTTCTAAGTGACCCCAAACCTTTGAGTGTCAGTCTATACCGTGTTAGGCGCACTTATAATATACATTATAAAGGACGGACGTGCAGGAGAGGGTCACTAGGATCGGCCATTTATAAGTAAAGTTGGATAGTTCAGTAAATGGCCCTCTTACTCGCGCCTGCGCAGGACTGAAGTGTTATAACGCTGGTTAATTAGTAAACTTACCCTTCTTTGCCAGCTAATCGCGAGGCGTATTTTGTGTACCAGAGGGCTACGTTGAATCCAATGGACACCAACTCGAAAACGGCATCTTGCTGAGCGCTACATGAGGGTGACGGAAAAAAAAACAAGATGCATAGTAGACAGAGATTGCTCACTGCGACAAAATACATTCAACTTACTCAATATCAGTCAAAGAACAAAAATAAATTATGAAAGGAAAGAGAAGACATCACTGCGTTCGCAACCGGACGAACATGTAAGAAAACGGGACCAATCCCCATGTTTGGGAATAATTTATTTACACGATTTTACGGCTTATATGTTTTTCTGAAGTTTTCCTGAACTACATAGAAACATGTAATGAACCCAATTTGGTTGAATCCCTTTATGTATCACATGATAAATTAGAATACCTGGGGACATTGCCTTGCAGGGTGTCCGTCCATTTGAAGTTTTGCATGTATCGCAGCTTGTTGTCGTCGGTTCCCCCATCCAATGAGTTAATGAAGCCTTGAATTAGAGAGATTTAGGTAAGATTCTGATTTGTGTCATTAACCCCTTAAGGACAATGGGCGGTCCCTAAACCCATTGGAAACAATGCATTTTGAGCCTGTACATGTACGGGCTTTGTCATTAAGGGGTTAAGGGCAACTAAAGAGTTAGTAACGGCCACCAGTGCTTACCCACTAAGAGGGAGAGGTAGGCATCTGTCGCATTCTTCATCATTTCAGGATTGCAGGTGATATCCGTGAATAGTTCCAGAAGGCGCGCTCTAGAGGCTCTTAAATCACTGCAGAAAAATAGGTGATGTATGAAGTCATAACTCCACCAGTGCTGTATTCACTATTAACCCCAAGCGCTGTATACTGTAATATACCCCCAAGCGCTGTATACATTAATAACCCACCCCAGCGCTGTATACAGTAATATAACCCCAACGCTGTATACAGTAATAACCCCCAGCGCTGTATAAAGTAATGTCGGTCGCACCGACAGAAACCTGGTTTTATCTCATTTTGTTCCAATAAACTCCGTTTATCTGCAGACCTGGAGCCGCCGTTGCTGTCAGTCATGTGATATTTTGGGCGACTTTCCCTGCTAAACACCACACTGAGCTGATGCTTTATGGCAATGCTAATGAAGTCCGTTCCTCTATAGACTCTCATTAGTCAGAGCGTCCAGCTGAATGATTAAAACATTTCATTGTTCATAAGGAGTCGGGCGTTTAGTAGATCGGGGCACAGATAACAGAGCGAGAACTCATACAAACGGCTGATATACAGCGGCCTGAGCACATTATATTATTCAAACACGAACTGGTTTTTTTTGTTTGCTTTTTAAAAAGAAATCAGTGCAAGATTTTGAAGCCTTACTTTTAATAATTTAAAAAGTGAAAACAACTTTTAAAAAAATTTATGAGAATTTTTGCGTCCATCACGATGCAAACGCCGAAACGCGGGCGGAAACGCGGGCGGCGCGGAGGAGCTCACCTGCAGATCTTTGACGCGGCCGGTGTGGATGCCACGCCATAGTAATTAAAGGAAACCGGAGCGGTCGCTTTCAGGGGGTTACGATGAAACCAGTGGGTCATTGCGATGGATTATCCTTCCTCAGGACCTGCGCGGCTTCTAGAAAGTCAAACACAACTTGTCTTAAGAAACAGTAAGTGATAGAATAAAGGACGTTGTAATAGACTACATCAGGGATGATCGGCTAATTGTAGATGAAGTTCATCGTACCTCATTGTACATTGTGAGATAAAGCATCACGTTTATTGTGCGCCCCCAAAAACCAACCTTCTGGAGAGCTTCTCCTGCGAGAGCGGCCGGGTTGGGCCAGCGTAATGCTTAAGCAATTTGAGACAAATTGCTTAATTTCAAAGCGACTCATGGGTATGTGAATAACCATCATCATTCCCGATGTTCTCTTGTAAAACATCTGGACCATCAAACACTACAAGAGCATAAAGCATCAGAGGAGAACATTCAGGAAGGAGAGAATTCCGTGTCTATTCTTCTCGATGTATACGAGATAAACATAGCTGGTTACTTTAAGTTACGGCATCATAAATACGCAAAGGACCGCGTTGGCTGGACGGGAACATAGGGAACGGGTTCTAGTTTAGGGAGTTGTCTTCTTTGAAGGAGGGTGAAGTCTGAGAGACTCCTTGAAGGTGAGGGATAAAGCTGGGGATTACGGGGTGAGCTGAACACTTCAAGTGTGTTATGAATGGCCAGCTCCAGTGAGCTCCTCGGGCAAGAAGACCTTAGGTGGTCCAGCGTAATAGTTAGCAAGGGGCAAGTAATAAGAAGAGACGTCGGATGGCCGGAAAGCTTGTATCACTTTATATATGTTTTTCCATGTTGGCCCAATAGGAGTCATCAAGCAAAAGATCACAAGAGCACGGCTTTCTTCTTCTTCTTCTGTGCCGGTAGGTCATGTGATAAGGAGGGGACACTAATAGGTTAAATAAATCTGTGTTTCTTAACGAGCAAACTAATTTGTATAACACACAAGCGCGTGTTTTGTGCCGGTGAAATAATGATTACGGCTGATAAAAGAAAGCTTGGGGCAGCGATTTATTCCCGTTAATATCTGTGTCCCGGCCAAACGACGTACAATCCGCACGATCAGCATTCTTCATGAGAAACGTTACGGCGGAGCAGTAATAATACTGCCGTGAATGGTGTGAATGCCATAAATCATTATAGTAGGCGGTGTAGTCTTTGGCCAGGATATAAGGGGCCGTATCGCAGCCACGGGCGTTTGTTTTGTTCCTCCGTGAAATGTTACCGTGTCCCCGGCCATACAAAGACTTCTTAATTCGAACAAAACTCAAATTCCGCCCGTTGAATAGTCCTTCTATTCTTCATCAGGGAAACAGCCATGTGTTCGTTCCAAAAGGGTCATTTTTTTCTTTAACATTCACTTACAAACACTCAGCAGATTTAAAGGGGAACTGTCCCAACCCCATACCGATACAGTGTCACAGGAGGAAGGTGATGTCACTGAACTGACATCATATTAGTCATTTACAAAGCAGTCACCTGATTATATACCTGGCCGCACATCCAGCAGACCTGCCTTCCTTCCTTCCTTCCTTCCTTATTGATGTTACTTTCAGAAACCGCCCGGGCAGTTTAAAGGGGCAGTTCTGTCCACATTGTATGAGCTATTATGGTGGCAATTGTGCTCGCCCCTCCGATGACCTTCATTCAGCTAAAGTAGAAAACTGTCTGATGTAGAAACACCACTTGTTTAGTTGATCGGCGTCTCGTTTCCCCCTCCTGGTAAGCGGCACCCCTCTAATACAATCCAATGGCGGGGTCCAGGTCATCATATTGAACGGGGCTGCCCATGGTAATACTCGGCAGGGGAGGGGGGTGGCTGGGGCTGTTAGATCAGCAAAAAGAAGCATTCCTGTTAAAAAATGACATCACTTTTTCTTTAAGTTACCTTCAAGGGAAAATCCCACCCAGCGCTCTCCTCGGTTCTATTATTATAAACATGTCTGCCCCCCACAATAGACTTCCAGGGAGGGAAAAATATCGCGCATGAGGATTCAGGAATGCGAGAGATCCACGTTAAATGTCAGAGAAGCAGGATATTAACCCTAACCTCGCCTGCCTCCCCAGTATCTCAGGGTCCCGTCACTTATTCCCTCCTACAGCGGCATGGAGACAGATTTTTATTTTAAGCCTCCATTCTATATCATGGTGGCCCCTTTATCCGCAATTAACTCTCGCAACCCCGCAGGATAACTGCCTTAGTCTAATTAAACTTGAAAAACTGACCGAGAGGGAAAATGAAACATATTCCCACGACTCCCAACTGCCCCGCTTTGCATGGGACAGTCACGATTTTGCTTCTTTCCTGCTGTCCAGCCGAGCTTTACCTCTGCCACACTTCTGTCTCTGTCTCCTTTTACGTTACTCCGCTTCTTCTCTTGCCTCTTTTGTCTTCTTTCTTTCTTTGTTTGCATATTAATGGGGGTATCCTTTATGTTAAAATATATACGTTTTGCCGTGTCTTATACTGTGATTTTTTTTTTACTTCGCCAAGAGGGTGGTAGATAAGTGGAACAGCCTCCCAGCAGAAGCATTCAGGCTTCTGAATCTAAGATGAGACGGGCCGAATGGGGCCAATCATTGGCACAAATTGTCCAATCCTCAGAGGGGGCGCAGCGGCAGCTTTTGGTTTGCTGACGCCCATTAAGATACAATACGGGCGTACAGTCTGCTTCATGGAGGAATAAAGCGTATTCTCCTTCTGTAGCGATAGCTCTCAACAGCATTCATCTTATTGTCAGTTTTAAAGTTATTGTTACTTTTTACCATCCCCCCCCATTGTAACAGCGCTACGGAATCTGTTGGCACTCTATAAATAAATGGACTGTACCAAGTTCTACGAAGTATGCTGTAGCTTCATGAATTCCCACCTTATTAATGAATTGTAAAGAGATACTCACCCCAGCAGGGTAAGGCCTGCCCTACTCCCTCTTATTCTGTGCCTGGTAAACGTCACGAAGCCCCTTCCCCTTGGTACAGGCCAGCACTGGTAAGACAGACGACTGTCACACATACACACTTCCTGGTTGTGACGTAATACAACAAGGAAGAGCCACTCAGGACAGTACAGTCCAGTCTCTGCCAGAGGGAGGGGAAGGGCTGATGACGTCACATAAACATGGTCCGCTCAGTGTGCGCAGCTGCACTAAAACTCTGTAAGCCCGCCCACCAAGCGCGTCATCCCCTAGTGGGTTCTAAGCCACGCCCCTTGCTATTGGCGCTCCTGTCAAGCGCCGTTACCTCCACCCTTCAGTGTGTTTGGAATGACGTAATTTCATAGTATTGGCGTAGTGAGCATGCGCGGCCAGTGGATGACGCCGTTGCCAAGGGCAACGACGCGATGTTGAAAAGCTATATAGGTGGGCGTGGTTTGTTAAACTGAGTGGCCAATGAGCGTTTGGGGAAGGAAGAAATGATTAAAGAAAAGGGCGTGGTTAGGGCGTTCATCGAGGCGTGGAACGCAAATGGTAGTAAGGGAAGGGCTGGGGCTATGAATAGGCGTCGGGGCTTCCTGTCCATCGATGTGGTGGGCTTGGCCGCAGAGGAGGGGCAGGAGCAGCATCAGTAAGCGGCTGCAACAGGGGGACCGGTCCCGGGTGTTTGCACGGAGTGACCGAGAGATGCAGAGCTGAGTCGCCCCCCCCAGACAGCCGCCGCCGCCCCGGGGGCAGAACGTGCCCAGCCGAGTGTGACCCTACCCAGCCATGAGTGACTTGAATAAAACCCTGCAGAAATGGCATGCCAGCTTCAGCAAGGGCACGGACTTCGACTCGTGGGGGCAGCTGGTGGAGGCCATTGATGAGTACCAGATGTAAGTTACGGCTAGAAACGGCGATCACTGACCCAGCTACCCCTAACGCCCTGCAGTTTTCGGGGGCAGAAAGCTCTATCCTGCAAGGGAGCGCGAGAGCCCCCCTTCCAGCATATACCTGTAGGGCTTAAAGCTGTCAGTCACACTCAGCTGCTGCAGAACCCCTTGGGAGGCAGGACTGATGGCTGCTCTTCTTCCCAAGAGGTGCTGCCCGATCTTACAGCTTCCATTGGGTTCTGGGAGCTTTGGGTGCCGTACCAGTGATTCTATTATTGTTCCTCCCCATGCTATAGGCATATATATATATATATATATATATATATATATATATATATATATATATGTGTGTGTGGCATATGGGATTATAGCAGTATCCGTTTATTTATTATTGTTTTATATAGCGCCATCATATTCCGAAGCGCTGTGCAAAAGGATTTCCGCTTTAAAGGACTTTACTAGTATTTTTATTTATTTACCTGACATTATTATTATTGTTTTATATATCGCCATCGTATTCCGCGGCGCTGGATTGTGCTCTACTAAAGCAGAAAAAAGAAATATAAAATATTTTTCTCCAATCTGCGCCTTTCTGTGTATTTTTGGTGCGGGTTCCATTATATTTAATGAAGTGGTTTCATGCATTGAAATGTAAAATAGCAACGTTACTGTTATAGCGGATGAACAAGGAATATATTTAAAGGGTTAATTATTAGTTAATAGAGTGGTGCATGGGCTGCCGTCTTAGTTTTAAGTCTTCCTAGGTAGAGGAAGACAAATGGGGGTCGTTTAGACCCTGGCGCGCATGTGTACGGTCTTCCTATGGATTTTATTGGGAGCTCTTTCCTGCTGCTGATTGAAAGCTTTAAGTAGCCAATCGGTGGCAAGAAAAGTCTGATCATGATGGAAGGCGGGACTTTTACTGCGTGGCTGTGAGCTCTGTGTTAGGTAAGGGCTTTATTTTTTGGGGAGAAAGGGCCTTAAAGTACTGTTTCATTTTTTTTTATTTATATATAGCGCCATCATAATCCGCAGCGCTGTACAATGGGTTACCCCCCCACACACACACACACACAAATACACAGCGCGGTTTACAGTAGCGCTGCTTGGTTTCGTAATAAATTAATTCATTAAAAAAAAAAAAGCTGTTTATTTAAAAATTTGTGGGAAGAATATTTTACTTTATACTCCAAGCTGATTTCATTAATATTTTGGAGACGGTCCCTGTTCTTTTTGGCTAAATTTATATTTTATTCCCTTATTCCAAACCAAATATGCTGCTGTATAAAACAATTAATATTAATAATAATAATAATAAAATAGGCAATGGCTCATCTAATATAACTTCAGTCTTAGATTCAGGAGCCGTATGTCTATCCCATGTATGTTTAAATCCCCTCACTGGATTAGGTTCTACCACTTCTGCTGGGAGGCTGTTCCACTTATCTACCACACGAACAGTAAAATAAAACTTCCCACATTACATCTGAGCCTCTTAACCCTTTGTGGATATAACCCAGTATGTGCTGTAACGGGGTGGTTTTGGAGCCCCCATGTCTGTCAGTCTGTCTCCGTTAGCAGAGTAGGGCTGCTCCCCCTCCTTGTCCGCTCAGCACAGAGTATCTTTACAGCAATTTCCTCCGGCTGTAACCGTATCCCAGACGCTTCCAGCTCTCGGCTTCGGACTTATTTTTCGCAGGTTCCCACCCAAACTCTCTGGCTGTTTTTGGGTGGAGTTCTTCTGCAGGATGTGAAGAAACCGTGAAACCCGTTCACCCAGCTGGACAGCCGGACCGTGCGAATACAAAAAAAAAAAAGTGAAAAAACCCCAAAACATGAAATTCTAAACTTTTTTTTTTTTTTTTTTCATGTATTTTATTTAAATACATTTTTATTCCAAAATGTTGGATTTCACTATTGCTGGAACGCTTCTGGCAGACACCTGACACCACGTTTGTTTGTTGTGAGAGAAGTTACAAATATTTACGAGTAATCATATGATGGTAAATAAGCAAATAATAAGGATGCGGGGGGGGGGGCAGGGGATTCTGGGATAGATTGCCTTTTAAAGGGACCCTGTAGCCATCATATCCGCTTTAATGGATGTGACTGCTGTGTGGCCCCCCCCCCTTTTTTTTTTTTTTGCCCCATTCCCTTCAAGCGGCCGGCCAGTCGGTTGTAACAGATGGCAGACCACGGCGGAGGAGGGCAGCTGCTGCTGCAGTGCTGCAGCTTCTAGGTCAGAAGTAGTACTTTAATATGTATTCTTCTACAGCGAGGGTGTCGGTCATCGGAAGGACCCTTTAAGCAGAGATTTGAAAATCCCCAGGGGCTAGGGAGCTGGCGGGGGCAGAAGCATGTTATTGCTGGCACCATACACAAGTATTTGCCCCCTGTTGAATATTTTTGGCGTATGAAACTCCATTGCCCCGCGTGAAGAAGTCCTCTTTCTGTTAGACTCGGACCTGGGTGCCAAACTTCTGCAGCCTTTAATTCGCTGATAAGTCCGTCCGCGTCTTGGAGGCGTTCAGTTCCATCTCCGCGCAGAACTGCTTTAAGTAAATGTCTCCAAGGGGTTAATGCTGATGGACGGACGTTCCCCGGTGATGGAGATTTCTGGCTCCATCGATGGTGACGAGCTGTCCAGGTCCTGGCGCAGATATCTACAACTCATGCCACCGCCACCAGTGTGCTCGACGCTTGGCCCGGGATTCTCCGTACTAAACGCGGTTTTTGCTCTCTTTGAAGCAGAGCCGGGCCGGGATTTGTTCTTGAGGAACATCCAAGTGACCGAGACGCGTTCATTTGTGGTTTTTGCTGTTCCGCTCCGCCATGATCTCATCTTTCTTGATAGCGGAGTCATGAACCCCGACCGGAGCTGAAGCGAGGCAGGCTTGTAGATCCTGGATGATGTTCTCGGGTCCTTCGTGGCTTCCTGGATTTTCCGCCTTGCCTTTTGAGAGAGTTGGAGGACGGTCGCTCCCGGGAAGATCTCCTTCTGTCTCCAGTTGGTCCACATGGTTCTGACGGTGGGCTGGTGGAACCCCCAGAGCGTATGTGGTGACCCTTTTCCAGACTGCCGTGTTCAGGATGATGATGGGGTTCGGAACCTTGTGTGCTGACGGTTTCAGTCCGAAGGCAAGGACCGGCGCCGGTTGGATTTATACTGGGCAGGGGTGGCCCGGATCAGGCGGGATTGTTTATTAACACCCGACCCCAATAATTCCTTTCGCTGGGTTGATTTTTCCTGGGGAGGGAAATAACTTGTATCCAGCGATGTTTGAAGTACAGTCTGTAACTTTTACTGTTAGGCATCCGCCTGAGAACAACTCTCGTGATTCTAATCCATTCACATGAGTAAAGAGGCTTTCGATTGCCAAGGTCCTTTCTGATGCCCCCCCCCCCCCCCCGCTTGATAAAGCAATGCCTCCCGGATTAAATAAAATACCATCTGTCGCCCTCGCGTATGATACGAGTAACTAAGAGCTGCGGAAATTGATTGCTGCGGTAAATGTAGGTCATGGCGGCTCCGCTCCCCCTGCCCCGAAGCTTTGCTTTAGATTACCGGCGGTGTTCTGACGGAATAGGGGAAATTAACCATACGGTTTGGCTGTCCAAGCCGTGGGCCACGTTAAGCATTGTTGTGCCACTGTGGCAGCTATATCTATTGAATTACCCCAGGGGGGTGCTAACATTTCATTATTTAAACCAAGGTTAATGTGCCCTGGGCTTTTATTTATTTTTATTTGGGGGGTATTTCACAGGGTTATCGCTGATTAGATACATTACATTTAAATGGCGCCGTTACAATGGGGGACAATAAGATTAACACACGTTTTTTTGGTTTGTTTGTTTTTTTTTCTTCGTGGCAATCCATAAGTAGTGTGTAGATAATATATTATTAAATTAAAGAAATTGAGAAAAATGGTGCCTTGTGTTGCATGTTATGTTAGTTAATACATAAAAAATGAATCTGTTCGTCTCAAACATTTGTTTTTAAAATGTTCGTGATTTTTTTTCCCGCAGATTAGCTCGGCAGCTACAGAAAGAAGCCCAATCTCCGTCCAACGCCTCCGATTTTACAGAAGATCAAAAGGTACGGCCTCTTCACTCCGTCCGCTCGGTCCCTCTGTCTATCCACGATATCGAGACTCGTTACAAATAAACCTTTTATGTTTAATCTCGGTATTCAGATGTGAGTCTGTAACGTGCTCTTTACTTCGCTGTATCCAGTGTTGGAAAGTTTATCCGATACCGCCCGGGCCGGGGAGGATGTTATGAGTCGCTAATCGGTTTCCTAAATCTATCCGTGTACTTCCTTGTGCGCCGACCGCAGTCGTCGTATTCAATGCGGGTTGCGTTGCTATATCGCAGCTTAAAGAAACGGTCATGCGTGTTTTTGATGGGTCTTTTCCTCTTGAAGCTCTTGACCCATTGAAACTCCAGTCCAGAAAGGCCGGACACCCAAAGTTTGTCTTGTGACGCGCTGTGTCCTGATCCGTTTCTTTCTCCTGCCCTTTGAAAATTTCCAGCAAAAACACTATTTTATATATTTATTTATTTTTATTAAATAATGTAGATTTTTATACATTCATAATATGTTAAATAATGAATGTAGTAGTATTGATATTATTTTACCTTTAAGGTAGGCCTAACCACATCATTAGTTCTTAGCCATAAGCTTGTGAACGTCCCGCTTCCCTTTAGATTGTAAGCTCCTAGTGACAGGGCCCTCCAAACCCTTTGGTCTGTGTGACCTCGTTGTACGGCTCTGAGAATTCAGTTGGCCTGAAAAATAAATACTCTCGTTCTTGTGGTCTTTATCTTCGGTGCCTGCCTACAAGGTAATGGTTGACTTGTTTGGGGTTATGGTGGGCCAGTCAGAGGTTCTCTAGACGGAGCGAAGGTGGCAGGTTTCTCATCTCGGAGACCAGCTCTGAGCCCTCTGCTATAACAAAAAGATGAGGGAAACTTGATGAATAAATGAAGGAGCGGAACACGAGCAGAACACGAGTCCAACCGGTGGAAGCCCATAAGGAACGTCCCGTGTAAAGACAGAAATGTCACCACCAAGTCATAGTTGAGTAGCAAAGAGCTCGCTCGGTGTCCACTCCTCTGCGGACGATGGTACTTGCCCATGAGGTGTCCGTTCTTCCCCCACCTAAAAAAAACTCTGTGGTTCCAATGAAGCGTCGCTGGCAGCTTGTACTGTAAGTCCTGAGAGTTTGTAGGCAGACGAGGTATGAGGAGGAGATGTATGGGGTCTACTCTTGGGGCTTCCTAATGTGTTAAATGCCCCAGTTGCTGTTCATAGACCAGTTTGACCAGTGCCAAGTTACCCCTGGACTCGTAACGATGGCTGATTAACCACCTGACAATCCCCATCATTGCAGCTCGGCTCAGAGCAACGCAGACTCTCGCGTATTTAGACTGTAAAATATATATAATACCCCAGAGCCGTCTTATCTGGCGGTTTTTGTTTTTTTTTGCCCTCTCCTGCCCCGTTCGGTATTCGGCAGCGGAGCTCAGCCGTGATATTCAGGAGCTTAAAAAATGCAAAAAAAAAATCATAATTGGACCATCCAGCTTTGTTTTCTGCCCCAGGGGTCAAACGTTTTCCTGTTTTATCTCAGAGAGTGGATCTCCTAATAATAAATATTTTTTTTTTAATGAAAAGCGCATTTTCTCTGCCAGGACGTTACGAAGTCTGTGTCTCGTTTAAAGCCTCGTACGGATATACCGGCGAGTCAGAAGACAATCTAACATTCTTCAAAGATTATCTCAGCCTCTTGCTGCGTTCAAACAGGAAAGAATCATCAGAAAAATCGCTCCCGTGGGGTCGTGGATAAACCTCCAAGGCCTAGCGGGGTTAGACTCTTGCGGAGGGATTGGCACCTGCAGCATATGGCTTGGTTATCCTTGCAGACGAAATACATTTTTGTTTGTGTGGTTTTTTTTGTTGTTGTTGTTGTTTTGTTCCTATGGCTTCACAGTGAGGGTTGTAAAAATAATAAAATAAAATAAAATTGGAACAGCCTCCCAGCAGAAGTGGTATTGGCTAATACATTGAGGGACATTAAACATGCATGGGATAGTCATGTCTCCTGAATCTAATAAGAGACCAACGACTGATTTAAGGTTTAATATTACATGTAATCAAAATTTGAACAGCTTTAGTTAGGAGGAGGGAATATATATATATATATATATCTCTCTCTCTCTCTATCAGAATTTGGCTAATATCAATCATTAAACAAAGTTTGGCTGACTTTATAAAGGATGTGTATAAGTGTAATGTTATGCATTTTACAGTATGGCGGGTTTAATGTCAGATAATTGTTGGATCGCGTTACTTTAATGGGTGAAAATAAGCGTGGCGTCACTTGCTGTTCCTGGCATTTGCCTGATTATTGTTCATGGAGTCTATTCGTTAAAGGGAGAGTCAGCAGGAGAGTTAAGGTCTCGGATCCTTCCTGTCGTTATATATGAGGGCCACACAGGCCGGTTTCGCCATCTAGAAGGGTTGAGCTGGTTCTGTATAACGTAGAAATCTCACTGATTTAACCATACACTATACAGGGTCGGCCAAAAATCATCCGGCATCAGAAGTTCAGTGTGGTTAGTAAAGTCCAGGAGCTGAAACACGACTCGCCATTTAGTGAATAGATCCCTGTGGCTGCATCTAACGCTGAGGTTTCTTTAATGGCCCTTTAACGGCTGTTACTCTCGTATGGTTCCTCGGGCACCGTCTTAAGGCGCTTTACGTTCTGCTTGTGAATGGGTCGCTTCTATGTTTCCTGAGTCTGCTGAACTTTACCCCCATCGCTGGTGGGTAATGCTGCAAACGCCGCGTGAGCCAGAGACTTTTATGGCTTGTCGGGGATTTGGAGATTTGGAATAGCTCGAGTAGAATGTATATGGAAACTGAATAATGTTCTGGCACGAGACCAGCCGCCGTTATTCACAGCCGTACAGCAGCCGCACCCTGCTTCGAACGTGGAAACGACAATTCACTCCTGATTTCAAGTACAACATAAGAAGAATGTGTGTTTTATGTGGATGAAATCTTCGATAGTTTGAATATTTTTTTTTTTTTTACATTTCTTTTTAAAAACATGTTTAATTTCTGTAAAAATGCTAACATACCGAGTGGCACTCACATAATTTTAATTTTTTTTCTTGCTAGTATCCGATTAAGAATAATAATAATAATAAAAATAAATATATATATATATATATATATATATACACACCCCCCCCCAACAGTAGTAATTTTTGACCCATAATATAACGTTTTCAGGCAGCTGCATATCAGCCATTTGTATGATTCTCGCTCTGTTATCTGAGCCCCAATCTTCTAGGCAAACACCCCAACTCCTTATCATACTGTCTACGGGAAACAATAGAATGTCTCAGTCTTAATCACCCAGCAGGACATGCTGACTAATGAAACTCTATGGAGGAATGGACTTCATTAGCATTGCCATAAAGCAACAGCTAAGTGTGGTGCTTGAGCAGGGAAGTCCCCCAAAATATCACATGACTGACAGCAACGGCGTTGCAACAATGCATTATTAATCTATTTCACATACTAAATAATGTGGGGGATAAACTTGGTGAATAAATTGCTTGTTTTGCAGGGTAAATGGTCACAATTTAGTGCTAATAATGGAATTGTGTTATTTTAAGGATTATTTTTATAGCCAGAGTAGTAAGTTCCCATATTTGTAATGTGTTCTTTACTTGTGCAGAAAACCATCGGGAAGATCGCAACCTGCCTGGAGCTCCGGAGCGCCGCCCTGCAGGTAATCGGAACTTTCATTTTATTTCTGACTGTATTAAGACGGTCAATATTGTGTATTGTTGACCAATTGGGTGCGTTATATGATTCTATGTATCTGGTTTATGGGCAAGTAGCAGGCGCGCTCGGGGAGATGGGGAATTAACCCTTTCAGCCCCACCGTGTTAGTTTAGATATTCGTACATTAGTCTCAGACTTTCGCGGTGTATGAAGCGTAATGTAAACAGTCTGTAACATCCTGAAACCCCCCCCGAGTAATGCCCGGTGTTTACGGGGAGCAGTCTGCGGACTGAGTGTCGCTGACATACAGAGAATGTCTCGAGGAGACGGAACGCTCTCGGACGGCGGCGCATTTATTCGCCACCCACTTAAAACACAATTCGCTGCTGAGTGTGACTGTATGTAATGGACAAAAACATGCGTTTCCTACCAACGTAAACCCATTCCTGGCATAAAACCAACTTTTTTTTTTTTTTTTAAAGGGGCATGGTGCCCCCCCTTGCAAATCCATGGAGGGTTTCTGCATACATTTGCCCCCTCTCCCCACCCCAGCTATTTTTCATCTCATGGCACGATATGATCCCACACTGGTTTGGCAATTGGCACGGGGGGGGGGTTATAACCCGATCCTCCATGAACATGCACAGAAAGGGCAACAGAGTAGGTGGGGAGCTGCATCTCTGTAGCTGCAGCTTCTCCCTAAGGTGTGTGTATGTTGCCCTTTAATTTATTTTATGACTGAATATCACTGGAACCGCATCAGGATATTGTGAACTGAAACGGCCTCTTCTCTGTGTGTTCTTTCCACAGTCCAACCAGTCTCAAGAAGAGTTCAAGCTGGAGGACTTGAAACAGCTAGAACCCAGTAAGTTTGTCTTACGATAGGGGCGGAAAAAGCAAATTCCATCACGATTAAATATTGAAATACTTCCAGCATAGCATTGATCGCTTTGTACATCGTGACTCCGTAGTCTGGAATCGATTTAAGAGGATATATTTGACTTTTTTTTTTATTTTATTTATTATTTTTTTAAATCCGCAGTCCCTTCAGCATATTTCCCCAGATGTTCTAGAATATACACACCTCGCGGGGCCGCCAGCCATAACACACGGCTTCTCCATATACCCGTTACGTGTGTGGCCTACCATAGAGTGGTGGCTGCCTACCATAGAGTGGTGGCTGCCTACCATAGAGTGGTGGCTGCCTACCATAGAGTGGTGGCTGCCTACCATAGAGTGGTGGCTGCCTACCATAGAGTGGTGGCTGCCTACCATAGAGTGGTGGCTGCCTACCATAGAGTGGTGGCTGCCCATCCATCTCTATGGTTTCGCGGTGGTTGTTCATTGGGGGTCAGATGTTCCCTCCAGCCACAAACAGATTGTATCCTCGGGGTACAGGAAGTAGAAGCGCAGTTAAGGATTTTACTGTATAAGGGCCACAATAAATGCTGTCCGAAAAAGATACAGATGTGTTACAGAACAAAACTGTTACTAAAGAGAAGAATAAAATATCCATTATGACTTATTTAAAAGGTCGGAGTCTGTCAGAAATATGGGCAGCCCAGGGTGAACGCGGAAACCCCTTAATAGGAGAAACTTTCATTCTAATAAATTCCGTTTCTGATTTTTGCCGTTTCAGTTTTAAACAACATTCTTACTTTCAACAAAGAATTTCCCTTTGATGTTCAACCAGTTCCATTAAGGTGGGAACCTCTTTCTTTCCACTCGTTTACTGGACGTGTGCGAAAGTGGAACGTATATACAGCTCGGTGAAAAATAAGAATGGGTTTATTATAATAAACATGTTTGAAAGGAGGCCGTGATGTGAGTAACGTGGTGTTGGTGGCACGTGTGTGTGTGTGTGTGTGTGTGTGTGTGTGTGTGGTGGGGGGGGGGGGTCTCTGATGCCGAATGGAAGTCATGGAGCGTTTTGCCGTCGCCGTACTACGGAGAAAGAAGTCATCTGGATGCCCTGTTGCTTTTATTTCGTTTTAGGAGGATTTTGGCTCCTGGGGAGGAGGAGAATTTAGAAGTTGAAGAGGAGGAAGAAGAGGCCGGTGCTGGAGTTGGATCTCCAGATGCTTTCCCTGCGCAAGTCCCAGGTGAATGACCCTTTATGCACAGAGGGTTAAGTCCTGCATTTATTTATCTGATATTTTTTGTAAGTAATCTCCGCTGTTGAAGCTTATTTTGCATGCTTTGTTTTACATCCATCGCCGTGTCCTCGTCCCTTCACGTGGTGTCGTGGCTGCTCGTTGCATGGCTTCCCCGCTTGCTTGTGCCACACAACTCCCATTAGGAGCGATTCAAGGTACGGTCGTCTTATTGCCGTCCAACGCTTTCCTTTTATATCGTGACGTTTGCTTGACTGCTTGAATTTGCTTTCATGACCTTTATATATATATATATATATATATATATATATATATATATATATATATATATATATATATATACACTTTAGTAATAATTTTTTTTAAACTGATTTCTAATTATTTATTTATCTCACTTTTTTTTTTACAAAGGTTACAAATTTGGTTTTATTTTAACAGCTTTTAACCCAATAAATGGAGTGTAAAGTTATGCCTGCGTATTATTATACCTGAGATTTTAGGGTAATTGGGCTTTGATCCAACAACTTTCCAGAACCTCTGTACACCTTTGCCACGCTACAGAATAGTGAAAAGAGCATATGTTCACAATTCATCATTTTTAGGGAATGATTATGATTTGACTTGTTGCCATAGAAACCTTAAAAAAGCTTCTTAAAAGTTTGTGTGATTGTTTATTATGTGGTTGAACCTTCAGAGAAAAGAATAAAATGGCAGATCTCACGGACTAGTGAGTGCGATTAATGATTTAGTTAAGCGAAAAATAACCATTTAATACACAAATCCTCACAAATATTTAATTGAAGTTCTCCCCCCCACTCAACTCAAGTGATTTTTAATTTTTTTATTCTCATTATTTGTAATATTCAGGCACTCTCTTACCAAGACTCCCTTCTGAGCCCGGGATGACCCTACTCACTCTAAAAATTGAGAAAATTGGATTAAAAGACGCAGGGCAGTGTATCGATCCCTACATGACAGTCAGCGTGAAGGGTAAGAGATGCAACCACCATAAAAATATGCAGTAAACCGAATATTCCCCCCTCTCTAACCTCCTACTCGAGTTAAAGAGACCCCGAATAACCAGCAGCATCACAACCCGATGTACATCACGGTAATGAGATCATTGTATATAGAGGGCAGATTTATTCCGGTTTGATTTAATTGAAAGCCCTTTATCACATTCATCCTTCCAAGAAAAAAAAATGTCTGTGAATGAATATCTGTAAAGAATGAAATCTTTTATGACCCAACATATATTATATATATATATATATATATATATACATATATTCTGACATCATTGAGAACTTCCTTGTTGTGTTTTGTAACGTCCCAACAATTTGCTTCTGAAGTAAAGTATGATCATAAATCCCATGTTTACTGAACGAGCTGTATCTGGGTCACTTATAGAGAATGAATGTATGTGGGGAGTACCTCACACTCCGTTTAAAGATTCTGCCTCCCCCCGGTCCGTTCTCGCCGTATCGTGCGAGTAATGCAGGATCTGGCCTCCTGTCTTCTGGGAAGCCGGCTCTCGTGATCCAAACTCTGCAGCTGCTTTCAGATTTTTTGTCTATGTAGTCATTTGGCTAACTAGTCATTCCACACCTTTGGACTCGCGCAGATTGTTGGGGTATCCGAGTTAAAGGGAAACCCCAGCCATCCTATTCACTTTAATGCATATGATAGTTGAGTGATGCAGACCCCCCCAATATGTATTTGCCCCCTCTTGTGCCATTGCTGGTGCGTCTTGTGCCGAATACCTCTCCGTGATGTGAAATACTGATTAGAAGGGCCGCCTGGGACACCCGAGTGTCCATTTAAGACATATGATCTCTGCCACTTTGTTCATGACATGCAAGTCTTATGCCTGTTTTTCTCAAAAATAAAAATATTGTTCTTCCTTAAATATTCAGATGTAAACGGCATCGATTTGACTCCCGTACAAGACACGCCGATGGCAACGCGGAAAGAGGACACTTACGTTCATTTTAACATCGAAATTGAAATACAGAAACACGTTGAAAAAATCACCAAAGGTAAGTGTGGGGGAGAGAGGGCGCTCGCGGCAGTCGGGAGGATAGGATCTCAACTAGTGGCAATTAAAGTGGGAACAGCTCAACATTTCAGATGGGCTCCTAACCCCCACCCTTTAAATGCATACCTGGGAACTCTCAGGGCTTTTGCCCCTCAGGCACGGATATGTTGCTGCCATGGAAACAGAAGTGCTGTTTTTTTTAATTATCCAGGTGAAAGAATGAAATGACAGATCTGTAAAGGCTGATTTGTATAACATAGTGGTGTTCATTCACCTTTTAAGCCTCACTAAGATGAAGATCCCTTATTTTTCCGGGAATCTATTCTCCCTTTGAGTCAGTGGTGTGTGGTTGTTGTGTGTTCTTAACACCCCCACCGGACCGGGGATCGGGATTGATCTCAGTCCGTGTTGCCTAAAGGGTGAACTGTCGCCATCACGGCCTCTAAAACACTAAATGGATTTATTAGCGCTAGTGTGGAATTATTTAATATCCTGTATCTTAAATTCTGTCCCTTCCTCTCACTCACCCTTACAACGGCTGCCTGAACCAATCAACAACAAGCAGCAGCTTAAACACACTCATGAAGTTATCTCTACCCTGTTGTGAATACATGTCTAATCCTTTTAAATCCGTAAACACCGTTCCGTTGGTTTATTTAGCATATAGAGCTGTAACATGAAGGATTCGGGAAAGGTGGCCGCTGACACTCGGGATTCTTCTCGTTTCTTTAATGATGATGCCGTTTTTTTCCATTTATTTTGTTTTAACTACAGGGGCAGCTATTTTCTTTGAATTCAAGCACTACAAGCCCAAAAAGAGATTTACGAGCACAAAGTGTTTTGCCTTCATGGAGCTGGATGAAATCAAGCCTGGCCCGATCGTCGTAGAACTGTAAGCACCGGACTGTACTGGGGCCAGCCTGTCGTTTCACCGCTCGCTCTGGCATCTAACTGCCGGCTGCAATACAAAGGGATCAGCCATTTCTTATTTATATATATTTTTCACATAGAGTAATGCTTTTGAGCGCTGCCTTAGGTCTGACGAATGCAATCCCAGCTTCCGTACTCGGCTGAGTGGTGCTTTGGGCCAGTTACAAGGTGGATTTCTGATCTCTGCAACCAGCTCATTGAGCAGCGGTGCACATCCCAGGTCTGCGACACAGGCGCTATTTCCCCTCTCTCCGACCTGCCACCCCGGGCCTCGTTAACTTAGGCCAGTGTAGGCCAATGAGTTTTCAGACAGTTGCCCATCAGTCGTGTATGAGCTCACTCAGCAGGACCATATGACTCATGGAGGTCTGCCTGCAATACTGACATCCAGGCAAAGCTGGTGCTTGCTTACATTACAGTGCCCCCTACCAGCTTGGTGCCCAAGGCAGTCCCCTAGTTTGCCTGTGTTGTAGGGGCCAGTCCTGACTCCTCATCTGCAAATACCTATATGACTATGTACAACACCACGTCAAACTCTTAAATAAATGTATTTTCCATGGGTTTTCCCCAATGGGTCTTTGCATGCCAGAGCTTCGCACTCTATTAAAGAATGGCTTCCTCACTTTTTTTTTTTTTTTTTATCGTGTTTCAGCTACAAGAAACCAACTGACTTTAAACGCAAGAAATTACAGTTGTTAACAAAGAAGCCTCTCTACCTACATCTACATCAGACGCTGCACAAGGAGTGAATACGGATCCAGCCTGTGCCTTCCTACCAGAAGCACCCGGCACGGGTGACCACCGCCGTCTTCGGTAACCGACGATCAAGCAGCTGATGCCGACACATGCACAACATTTTATAAATCTCATTTCTATGTAGGAAAGGTATTACAGACCACAGAAGCTGCAGGAAAACAAGGGGGGTGAATACGGACCTCCTAAGGTCACAATGATGTAAAACCACAGCAATAATAGACTTATTTTTGAATTTCGCGTAAAGTGTTGTGGCACTCAAATGCCTTGTGAAGAGTTTTGTTGAAGGACTTGGGTGACTGGTTCACATCTGTATATAAAATGTATGTCGTGCTATATTGTGTGTCCATACTGACCCGCGCGTGTTCAACAAGAGCATTACCCTTCTTTTTTTTTTAAATCAAATAACCATTTCACAATCTATTTTCATAACTACACCATAATGGCGTGTTCATACTGTGCATGACCCGTTATCCCTTGTTTTACAGGATTTTAAGAAATTCCCTGGCTCCTTGAGAATTCGCCCCCCCCCATCCATTCTTTAATTTTCTCAGATATTTTTATAAGAATGGCTCATTACCCAAATGTAAGGGAGTTTTATTTTAAACATGGTTCTGATCTTAGCGTGATTCCCAAATTTGATTAACGCTTTCAGTTTACTGGTATTATTCTTATATGTAATATGGTTTATACAACGTGTATCGAATGAGAGGCTTCGCTGAATCTGATTTATTTCAAGGTTTTGAGTTATTTGGGGAATTTCCGTCACTTATTCAAAACTTGAATCTCAAGAGTACCGAGATGGACAGTCACCCATATATCTATTTTTTTATTATTATTAATCCTTAAGTTACCCTTAATTATACATTTCAAAATGACTGATGCTGAGATCATTACGAGGCACAAGAAAGGTACACCGATTATTAAAATCAGATGCATACAAAAAATATTTTTAATACAAGTCAATCGGTACATATGAAGGGTTCAGATGCATTATAGTAGGTTCTAAGCAACTGAGACCTAATACTGTTACTGCAAATCTTAAGACATAATGTATATCTTTATGTCTTGACTCCTCCCAGGACTGCAAACCTGGGCGAGGGAATTATCTCGGGCACAGGGGTAATATTCTTTCCCATAGGGGAAGGGTATCTATTTCAATCAACGTTCTTAGACGTCTTACAGAGAACCCCAATCGGAGTTGTGGAGTTTCCTTTATCGGACATGTATTGGATCTCAGGTGACGCTCGCATTGATTGCGTATTGAGATCTGTAACCTAAAGTATCTGTCTCTGCTCCAAAAAAGTGTGTCCTCTGTGTTAACCACAAAACGCTCAGATTCGAAGACCCGACGTTGTGTTTGGTGCATTAGTTCTAGAACAGAACATTGTTCTCAACTCGTGTTCTACGATGTTCCATTTTCAGTTGTTGTATCAGTCAGAATGGTAAACCAGCATCATACAAGGGGATCCTGAAAGCCAGCCGTGTCGGTGAATATGTACCGTTTATGGTTCCATTGTGGGGAAAAATAGGTATTCTTCAGGTTCTCTGATACAAGAGATTTTAATCTCACAAAATCCACAATCTAGGAAAAGATCTGTCTTTCTTTAACGAGGCAGCGTTTTTGGGAACAACATAATTATTCTTTTTTTGTGGGTGAAATGTCCTCGAATAACCACAAAATAGACCATTATGCATTTCAAAATGTCTGGTTTCATGTATAATTTGTTTATGAATAAATTGTTTTGTTAGACATTAGCCGTCTTAATACCGTAATTCATGTTTGTCTGGCGTTGACTGCTGAAAATCTCCCTGCATTAAATTTGTGTTATGATGGAGTTATCCTAGGATTTCTAAACCTTTAAAATTGGCCACATTTAAACATGGTTCAGAGGACGAAGGTTGCCGTGTCACAAGCGAGCAGCGACAGAGAAAAGAGAATAATGAAGGGGGGGGGGAAACAACCATGGATACCCTTCTGTCTTGACTGATTGCTAATATACAGAACATGGTGGAAAGTATGCGGACTCCCCGTATTATTATTATTGGATTACACTGTCTGAGCCACATCCGTCGTGGGCAGGTGTAGAAGTTCAACCACAGAGCTCATGGACTTGCCACAGGATGCCACCTTTCCAATAAGTGACTTTGTAAAAGGCCTGCCTCTGTTAACGGTAAGCAATGATACCGTGAAGCGCAAGCATTTGGGAGCCACACAATCACACGTACAGGACCGCTGAGGTGTGTAAAAGGTGTTGTCCTCTGCAGGCGCGCTCCCTACCGAGGTACCGGATGACCAGATGTTAAGCAGAAGCTTCATAAAACAGGTTTCCGCGGTCAAGCAGCCATACACAAGCGGGATCGTCACATATAACGTTAAGAGTCGCCTACAGTGCTGTGGATATCACGGTCATTAGGCTTCAGAACGGAGGAAACGCGTTCTCCGGAGCGACGGATCAAGCTTACCGGCTGGCAGGCCAACAGATGATGCCAGGAGAACGTTTCCATAGTGACGTAGTCATGTAGGTTGTCTCTGCCGATGACAGAGAATGCGGAAAATACCCAAACTTGAAGCAACTTCCAAGTATGCCTCAAAAATGGAGACGCGCTCTTTCCAGGTTTAAAAATGGCGCTCGCTGGATCAATCTTTCTCCCAAATCTTTGCTAAACAACTTACCCGTTTCATGTTTTAATGGGCAAGCTTCCTTTGAACACATCTATGAGGGGGTTACACTCTCATGGGCCTTTTCTTTTGACAATCTTATTGACCGTACCTCATTAAACGGACGCGATTTCCACTGAATGAAATCGGGGGCCTCGCAGCTCATCTCCAACATCTAGCGGGGAACGTGACCAACTCAGAATTAACAAGCGATTGTTGGACTGAGAGGTTTGATGAGCAGGTGTTTTTTTTATATGAGGTTGTATCGTCCCATGAAATTGGAAAAGGAACCAAGTTACCGCAATAAAAAAAAAAAAAAAAAATTATTTCAATCCACAGCAGCGTAGCAGAACTTTGTGCATTTTGTTGACCGCTTCCATCATACGTACGATGAGGACCATCAGCTCTGACTGAAGACATTATTGGTCATTTGTGATGTATCGGCAGCAGAACCCGACGCTCGCAGCTATTGACTAAAAGCACATCTGCCACTTTAAGATGTAACATTTGTCTAGCGTTCTGTAAATAACATAAATCCATAAAATGTGTTCAAATGAAACCCATCCTGTGTGTACCAACTACCTGTTCTCGTGATCTACGCCAGGGATGCTCAAACTGCGGCCCTCCAGCTGCTGCAGGACTACATCTCCCATAATGCTCCTTCAGCTAAGGGGCTGGCCGAGGAGTATGGGAGATGTAGTCCTGCAGCAGCTGGAGGGCCGCAGTTTGAGCACCCCTGATCTACGCGATTATTCTTCTCCATCGAGTTATCCCTCCTTTACCGTTTGATAAATTGCTGACTGTTGTTGATTGGTTAAGCAGCCGTCATAAGGCAGGGTAAAAAGGTTAGAAATGGAAGTTCCCCATTTAATGTTCTGTGTGTACATAAAGACATTTGGAGCCAATATATTTTGCTACTTTATTATATTTATTATTTTCCAACAGGGTTGTGTGTCCTGGTTTTTCAGTACCAGACGTTTAAAAACATTAATTCTATGTAAACCAGTGGTATATAACGTTTTAAGCTAGCAGTGTGTGGAAAAGCAATCAGAATAATGCTATTCTTATAAAATATATTTCCACAGGAAACGTCTTTTTTTTTTTACGATTTATAACATTCATTTTTTTTCACAAATAATGGTTACATTTGCTACATTAAATAAAACAAAAATATCAGCCCCTCCAAAAACACACACACACACACAAAGGCATTTCTGTATTGCACATGTTTAGATTGTGAAATGATCGGGTTTAAGAAGTTCAAATTTTCTGAGCGATATTTTTAATTCCATAATTAACCGTTAAAAATTCCAGGGATATCAAAGAGGGCTAAAATATTTATTGCAAATATAAGACGGGTAAAATGAAGAATCAGAAATGAATGTAAACCAGTAACATTTTATCCATTTTTTAAACCCACTGCACCAATTTATGTCTATTTAAGCAGCGACTAAGGTTTATGGTTGTCCATAGCTTCATTGTCTGTCTGTGGGTGTTGATGTTGTCCTGGGGCGAGCGGTCGCAGTTCTGGCACTGATGGGCCTTGAAAAGATCCAGGATGGGACCCTGGAGGGAAGTCCCTGGCACCCATAGGTGTAGGACCTTGCACAAAGTCTCTTACTCCATGAGGAAAGTCTGGTATGTTCTCTCTAGAGCTAAGTGGAGCAGGTCCTCCTCGGAAAACTCTGGGTCCTAGATGAGGTGGGCCAGCTAAGAATTCTCTAGCTCCAGGAGGGGGTCCTGGCAGAAATTCTCTAGTTCCTGGAGGTGGCAGTATTGGTGGGAAATCCCTTACTCCTGGGAGAGGAGGTCCACGTGGGAAGTCCCATGCTCCCGGGGGTGGAGGTCCCGGCAGGAAATCTCGAGCTCCCGAGGGTGGAGGTCCTGGCGGGAAGTCCTGAGCGCCAGGTGGTGGAAGTCCCGGCGGGAAGTCCCGAGCTCCCGGGGGTGGAATAGGATAATCCCTGGTACCAGGAAATGGAGCAGGACCCGGGGGATACTCCCTAGGGCCAAGGGGTGCACGGGCAAAGCTCCTAGGATCAGGTGGAATTGCGCCAGGTGGTAACAAGGGTCTTGGGGGGAAATCTCTCATTCCTGGTGAGGGTCCACGTACTAAAGAAAAGACACAAAGCATTAAACCTTAAATATCCTCGGTCTGTTTCTCCTAGGAACATATATTTTCAGTAACACGTATGAATTATTATAAAGAATAACAGCAATCTTGTGATCCATTTTGACCTGAAGGACCAATGCAGGGAGGCTCAGAGGTGACGGGTTTTAGACACTATGTTCTATTCGTGTCTAACCCATTCATGCCCCACAAAGAAAAAAAAAAAATACAGAAAAACCCACCCAAGGGTCACCTTGACACCTTTTTGTGACCCTGTAGGGCTGGTTGAAGTTGTGCTCATGGACATGGTGCAACTCAACTGTTCAAACACCGTTTCTCCCTCTTCCAAAAATGAGGGGAATACAGTAATAAAAAAAAAAAAAAACCAAAAAACTAAATTTGGCTTACAATAAAAAAAAAACCCAGCAAAAATGACATGTGGCCAAATGATGGGATGTTGCTGAATATAAACTCTGAAAATTACATATTTTTGAAAGTCTAGCATGTAATTCCCAGGATTCACACTCAAGAGTACTTTGTAACACAATGCAGGATTTAGGGTCTTCTTAAATATAGTTAAGGTGAATTCCTTTTATTTTGTGTGTGTTTTGCACGTTGCGGAAAAAAAAGACAACTATCGTTTACATACATTGCTGCGGAGGCAGTGGTCGGGGTCCATATTGCCCTCTGGGAGGAGGCTGACCAATCAAACGAGCAGGAGGCTGTGACATCAGAGGAGCTGCCGCAGGTGAGTTCATTACAGGTGTTCCGGGAAATGAGGGTGGCCCTCTGGCTCCTGAGACGACCTGCTGGTATCATACAGGGCAATTTGTTATAGCATAAAATTTAACAAAGGGAAGAAAAACAGTATCCCATATAGAGTTACCAACAAGGAATGCATATTACTTTAACATGCATTCTAGTTGAAAAGAAGCAAAACCCCCAAACTACCCTGTCCAGAGGCAGACACTGGGAGGAAAGCACTCACACTGAAAAAAATGGGGGTGATTTCTGTCCAAAGTATATTGAATTCACCAATACGAGGGATTATAAAGATGAGAGGGGGTGATGAACAAATGGACAGTAAGCTGTATATCTAAATAACGTATTAAGCCTTGTGGCCAGCAGTGGTTGCAAGTACAGCCCCTGCCAACAAACTCAAGACAATTTAGTGCGAAATGTAATTTATTTCTTATGACGTATGACAGATATATGGAAACGCTCAACAGGACCCATTGTAAATATATATGTATATGTATCGAGTGTAGAATACACGCTGCTCATATACAAATGCTCAAGGAAGTCTGTACCGAAAGCCAGCAACCGCAGAGCATCAAAGCGGTTAGTAATCGACCATCAAATAAAATGCGGGTTAAAGCGCCCGGGAATCATGCATGCCTACCAACAAAAGCCAGCCCCGGCTTACACCGGAACCCTCCGTCACGGGTATCTTGTTTATTCAGATACTTGCCGTACACACACCTTTCCAAAAACTCAATTCATTAGTTGTGTTATTAGTAACTTAGAGTAAAACCTATAGGGGGAGATGAGATTCTTGATCTTGGTAAATAAAATCCAGCCTTTAAAATATACGACGTACATCTGTATAGGTCTTGGCATGTTGGAATACTGCTACTCTTGATTCTGGAAAACGTGTGATTCTGCTTCTCCCATTTCTGGGCAAATCAGGATTATTATAAAGCAATGCGTGTCCTTTTTATAGCTGGGGTACTTTCGGTGATAAATGGCGCAGACAACCATGGACGGATGGGGAGATTTGTATTTATGATGCTGCAGCTCGGTTTTATTGTGTAGCGCATGCATGAGAGGTTAGAGTCACATATTCACCGCCGATCACTAAAGGTGACAACCCAGCTCACTCCAAGGCCGCTAAATACTCACCTCGGCAGCTTCCTTAGACGGAGGATTAGCAGGCATACTGGACGACTCAGACTCATTGGGCTTTTTTTTTTTTGTTTTACATGAAGAAATTATGAATGAACATACAAAAAAAAAAAGTGTATTACATCGTATACAGACAGAGTCACACAGCTTTTTTTTTATGAATGGGGGAAATAAGAGAGCTGATGTATAACTCACCATTCCATCTGCGCTTATTGCAGGCGAGGATGTTCTGGGTCCGGGGTTCAGTGCAGAGTGACCAAGATCCACTGCGGGAGAGATAAAGACATGGACATTAGACTAAAACTAATCGGGATTCATAGAAATCAAATGTTTACTAATGTTTATTAACAATAATTGACTAATTTGAGATCCTCTCCACTAAAAATCTAAAAAGAAATGTAAAGGAAGCTGCAAGTTGGTTATTTCAGACATACTCGGTATAGGTGCATGAATGAAAAAGAAAAAGAAAAAAAAGTAGTCTGTATTCTCAACCCAACCACACATTCAGAGGTGGGAATAGGCGAAAAGCTACTCACCGGGAGCAGATGTTCTTCCGGATACGTCAGAAGGAGGGCGTCTGGGACCTGGAGGGGCATCCATTATACCTTTAATAAGAAAAAGAAAAAAAAGGTTAATACGGTATATAATTTTTTTATTTTTTTTTTTAAACGGAAGATGTTGCATTTATGACCACAAGTTGACGATCTTTTAAGGTTGTTCCGATGAATGCATTAGCAGAGGTATTCGTATGAGGTATGGCAAGCGAGTATTACCACCCCGGGTAGGTGGTTTCACCTATCTACCCCCCCCTTACAGTCCGGTAACTTACATTACGGTTCTAACATTTTAGTTTTAGATTATGACCTCTTGTGCCAACATTTGGGTGAACAGAGCATCCTTTCCACCGCTGGGACGGCTCACACACCCCACACAGCATTAAATAGAGTTCACATCACAGATGTTTGAAAGAGAAAACCAGCGTTTACGTCTCTGAATGCCATCTGGAACACAGAGGGTGACTGAGAACAAAGTAGCCGACGCTGACAGCATCGACATGAAACTATGATACAGAATCAGAGAACTGGCAGAAGCACGGTCTGTCTCCTGCGCTAAACGGACAAAATATTTACACGCCAACTAAACGGTGCATTCCATGTGTCCGTGTGAAAAGTAACCGTCTCTAAAATATATATACATATTTATTTATAGGTTGAATTTAAATACAGAGCATTGCTGTCCAATTTGTAGACCACAAAACATTTTATTTGCCGAGAACCAGCATTTTCAGTTGTGTTTTATCATCGCTCTTTGCTTTATAATCTTGCTTTAAACTGCTGGAATTTAAGTGTTCTTCCCCATTTCAGTACTTTAGTTCTTTAAATATGGGTTCATATATTCAATGATAATTGTTTGCAGGGAGCGTTGAAAAAAAAAAAAATACTACAAGTACAGCAGTGTACTTTGACTTGGCCACCAGGCCAGGAGGCATGCAGCCAGTGCACTAGATGGCACAGAGACTCGGCTCGACTTGGCCAGGGGTCAGATCCCCAGCCATAAGAAAGAGGTAAGAAAGCGTCATCATGTGTGCGGAAGAGGGGGCTTTGACTTGATGGGGCATAGAGTAGCATAAAAGCCGAGTCCCATGCACCAGTAGATGCGTTTGCTAATGGATAAACACCACGTAACCCATAAACTGTCCAGTTACTTTTTTGACTATGACGTACCAGCAATTCTTCTCCCCTGATGTACGGTTATCTATCCTTCCAAATAAAAAAAGACGATAAACACTTGAACCCCTCCCCACTTTTGTTAAACCCAGACACGCTCCCTCCGTTCAGATGGTTTCTGTAGCCGGCACGTATTTACGGAGTGTGAGCAGTGCGCGTTACTGACCAGAGTCTCCTTTGAGAGAATCCGATCTGCTGAGGTTGGCGGATGCTGACCGGCCCGGCGCCTCCATCATCATGGGAGGAGACGGAGCCCCTCCGCTTACGGGCGAAGGACAAAACGAGCCATCCCTGCTCACGGCACCTGTGTTTAACGGAAGGTAAAAATGCAAAGCGTTCGTTCAGGCCTTTTTTCTAATGGCTACATCTTAACAACCCGATTACAAGACGACCCTCAAAAATTTGAATACTTATTTGGGAAAAAAGCCTGAATATAAGACTACCCTATAGGGAAAAAAGTTTTACTAGTAAATATTAATTCCCATGTAAGCTATTTTTTCATATTTTAATTAAAACTATGATTGAGAAAAATGCATTTGTTATTATTTCCTTTTATTTGCCAACCTGCCCCCAGATATGACTTATACCCCCTATACGACACTCTGCGCCCCCCCCCCCCCAGACTTACTAATGCGTCTCCAGACTTACCCCCAATGCTTCAGACTCCATGGTGTCTAGTGGGGGCAGCCGGTGAACGTCTTCACGATGCGCGCAGACAACCTCTGCTGCTGCCTGGTACTTCCGCCGGGGCTTCTACGACGGAGCACCGGAAGGTCACACCCACGCTCCATCATAGAAGCTCCGGCAGCAGCGGAGGTTGTCTGTGCGCATCCCGCAAACGTTCACCGGCTGCCAGAGAGGAGGATGCAGGTCACCTGCAGCGCTGCGGGGGATCTGGATCTAAGTCTTGCAGCCTGACCTCTATTTGTGATCGGATTATAAGATGACCTCGAATATAAGCAAAATACGGTACTACATCATTTTCAGTCATTTAATTTTTTTTAAGGCGATAGTCTCTCATATATCCAGAAAATCTAGTGCGCAAAGTGGTCTTAATTAATAACAGCGCGTTCGTGGGAAAAAGGACTATGTTGCATAGCGATCTGTGCCCTCAGTTGTTTACTGTGACATCTGTAATATTTCTAATTATATAATCATTACACAATAAAATAGAGGATGAGAATGTGAAAGGGAACTCGTTACCTCTCCGCAGAGGAGGCTGGTGGTCTGGTCTTCCTGGGGTGGGCTTTACAATGGATGGTCTCTGGAGGGCTGCTACTCTTTGGTTTACTTCAATTAGTCTTTAAAAACAAAACAAAAACACTGAAATCACATTTTCTGATTGCAGAATCAATTATACCGAACTCTTAACGGCTTTCTTGTTTTGCACAAAACGATTCCACAAGGAATAACAAAAGATACATCTACATTATGTGATCTCCCTGCTCAATACACGGAGCTCTCTTATTACACGGAAATAAATATTAGCAGATTTGTATTCTTTAAAATTCACTTTTTAGTTTCTATAGCAACGGCTTAATGATGTCTGAGTCACATGACAAGCATTTTTCCCTGAAGAATTATGACCGAGGAAAAAATATGGCATTATTACAGACGTAAGAAGGGTTTGGGCACCTGCAAGCACTATGAGCGATGCTTCCAATGTTGTATTTAGTTCTACATGTGTTGAATTCAGCAGATTAGGTGGAACTGCAGCTTTAATTGCAGTTCAGCTGTAGAGATACGGGCTAAACAAGATACTTTTTGGGATCGGTTAAACATGAAGTGCACGCGACATAAGTCACAGTGGGGTTAAAGTTATGGTAAACCTCTTCACTTAAAACTAAAGGGGGTGGCAGAGGCATTATTAAACACCAGAATCTCGTCGTGCTACCGCCGCTGTAAGGGATTCTGGGTAGGGATGTGTAAATCAGGTCAACAATGATTCCCCTTTTTGATTCACTTTTTACATGGACCCCTCGGAGCAAATGAATGCTATGGCAGAAAGCCTTCAGACAAAGTCCAGGACAGAGGTTAAACACGCAGAGAGTACTTACAGCGTTACAGTTACACGGTTCATGTTCAAGAAAAATAAGATAAGAATTCCTTACTTTTGTCTCAGATTTGCACACTCTCTTTTCTCTTCGGCCAAAGTTCTTTCTGCGGTCCGGGCGATGAGCTGGAAGAAAAGGGGGGTAAAACTATGGTTAAACCAGGACAGCGCGAGGCTCCCGCGTAACACAAGCTCTCCACATCTCCCGGCGGGAGTCCTTCCTACGCCAGACTTCGGGATAAAGGCACTAAAATCCGTTCACAGACACAAATATTAATAGGGTCATAACTGAGACCCTGACAGCTTCATCTCAGAAAGATGAACGCGTCGACTTATTGACGATGAAAGGCCTGAGTGTCTGTGGACTTCATTAACGGGTAGTAAACGATCTGCCGCTCAGCTCATTGCTCTGCCGGAGATAACCGGGTGACTGCGAGATTTAATGTATGTAATACAAGCCATGCAACTCTGGCTATGATCCATTAATATGCACACTATTAATGCACGCATGTAATATTAATGTTTTGGAACTACAAAGCACCCATTACACCTATTTTTCCTCTATATATTTTGCAAGTTTCTAGAGTTAACACAATACCTAAATATTTAAAGGGATGGCACAGATTCGAGGCTTCTATCTCCGAGCTATAATGCTGGATGTCTCTTTCAGTGATACAAAACAATCAAAACCAGCATGCCAATTATGAAAGCAACAAAATGTTATATATGGTAATTTCTAAGCACGTTTGACAAAAATAAAAGGGTTAAAAAGGCACATCGTATTCTTTACCGAATCTTTGGTACAACGGAGTGACTTCTTTTGGGGGTCGAATTGTTTGCACAAAACTAAAAACATGGGAATTTGTGTCAATAAGCACAAAGCCTGGATACTTACCCAGTTCTCGTGTGCCTTCTTCTCATGGCCGGCAATCTTAAAAGGAGATCAAGCAAAAACAGCATTAGAATTAATTGCAAATGATTAGATCCATCCTACATTCGAGAGACCAAGTGTGCTATGCACTGCAGCCCGTTGTGAATGTTGCCATGTACAGCATAGTACTGCTTAAGTGATTAATCTGAACACAATTGGCCATCACTTAAATTAGCGAATAAACAGGGTACATACACGTCAACAATTCAGAAAGTCTTCCCCACACACAGAAAACATATAAACTAAGGACGTGCCGTTACCTGATTCTTATAAGATTTCTCCGTTTTCTGCAATTCCTCTTCCATTTCCTGAATTCTCTGCCTGAAATTCCCAAGGATATCGGATAACAAATCACACAACATATCAAGACTCTCTCACTTCACACAACGTCCATATAAAACTACCATCCTTAACCACAGGCAGAAGCTGCGATCCACTCACTGGCGTATAACAGACCGAGAAGCAGATTTAGATTAAACAGACGTGAAGTTAATCAGTAACACAAAAACCTATCCCAGAGAAACCTTTGTTTGCGAGGTTAGACATACTTGTAGATCTTCACTTCTTCCCCGGCCAGAATAGCCTTTTCATCGGCCACGGACAGCTTCTGCTCCTTTTCTTGGCGCTCGTACTCCTCCTGGGTAAGTTTTCTAGAACAAAGAAATAAAATGGAGTCTGTATTATGGACAGGACCTTAAAATACAATAAAAGGGTTGAAAGAATCTAAGAGCTTTGTTGTCCTGGATGCTACATTTTTTACAGCTGAACCCCCCCCCCTTTTTTTAAATGGGGTGCAACGACACTTGAGTTGGTGGATCTTAAGTCCTCTTTATGGTTTGATGCTGCTAGCGAGAATAAATCAGGGGTGGCTTATGATTGTTTAATGTATAGCTGCAGGTATGGATTTCAGGGATGCTAAGCTGTTGCTCTGTGTTTACTAACTTAAATAAATTTATTGTGGTTGCTGCTGTCTTAGTTAGCGGACACAATTAATTCATTAAGCTGTATCGCTCACTAGCCAATGAAAATGCTGCAGGCTATTTAACATTAAATGCACGTATTGGGCATAGAAATTGTTATTACTTGTGCAACGCCATCTCCTTCTGCTGATACAGCTCGGTGAGAATCTCCACTTTCTGACGCAGGGTCCGGCATTCACTGTCCAGGCGATTCTTGTCGGACTCCAAGGTGCTGCCGTCGTGCTGAAGTTGCTTAATTTGCTCTGGACAAAAAACACAGGAAAATTTTGTGTGCAACATTTAGTTGGAAAAATTCCATGAAAGGTACTTTTGCTTTATATTTTAATCAATTCAATAATAATAATTCAACAGATGCAATTTGACACAAATTAATGCACCCAAAAGGCCATTCATGTATGACAGATGTACACATTACCAATGGTTTCTACTTTTTAAGTTACATGTTTTAATTATGGAGCGCTGTCGAATCCTGTAGCTGTTGAAAAAGGGGGCTGCCACCTAAATATATTTTCTTGCAAGGGTCATTAAAAATGTGTTTTCAAAAATATCGCTCTTTTTTTTTTAATTTAAAGCTGTTACAATTTTTGCATAATATAATTCATGTAGCTGCATATTATCCTGATAGAACGTCTAGAATACAAATGGCTATCAACTAGACAAAACACAGACTTCTTATCACACCGCCTTATGGTAAACAATAGAATGGCTCAGCCTTAATCACTCTGCTGCTGACTAATGAAACTCTATGGAGGAAAGGAATAAGCAGGATACAGAATACCCAGAAACTTCCGGTCTTACCTTCCAACTCATGGCGGGCAGAAACTTCATCACACAGTTTTCTTTGGTAGAGATCTTTTTCTTCCTCGATTATAGACAGGGTTGTTTTTACCTATCAAACGAAAACCAAATGATTTAACATTGGGGGGGAAAATCTGTACGAATAACATTTTTGTCATCCACTATGTAAAGTAGCAAAGAAGAAAATCTTAGAGAAACTTGGAACATGTTCCACTAAGGGCAGACGTCACTGGCCGGTAACAAAGACATAAAGAAATGATATTAAATATTATCGAGACATATTTTTAGATTTCTTGCAGAAACGTAATCGGTCCAAAAATAGTTACTGATGATGCTAGGAATAAAGCTATTACAATGGCAGACACAGCAATACTTAGACATTGTAAATATAGTTAAAACAAAATTTACCCGCGAGACATCCATCATCTGCTTAATCTGATTCTTCATCTTCTCTTTGCGTTTATCTGGAGATATACAATAAATCATTTAAAACAAGTCTTTATTTCTTCCGGAAATTGACTATGATTATTTAAGTCGCTGTTGTGCATAGAGCACCTGGAAGTTCTCCGTTGGCCAGCTCTCCATCTCCTTCCACTTGCCGGTTATCATCCCTCGCAGAGTCCTCCTCCAGCTGCTTCAACTGCATGATGCAATTTGTCAGAACCTGCGAATAAAGGAAATAATTTTATATAAAACGAAACAAGAAGAAGAAAGTAATCTAGGGCCTAGACTCATCTACAGACTATAGTATATAGTATAATGTCATGTAACACATATTGTTATGGCTCAGATGTAATTTTACATCACGTGCCTATTACCTTTCTAAATCGCCAAGGTTTGTAATACTGTAGAGTTTTAAATTAGTACACAAAGCGGAATCTGTAAATGGTCAGTATTACTGATAGATTTTTTTGTACTTCAGGCATCAGTGGAGTAAATGATTGCGCAATGGTTTTCTTAGGATGGTCCAATGGGGGGGGGGGGGGGGGGTTGGATATAACCAATTCTTCAAACAGGACATTTCAATCACAGACTATTTCATCATTACATTGTTAAAGGGGGACTATAAACTAAGAAAATCCTCACCTCAATCTCGTTTTCTTTGTAGGCCAGAGCTTCCTCCAGGTCTTTGTGAGATTTCTGCTGTAGTTGTATCTGTTCATCGAGCTCCCGCTGCCTCTCGCTCCAGCCCTCGGCTTCCTTCAATAGCTGGAAAGAACAAAAACAGGGTCATAACACCATCCATGTCCTAATAAGAATACAATTCCTCATGGGTCGTGTAATGGGGCACTTGGCTGATGCACCTTCTAGAAGCCAAACAACTAGAGAGCTTGGGAAAGATCCTCATAAACCCTTGCACAAGAAATAAAATATCTACTACTGTATGCAATAAAGTGCATATGATGGCTACAACGCCGCTTTAACACTTCAGCTATAATCCTTGTGAAAAAATAATCTGAGTATGATATTGGCGAGTAATGCTTAGTAATATGATAATTCAAAGTACAAATATTCAAATAGATCCCTACTCTCACAACACAGCCCTATAATAAGAACCTTTAGGGGTTGTCATAAGTATTAAATATTATTATTATTATAATTAGTAACACACCTGTTCCTTCCTTTCCTTCAGCCTCGTGTTCTCCTCCTGCACGCTGCGTAGATCTGATCGCGCTTTATGTTCCTTTAGCTTGGCTTCGTTTAAAGCCAACTGGAGCTGCAATACAAAGTGTATAATTTGAGGTTGGAATATATATATATATATATATATATATATATATATATATATATATATATATATATATATATATATATAAAACTCTACAAATATTTGCTCACCTCTGACAGCTCAGCTGTGTGCTGCTCAAGCTGTTCTTCCAGCTGCTTCACAGATTTCTGGTTGTCGAAGACCTGAAAAAATAAATAAATAAAGGTTTCGTAAAGATCCTGATTCTTCTAAAACTGTGAAATACTTTAAAATGATATAAAAGCAACTTTAGTCTCCCAGTTTATTCTAATCCATAGGTACTGATGTTTGAGGAAGTAACTTATCAGTCCCATTTAAATGTATTATTTGACTGATTGGGACACTTTCAACTTGAAAGATGTGTTTCAGGGATCTGTCCAGGAAGTATGAAACATTCTTTGTATGGATATTTAACATAAATATCAACAGTAAAGCCCCCCCTTTTACAGTGTATCAGAAACAGTAACAAGAAAACAAAAAAAAACGAGATGAGGAGATGGCAGAGGCCAGGAGATCGCAGGCGTCCTCTCACCATCTCCTGCTTCTTCTTGTTCTCTTGTTTTTGACATTCCAGCTCATTCATTAAGGTCTTCATTTTGGAATCCAAGGCTTTGTTGTTATTCTTTAACTCCTTTACGGTCACCTGTCCCGTGAGAGATTGGTTAAGAGACAGAACTTGTATGAAAATAAGAGTATCTTCCGCTGTAGATCAGTACGTTTTTTTATTTTTTTAATGTCTTGCAGGTAAGGTGTATGCAAATAAAACGGTGGAACACAATGGAGAAATGGGTGTAAAATGCATGGAAAATTACCCTAACATAAGGAGTGGGTGGAGAATTGTAGGCGGGGCTATTGTTAGACCACTCCCTATGTGCCTCCCACTGAAACATACACAGAATTTGACACATGATAAGAACCATTTGGTCCAATCTTTCTGCTGTAAATACTTTTAGGACTTGGTCTCGTCTTATATTCAGGACAGTGTTATCCCGATGCCTTGCACGTTTAAATTCCCTCGCTATATTAAACTATGATTGCTGCTGGAAGGCGGCTCCACTTATCACCTGACAATCTGACTCACGGGGAATCCAGCCCTGAGTATACATTCTGGGTCTTGACCTCACCAACCCACATCTACTTTTTAATCCATCCAGGTAATTTTCCCCATTTTGATTTTTTGTAGTCTTTTACTTGGAACGGAAATCAAGGGCTCCGAACGTCCCAACATCCAGCACACGAAACACCGTTGCCTTTGGCACGACATTATAACGTACAGATTACGAGACCGCTTACCCTCAGTGCTTCAGCTTCTGTTAAGAGGCTGCTACTTTTCTTCTGGGCCGTGGACTCTGTTTCCTTCGCTTCTTTAATCTGCGCAATAAAAAATAAAATCGATCTATCCAACTATCCGACCCTAGGTTCCAAGCTCTAAGAACCGTTGGAAACTCTAATTACCTTTCGCTCATACTCGGAAATCTTTTCTAAAGCCTCGCTCTTTTCTTTTATCAGATTGGCGATTTTCTCAGCAAGCTGCTTTTCGTTCACTAAAAAGGCAAGAACATGTGATTAAAACCCATACTTTCCAGCATAACACAGATGTGCAGGTAACCAAGAGACATCATCATGAGATTGTTTTAGCATCCTTTTTAAAGCATCGATACAGGCAACGCATCCCCTGACGTTTTAGTCTGTGGGTTTCTTGACAATAAAAAGACATTTAAATATTTTCTGAATACAATATTGTAAACCATCGGCGTCTTAACGGTGAGCCAATAGTTCATGGGTTTAAATATATGCTCAGGGGTAAAACTTTAAATCAAAGTCATACACTGATAATGCCCCCTCTGTGTGTGATGATGCCCCTCGATAGATCATCATGTGTGTGTGTGTGGGTGGGAGCTGCCGTCCACATATTCCCGCAGGAACAGATAGTTTTGTTTGTTAGGTCACAGTCACCTAAACGGAGATCTGAAGCCTACTAGATATATAAAGGCAGACGGGAAACTCAGTACCATATTATATTAAATGATGGGAAACTGCAAACTGTCCCTAACTAAGTTAAAAGAAACATAAGAGACTTTGGCTTCATAACGAGTTACATAAAATGTGGCCGTTCCCTGTAGGAGAGACCGACAACCCGCAGCAGAGTAGTAAAACAGCTGATTACCTTGATAAATTCTGCTTTTTACCTGAAAGATAAGAAAGTAAAGTAAGTATAAAGATAAATATTCTGAAGAAGAAGAGAGGGAAAAAAAGCAACAGATGGCGACGCTTCGTTAAACATGTATCTAGCCGACTGCACACAAAGGTCAGGGTTGGCTGCGATGCCAGTAAGTGAAAGGTATCTCTTGGCAAACAGGATTATCCGACGACTAACAACAGCTTGTAGGTTAATGCCCAGCACCGGGGACACCGGGAACTGACACAAGACCTTGCCCTTGGCATCGTGTGTGCATTAATCCTGGGATCTGACTCTTGGGGCATTTAGAGATTTAACCATTTCTAACAGCGATACTCTCTTTCAATTACACCAATATTGGGAGCCGCTCAGCACATAATTAACAGGGCATCGTGGGTATTCTGACGCGACATTAAGAGTCAGATGACCTCACAGCCTGTCCCTACATCTACTCCGTACAATAATGATACAAAATAGGAAAGCAGAAATTCAATGAAATGTATGGATCAAAAGTGGAAATCCCATAGCTCTGTATGATGGGCAAACAGGGCATAACAAGTAGTGCGTGGCATAACAATTGGTGTAAAAGGTAAGGAGGGCGCTAGTGGTTACTTTGTTCCATGGTGGGGGTTCTGCTTTGTATTTAGAAATATTCCCTGTTTATTTGGGTTAGCGGCCTATGTTCTTCAAATTGGTGAGGCTGGAATAGATTCCATGTGTTTTTCTCTGGATCGCAGCCATACCATGTTACGCAGCGCCAAGTAATATTAACACACTCCACTCAACATTAGTTACATTGTTACAAAAACAAACGCTTACCGAGAGGCAGGTTCTCCAAAAGAAGATCAAAAGTGTGATGATTCCAACCAAGGCGGTTACGATCACCGCTTCCCACTGAACGCCGTGGAAATCCTCACCGGGCCGGAGGTCTTCTGGCAGCGCGGAAATAAGCTAAAAAACACACAAAAAAAGAGATGAAATAATTTCACATCTGTGTGATGTGCCAGATCGAGTGAATGCGCGGGCAGAAAGCCACGTCGCCAACGCCGTGTGGAACGCTTGGCTCCTAAGACACGTCAAAGACGGCAACAGCTGCCACTTTACAACAGATCAAATAATATTTGTGTCTAACGCGGGAAGTCACGTGCGAAGGACGGGATAAATGTTGGATCGGATCTGCCAAAAGTTGTGCGACTGGCTAGTGAGAACAAGCAGATCACATGTAAAATGAGACGGATTTACTAACCATCCGCTGTTTGTAAACAGGAAGGGGACAAACAAAAATAAACAAAGGGGCGGAGCATACAAAAAACAAATATACAAACAAAACATACAAAGTTTCATAATACAAACTTCAAAAATATGATACTCCAGGAGTAGGAAGAAGGACCCTGACCGGACTTTCCTTTCTAGGAGACACTTAGGTTAGATTATTGGGAGATTAATACGAAGGGACATCTTTGAGTTCCTTTAAAATGAAACCCGGGGAATGTTTAATTTGTAATTAAATAAAAACTTAATTAAAATATATATTTATAATATAATTAAAAAACAGTACAACAGGGAGCACAAAAAATGTGTAAAAAACAAACAAAAAAACACAATAAATGCTGCAATCACACAGAAAGTAGGCTTGCCTAACCTACTTAAAGTAATTAAACACGCAACCACATTTAGTTTTGTTGGTATAACAAATCCAATTTATCACGATTAAGATACAACAATGAGGCATTATAGGAAGAGACCGCCGTGGTTTAAGCAGCAGAAAAACGTATGGCGCGTCATAAAATAAACGTGTATGCTTTGTGCTCGATGGGTTGGCGACCGGATCTGATCCGCGGGCTTTAGACTTCCCTTCTGCACCGATATATTACAATCCCGCCGCTGTTAGTTCATGTATCGGCTCCTTATATTCCAGAAAGCTGCACAAGTAGCAGAAATAAATAGATTTTCGAATATACTCAGCGCTGCGCCACACGGAGAAGACGACATTAACCGAGTCAAACGTATCTGCGCTTCCTGCTGCTCCCGCGGCCAGCCCTGCAAAACCCTCCAAATCCTCAAGCAAATAAAAACGAGCCTCGTCGTCTATAATTGTCAGATAATAGAGCGTGAGTCAGCCAGCCCAGATTATAAAAAACATGACCTATTAGCTTAAAGTGGACAAAAACTGGCACGTTAATGACTACTTCTTAAGATGATGGGTCTAAAACTAGGAAAACTGGAAGGAGATGAAATCATTAAAAGGGTATATATATATATATATATATATATATATATATATGATGCGTCAATCTCTGGTTCTGAATATTAAGTTTCAGTAATTTATAACAAAACACCTAAAAATAAGATTTTTAAAGCAGACTTATAGAAATTTGCACGAGGATTGAAATTGCGCAACACGAGACGGAGGCACAAAGTAGATTAATGACAAATATCTGTACATCCCGTTAGTGTTATGGTTCATGCAGTGTACAGGACTGACGAAACTACGTTCTTCTGAACATTTCAGAAAATATCCTCCATCCAATGCATTGCGCTTGGTAAAAATGCAACAGGCGTAAAAAAAAATAAAAAAAAAATCAAGTACTTATAATTATTATTTTATCCAAAGATTTAGCAGATCCTTGGCTTTCCAAATAGGTGCGAGAAACCCACCAACCGTGCGAATGGACTTTTCACCAGCATTATCCTAACAAGCCACGAGTATATGAGGATAACCCCGTTACCCGCAGGAAGGACACACATACTGACCTGGCGGCACCCGGTGGCAAAGCCAGCGTACACGGCGGGTAGAGAAGCCCAATAGCCGGTATCGGCTCCTACATCCAGCGAGGAGGATGAGGAGGGAAACGTGTGGTCATCTGCCTCGATCACGTCCATGACTGGAAACCAAACCTGGGTATGGGTGGGTGTCCCCGAGACCGAGATACTTTGAGTATTCTGTTGAGCTATTACACAGAAAAAGAACTCCAGAGTCTTCTGCGGAGACACTAAGACTCCAAAACTGTAACGCAAGCACGCCACGCATACACACGCACACACCACGTATAGGTACGTACGCGCACACACACACACACACACACACACACACACCACGTATAGGTACGTACACACACACACCACGTATAGGTAGGTACGTACACACACACACCACGTATAGGTAGGTACGTACGTACACACACACACACACACACCACGTATAGGTACGTACGTACGTACGTACACACACACACACACACACACACACACACCACGTATAGGTACGTACACACACACACCACGTATAGGTAGGTACGTACGTACACACACACACACACACACACACACACCACGTATAGGTACGTACACACACACACACACCACGTATAGGTACGTACGTACGTACGTACACACACGTACACACACACACACACACACACACACACCACGTATAGGTACGTACGTACGTGTACACACACACACACACACACACACACACCACGTATAGGTACGTACGTACGTGTACACACACACACACACACACACACACACACACACACCAACTCAGGGGGCCATCTCTACATTTATCAGCATCCCTAGAAGCAGATCTGGGGATACTCTGTACTGGATTGTTACACACATCAGGCCCCCTTCCATCTAAAATACAGCATAACAAACATTAACCCCTTCGCTGTCGGCCAGCAGCTGACCTGCGCTTCTCTCCCATTTGCTGCCGTCATGCTGCAGGGGAAGCGTGGGTCAGCTGCCTGCTGGCAGAGAAGGGGTTAAAGCCTCAAGAGCTGCCTTCACTAACAGTTAACATCTTCCCCTCTTTAATCGTACGTAAGGTGTCGCCATCCCTGACATCACTCAGTGGTCCTTTCGGCCATCTCTAACCCATCCAGCTCCAAACACTTCGCTTCATCCATCACCCGCCGTCTCAGCGTCTAGCAGTCCGGGTTAGATCCGGTTACGGCTCCTTCCACAGGAAACACGGAATGAAAAGATCTCTCTCTTTCTTTACATATGTTGTAGAATATTTATTTAGCCCTCGGTCGTGTCTTGTCTTGTCTTATTTTCAGGATAGAGGTATGCAGACCCCATGTAAGAAAAACCTCCCTTAATGTCATAATCTGTACCACTTCAGCTGGAGCACTATTCCATGTCTCCCCTGCCCCAGTTTGTCACATTACAACTTAACCTCTGATTGTCAGCGTTTAGATTCCCAAAGTTTCAGAGCTTTTTAAAGTGCTGCTGACTCTGAACCTCTGCTTCATGGCTGGTGTCTCTCCCTCGTCTCAGGACCACATCTCCTAAGCCACCGAGTCTCGTGTTTACAGCCAAAAACATTTGCAGATTTGCCAACGGAGCCCGACTCGCTCTCCTCTGGCACACGCACATACATGCACATACATATATACATACACGCTGCCACATCACCCTCTCCCTGACACACTCAGCTCCTGCATAACACACAGTTAAGTATTCAGAGGTCCGGCTCTTGAGGGCAAAATTAACATTTCAACTCCCAGAATTTCCTAAGCATTCCCTGCAGGAAGGGCTGGTCTGGCCCTGTATAATGTATATTTAAATCAAGGCTCCTGCCATGTTATCTATGCATTATTCTGGGCTGACTAGGCCTTTGCCGGCAGAAGCAGCTCACTCGGGTCACCCCTCTGTAATGCATCCTACAGTCAGGGAATTGCAGTGTCCAACTCGGCTACAAACGCACGCTTTAGTGAATAGCTCCCTCCTCGCTCTCCATGACACCGATTTATAAGCACACTCGCAGCACAGACACCCAGCCGCCGGCCCTCGCTCCCCCTGACACAGAAACGTGAAGCTGCCGCTCACCTCCCCGCAGTGTCCCGGCCGCCTCACCAGCGCTGAACTTCGCCTTCTGTCATAACAACACGTCACCGTACCGTGACCTCCGCTAAACCGAACACGTCAGCAGACCGCGCCACCCGGAAGTGGGGAGCACGTGGCGATAGGCGGCTGCCACATCCCTGATTAACCCCGAGCCGCCCGCGTCACAAAGCTACACGTCAAACCGTCACTGTCAGCGGCACAGAGCCGCGAACAAAGCCCGCACAGACAACACAGGCTGCGGTTACAAAACGCCCCTCCACTGACTACCGTAAATACTATATGATAAACGAAACATAAATGAAGGAGAAGAGCCCCGGTACAGCCGGGTCCGGGACAAGACAGCAGAATACTAAAGGTGGCGTTGGAATGAAATCCATAAAATAATATATGGAGTACGTGGTTTACGAAGACGTCACCGTTCCGTTAGAACAGGTATAAGCCATATTAGAGACACATATAAAAAAGGCAAACAGTGACAGATATATCTGACGTCACACCAGGGGCATGCGCAGCCGTGATTCCCAAAATACAGTGTAATTACAGCAGCTCCCAACTAAAAGCTCTCTATAGAAAGTAAAACAACTAAAATACGTATAAAATACGATAAAAACAAATAATTTGATAAGATTTGTTTAGGTCTCAGTTGTGTGAAGTTATACTAAGACGGAGCATCTCCAGAGCTGTAGTGGATGCCGTCAAACTAGGCCAATGCCGGAGTTCAGCTGCAGGGGAACAGGCTAGGTGACCGTCGCCAGTCAGGGCAATCTCTAATGGAATACAAAACGGGGTAGCTATCCCTTGGCCCCGGCTTACTGTAGGGGCCCGTAGCTGCTGTCCATTAGGACCCCTCAAAAGCAACCAGGTTCCGCAGGGGTTAATGTAGCAACCTGCGGAGACGTCTCCGCACCCCCTGATGTTGCCGAGTGCCGGGATACGACGTCATATGCCAAAGCCCCGCATCAAGCGCTTGTAGAGTAGGCAGAGCGAGCCGTCGGGGCTTGTCCCAGGCCCCATTACGTTTACAGACCTGGCTTTTACATCACCGGCTCCTCTCTCACAAAGTCGGGGTAAACAGAATAGCTTGGGGTAAAATTTGTGAACAAAAAGCTGTCACAGAAGACCCTATCAGGGCTGCCGGAATGCCTACAAAAAAGGGTTTATCTTGGAAGTTCTGTAATCTGTCCTGAGGGGAAACCTGACTGTGGCAAGTTAAGCAGAATGAACTAAGTTTATCGAAAGTGATGGATTTCACACAAAAAAAAACAACCTTGAACTATTCATAGGCAGTACATTTTTTTTGTGTGAAAACCATCACATTGATATTCTTATCTTGTGGCAGCTTCTGGTTAACCAGGAACCCAAAGATTTCCGTAAGACTTTGGCTACACACTTTATAATAAGATCCCGTACCGCGCTCAACCCGAGGTCATCGGCGAGTGTCCTGCCAACAGTCTCACCGATACAAAAAACGTATCCCAGAATCCCAGAAATTACATCAATTGCATTAAGTGCTGCTTGTCAAAAAAAGAAATCTATACGGTATATATGGCAATTACAGCCAACAAAAAGATTAACCGGTCTAACGTAAAGGCAATTGGGTTGGCCCCCCCAAATAACTACATTTTTGTAAACTCCCTATAACTTGTGCCATAATTTAAAAAACAAAAAAAAAGAAAACACACAATACAAAGGGCAGCTACGATGTAAATAAGTGGGTTAATAGCCAAATGCATACGATTTTGCGGAGGTGAAAAAAAGATAGAACTTACCGCTCCAGCGACAGGACCCAGAGATTGTCTCGTGGTTAGCAGAGCGTCGCCCATGGATGACACAATTTGCGTCACATACTTCGTGATTTCCTCATTCTTCTCCTCTGCCTCGGCTTCATCTTCCGACACAGCGTCTGAAAGAAACAAAGCAAACGTATCTTTAAACGTAGAGAGTGAAATATCAAACGCGACATTCTGAAAACATCCCGTCCGTGGCGATGCGGTTACAATTTAGAACTTGTCAGTTGCAAACTAATAGCAATAACCTGTTTCTTTAATAAAATATAGCATAAGGATATTGAAATTTAACGTATGTATTACGCGACATTAGATATACCATGCCATAATATACAGTCATAATAAGAACTATAGTCTACAGACGTTTTGATCGGGGTGCAACAATCGTGCTAATTACATCAATGGTAACAGTGCACATTACAGACATCAGGTAGCGCTTAATGTTTTAATTACTAAACTCCTATAATCATCAGCCATCAGTGTGTGAAGGGTTACTACGGATCATGGTGGACAGGCTGCTGCCGTGTATAGTATGTGCCATGAACGCAGGCTCACGTTATACCTGTAGCAGGCTCTTCCTTGCCATCAGATTTTGTTTCTTCGGGAATTACTGAATCCTCGGGTGCCTGGGAGGTCTCCAGAGGGCCGGCGTTCTCCGTCTCCACTTCTTCCACTTTAAAAGGGGGTTCTAAGGCCTGATTTGGAACTTTCACTGCATCTACCTCTCCGTCTTCAGTGTCCGGCTGAGGAGCTGGCGTGGGGTCCAGTTGAGGAGCAGGCTCGGGGTCCGGTTGAAGAGCCGGCTCGGGGTCCGGTTGAAGAGCCGGCTCAGGTGTCTCTGGAGCGTCTTGGCCGATATTGTTATCATTATTGCTTTGCGGTTTATCTATATAAGATTAATAGGAGGTTAGCTTGGACTTCAACACGCAACAAAAAAATAAAATGCATTATCAAAGATCAATTTGTACACTAAAAAAAAAAATTAAAGGGACCACCCAATTATCGTGTTTCCAAGGGGCTATCTGGCATTTCCAGACTTCCTTTGCGTTCAAGCCAACGTCACGGACTTGGCTTTTCTTATGAAAGCACTTCCCGGAATATAGACGAAAAAGGATTATATAGAAGTTTGCGAGTTGCTACTTTTAAGTTTATCTTAGGGAAGCAGAAATCGGTCTCTAAAAATGGTGCAATTAAAAGCATGTAACAGATTTCCCCTCCTTCTGTTTCAGCTATACGGTTACAAATGGTTTTGTGAACCAAACAACTTAAAAGCAGAGGGAGACAACTTATTGGGCACGCTGTTCTTATAGAGAGACAGAGGCTTAGAAGTTTTATTTGATATATAAATGGAACAAAGCCACCCCCCCCCCCCAGGTGCTAGAGGTTAATACAGTGAGACAATGTCATAAATGCATAGGATAGGCAAACTAGATGTGCCAAACCTTATCTGGTTTATAGGCAAGGTGTCTATTATTACATAGTTTGCTTATTTCTTATTTGTTTTTACATTCTTTCTACTTTAGTGTATAGAACTACTGGAAGCATTGGGGGAAAGCCGCAGATCTGCTTTAAGCTTACATCCTATATCACATTTAGCGTTTGAGAACTTAGCAGATGCCCTTTAATAGACAAGAAAAGCTAGCCAGGCAGCGGGACGCGTACCTTCCTCCTGTGCCTTTTCAGTCGGTTCCGGAACTTCATGTTCCGGAGCAAGGAAAGAGCTGTCGCTGTACGTTGAATATTTTTGCCTTAGCCTATAAGCCACTTCTTGGATATCCTCCAAAAGCATGGCTTCTTCGTCAAACATCTGCTTTTCCGTTGCCAGCACGTCCTCATCGTTGACCTCCTTGGCGTCCAAGATTCTTTCAACGAAATCAAGAATGCTCGTTTCTGAGGATTCCAATATCTGATCCAGAGCTTTGTCGATATAATCTTGTCGAACGTTTTCCGCGCGCGCAAGTTTCAGCTCGGTTTCCATGTCCTGAAACATGGCTTCCACTCTGAAGACATTCTCGGAAGTAAGGTATTTATTAAACTGTTCAATGCTGTTTTCATCCAGGTGCTCCCTCATAATAGAAAGCTCTGTGATACTTTTAATATAAGACGGTTCTTCTGGTTCTGGTTCTTCTGTTTTGTTTCCCACAGACATGGGATCATCAGGAAGTGTTTCATCCTTACCGTTTTCGTGTTCTGAAGTATGTTCCTGTCTTTTTTCATCAGGTATAATAGGACTTTCTGTGGTTTCTTGATCTGGAATTTCAACCTTTTCTGGAATAATTTCCATTGTTTTATTGAAATGGTCAGCATCGCGAAGGTCATTTTCACTCAATTTGCCCTCATTTTCTAAAGGATCTCGAGCTTCTCCTACATCTTCTGTCTTTGAATATTGGTTTTCTCCATCAGCCTCCACTTCTTTTCTCTCAGGGATATTGGTTCCACCTGTTTGAACTTCTCCTACATCTTCTGTCTTTGAATATTCGGTTTCTCCACCAGCCTCCACTTCTTTTCTCTCAGGGATACGGTTTCCACCTGTTGTGTCCTGCATGGGGACTTTATTTTCTGGAACTGTATTTCCAACCACTGCCTCCTGTGCCGGCTCATTTTCTTCTTGAGCAGAACTACTCAGTTCTAGAAGCGTTCTGGATTGCATTGCCTTTTTAGCGTTTTCATCTTCAAGCAACCCCTGTTCCTCATCTAGATCTTCTTTCTCTTCTCTTTCCTCATCGGTTAATTTCGAACCAAGAGGTTCTTCTACATTTGCGGACACTTCATCTACGTGGCCTTGCTCGGGTTCAGTTGTAACATTAGCTACATTAAGCGAACGTTTAAGGTCTTCTGGTTCCGATTTTGGGTCGTTATCCGATTTCTTTTGCTCTGATTCAGCGTTGGTGGCATTCTCGGCTTCTGTAGATTTGGATTCTAAATCGGCCTCGGTTTGGAGAGACGGGTTGGTTTCTACAGAAGACGGAGGTGCGTTCACATTTTCATCTGATTCCTTGTTTAAAGAAATCTCTTCTGTTCCGGTGTTTTCATCGGATGCTTTGCTTGGAGACGCTTCTGCTTGCACAAATTCACTTTCGGCAGTTTTTTCCTGCTCGGAACCGGGACTTTCTGACTGTTTCTGGGGCGTGTTTGGCAGTTCATCTGTAGAACGTTCACTGGTATGTTTGTCGTCATTTAATAACAATGGGTCTGTTGAGTCTGTTTCTACCCTGACCGAGTTTTCTTCCTCCTCCTTACTTCCTACGAGGGGCTCTTCTGACTTTACATTCTCCAACTCATCTGGTAACTCAGAAAACGCTTTTACCGACTTATCTTCTGGAACTTCTGTGCTCACAGAATCCTGATTTATAGTTGATGCCTCCTCTTCCGTAACTTCTTTTTTCTCTGAGTCCGCAGAAGGTAGATCTGAATTCTCCAACCGAGAATCTCTCGTGTTCGCAGATAGCTGGTCATCTGTATGTGAGCTTCCCAGAAGATGGTCTTTTCCCACCTCACTTTCTACAGGATTGGTGACATTTTCCATGTCCTGCAAAGCCTTTCCTAGTTCATTCTTCAGCTCTTGATACGCGTAGTCTTGCTCACCAACGTCTTTTCCATCAATATTGTCAGGAACCGCTTCATCCTTTGATAAAGGTTCCTCATCCTCTTTACCTCCTTCATCCACAGCTTCGGTTTCTTCTGGCTTCCCAAGGGGATGCTTGAACAGGTCTTGGTTTTCTTTAAGTAACTCGGGTTCAGCATCATTCTCTAAAACAGACAGCGCAGAGTCATTAGAAAGGAGATTAACCTCATCTGCAGAAGTGGAATTCAACTTTTCATCAATTTTCAATGATTCTTCATCTTTAATGTCGGATATGGCTTCTTCTGGTGATTGTTCATAGTCTTCCTTGGTCAAGAAGAAATCTTCATTATTGTTAAGGTACTCCATATTTTTATTTTGTCCTATACTGTCTTTTTCCATGCCAATTAGGTAGACGTTTTCGTCTTCCAATTCAGAGCTTTCAGAAATGAAGTCATCCTCGTTTTCCTCTTCTGAGTCAGTTCCATCCAGATCGGTGACTTCTCTTGTATGTTCCCCACCGCTTACAATGGCGAAGAAAGTGTCCCCCCAGCTAGTCAGTATGTCTTTTTCTGGTTTAAGGGCTGTAGCATGCCCTACGTCTACAGCCACGTTAACCTCTTCTTCGGGCGTCACCGGCTTCACTTCTGATTGGGCGGGAGGCAGAGATTCGTTCTCGAACGAAACCATTTGATCTGCCGGCTTCAAGTCTCGTTCTTCGTAGGACAACAGAGAAGGTCCGTCTATCGTTTCAGTTGGATCTTCTGAATCAGCGCGTGAATTACCGGGTTCCTCAAATTCTTCTTCCTTATAGCCGTCGTTAAGCGTAACTTGTCTGGTCTCCTCATCGTCGGACACCACGGCATCATCCGATGAGCCGATGTGCGTCTTCAAGCCCTGCAGCATGTTTTCCTCCAAAAGGGTGTAGGCTTCCAAGGTTTTGCTTTTCTCATCTGACCCCGTAGATTCTCCCTGAGATATGCTGTCATTTTTGGCAGTTTCCGGCACTTCAGGCTCTAGTGCAACTTTGTTTTCCTGAGTACGCTCAGACTGACTATTTACATTAAGCGTGTCGACGGACGTTTCTTCGGCACCCGAGTGACCCATTGAGCTCTCTTCAGGTTTATCCTTTACCAGATCGCCATCTTTCTCCGATTCATCCTCTCGCTCAGCCTGATCTCGGTCCTTCTCGTCGCTTTTAGTTTCTCCCGCTTGGCTCTGTAGCGATGCCTCCTTTTCCTCCGAGGGCCGGTCCCCGGGCTGCGCTTTCTCTTCTAAACTCTCCTGCCCCGCTGTGCTCGCTTTTGGTTTATTTAAAAGTTCATCAACATTGTAATTATCAAAATTATCCGTTCCTCCATCGAAACATACAAAATCTGTTTCCTAAAAATAAAAAAAGTTATATACATAATATAAAAGTCATATTAAATGGGGTAATATATCATATATTGTGAATTATGTTATATAAGATTTTTCAGGCTGATAAATTCTCTAAACTTTTTATTAAAGTTGCAATACAGATGTACAACGTGATCACAATCAACATAGTATGTAATATATACGGTATAGAATATATGCCAACTGTATACTCTTTAAAGATTTCCTGACATTTACTGAAAATGTATTAATTTCAGAAGCCCACCTACTGTGAGAGGTTATGAAAAAATTAAGAATAAAGCCATGTATATATAAATAATATTAATAATAAATAATATTCTTATTAATAATTAGGGGCCAGCTTAAGCGCCCGTTAGAATTCTCCTTTGGGCCTCACGTTGAAGATCAACGTTATTAAGTCATTTCTAAATATAATATAAATGGGAAAAAAAAAAGAAAACAAAAAAAAATAAAAATCTTACATCTGCCGGCAGCTCTATTTCATCATTCACATAAACTTGTTTTACATCCAGTAGTTCCTTTGGGAAGTATCCAAACGTAGTGCCAACCTGCACAGAATAAACAGAATATATAAACGTTATTTATTTTGCTTCATAACTTTTCCAAACGCTACATTTTATCGTTCAGTGCAATAAATGTAACAATCATGTTTACAGATTACAATATGTAACATGTATCTACGCATTAGAAACCCACCTTATGTGCATACCATGGGAGCAGAATGGAACGTTCTCCGAATCTGCACGATTAGCAATAAAATGGGTAAGTATTTACTGAGAGGGTGGTAGATAAGTGGAACAGCCTCCCAGCAGAAGTGGTAGAGGGTAATACAGTGAGGGAATTTAAACACGCATGGGATAGACATACGGCTCCTGAATCTAAGACGAGACCAACGACTGATTAAGGTTTGCGTCTTTACAGCAAGAAAAGCGGGCGACTGGACGGGGCAGAATCTGCCGACCAAAATCTTTTTTTTTTTTTTTTACTGCCTCTCTAAACCCAATCAAATCACATAAAAAAATCTTATCTTTTAAGTAAACAACAGAATTCTGAGCAAACGAAATTCTATTTGCTTTGTTAAAACAATTATAAGCCATCGCTGTGTAAATCTGCCAATAATAATAATTTTTTTGTGATTACCCGGATGTTTAATTTTGCGCCCCGTCCACGAAGCCATTTACAAGAGAGAACAAAAAGAACTCAACTACAAAGCATTTTAACCCCTCCGACACCCAGAGGCACGATGCGCCAGGACGTTCTCATTATTATTTATTGTTTTATATAGCGCCATCAGATTCCGTAGCGCTGTACAACGTATACTCATGGCCAACGCGGTAATCTGCCCGGGGTTTGGACCCTACTCTTGCCTTTAGTTTATCAGAGCGAGGTATTTACAGCTCTATTGCCGGTACGTCACAGCAAGCCGGTTAACGCCAGCAATCATTCCCTGATCACTTTCCACGCATCTCTTCTTCTGTCGGATCTTTACGGCCGCTGCCCTTTAAACGTTTCTCACATTGGAACGCACGTTTGAAGATACGGCCCTGATTTATTCCTCCTCGGGATGTGCGGTTATCGGAATAGCAGCCCACGCGGATTTAATTCTTGTTCCTGGAAGTCGGGACTTCGTAGGCGCTTTAATTTCTAAATAGGACTCCTTTATCGCTATACGGAGCCCATGAAGCTCAGCCAGCCTCTTGGCCTTTCTGAGAGCGTCAGACAAAAAAAAAATGGATGCCAGCCGCATAGTTTCTATCACAGCTTTTTTAAACAAGACATTTGATGGCAGATCGGCCCCATTCGGCCCATCTAGTCGTCTATTTCTCCTGCTGTAAATATTTAAACCTTAATCAGTCGTTGGTCTCGTCTTAGATTCAGGAGCCGTATGCCGATCCCATGCATGTTTAAATCCCCTCACTGTATTGCCCTCTACCACTTCTGCTGGAAGGCCATTCCACTTATCTACCACCCTCTCAGCACAGGGGAAAGACATATGTTGTTCAGTATTCCTGGAAACCAAGTTGTCTTAACAAATGCACTCGCTGATCCCTGGAAACGATCCCAGATCCCCGGCAGCGCAGGATGAAAGCACATCGCTGGGGGGGGGGGGGGCGATTCCGCAGGAAATTGGCATCACGTTCCGAATATATTTACACCGATCCGCGTGCAAATAACAGCAAGCACTAGAACAGCCATTAATATTAAGCTACAGATGTAACGAAAGCAGCAGCGCCTGGTCTGCCTCCACCGGCCACAGGGGCCGCATACGGACGCTACTGGTTCATTCAGAATTGTAACAAAAAGGGGTTTATTCACTAAAGCGTGAGTTCTGGTTTTATGTCCCTGACTTTACTACCATGAAACGTTCTACGATATACATCGAACCCGGCCTGAACATGCAGCTACGCAGCGTGTCATTCGCTTTAATTAACATGTGATGTCACGCCTCCAGAGAGATCCCGATTGGTGCTTTTGCCCCTAGTATGTTATGGTAGATATCCCTGCTTGAATGCAGGCGACTCAATGAAGTGTATCCTTAAATAATGACGAGTCAAGGTCCCCACGAGGGCCGGTATTAGAACCATTTGGGTAACATATTTGGTGAGTCGCTACACAGAATCTTCAAAACGAGCTATTAAAGGGTTAATATTTGAAGAGACTCAGGGTTGGCTCTTCTAGAAAGTGGGGGGGGGGGGGTTGAAATACCAGTAAAAACCATGGCTTGGGGGCATGTAAACCGGGAACGGTCACCATCGCTTCTGTCACTAGAGCTGCCCCTTCATCTCATGGAAGTGGAGCTCGGCAATAATACGGGCAAAACAATAACCTACTGGGGAGGAATAATCATGCACATCCTCAGAAAAGGAGGTTAAGCCTCCTTTCTCACTCCAATAAAGCGTATTTTATGTAAATTACTTATTTTCATCGGGAAACCGTGAAACGTGGCAAAGTCATTGACCCTGCGTAACCTATGGATAATTCAGACAGGATGAACATTAAAGTGCCCCCCCTCCCCGATGGACCCCCACCGGCTGCAAATCAGAGACTCCGTACATTCCCAGGGAAGGACCACCAGGCACAATAAGCGACTTTGAGGTGCTACGGAAAGCCACAGGAGCCAAAAAGTAACAGGGAACAGAGACGTCGTTCTGATTGGAACCCACTGATTGACAGTCTGCATCCACACGTTTATTCGTCACGTATGATAAGAGATATGTAGCGTGTGACGTACCGTCCCGGCCCACAGGTCCGTCGTCCGCCCGTCCAGTTTGTGATACACGTAGATCGATTCGTCCTTCTTAAAATTCACAAAGCGACAGTCGGGGCCGGTGAAGTCTTTGAGCGCTTTCCCCCGGACCATGAGCACTGCGGGGGGGGAGAGAAAAATCATTCAACACAACCAAGAGGGTACGCGGGGCCCCGGGGGGCCGCCAGGACAGCCACGGGAGCCGCTAGGACCCCCAGCCCGAACCTTCCAAGAAAGAGACGGCGGGACACGTTACACAGAAAAGGAGCCATATGCCTATCCCATGCATGTTTAATGCCCTCTACCACTTCTGCTGGGAGGCTGTTCCACTTATCAACCACTCTCTCAGTAAAGTAAAACTTCCTTACATTCCATCTAAACTTTATAGCAAAGCGGTAACCCAAATGTATTCTACGCTTTTTAGATATATATATTAACATCGTCACTGTTCGTAACCGCACCACGGAATCTGTTGGCGCTATATAAACGATATAAAGCGCCCCGCTGCTGGTAACATCCAGTCCCCTCTCCAAGACATCGTAATCTATAAACACGAGGAGTTTACTAACCGATTTTACAATTCTGAATCGAAAAGCGATCGGACATCGTCGGCTACCAAACACTGGCTGAGGGTGCTGAGAGTTGTAACCGGCAGATGGGCTTCTACCCGACGGCGGCGTAGGACTTGTGGATGTAAACAATAAGCATCCCAACCCCCATCACCCTGTACAAAGAAAACTGCCCCATGAAAGGGAACGCTGCCCCTTTAAAACCCCAGCAGGCATTAGAACACACACAGCGAGGTCATACATGAGCACAACATACAGCACTAGCATGTGTGCCCGGATCTCCAAGGTGACGCAGCGCGCGCACATAGTACATATGACGCAAAAGTACAGATAAATATATATATATGTATATAGATAGATATATAAGAGCATGCATGGGGCAAACAGAGCGGGGAGAGAAGTGCGCAGGAGCGGGGTAATAAAGCGAGAGGAGAAAGTGGAGAAGGGTAAAGTGGAGGGGGGTGACTGCATTCTCCCCCCACCCTGAGGACTTTTGCCCCCCGTGCAGTAAGATAAGGGCACTCACTGCTGCACTCGGGATCAGCGCAGCGCTTCAGCTCCGAGAACCTCCGGTCCTGCGCCCGGCTGCCCTGGGGGAGGTGAGCCAACAGGAGCAGCAGGTAGATGGGGTGTCTGGCCGCAGCCATGTCGGCAGGGTGGCGGTGTCCGGTAGATGGAGGGGAGAGAGCATGAGCAGAGAGAGGCAGACACGTCAGCAGGAGACAACACGGCAAGGATGTGGGGGAGGAGGCTGCAAGGAAGGGGCAGCCCAGGGGAGGAGGGAGAGCTACTGCTAAGAGAGGAGGGAAGGGTTAAGGAGTAGAGGGAGGCTATATTTTCTTTGTTAATGGGCAGAGGTAGGATTTGCCCCCCCCCCCCCCCGTATCTGCCCTGGTACCCCCAGCCATGGGTATAATACAAGGAGAGGGGTTTCTGTAATGCCTGTGGCTATTGGAGTGGTATTTGGAACTATAGGGGGGTGCATTCTCTAGGTCTGAGGTATATTATTAGGGGTAAGCTGGGGTACTTGCTCTGGGGGTTAAACCCAGCTGCCCCTCATGCCCTAGGGCTTTAACCCCTTACGGACCAGGACTTCTCTTACACCACAGGGCCAGAGCAGTTTTCGTGTTTTTGGCATGACTTTCTTCAACCGTAACTCCCGCCCCCCATTCTCATTTAGTGAACCCCCACAAATATATTTTGGGGCAAGTATGGTTTTATTTCCCCCCCAAAAGTGACAGTTCTTGTTAAAGAGTAACATTTATCACTCTACAGGAGTGGTGGCAAAATGCACCCCCCCAAAAAAAATATGTCGACCATACTTTCATTTTCATACTAAAAAAATGTTATTAATGATGTCAACAACATCACAACTAAACACGTCAGAGGCTAAGGAGTGCCCCAAAACTACAACTACCGGAAGCCATTGCTACACTTGCCACATGCGCAGACGAGCCAACTGAGGAAAAAAACGCGACGGGGTAGTTAACCGGAACCGCTTTGGTTTGTAAGTTCCGGAGATCGTGCCAGTCGTAATATGGCGGTCGATGCTTGTTTTATAGGGACGGAATGAAACCGGAAGCAGCGTGGTCGGAGGGATCCTGTGCCTGATGTGGTGAGATCGAGGATGGAAATATTTGGGTTTTTTCCGTGTTATTATACTAGCCGTGCAAGGATCTGAATTATGTAATACATGGAATTAAATGTGTTTTCGCGTTATTTTGGTCCAAAGACAGGGTTAGAGAAACGCTAATAGTATCTTTCACAGAATATTGGTATTTCAACTGCAAGCTGTGGCCCTACGTCCATTAGCTTCGTGTATGTGACTTAGGCCCATAGGGACTTTGGTGTAACAGCAGGTGCGCTGGGTTGGGTAGATTGGCTGCGTGTGATAATTGCAGGAATCCATTCATTTAGAGTGAAAGCTTTTTGAGGAAGGTAAGGAACCTTTTGTGTCTGTAAGTAAAATTGTTACTGTTATCCAGTACTTGCTATGCCCTGTTTTTCCATTGTACAGCTCTGTGGAATATGCTGGCGCTATACATAAGAATATACCTTTTGATTTATAAACTACGCTCTCCTGCCTTTTCTATGTATTCGTGGCAGATAAAGTACTCAGATGTTGAGGCTTTGTTGCAGTAATCCACTCTAATGCTCGAGCCCCTGCTGAAGCTCTAAAATGGATTTCCTTGGATCACTTTCTTCTGCTTATTTGACTTTATGCAAACTGATGTTTATTTTTTCTCCTCCCACTGTCTGCCTCTAGTGAAATAAGAAAATGTACTTAAGTATGCTTCCCACACAAGCACAGTAGTGCATACATAGGCGTTGAGCTCACGCAACACAAACAGCACTTTCAAGTGCCTTTGTCGCCTGCGCTGACATCCCGCCGACTTCAAATTGTGCTCCGCAGCAGAACCCCGGGGGTTCATCCTGAGTTTACTTATCAATGGATAACGTAGTATATAGGATGCTGAGAGACCCCGCTGGTTTCTGGTGGGAAGTCATCACCTTGCAGCTGTACCATTAGTAATAACCGCGTGAACTGTTACATAATAATCTGCAAGGTTAAGATTCAGTGAAGTTTAATATTATTTTTTTGCCTTATTTCAGATTCAAAGATGGAAGAATTAAGCGACCAGTCATGTGATCTGACGGAGGAGCCGAATCAGTACAAAGGGATTTTTCTGAAGAAGAGGCATGTGGGACTGGCGAACAAAAGTACATTGAATTTTTCATTCTTTTAATTTCTTGATCTGTTTTCTATGCTTATCTCCTGGCCTTCAACCACAATGCCAGCTTCTTCGTTACCCGCTTGTGGGATCTCGCCGTTACAAAACGAAAACCGTTCAAGGTTTGGGTAGAATCAAAACTCCTAGGGGGGAAAATGCATAAATAAATAATATGGGGCAAGGTATTAAAAGTGAGCCAATCGGGAGGAGCATGCCAGTGGTTGCTATAGCGATTGCCCTTTTGACCACTTTGCACAAGCATTTCTTCTTTATACCTACCTCCTAGAGAAACTAGTGTTTATTTTCCTCTCGCCCATTAATTAACGGTGGAATGAATATAATAAGTTACTTTGGTTTGCAGGTTCTTCTATAGCCAACTCGTTCCGCGGAACTACCAATCTGTGTTTCAGCCTCATTCATCAAGCTATGTCCAAGGGCGAATGGGTGAGGGCGACCGATCTTATGATGAGCTATTTTCAAACTCTCGAAGATCGCACGACCGAAAGACAGAGGCAAGCTCCGGAGGTGAGATCTAAATGAGATCCGGAATCTGTTAACAAGGGTGACGGCGTCTGGTGGTTAATAAAAATACAGCAAAGACACCTACAGCTACGGCAGGAGTCGAGGACCCTGCTACTGAGCTTGCCTTCTATGGAACTGGCACACTGAGTTCATGGCGAGAATGGTGGGCGCGTGAGCTTACACTCTAAAAAGCACGTACCTTTGGTCATTAATTGTTTTGCGTTATTAATCTGGATCGTTCACTATAATTGAGAGAGAAAACCTCCCATTATTACGGTATATGGGCTAAATCCTTGCAAAATACACAATGTTCAAAAGTTTCATTATAAGAAAAACAGATTTTGTCAGTTAATACATGAAATGGTTCAGAAATCCAGCGCAGACGGGGTTAATGTAAATGACTATAGTAGCTGGAAACGGCTGATTCTTAATGGAATCTCTTCATAGGTGCAAAGAAGCCCTTTATCACTCCCATCACTCCTGTGTTCAAATGGCCCTTTATCACTCCCATCACTCCTGTGTTCAAATGGCCCTTTATCACTCCCATCACTCCTGTGTTCCAATGGCCCTTTATCACCCCCATCAATCCTGTGTTCCAACGGCACACTGTGTTCACTGATCCAAGTTTAAAGTGCAAAAGGCTAATACCGTATTTGCTCGATTATAAGACGAGGTTTTTTCCAGAGCAAATGCTCTGAAAAATCCCCCTCGTCTTATAATCAGGGTCGTCTTATAATCAAACCTCAAATAGGTCTGATTATGAGACTAAGATCCAGATCCGCCGCAGCGATGCAGGGGACCTGGATCCTCCTGTGTTATGGCCCCCCCTCCAACTTACCGGTGCTTCTGAGTCCCCGGTGCGTAGTCCGGGCAGCGTGTAGAGCTCTACGCGATTCGCGTGGAGCTCTACATGCTGCCCGGACTAAGTTTGGAGGAGGGAGGGAGTGTTAAATGGGGGGTGTAAGGCATTTCTGGAGGCAGAGTGCCCTGTGAAATGCCTTTTAACCCCTTTAATGCCACTCTGCCTCCTGAAATGCCTTTTAACTCCCTATATTCCACTCTGCCCCATAATATGCCTTAATGCCAGAGTGGCACATAGGGGGTCAAAAGGCATATCATGGGGCACAGTGGCATTTAGAGGGTTAAAAGGCATATCATGGGGCACAGTGGCATACATGGGGTATAAGGCATTTCTGGGGCAGAGTGGCAAGCCTGGGGGCAGATGTGCATAACTGGGGGGGCAGGTTGAAGAAAAAAAAAAAGGAAATAAAAACAAAATATTTTTCTCAATCATAGCTTTTATTAACAAACAATTGTTCACATAGTTTACATGAATTAACATTTACTGGTAAAACTTTTCAAGCTTTTTCTTTTTTTCCCATAAATTGATATTCTGATTTTGGGGGTCGTCTTATAATCGACCAAATACGGTATATCTATCTATCTCAAAACTAAAGCACAAGGCAGCAGTTACCGTACGTATGCAATTAATGTATTCCCTGGATCTGTACATTAGTCTTGATTTGACAGGCTGTCACCTTTTTATTTTTGTGTTTATTTTTACAATGGCGAGTTTCAGATATTTTAAATATTCTTCACCTCTTTATCACTCTTCAAGTATCTAAGGAACTGTAATATTTCACATCTAGCTTATTACAGTATTTTGGAGATGTTTTATGCTAACTTAATAGGGAGGAATAACCCTGCAGATCCTGAGAAAAGCTATTTAGGATGGCTGCTTTCATGGAATAAACAGTATTTGTTCTATAATCTGTATAATATGTAAATATCACTTATATTACGGCATTTACAGATTAAAATGTTTTAGTATACCGAGCTATAAAGTGTGGGACCCAGGCCATGTTACAGATTTTAACGCATATAGCTACTCGGCATATAGATAACACACAAATCAGCAAGTTGTTTCCTTTATTCTTTTATTCGTAATTATGTTGTTCGCTAAAACAAGTCCTTTTTGTATTAACAGGTAATTTGGAGGCTGGGAAATGAGATTCTCTTAAATCACCCGAAAAGCACTATGGAAGATGTCAGCTATTTCAACGAGGTCATGAAGAATGCCGGGGTAAAGAATTACGTCAAGGTGAGGCTATATCTGCTGCCCCATTTAGTATTGGTGAAAATATCATCTACGTATTTCTACAGGTTACCCACCGCCCGACGGCTTCATTTACTGAACCTTTATGTCTGCGAGTGCTGGGTATCTGCAGAGAATGGGAGCGCAGGGAGCACTCTCTACACCAGGGGTTCTCAAACTGCAGCCCTCCAGCTGCTGCAGGACTACATCTCCCATACTCCTCAGCCAGCCCCTTAGCTGAAGGAGCATTATGGGAGATGTAGTCCTGCAGCAGCTGGAGGGCCGCAGTTTGAGAACCCCTGCTCTACACAATCCCTGTAATTATCCTTTCGGCTGTCTCTTTAAGGATATTTGCTAATCAATACAGCTCTCAAGTTGACTAAACCCCTGATTTACAAGAAAAGTCGCGTTTTTTTTTGTTGTTTTTGTTGTAGTATCGCATTTGAGTTCTGAAATAAATCGGGGTTCCTACATAGCTGTGTACTGAATGTCAACTAGGCAGACACCCTGACTTTTCATGCTCGTTGGTAAATAATAGAATGGCTCGGTCTTAATCACTCTACACAATGAAACGCTTCCTTATGTAGACTTTTGTTAGTCAAACGGTCACCCAAAATATCACATGACTGAGATACAAGGAGTTTATTGGAACAAAATAGAGAAAGAAAGTATTCTGTGCTCAACTGCATCACTGTAAGCAGACATATTTTTCCATGACACTTCTGCTTTAAAGAATATAAACTGCAATAAAAAAAAGTAGTGGATATTAAATATGATGGTTTTTTTTCCTCAAAAATACCTGGATATCAGTGCATTAAAGTTCTTGTTGAAGTGATCCGGGAAGTTCGGATTTATAAATATTCTTAACGAGTAAATGCGGAGACTTCGGTGTTTGGGGCATTTGATAAGTTGGGGTGTTTCAGTGACTCTGGAAGCCGGACTTAGATCCTCACATAATGTGGAATACGGTTGTATAGATCTGCGTGTGCACAGCGACACCTTGTGGTTCAGACGCGCAGCTGCAATAAGCTATAAAACTTTTGCTTATCAGTCATTTGGCTCCTTATTGCAAACTAACGAGTATCGTCCAAGTTGAACAGAAACTGGAATCATTACTAGATCTAATTTAAAGCTCATAACTATTTTAGTATGTCTTGTACATCTTTCTTTAACCCCTTTTACTGAGCCGCTGGACCCAAAAGCCTCATATTTTCATGTTTTTACAATATTTCTTTAGCGATGGCCCCCCTTTTTTATTCATTTTTACTGAACCTGCACAAATTATACATTTTTTTTTTCTTTTTCACAGACTGATAGGGCTCTCCTGATGCCACTTTTAGCTGTAAAATCCAACATTTAGTATGCATAATATATATCAGTTTTGTATGATTTTGGTATAATTGTCAAAATAGCTGAGTTGACCAAAATACAGTTATTTAGGTGTCTTGAGCTTGAAAATACCTTTTTTTATATATGTGAGAATTAATGTCTTTGCAACAGAAATGCCTAGTTGCCACAAAGTATTAGCCTCTACCATTAGTATTAATGGTAATACTAGTTGCCACAAAGTATTAGCCTCTACCAATTCTGCCGGGAGGTTGTTCCCCTTATCTACCGCCCTCTCAGTAAAGTAAACTTCCCTGTGATGCATCAGAATGCCTTACGTTCTTGTTTTAGATCGCAATCTCTCGTTCTAACATTTCTCCTCTTTTTGAAACCCTCCTGTACGTTGGTAAATGGCGTTTATCTATTAAAATGCTTCCGTCACTGCTTTTCTTTGCTCAAAGCCCTACATATTGCATGGTAAAATTAATTTTGAAAGCGAAGCTGCGTTGACATACAGGGGGTCTTTTTTTTTTTTTGTCATAACTTTGCGCGTTGTTTGGTGCAGATAACTCTGGAGCAGTTCTACTATCTTTTGTGCCACGGCCAGCCGGAGGACGCCTGCCGGACCCTCACGCTCGCGGGGATCTGGCGATACGGAAAGATCTCCGCGTCGGAGAAAAAGAACATTACGCTCATACAGGCGTACAAAGCGCTGGTGGAATTTACCGTCTGGTTGGACAAACAATCATCGGCGAATGAGGATGGTAAGCAATCTGAGGGTCTCTCTGGCTTTTTGCTTTATTTATTAATGAGGACTACTGTGTTGTGACAAAGCGGAACTTAGAGAGAGACTCCTGCTGTCTTATACACGTTAATGCATGTGGTAGCTGTGCGGCCCCTTAAGTTACTGTTGTCCCTATTTGCAAATGCAAGGAAGGATTCTACAGAACCCCCCCATACGCAGTAATCTTTCCTATTGCTGATCGGCAAAAGTAGGGAGAAAACGTAAATGCATTCTTAATTAATGGGGCGCTGGATTGTCTCTTTTAAACAATTCTGCGCATGCCAATCGCAAATGCCATATATATTCTTTGTAACCAAATATCTCCTCCTTTGAAAACATTTCCATCCTGTACTTTAAATCCCTGTGTATTTAAATGTTTCTATTACATCTCCTCCAAGACAAACGTATTGAGATCCTTAGTCTTTCCTGCAATCTATACGCCGTTTAAACATGGAGTGTCTGTAATGTTAGAATTAAAGAATTTAAAATTCTATTATACATCTCATCCTAATCCTACACGGTGCAAAACAACGTTACAATAGTATCTAGCACTGCGTAAACTGTTGGCGCTATATAAATAAAAGATGATGATAATATCTAGTATTTTAATTGGTTCATTTGCAGAATTCTATTGCCCCTCAAATTAAAAATAATAATTAATTTTTTTTCCATTTCATTCAATGGGTTTTTAATGTTTTCTTTTCCAGATGTCGATTCTGCGTCTCAGGCCCTTGAGGGTTTTCTCAGACAGACAGCTGCTAGTTTTGAAGAGCTCATTAAATATCCCGGCATTTGGGACCCCTTTGTTCTCTTCTACGTACATGTAAAATTAACTAGTTTTTTTTTTTTTTTTCCTTCTTTGAAAACTTTTACTATTCTAAATGATTCATCTGTTGTTGATTAAAGCATTAATAGCCATGCCTTCTAAAGGAATGTTATAAAACTGCAGAAAGTTGTCTATAAAAAGACAGTTGAGCAAAAAAAAAAAACAGGCCATCCTCACTTTCTTCAGGTTAAGTTCCTGGAAAAGGTAAAATTAGGTGAAAACATCTGTTTCTGAGATATATATATATATATATATATATATATATATATTATATTCTGCTCCTGTTCAGAAATCTGACCCTGATTTTTTATTTTCATTTATATTACCATGTGTGCTGGGCTTTATCCACTAAAGGGTGAGTTGAAAGGGTAGTTTGCAGAAGTTGGGGTTTCATCGCCGTTGCCGTACATTATGAAGGGCCCACGCTGTCAGGGTTTCTCCAGCAATAAGGACTGAGCTCTCCCTGCATAATATAATGGATGAGGATACTTTGAATAAATCCTGCCATTTTAGTTATACATTTTCCAGGGCCAGCCAGGCTCTTCGTGCAGTAGATGCTCACTGTTGGTGGATAAACCCCATTGTGCGTAGTCGACTGTATCGCAACAAAAAGGGAGAGTACTTAATATGAGGGGGTAATCTTGCAGGTCCTAGCATGTGGTTAAGCTGGCAAGTCCCATGAGTGGCGTATTCTGGCCCAGGCCAGGGGGGAGACGGCAGCCCCTGTGCTGTATAACACGCTCTGCTGATCAGTTGGGCCGGTTCAAAGGGAGAACACCCAGCGGCCCGTTAACGCTATGGAGGACCGTGCTGACAATTTATATCACAAAGATGTTGATTGATCTGTTTCCTTGAGATTTGTGGGGGTTTTTTTTGTCTTTTTTTTTTTTTCCCCAGCTTCTAGAGCGGTCTGGAAAGCGGGAAGAGATTGTAAAGCTTTTGACAGACTATGCTTATAACAGCAGAAATCCTGCGAATCCAAACGCCCATGTCTACCTTTACGATTTCCTCAAACGCAACGAAGCTCCGGGCAAAACCCTCATCAAGACATTGGAGGTTGGATGTATTTTATATTCTATGCAAAAGCCAGGAGTGTCACAAAATCAATGAATTACAAACAGACTTTGGCGGCGGGTATCACCCATATAGGCTGCCCATTATGCTCGCTATATGGAACTTAATCAGACCTTGCTCTCTCTTTTTGATATAAAGAGCCGTATGCCCATCCCATGCGTGTTTAACACACAATGCTGTTTGCGTTGCAGAAGAACTTAGTAAATTTGTTTCCTGATTCCATTAAATTCTTTTTGTTCTTAATGATCTTTATTTTTCATCATCCTTAGGCTTTGCACTGCCGGGTCCCATCGCACAAGCTCATGCTGGAATTCAGCCAACTCCTTGAAAAATCCGGTACTCTAATTGTTAAAAGAACCACTTTCCATTGTGACGTTTTGTTAATGGATGCGGTTCATTTGATGCGGGTTAGAAACTAACACTGCGTTTGGCAGCCTTACAACTTAAATGCATCCGCGGTTATATCCGCAGCATCGGCATCTGCCGAGCATTACACGGTGTCGGGTGATTCTTCATTTTGTACATGCCATGCTTTGCCACCCTCTTGCCCCGCGCAGAGATTTACCAGCCGTCTCGTTGTATTGCCAGGCTCAGAAGAGCACCGGCAACACGCGCTGCAGGTTCTCTTCGACCTGCTGGATTTTGCGGGGTGGAAGGAAGATGTGAAAGCCTGGAGGTGTCTAAGGAAACAGTTGAAGAGAACCCTGAAATGGTATTTTCTATGGTCACGTCTTTATAGAATTTTATATCGGAACCCAAAACTATATCTGAGTACGGACTCTGTGTTTTTGCATGTATGACAGGCTCTGAGATGATAAAAAAAAAAGATGCGTTATGCTTTTCCGGGCACTTCTTGTGTTTAAAGAGAAACTTACGCTGGCTTAAACATCTCAAAATCCTTTCGTTACAGCTCAGCGCAATTGTTTTACACATTTATAGAGATTTTTTTTCCTCCCCATGTGAGATTTTGCCGCACACCCAGCAAATGCTATTTTAAAGCACCTATCTATAAAGATTGGTGCCTTGGCCTCAAAGTACCCCAATTTTGTCAAGCCGTGTCTAATTCTAGCACGTCTATTGCTAACCATGGAACTGCATCATTGCGACTGCCCTGCCTTTTAACCCACTACAGCCATATTAGTTTTTTGGGTTGTTTTATGTAAAAGTTTTTTTTTATTTTTTTTTTTTATTTTTCCCCCCTTCTCTTTCCTTTTTGCCCCATTATTATTTGCCCCTATTCTCCAAAAAGAAAATGAAAGTACTTTGAGTTGTATTTTGATCTGAAAAGCCTGGACTCCGACCTTCTTTGTAAATGTATCCAGTATAAGTAATCGTTCATACGATAGGAACACAGAAGATCAGGTGAAATCCCATAAATGATACTAAAGAAATCAGCGGCATTCTCTGCTTTCCGTCCGCTTTTTAGGTGTAAATTTGCCGTGCGTTACCGACGCTCTGGGGGGTAAGCGATTGCTGGGGATCAGCTTGTACACTGTAACAGTAATGGGGGACCCTACAGTGACTGTGTACCCTGATAATGGGGTCCACTTTGCCAACCACGTATACGTATGTGGCTGCCGATGAAAGAGAAGTGTGTGTAGCAGAGTTTAGAGGCAGATGGAGGCAAAACAGTTAAATCATTACTGTCCTTGCACTGACCCCTCCAATCTTCATACCCTATCAAAGGCTGCCAGTGCTCATCATTTAATCATTTGGTGCTATTTTAAATATGAATAATTACACTATGGATGATTGGCAGGTCCCCCCTCGTGTTGTTAACCCTTTTTTGTTTTCTTCTCCCCTCAGTGATCAGCAAGCTTGGATCGGAGATCAGTGGAAGACCAGAAAGAGTTGGTGGCCTGCGTACCACTTCACTGTACTCCATGCCAAGAAAGATTGCCAGTTGAACGAGGAGCTGGCAATGGAAAAGGCCTGGGCGGCTGCGATTTTACTGGGTCACGGTAACTAGTACAGCATTTATATAGCGCCATCGTAGTCATGCATGCATAACATGCTACCTTCGCAGATCGCTCTCTATACAGAAATAATTGTTTTTGCCTTTCCCAAATCTACCAACAGCATGCAGTTATTTTTCTGCCCTCCGCACCCTTGTAAGTAAAGAGCAGAAGACGTACCTTAAGAGTATAGCGAAGTTTGTGAAGGAGCGCCGACCTGCGCGTCCGGATTGAGACCGGTCGGACGTCTGGAATGGAATCTGTCGCAATCTACCAGGGCTTAATAACGAGACTCTGATCTCATTAGAGAAGCGGCTCTCACACTGAGAGGTATTTCCGCGAAGCATGTTGCCCTTTTACCAGCCAACTTCACGTTTCTGTAAACCACGCTAATAAAGTTAACTTTCTGTGAAAGTTATTTTCAGACATGAAACGCTGTCCCGTTCTGCATATTATGTAACTGCTGATGAGCTGCTCTGCCTTTTTGGCTAAGATCAAGGAGGGTTGAGCCTTCTGGCCCCCGTCTTGCCTTCAAGACTTCAGTGGGTCTCTTCGAAGGGGAACCTAGAAGATCCGGCCCTACCTTGGTCGGTGGGGGGAAGGAACGGAGCATTCAACCCAAGTAGCTGTAGATTAGGAACCTGGTCTCCACTTTGGTTTTGTTCTTTTCTTCAAAATGGAGCGTGGATTTAAAATGGTTAACTGCATGTTTAGTTTGAGGTTTAATGAAGCTCAAAGGATGGTTTCTGTGTCTCAGACCCATTGAGTCAACTGTTTTTTAGGGGTTGGTGTTGCTAGGGGCAAAACAAAGGGGAAAATGTACAAACAGAGATTTTTAGGTATTCTAAGGAACCAACGACCGCAGCGAGCATCAGGAAACACGACATGCACACGCTACATGGTATGTTATCACATAAAATGATTGTGAAAATACAGCGTCATGGGAATTGGACTACAGGGAAGCGCCCTTTTACAATGTATCCTATTTGAGAATATAACCCAACGCAAAAATATAGTAAAATAATTCACATCTGATTTTGCTGGTAGAATCCCTTGTCATATGCCACCCTAATTAGTTTGTTGGCTTAGATAATCTATTTCAACGTACTTTTTTTGTTCTAGAAAGTTTTTGGAGCACTTTGGATCTTCCTTGTGTCCTATCTTCTGAACCAAAATACCAGTGGTATTTTGCTTTATATGAAATACTGATAAGCCTTGTTTTGGGTATACTTTACCCATCGTATGCACTTGTATCCCGTTTGAGAACCCAAACATTTAAGAATTTGCAAATTTCATCTTGCATAGGGGGGTGTAAAGTGACTTGCAAGTCCTCGCTCCATTAAACCATTTAATAAAAGTAAAGAGTTGGTGCAGTGGGGTTACCTGTTACCCTATAAGCAAGGAGATCAATAATTGTCCCTTCCCCGCCATGTGTATTCTGGCAGGGTTAATAATACCTGGTGCATATAAGCCTCAAGTAATACCCCTGCATCCCCGTGCCCTGGAGAGGTTAAAATGTACAGTAAACCCATACCACCCCATGGCCATAGTGGGCGAAAGCCAAACTGGCTTGCAGTAAGGGGTTTATTAGAAGAAGTCCAAATATTTGTACCCAAGATGGCTCTCTGGTTCCCCATATCAAAAAAAACTACGATTGTTATGGCTTCTGAAGGAGACTTGTTAAGATTTAAGGGCCTAGACTCGGAAGTGACTCGGTCGTGCTCCAAAGCGTTCAACAAAGCACCGATCTGGAGGCGCCTTGTGATGCTGCGGTAAATCTTTGAGTCTTCCAGGCCAATGTGGGGTCTGAAGCCTCCCTGGACATCAAGATAATCCTCTAACAGTTGGTGCCATGAGAGAAGCCTAGAACCTAAGGTGTTGTGTTAAGGATGCCTTGTGGTCTGATGGGAACCACCGGATCCTGAGTAGGGAACAGATCTTTCTCCAAGTTGTCTAAAGGTCATCCTCAGTTTGCTTATGTATGTATTTTGAATGTGATGTCATCAAAGTCCTTGCTGGTGACTGTCCATACAGTGTATGTTTTTTTGTTTTTGAATAAACTCGGACCACTGACGCATTAGTAACACGCCAGTAATTCTTCTCTGAAGCCACAAGGGCCACCTATAAGATGCACCCATCTCTATTCATTGTTCTAAAGTGCAATAAAGATCTTTATTACTAGACCGTGTAGTTCTGCTGTAAAGGCTATTACCAGAAGTAATCTAGCTTCAGACAACATGATGGGAAGTTTTCTACATACAGCAATAACAGGAGCTTTCATCTTTGGCTCAACTTAGAAAGGATGACCCATATTTCCTTTGAAGTGGTAATTATCATTAAACCCGATCTGTTCTTCATAACGGCTTCACGGGGTTCTTCTCAGTAGTAGAAGGTTGTCCTCAACTACTGAGAAAGGCACCACCTTTGCCCCTGCTTCAGAGTATTCCAGCCTATCAAAAAGTTGCAGGAATATTTTAATTTTTTTGGTGTGTTGTACGTTTCACCTCCCAGTCTCTTCATCTGTGGACCTGTAATGATCTGTAGCTTTAACAGCGGTTCCTCATTATGTAGTCTATGAGTTGCTAGGACGGTGAAGCATCATCACCTTTGCTAATTTAAAATAAAACTGTAAACAAAAGCAATTTTTTTTATTTATTTATTTTTTTTTATTTTTTTTATTTTACACTTCTTTCTTCTTTCTTTTATATAGTCATGGGTTGTAGTGTGATAAACCCACAGAGGTATCCCAGCCCCGTGTGTAATATATTTTTACTAGATAATAAAGCCGGCGGTACCGCAGACTCAGTGGACGGGGCCATATCCAAAAATCTGTTCGTAACCTACATTTGGGGTATAAAGAAGGAATCGTGAATCTACAATAAAACATAAAAAATATTTTTGGACACTGATTTAGCTTTAAAAAAACCGTTGAAGCCGTAAATGAGCCCTTCTGTTTGAAAGCAATGTAATAACATACTGTGCTACTTAATTACCCAAGTCTGTTTTCTTATATACTTGATTATAAGACGAAAAATCTGAATATTAATTTATGAAAAAAAAAAAAGAAAGCCTGAATATAAGACGACCCTATAGGAAAAAAGTTTTACCAGTAAATGTTAATTCATGTAACATGTAATTCATGTAACATTCTATGGAATGTTGGTTGGAGTCCCAAATTCACGTGATTGTATACCCTGTGTTTTCTATTCATTACAGTGTTTTTTTTTATTCTAGAAAAAAAATATGTTATATGATTACTAGAAGGTTTTACCTGGAAGAAACTTAAAGCTTGAAGCTTAATATCTTCGCCTAGTGTACTTAATAAATAAACCGACTCCAATGAATGGAGAAGAATTTAGCAACTCTACATAATGATTCGCAGATTGTGACGGTGACAGGTGTTGCTGTGAACATGACTGGTTTTTTTTATTGGTATCGCTATAAAAGAAGTGAATTTTTATTGTACCCAGAAAGGTATAACTAGGATGTGAAATAGTCAATTTATAGTATTCAAGCTATTTAAAGAATTTAAACTAAATACTAAATCTGTACTGAAGTCTGTAACTAAAATCTGCAACTAAAAAAAAAAAATACTAATTAATTGTATAAATATGTTTGAGGGCCAGCTGCATACATCCCAAGAGTCCAGATTTTCGCAAAGACAGTCCTGATTTGTCGACACTGTCCTGGGTAGCTTCCCCTTTTCTCCAACTTTTGCAGGCGGCGGAGATCACGGGCAGGTTGTAGAGAGACATATTCGAAGAACATTGTTTTTCATGCATCTTCTCATGTTCATATAATTTTAGATGTTATTTTGGAAAGAGGTTTTAGTCATCACCTTGACCTTGATGGCCATGTGCATCAGATCCCTGCCTTCCGGCCGAAGATGTAGTCATAATACCCTTATCACGCCGAAAACCTCTTACCGGCAACCCATAGGTCCTTGACACTTCTTTTATGCGAGTTATTTCATTTATAGCGGTGTTGAAGAAACATCGGAAAACGCTTGCATAAAGCGGCACTTTTGGAACATGTTGTTGCGCAATCCTCCCCCAGCTTCAAAGAAGCCATTTGGGAACATGGAGCAAACATTTGCCCTAGGGTACCCCTTTACCTGGTAAATCTACACTATACGTTATAGGGGAACCACACTAGTCAATGACTAGCTGTGCAAAAACATTGTCACAGATATGGTCTATTATTCTCTCTTGATACTATTTGACTCTGTGTGTTCATCAATATATGGCACAATGTTAGCTTTTAGCTTAGGACCCCTAATTTTATTTTAACGATGATGGGTCTTGACTTGCTGTATTCTGTATTTTTTATTTTTTTTATTTGAGTGTTTTATAATGTACTGTAAGATGAGATACAAAATGGCATAGAAACCCTGGAAAGTAAATGTAAAATTATAAAAGGGTGTTTTATTGTAATTTGGAATGAAAAAAAAAAAACTTCAACGTTAAAAATAAATGGTAAAATTTATTTTTTTTAAAAGTGATTTTTGCCTGTATTTCTCGATCTCCAAAGAATATTTTCTGAGTAATGTAAATCAGATATGTGAGGTCTTTAACCAGCTGGACATGGCGAGGTTTATTTGAAGGACACATGTCACCCTTGAGCTATATCTTTGTGTGTTAGTCCTTTCCTAGAGGAAATGGATCGTGTACCATTCTGTAAATTGTTATGACCATGAAAATATTTCTGTTCCTTAGTTAATTGTCTGCAGATGAAACCGCTTTGATTACACGCAGTTTAAGAAAAGAGCAAAGTGTATACAGATTATGGTTGATCTGGCACTTTAGGGCATGCAATCGCATCATCCTGATTTGTGTTCTCTATTGGAACATTAAGACACTTAATTATTTAACTTACTTGATATGAATATTGCATGTTTTAATGCACTGTGCGATTTATTTTCCTCCCCGTCTCGTCTCTTTATGGTTACAATGGCAGCTTTTGGCCAAATTTGTAACTTATCCTAATAAGATAGGACAGAACACTGATTGAGCAGCCTTTTAAACCAAATATCCCCAAAACAATTATCTCAAGTGACAAACCAAATTCCTAAGCTATCGGGAAGGCTGACCTTACCACAGGGCAAAAGGGGCAGATAACCTTTTACCCATTAATCCAGCAGACCCCTGTACACAGATGCCCCTTTACCCATTCATCCAGCAGACCCCTGCACATAGATGCCCCTTTACCCATTCATCCAGCAGACCCCTGTACACAGATGCCCCTTTACCCATTCATCCAGCAGACCCCTGTACATAGATGCCCCTTTACCCATTCATCCAGCAGACCCCTGTACACAGATGCCCCTTTACCCATTCATTCAGCAGACCCCTGTACATAGATGCCCCTTTACCCATTAATCCAGCAGACCCCTGTACACAGATGCCCCTTTACCCATTCATCCAGCAGACCCCTGTACATAGATGCCCTTTACCCATTCATCCAGCAGACCCCTGTACACAGATGCCCCTTTACCCATTCATCCAGCAGACCCCTGTACATAGATGCCCCTTTACCCATTCATCCAGCAGACCCCTGTACACAGATGCCCCTTTACCCATTCATTCAGCAGACCCCTGTACATAGATGCCCCTTTACCCATTCATCCAGCAGACCCCTGTACACAGATGCCCCTTTACTCATTCGTCCAGCAGACCCCTGTACACAGATGCCCCTTTACCCATTCATTCAGCAGACCCCTGTACACAGATGCCCCTTTACTCATTCATCCAGCAGACCCCTGTACACAGATGCCCCTTTACTCATTCGTCCAGCAGACCCCTGTACACAGATGCCCCTTTACCCATTCATCCAGCAGACCCCTGTACACAGATGCCCCTTTACTCATTCATCCAGCAGACCCCTGTACACAGATGCCCCTTTACTCATTCATCCAGCAGACCCCTGTACACAGATGCCCCTTTACTCATTCGTCCAGCAGACCCCTGTACACAGATGCCCCTTTACCCATTCATCCAGCAGACCCCTGTACACAGATGCCCCTTTACTCATTCATCCAGCAGACCCCTGTACACAGATGCCCCTTTACTCATTCGTCCAGCAGACCCCTGTACACAGATGCCCCTTTACCCATTCATCCAGCAGACCCCTGTACACAGATGCCCCTTTACTCATTCATCCAGCAGACCCCTGTACACAGATGCCCCTTTACCCATTAATCCGGCAGACCCCTGTGTGTCAGGGTGTGATTAAAAGCACATAAACTACTGGGAAAGTTAGGTAGATTCCACCTCCCTCTGCCTCAGGTGGTTTGTTCCGGTGGCACTTCCTGCCTGCGTTGTGAGCAGTGAGTGTTTCCTGTGCCAGGGTGCTTTCTGTCTCAAGGGCTCTAGAGATACCGGCTGCTTTGGGAAATTGCCCCTTTTGTGTTCAAATGCGATTGAACCCACTTAATTGATATACATTTTTTTCAGTAGTGTTTTTTATATGTAACTGTATTGGTATATGTAAGACATTATTTTTATATCTAAAATATAAAAAATGGGATTTAAAAAAAACAATGCTATATAAATTATCCACAGCTGGTTTAAATACCAAAAATATATTTGTTAAGCTGCCCTGATTTGGAAACCACAAAATATTCTTATATAATATTCACCTGTTTAAATGTTTTTTTTCAGGTTTTATTTTTTTTTACTGCTACCTAAACCTAACCCTATATGATTCCCCACTAATTAACCCTCATCACGCTAACAACAAGATATAAACTTAAACCTATATATGAAAAACAAAATAACCCCTTAGGTTTTTTTTTACAATTAAATCTAGGTCTTGGGACCCAGGGAATCACTTTTACAGGCTCTACCTTTGTCATTTAACTATATCCGCGCATGTGATTGGCTGTAGAAGCGATGACATTCACAGACGTGAAGGGAATCTGCTGTAGACGGTTTGGTCAGCTACAGCGGTGACCCTGCGTTTACTGCGATGTGGGACCTTTTTAACCTATAATGTACCTATCAGGTACGTCATAACTTGTCTAGGGACAACTTTTCATGACGTACGTGGTACATCGTTGGTCACGAAAGGGTTAATTCTCCGTCTCACAGACCGAATCCCGTGCTTCTCATAACCCCTCCCCTCCACAATATGACTCCTGTTTATGGCCAGAAGTTTATCATACATATATGGCTTCACATCAGTTGTCAACCCTTTTATGTTCAATGATTTAGATACGGGCCGCTTTTTACTGCCGGCAGAAATATCATATGACTTAATTTAGACAAAAAGCAACGTTCTATCTTCCAAAACCAAGATTGTTTGCCTGACCTTTAATCGTTCTAGGTAAATGTAAATTGCTATTCAAGGGAACAAAGCAAAACATCTTTATAAATGGTTTCTGTTGCTTCTATGTATATTTGTCACCCCAGCTTTATTTCACTGAGGCTGTAGGCCAAGTTCATTTTGCGAGTCCATTGCTCATTCTGTCATTACTAGTCTTGACGGAATGAAGCATGTGGAATAAAATGTTCTCATTGGATGTCCTTGTATTAAAAAGAACACTACCATTAATTCCGTCTATAAACGTATGCACCTAGTTGAGTTGCCGGTTGAGTTGGTTGTTGTCTTGGGCAGCTCTGTTGAGTTTGATGGAGCTCTGGGTCAACTCGCCTCCACCTTGATTTTGTCAAGTTGGAGTCCATTTTCAACTCGATGGACAACTCAACTCAATTTGATATCCATGATTAGACAAATTGGTATGATCTTCTGTCAAGTTCACTTCAAAAATAGACAAGTTGCCAATATTGAGCCAATGCTGCTCACTTGAACCTATTTTGAAATAGACCCCCCCCCGATATAAAGCCCCAGATGAGGCCATTACAGCATTCCCCTTCCAAAAGCAGTCCTTATTTTGGAGAAAACAATACAAAATACATCGGATTTGTAGCATTTAATTCCATTTTGTCCCTGGGCGTTTATTCACTAAACAGTGAATTGCAGCAAAAAGAAACTTTTCCTTAGTAATTCCTAATAAAGTACACAAAATAAAGTAAGGAATCCGTGCACTCCCAGCACATGCGCTTTAAAAGCCCCTATCTGAGGTATGAATATTGAGGATTCAGTCATGCTATATGGCAACATATTGCTCAGTCCACCACTACGTCAAAATACCCCAAATCTTGGCGAGTCCTAACTAATCTTAATTGCTTATCATGAAGCCGGATCGTTCGCACTACATCCCTTTATTTTTGTTTTTAACGTTTTTAATGAAGTCTACACCTCGGCAAGATCTCCCTGTTTATTAAACCCCACTGCTATATATATATATATATATATATGTATGTATGTATGTATGTATGTATATGTATATGTATGTATATATGTATATATATATATGTGTATATATCTATGTGTATATATATGTCTATATGTATATATGTATGTGTATATGTGTATATATGTAATATATGTGTATATGTGTAATATATATGTATATGTGTATATGTATATGTATCCAGGGCTAAAATATACAACTTCATTACTTGTGCCTTTTTTTAAAACAAAAATTTAGTAAAACATTTCAGCACTTTCGTAGAGACTGGTTGTTATCAGGCTTCACCGGGAAACGGGATAAGCAAGCGTTGATTTTATCTTTTTTTGCCTTTTAAGCTTTTCACCTGATGGGAGGAATAACGAGGGGAATTCAAGTAAACATTGGAATGAACAGAAAGTAGTATTTCAGTGGCAGGGGAAGGACATTGCTGGACATCAGTAGTGCTGGGAGGAGCGTGAAGCGCAGGTTTAAAATCCCTGAGAAAATGTTGGAGTTCAGTAGTAGAGGGTGAAGTTTCGGTCATGACTACTCAAGGACGGCTCGGAGTGGTGCGCACGGAGCGCTCTACAAGATTCTTTCTTGGAATTGCCTTCTACCTGTTTATCTCCAACGCAGGTAAAGCTTCAGGTCACCCCCAATGTTTGGATTATGGACCTCCTTTTAAACCTGCCTCCCACTTGGAGTTTTGTTCTCAATATGAGAACTTTGGATGCTGTGATCAGGAGAAAGATAACGCCATAGCTGAGAAATACTGGACTATCATGGATTCCTTTGATCTTGAAGTGCAAACACAATGCGGGAGCTACGTTAAAAACATATTATGCCAGGTACAGCTGCACTTCAACTAAACATGTTCATTATTACTGATATGTGTATCTGCGTGCTTCTCGTTTCTCAGTATTTAACTGCTTTTCTCTACGTTTGTTTTCATCTGGAATCTTTCAAAGAGTTAGAAGCATTTCTCAAGCTTGCTATTATGATATACAGGACTTTTGTGGCGTGGTATGGCAAACTCACATCAGTAAGGAGGGTTGATATGTATATGTTATATATATATATATATATATATATATAACAGCAGGTGTATGTTCTGTACCTTATGCCAGTTGATCCCAAATTATTTTGGATCATTTGTAGTTAGCATTAATAGGTGAAAGAAAAAACACAGCTCGGGTCTGATGTTGCATCTGCGGAAGCGTTAGATATCAACAGGATCATAGCGAGGTAGCTGCTCTGCTACCCCACAGGAGGCAATTCATATACATAATCATGCTTAAAGGTGCATAAGTTTATAGACGGAATTAATGGTAGTGTTCTTTTTAATACAAGGACATCCAATGAGAACATTTTATTCCACATGCTTCATGCATTGACTAAGATCTTGAAGGCCTTAGGTATGTTTTCTTGCAGATGGTACAAAGATCTGCAACAGGGTAGACGTTCCTGGTGGAATAAGCCAAAAGAAAATAGTTTAGGGGCAGCTGCAGTTTAATGTTGATAAATGTAGAGTAATGCACTTGGATATTGACATCTTGGAGAGAGTTCAGAGGAGCAGGACTAAAACGGTCAATGGTTTGTAGGATAAAAATGATCGGGAAAGGCTAAGGGGTCTCAATATGTTTGGCTTGGGGGGAGATGTAGGGAATGTGATGGATACATGGATTTAACAAAGTACAGAAGGGAAGTTAATAGGGCTGGATTCATGCTTCACTAATAGTTCATTCTAGAACCTGTCTTCCTGAGAAGCGATTCTGCGAATAGGAGGTGTCCCGATGGGCATATCATTGTGCTCGCTGGGTGGCTGTGGAGCACCTCTACTAAATCGAGAGGATTCCAAAATCCTGGTACCAGTACACGGGAACCAAGAGACGCTCAGGGTACTCAGGGCAACTATATGATTGAGCATTGGTGTAACGATGGCTGTCGTCACCTTTGTAGCCATTCTTCTCATTCTTCTCTCAATTGTGGTTACGTAGTTACATATTGGTTGAAAAAAGACATAATGTGTATCAAGTTCAACCGTTCCACAAACCCTTATTAGCTGATTGAGAAGGCAAAAGACCCCACTGGTAAATCAGTCATTACTATTGTAGCCATTCTTCTCATGTGATTGTGGTTCCTATGTCTTACAGAATTGTAGGTATCAGGGGTCACTGGGAAGGACTGGGATTTGTAAACAATCACTTAGATTTTTGACCACTTCCATAGGTTATTTCTCTAAATTGATATCACAGTTTAATTAATATCCCATATATAATCAATATATGTACAGCAGGTACTTCAGAGAACTCAGACTTTTTCACTGCTGAAATAACTCTGCTTCCACCCTTTGTATCTTGTATTATCCTGAAATGCTTGACAGCCCCCTATCATGACTGACAGCTGGGACAACATAAGAGTTGAATAACAGACCCTAGAGATTGGGACATTGCTATTCTCATCTGCATTCGGGCAGGAAAAGGAAACACACAAAATAAAAATGACATATGTTAAAATGTGCGTATATCATCCTAATAGTTATTTGTTTTGTATGACTAATAGAACCATTGGAGAAATGTCCATATATGAGTATCCATTCAACATTTGGCCATATGCACCCCATCTGTCCCAAACATTTATGGCATTGGAATTGTAAGATTTTGCACAAAATCCTTTACAGATTCTCAACATAAACCCATGTTTTGTTAATGATAATACTTCCTAGTGTATAAAACACACATGGCCAGCCTGCCACATGGTAAAGAAACAAACTATGAGTAGAAAAATACATTTCCACAAGTACGCCAACCTCTTTGTACTTACAGCTCCCGTTATGTTTCTGGCTGAGGGTTAACTTAGGACACAATGTGTCCTCAGGGAAGACCCGACATCTACCTTACTAAGACCTAAAGAGATGCTCCAGACACCATATGAACTGCAATGCAAATGATAGCTGAGAGGTCCCTTTAAATTTGCACACCTCTTGAAGTGAGAGATGGCGGATCAACGTCTGTTCCTGACCAGAACACCATCACGTTTGGCTGGCTGTATGCTCCGACATGCGGTTCTACAAAGATGTCTCTAGGTGTCTGGTGCTCAGAGGTATTGGTTGCAAGTTCATGATTATACAGTTGAGTGGGTTTTATTATTTGGTTCTAGATAACAACCAGGAGATGATATTTAGGGAGAATATTCCTGATCTTCTTCTTCTTCTTCTTCTTTCCAAATGTCCCTGCAGAATAGACGTTTGGCTCTAATCTTTTTGGAACGTATGATTGTATTGGAAGGCCAGGCTGTATATAACTGATTTTAAGCGGAATTGGTGAATATATGTGTGCAGTCATTAGGTGTTTTATATGACGTAGTAGTCTATATTCTATATATCAAACATACTGAACTATTTCCCCATCCAGGAGTGCTCTCCCTATGCCGCTCATTTATATGATGCTGAAGACCCTTATACGCCACTCAGGATCCTTCCCGGCCTCTGCTTCAACTACTGTTCTGAGTTCTACATGAAATGCCACAGTACCATCCCGTTTCTGACGGATGACAACCACATCCAGGAAGCCTATCGGATGGATGAAGTCAGCTTTTGTAATTTGCTTAGTTTACCAGACCCCGACTACTGCTTCCCAGATCTCATCGAAAAAACAGACCTGAATTACAAACTTGGATCAGTGGTGGAGGATCCAGAAGGCTGCTTAAAACTGTGTCTCATGGAAGTTGCTAATGGATTGCGGAATCCTGTCCTGATGCTTCATGCTAACGATGGCACTCACCGAATGTTTGTGGCAGAGCAGCTTGGATTCGTCTGGGTCTACTTACCAGACGGCAGGAAACTGGAAGAACCGTTCCTAAACATTAGGGAGTCCGTTGTGACCACTCCTTGGTACGGAGATGAAAGGGGTTTCCTTGGAATGGCTTTCCATCCAAAATTCCAGAGCAACGGGAAGTTCTATGTCTATTACTCCACTATTGATGAAAACTATGTCGAAAAGGTCCGAATTAGCGAGCTCCAAGTATCATCACAAGACATGAATAAAGCAGACCCGCTTTCAGAAAGGTAAAAAAAACCCACCAGTTTTAGATTATTTTTAAATGTTCTCAATCTGTATATCCCAGAATTATACATTATGCTCTCATCATTTTAGAGTATTGGTGATCATGGCTTCTTTTTTATAGGGCCCCAGCTCCAGATCCTAGTACTCCCTTGCCCTTACACATGCTTACTTGCCTATACATAGACACACTTGGCCTAACCTACAAACTTCACACAAACATTTTCCAAAACTCTCTCTCTCCCTCTTCTCTCTCTCTCTCTCTCTCTCCCTTTCCTTCCTCCTAATTTCTCCTACCTATCTCCATATATATATCTTCCCTTTCTCTTTTTCTTTCTCTCTATCATGTCCCTTTATTTCTCTCTCTCCCCCGTAAGGTCTCTTCCTAAACACCTTTGTTTTTAGAGCTCTCTCTCTGTAATGTCATACCCACAAGCTCTCTCGTGGGTATGACATTACATGGTGGCGCTCATCATCCATAGCCAGCAGGAACAGACCTCATTCTTCCTTCATTTTGGGCCAGTTAGATGGGGATCCATGATCTCCTCATCTGGCCCTGCTCTTCCAGTGGCGGACAGTTCAATCTGCCTCTGGAGGGCACTGTCAGGGTGACTGCACCCCCAAAACAGCAGGCACCCTGGGATCCTGGGCACACTGCCCCAGCCTCGGTACTTCACAGTTCGGCAGCAAACTGTCGGTATGGTATTCAGGGCTTTTAAAGAAACTTTTTAAGACATCTCTCAGTTTGAAAATTGTTTTTTTGGCCGTTGCTTACTTTGAATCTGAAATGTTATAGGTATCTTCTGGAGATAGAAGAACCAGCTCCAAATCACAACGGAGGACAAATACTTTTTGGGATTGATGGATACCTCTACATATTCACAGGGGATGGAGGCTTAAATGGCGATCCCTCCGGATTATTTGGAAACGCACAAAACAAGTGAGTGATTCATTCATTTAAAAGATTCTATTTATCCTATTATTGTAATTAAAAGAAGTGATGTCACATGCACGTGTTGGAAGCCAGAAATTGGGATAACATCAAAACAGATGTTCCTTTATAGACCTTAAATGCCGTGTGTGGAGGACAGAGGGCCACCTCGGAAGACCTAAAAAGAGAGTGGTGCTACCTTAGCAAGGGTATTTATTCAACGCCAAAAGTAGTCACCTACTGTAGATACAGTAAAGGGTTCTCTTTACCATCGACAGAATGTAGATGTTTGTAGAAGCTCTTTTTACCAGAATTATTTTTCCTTTCTTTTTTTTTTTAACAAAATAGGAAAATATTTTGATTTCTTTTGACTCAGTATCTCCAAGACATATGAGCATCTTAATGTCCATTCACTCCCCTATAAAACAAATGTCCACCCACAACGGTCCTTTGTGCCCCCAGCTCAGATTAGTTGCTTTCATTCTAAAAAAACCCAGAAAGAATCCAGATCATTTCCTTCAAGCTTTCAAGCCTCATCTTCGACCAGATATTAATGTAGTTAATGTGTTGTATGGTTCTAATCCTAAAACACAGATTACTATACAACATATAAAACAGCAGCTGCTAAGACTCCCCCCAAATTAATTCTTTGCTTCTGTCCACAGGAGCGCCTTGCTTGGTAAAGTTCTCCGTATAGATGTAGACAGAAAGCCTACTGATGGAAAGCCCTATGGAATCCCGCAGGATAACCCATTTCTATCGGATCGTTATGCCAGACCAGAGGTTTACGCATATGGGGTTAGAAATATGTGGAGATGTTCTGTGGATCAAGGAGACCCTCTCACCGCAAAAGGACGAGGAAGAATATTTTGCGGTGACGTTGGACAAAGTCGATACGAAGAAGTTGATATCATTTATAAAGGGGGAAACTATGGCTGGAGGGCCAAAGAAGGATTGGAATGCTTCGACATAATGCTTTGTTTAAATGCCTCTTTAAGTAAGATATGATCTTTAATTAACTACAGCATTTAGGATACATATCCCAATGTGCTCGTAGTTACTAATAATTTTTTGTTCTCAGATTATAAACGTTGCTTTTGATCGGCATGTCCCTGGTGAACATCAAACATCAACATTGGAGCAATGTGTTCCAAGCCTCCTTTTACTTTTACGTCATCGTGAATATGTCCATGTTAGGTCCTTTAAAATGTATGCAACGATCAGATTAGTAAAGGTGATTGAGGGTCATATTTTCTGTCGTCCAGGATGGTCGTCGAGCCGCATATATTGGCTGACCGGGGAGCAGATTGATTACGTGGTCCAGCCAGATGTCTCAGACTTTGGCCAGATTTAGTGACCTATATGGTGGACGGGATTCATGCTTTGATTTAATTACCACATTTCAAGTGTTCAGTGGTCAACTTGACCTTACCAAAGAGACTCCCTTGATGGATCCCAGTTAGCCAAATACCATATCATGGAATATTGTATTATGTATCATTATTATTATTAATGTATTATTATTATGTATTAATTTAATTGTTTTTATTTGAGTTTGGGCAATTTAATGACGGATCTTCATATGGCCACAAGAGGTATCCAAGCTAAGGCTTAGGGATCGTTGCCACCTGCGCCATCTGAAGCATTTGCTTGACGTGCGAGACATCTTCGTATTCATTACGGCTGACTGTGTCTGTTAAACATATAAGCGTAACCTGATGATCTTCTTGGTTCTAGTAGTTTATATAGATTTTTATTAGGGCATTTTTTTTTCCCCAGTCGAACCAGAACTACATTTTAAACGGTCCGTTCTCTCATTTTGTGTTTTACAGAGGACGTCCGACCAATATTTGCTTATGGCCATAGTGTTGGAAAATCGGTGACAGGTGGCTATGTCTACAGAGGTTGTGAATATCCGAATCTCAACGGCATCTACATTTTTGGAGATTTCATGAATGGGTAAGAGAGCATCACATGCTGTTCGCAAAGGACATCGGCCATGCCCCCCCCCCTTTCCCTTGTAGCTTTTAATGTATATTCTTGGAAATGGTTAATTTTTGTTTTTCAGCCGGCTCATGGCATTGCATGAAGATGAGAGTACAAACCAGTGGGTAAAACAAGACATTTGTATGGGAGATAACACAGTCTGTGCTTTTCCAAATCTGATCAACAACTACAACAAGTTCATAATCTCATTTGCAGAAGATGAAGCAGGTACGGAAAGGCACCGAGGAAACGGGTAAAGTCATAGAGGAGCCACGCAGAGCTTGTTCCAAAGTAGAACTTTTCACAATTTTACAATTAACAAAAATAAATACAAAAACAATGAAAAAGTAGAGCGTATATCCATGCGCTGGAATTTCTCAGGGCTCTGTGCCAGATTAAGACTCTCAGAGGCCTCTAGGTGGTCCCAGCCCAAACCTACTAGGACAATTGTAATCTGGGGTCACATAAGGTGACCCCACTTGACCTCAACTCGACTGAGAAACTCAATTAGCAACTAGACAAGGGATGAGTCAAACAACCATCGTAATACAACCCAACTCCACAGGAGACTCACAATATTTAACTTGGCAGGAACTCGACTTTTGTAAAAGAGTTTGAGTTGACTTAGTTGAGTGCTGAGTTGAGTGCTGAGTTGAGTGCTGAGTTGAGTGCTGAGTTGAGTGCTGAGTTGAGTTGAGTGCTGAGTTGAGTGCTGTCACATTGTTTCTGTGATTACCTCTGTAACTCCGACAAGTCAAAGCCCTGCGATGGTGAACCTGGACTTCTGGACCATACTTAACCATCAGCATGATGCCAGTTTAAGAACCACCCGCATTATCCAGCGGCAGGGTTTATTTATTATACCCAATACCTCCCTCCTGCCCACACTGCGCATGCACAATGCCTATTAGGACACCCCAGCAGTGGCGTGATGAGATACTAGTTGGACCTTCTGAAATCTTACCTCCAATATTTCTTGTGATGAATTTGGGACAATTGTTAAGGATATTATTCTGGATACAGTTCATCAAATTAAATCTATACGTGTTTACCTAAATACCCTTATCCTAATCACTAGTTCTATGTCAAATAACAAAGTCCATTATTAAAGCATCTTAAGCATCATAATTTTATTATTTCAAGGAAAAGCAGTTTATTTCTTATTTTTAGCTACTTATTGTCAGGTTTCCTTATGGTTTCTTGATTATCTTTCGAAAATCTATCATGTGTGCAAAAAATGTGTCTGATTTGTGTATGTTTTTTGGAACTTCAAGCATTTAAGAAAAGCTTTTTTTTTAATTTCTTCTTTTTTTAGGGGAATTGTATTTTTTGGCCACATCTGATCCAGGTTCACTTAGTCCAAGAGGATCAATTTATAAATTTATAGATCCCTCGAGGTGAGTGTCATTATAGGTAAATAAAGTTTTTATTGACACATATGGGGTACAGCAACACAAGGCAGTACAATAAAGATCACTCAGACAATGAGATACGTATAAATGTCAAAACTGAGAATGAGCCCCTTAAACATGCGTCAGACAATGCAGAGTAAATCACGTTGGCACGTTGGGGTGGCTCGTGTAACAATCAAAGAGAGAAAAATAAACAGTGGATTACAGGTGAGTGTAAATGTCTCCAGTATCACAGAGCATAACCTATGGTGCATGGTCAAGTAATCTCACATCATAACTCAGAACATGCATAAGCATGAGGGGGACAATAAGGGGAAGACGAATGAAAACAGTCAAATCAGACAGAACAGAACAATGGATACACACGAGGGGTTACGGTGGTTCAGGCCACCGAAACACATCGTCCCCAGTGGTATCCGCCACCCGCCCGGGCCACACAACAAACAAACAAAAAAAAAAAATAAAAAAAAAAGGGTGGAGGAGGTGGAGAGAATAATAAAGAAGGAAGGGGGAATAGAGTGGGGGACAAGGATAATAAGAGGGGAGAGACCAGAGAGTAAGGACAGGATCTGCCAAACCGCATCACCTCAAGCGCAGCTAGAACCGGGGATGACAGGAATGAAAACCAGCTTGCCCAGACCTTAGTAAATGCTTCCATCCTGTCCGTGGACAGGTGGACTAATTCCTCCATCTCTCTAATCTCCTCAACCTGAGTAACCCATTGACGAAGGGACGGGGCTTCAGTGCGTTTCCAGTATCGGGGGATCAGGGAACGGGCAGCATTAAGAAGGTGTCTAGAAACAGAACGTTTCATGGAAGTCAGGGATTCACCCGTGTGGGAGATGAGGCAAAGACCAGGGGAATATGGCACCTCACGACCTGACACCTCCTCCACACCACGCAGCGCACCCCTCCAAAAGGGTCTGATCCTCTCGCAATCCCACCAAATATGCAAAAACGTACCAATCTCCTCCCCGCACCTCCAGCACGACGGATCACTCCCCGGGCTAATCTTAGCAATGTAGACCGGAGTCCTGTACCACATAGTGAGAATCTTATATGCCGTCTCCTGGTATTTTGAGGCTACAGAACCTTTGTTAAATTTTTTTGAGTTAAAACACAAACCTTCTCCCACTGGTTGTCAGTGAGGACTTCCCCTAGGGCTTCCTCCCAAGCACCCATAAATGAGGGGGGGGGGGCAGTAGGGGTATCCGTGTTCAAAAGCTGGTATGTGATTGAGACCCCACCCCGAGGTATCTTATCCAATTGAAGGATCCGCTCAAAAGCCGTGAGGTTATGTTTACCAGGAAGTGTGTGGATGTAGTGCGTGAGTTGTGAAAAGCGATATCCATGGAGTATACCAGGGCCGGGAGGCGGGAAGACCCTCTCAGCAGACAGGGGAGCACCATTGTCCCAGAAGTCAGAAATGCAGGCCTTAGGGTTCAAGCCCATCGAGGAAAGATACCCGTGCTCCACCCCCGGAGCAAATTCTAAATTGCCTGCGACGGGCGTCAGCGGAGAGGGGAAAGAGGAAAGGATTCCTCCAACCCAACGGGATTTCCAGACAGTTAGAGTGGCACGAACAAACAGATTAGTGCAGAGTGGGGTCAACAGGGCTCCCGGGCGAAGCCACATGCAGGAGGAGAGGGGGAAGTGTGCGGTAGATTGCTCCAGAGCGATCCATAATTTCGATGGCGGTTGGAATTTCCACTTGAGAAGGCGCTGTAAGTGGGAGGCACGGTAATAAGCGAGAAAATCGGGCAATGCCAGGCCTCCCATGTCTTTGGAGCGGGTAAGAACGGTGTACCGCAACCTAGGACTGTGACCCCTCCAAACGTAACGGAGCGTTAGGGAACGGAGTTCCCCGAGTGTCATTATAATTAGTTATTGTAATACCAATGCAATATTAGTTGTCATGCCGCCATTAAAATATCCATAATGTTTAAAGAAACAGTAGAAAGGTTATACAATATATATATATATATATATATATATATATATATATATATATATATATATATATATATATATATATATATATGGTATACATAGCGCCACCATATCCTGCAACGCTGTACAATGAGTAAATAGGACATAACAATTAGGACTTACATCATACAGGTTCCAAGGCTTTGTTTCCATATCAGCACAATATACAACTTAAAATCCCTATCCTGCTTTGGTCCATTTGCTTAACATGGTACAGAAACTGTTGTAAATCATTATTTTAAGGCAAATTAAATAATGATCACTTTTTTTTCATATTGTGCTCTAGCTAGACACAGAGTTACAGAAAATAAGGAATTCTCAAGATGTATACTGGGAAGAAATGTATACATTGAGCATATAATAATGTATATATGTTCCTTTAAGGATCACTCACAGTAAAGCTGCGATGCGTGGCAAAATGTGGCAAAGGACAACCAAAAAAGACACGACTGCCACTTTAAAGCATGTCCATCGCGCGTAGCGTGCATGCGCGCTCTTCAAAAGGTTCCTTGTAAAGTAATCAAGCACTCAGTCCGTTAAAAGGCCGCTTTAAGATGTTTTTGGACTCTGTTGTTTGGATTTTATTGACTTGTAATGATAAGGGTTCTCGTTTCTTCTGTCTGTGATCTGTTTATAGGAGAGCACCACCTGGAAAGTGTAAATATAAGCCTCTTCTGGTGAAGACGAGATCAAAATTAACTCCATTTGTTCCGCAAGAGAGTGAGTTGGTGCTTAGCCCCAAGGGCCTGGTCCAAGATTATTTTATATCATTTAATAAACCTTATATGTCAGGTTGAATGCATTTTACCCAAATGAGTCTCCAATCTATTGTTATCTCTTTGCTTTACCATAGAAGTCATTATTATTGGAAAACCAATCACGTCTTGGTCTTTTTTATTTGTTGATACATTTATTTATTCATGTTTGTTTCCCATTTTGCAATATATTAGGAACCGTTCTTGAAATTCTTAGTGAAGAATATAAACCACGCTGGACGCCACCCAAGGTGGTACCCAAAGTGCCCAAAACAATAACTAAACCACCTTTACGAGTGACTTCTACCATGAAACTCGCCACTACTAGCTTTAAAACTACAACTAAATCCCCAGTGAGGACGACAACCGCAAAGAAACCCAGGACCACCAAATCACCCAGGCCGGTGTCCAAGAAGCCTCCTAAGATTTCCAAAACGAAAACAACTAGACCCCCGGTAATAAAATCTCCTACAAAAAAACCCTTGCCTCCCAAAAGTGCGCAGATCCCAACGACTCGCTCGCCTCTGAAACCCCAAATGAAGAACGATGTCGTAGAGCCGGCCATAATCCAGAAGAAGACACCGAAGGACACCTCTAAGAAAAAAGACTCAACGCCAAAACCCTCAAAGGAGAAGAAGAAAAACAAAAAGCCAAAGTTAACACCAGGATCTCCTACAACAAAAATCACTAAAAAAGACGCTAAGAAAAAACCTAGAGAGAGCTGATTAAATATTTTCTACCAGATCAGATACTGAACAAAAAACTGTTTTTTTTTAATTGATGTATTTTGATGAATTAAAGGGCCAAATTAATTTCTATGTGTTTTTTACATATTTTTTTACCTATTATGTACATTTTTTTTGGAGGAAAGGCGCCATTTCACAATGTCTTTGTTCAACACTAATTAATTCCTATTTGACAGCTCCCAATCTACATATTGGTTATTGCTTCAGATCGCTGAGCCGGCCCTGCATAGTGTATAGTTAATACAGGGATTTTTTTTTATTTTTTTTTTAAAGTCATCTTATTAAATTTATCATTACACAGGGTCAGCTTGTGCCTTCTTTGCAGAAGGTTTCTCTGGTCAAGTCTTTTTATTTAAACATTTTACAGTTAAAACTTTTTTAAAAAATTTACCCAGTGCCTAAAAAATAAAAATACTTTCATGTACTTCGGTTGCGTTTGGGAACATCTCGTGTTCCTAGTATTCTCGTCAGTGTCTGGTATTACCGGGGTATATAACTGTCATTTCCCGTAACGAAAATGGATAATTTGGCAATTTTTCCATAAACGTTACGGGGTCTTTGTAGTATTTCCTGCTCGTAAATGACTTCATTGCAGGAAAACACCCCAAACTACAATCGACAGTTTCCTTTTATCCCAGAATTTTATGGCCAAAGGTGAGAGTCCCCCAGTCCCCAGTTTAGAGAGACTGATATAGTCGTTGTCTACCCTCTGTTATCTTTCCATAAACTCTTGCCATCGAGGTGGTTCAAGGTGACCTCCGGCTCTCATAACCTGATGTCCATAGTGTCACTTCCACACGTTTTATAAATTCACTACACATTCGGCATCACATTAAGAGGGCAAGTATTGCTTGGATCCCAGTCTCTCTTTAGACTTCTTCAGGGAATCATCTCCATAAATATGGGGAGAAGCCAACAAACTGGAGACTGGCGATGATGGATCAAACGTTATGGGGTTAACCCTGTTCAGTGAGGGCTTGGTTCCTCATCCAAGTGCATTGTTGACCATCATGAGCTGGGGTGTAACAAATGGAATTTTTTGTCCAGTCGGACTATATTGTGGGCTATTCAATAATACCCGTCAACACGGTAAAAGAACAGACACATAGAATGTGACGGCAGATAAGCATACTAGATGGGTCTAGTAAATCTTGTTTCTTTCTGATGTAAATGTTAAAATGTAACCACTTTGATGTATTGCCGTCGCTGGCACAGGCTTGCCTCCAGAATCACACATATTGTAATTTCTCCCAAAATATCATACCCCGGGAGGAAGCTATATATATATATATATATATATATATATATATATATATATATATCTTAAAATATCAGCAAATAGATCCATGCCCAATAAAACGTTTTCTGCGGTCCCGTTCCTTAAAAAGTCTTGCATGGAGGACGTCATTATTAATTGTTTTTATTTATAGAGCACCGGCTGATTCTGTAGAGCTATTGTAGGGACAAGAAATGATAAAATTTACAATAACATTAAAATTCACAATATAAAAAATGAACATACATTAAGAAATAAAAAAACGGTGTCTGCCATGTAACACCAAACATCTCTAAAATCATTCAGTTACAAAAGTGAATACCCTGTGAAAAGGCTATATTAAAAAAGTTTATTTCCAAAGATCGGATGCAGATCTTCAAACGTGATATCTGAAAATGAAGAATAAAAAATAAAATAAAAATAAATAAATAAATATATATATATATATATATAGTGTCATACTGCTACAAAAGATAAAGCCTAAAGTAAGCTAGGATAACACACTTACATTATCCAGAGCAATATAATGCTCTGTCTTGTGAGCTGAGAGTGATAGGAGTAGATCCTTCTTCACTTCAGGTTCCTTAGTTGATGGGAAAAACCTCCTGGTGTGCAGCCATCCATCAGGTTTTGAGAGTCTGTCTCCCTCAAGCATGGATATCCAAAGCCAAACCGGACAAAGAAGGGCAAATAAATATACAAAATTAACATTTATTATATAAAAAACAAAGTATACATAGATTTAAAACTTAAAAAACTGTATTGGGTGCAGGAATACCGCTTGTGTAGGGTCTACTGGTGTCCTAAAAGTTTACAAGTATTTTTGGAGATCAGTAGAGGGCAAAGGGTGGTCTCGTTATATAAGGGTCAGGGGATTTCATTTTATTCCGGAGGGTATGGGGAGCCATGGGAGTGATTGGCACGGTAGAGCAGCAGATGAAGAAGATTAGTGAGAAATGAATTAATATTATCAATAATTTCAATATAAATATTGATTTTCAATATCAGATCAATATATATATATATATATAAACAGCTCATGGTCTTTGTAATTCTTACTGATGAGACTTGAGTTTTATTTTGGTTCTCCATATAGCTGAAGACAGAAGCCGTGCTTCTGGAAAACCCTATGGTATTCCAGGGATAACCCGTTTCTAACTGACCTTAATGACAGAGCGGGTGCTCTTTAGGTCTAGAACGGGGAGATGTTCTATGGATCCTAGAGACCTTGCCGCTGGAAGAGCATTTTGTGAAGATGTTGGCCAAAGACGATAGGAAGAAGCTCATTATAAAGAAGGAAACAATGGCTGGAGGCAAAGAAGGATTGGAATGCTTCGACGTAACGCTTTGCTTAAATGGTAAGACTTGGTCTTTAATTACCGAACCATTTAGGATGCAGATCACAATCTGCTTGCAGTTTGCCAATATTGTTTTGTACTTTGGTGATCAGCATTAGCTGCGTACCTGGTAAACATCAACAGTCGGCTCTCGGAACAGCGTGTCCCAAACCCTCGTGCCTCCGAATATGTTCTCAAAACTCTAAGAGGTCTCATCCTTGTTAAGGTCTTTTTTAAGAGTAAATAATGGTGAAATGTGAAGAATGAAGCTCATGGGGGGGGGGCAGAATGGGCTACAGTGGCCCCCGACTGGTGTGCAGAGTAGGGGTAGGCTTTTGGTGGAGATTTAGGGGGAAGAGGTGAATAGGTTATTTAAGGTGTCGGTTTTTCCGGGCTGGGGAGCCGATTTTAGCAACCATAGCTGGGTTGTGTGTCCCCCCCTCCTCTAATTTTTCGATTTCTAGCTCTGGGAAGTCGTGTGTGGCGTTTGTCGCAGTCAGGTATCCAGATTCCAGAGGGTCCATGCGATGGTAAAATAATAATAACAACCGGTGAGAGGTTCTTTGCTGGTGGTGCTTGGAACCTCAGGTGCAGGTGGGGGGATATCCCTTCCCTAAGTGGTCTTTGGCTCTGGTACCTGGATTACTTGGCAAGCTTAGTGGGTTTGTTGTATATATTTACGTGTTTGTGTTTTGCGTCATTGTCTTTGTTAACGGATCCATGTTTATTGTTTTCAGGTAAATTGGCTGTGGCTTTTTCTTATCCAAAAAAAGTTATTTTGTGCTGTGTTTTCATTACTGGGGTAAGTGGGTGGGTAAGCCAAGCCCGGAGGCTACAACAGTCCGGTAGCCGGTGTGGGAACTGATGACCTCCAATATATCCTGCCTTGGAGGACCCTCGGCATGAGGTTTGTTTTCACTAGGAGGCAGTTTTGGAGGTCACCATTAACTAGACTTGAGCACCAGGGGGCTCTTCGTGTTCGTCTTCGTGCTCGTCTTCGTCAAAAAAAAAATCTTCGTATTCCGCGAATATTCGCCCGTTCCTGTCTTCTCTTCGGGCGAATATTCGTTTTTCTTCGTTTTTTCTTCGTTTTTTCCGGTTAAGGGGTTAATACGGGGTTAACGCGTACCGCAGCAGCTCTGGCACAAGTAGTTTAAATGTGCGTATCAGCAACTCTATTGGTCGCCAGCAGGGGGCCTCCTGCTGGGGACCAATGAGCTCACTACCATATATATAGCTAATATATTCTCGGGCACAATATTATGCTACTCAGTGTAAAACCAACAGAGGGCAGCATTCTGTCCGAAGATATATTAGCCATATGTGGCAGTGTGTTCATTTTCATTTATTAATTATTTAAATAAAATATATCCCCATGATCCGCTCGTCTCCCCGCTGCAACAGTTAAATGTCCGCACTCGCAGACATTAATTCTGTCGAACTTGCAAACTCTTTTTTTCTATTTATTTTGGGGGTTTTTTGTATTAAACCATTACACGAAAGGATCATGGGAATATATTTTATTTGAATAAATGCAAATGAGCTCATCAGTGGCGGAACTACCGGGGTCGCAGGGGTCGCGGCTGCGACCGGGCCCCGGCGGCAGGGGGGCCCAAGCCAAGGGGCCGCCCGAAATTTTTTTTCCGTTTTTTTTTTTTAAATAAGGCAGGGGCGTCCAACATGCGGAGCTGCACCTCAAGCCCTGCTACTTACTTGTGGGAGGGTCTTCTGGACTGCACAGAGGAAGCGGAGTTCACGTGACATCCTACTTCCTCTGTGCTTTAGCAGAGAAGGCAGAGAGAGGCCGCGCCCCCTGCTGAAGTCTGTGAGCGGCATCGAGGAGCTGCAGTGCAGGTATGGGGGTGGGGAGGGTGTTTGAATGAGGGTGTAAGTGCTGGAACCTAGGCATGATGGGACTGTGATTGCTGTTAGCAATCACACTCCTATCATGCCAAGTCAGCCAGTACATGCTGAAACCTGGCCAGCTGCCCCCCTTGTGTAGTGATGCTGCCAGCAGTATGGGGTCTGCACTTACAGCCACCCTGTACCAGCATGTACTGGCTGACTTGGCATGATAGGAGTGTGATTGCTAACAGCAATCACAGTCCCATAATGCCTAGGTTCTAGCATTTACTGGATGGATGTGTAAGTGCTGGAACCTAGGCATGATGGGACTGTGATTGCTGTTAGCAATCACACTCCTATCATGCCAAGTCAGCCAGTACATGCTGAAACCTGGCTAGCTGCCCCCCTTGTGTAGTGATGCTGCCAGCAGTATGGGGTCTGCACATCACTTACAGCCACCCTGTACCAGCATGTACTGGCTGACTTGGCATGATAGGAGTGTGATTGCTAACAGGAGTGTGCTGTTAGCAATCACACTCCTATCATGCCAAGTCATATTGCTAATTTTGTCCAATTGTGTGTTACCTACTTTTATTAAACATATGAGTTTTTATTATTATTTTTAAAGGTGGGGGTCATTTTCGGTTTTGGTTAAGTGAACCCTGAATGTTTTGGTCCAGAATTTTCATTTTAGTTCATCCCTAGAATAAATCTAGGGAATCCTGAATTTGTAGTCGCAAAACTTTCAAGGCCCAGAAATCAGTGAGAGGAAGAGTAAAGGTTTTGTGTCATTTACTTTATTTTAATCTGCATATTTTAATAAAGGCCATATTTTTTGTCACAGTGAAAAATGAGTGCGGCCCGCGCATGTATACAATTCTGATGAATTACAGATATGATTCAATATGTAAATTGAATTTGTTGAATTTGTTGAAAAAAAAATTGTTGGGTAAAAATCATGGTTTTTTGGGGGGGTGGGGGGGCCCGGGTGGGGGGGCCCTTAACAGATTCTCGCACCCGGGCCCTGAGGCGTCTAGTTACGCCCCTGGAGCTCATAATAACTGGATTTCTTTCAAGCATATGGAACAATGCTACTTAATGTAAAACCAACAGAGGGCAGCATTCTGTCCGAACATATATTAGCCATCTGTGGCAGTGTGCTCATTTGCATTTATTCAAATAAAATATATTCCCATGATCCTTTCGTGTAATGGTTTAATACAAAAAAACCCCAAAATAAATAGAAAAAAAGAGTTTGCAAGTTCGACAGGATTAATGTCCGCGAGTGCGGACATTTAACTGTTGCAGCGGCGAGACCAGCGGATCATGGGGATATATTTTATTTAAATAATTAATAAATGAAAATGAACACACTGCCACATATGGCTAATATATCTTCGGACAGAATGCTGCCCTCTGTTGGTTTTACATTGAGTAGCATAATAACTTTGGATTTCAAGCATATGCTACTTAATGTAAAACCAACAGAGGGCAGCATTGTGTCCGAAGTTATAGTAAGTTATACTATAGTTTGTTGGTCGCTGGCACTGACATTTAACTGACAGAGCAGGAAGACCACTGGTGTCCCTGCTGTGTCAGTTAAATGTCTGTACCGGCGACTTTGTTGGTCGCTGGCACGGACTTTTAACTGTTGCAAAAGGGTCCCAGGTTGATTTTTTTTTCTGCCTAGCAACTAGTGGTAAGGGGCCGTGCGAGTGAGCCTATTGGTCCCTTGCACAGCCCTTTACCCTACGGATTTCTGCTCCAGTTATCCAACGCAGCATCGCAGGGGTTAACGGGAGCGGAAATCAGGAGTTAAAAAGGCCGTGCGAGTGAGCCCTATTGGTCACCTGCAGGGTCTTCCTCTGGCATCAACCAATTGGTTGATGCCAGAGGAAGACCCTGCAGGTGACCAATAGGCTCACTCACACTGCCCTGTAACCCCTGACGACGAACCTGCGGATTTCCACTTCAGTCAACTCCCGCGATGCTGTGAAGATAAGGTAAGTTAGATGGGGAAGGGACCGGGGAGAATAGTAGACGAAGGCGAAGATTCTTCGTGTGTGAGTCTTCGTCTTCGCCTACGTTTTACCGTCACTGTCTTCTCTTCTTCATGTCTTCGGAACGAACACGAAAACGCACTCTTCGTGTTCGTTTTCATGTTCGCCCGAAGACGAATGCACAAGTCTACCATTAACTCTTAAAATGCTGACTATGTATGCGGGAAAACATTAAATTTGTTTAAAAAAAAATTAAATAACAAAAAAAAAATGCTTTTGACAGCTGTCAGAGCGAGAGAAAGAGAGAAGTCATCCAGGTTATACATTAAACCCCCCCGCATATTATTAATACAATTAAAACATCTTATGTGGAGAAGGCAATGATGGGGAGATCTTGAAGGTGAGTGTTTACAACTGGAATAAGTAGTAACGTGGACATGGTTTGGGAACTGTTCTACTGTAGGCCTCAGTTTAAGGCAAGTCCATCAGATGAGGAGCCATCCATTTTAGGTTTTTTTCTCCATCGTTTGTACATCTGGACACAAAGATACAAAACAGAACACAACCGCCTTTTTAAATCGTGTCCATCATATGTAGTACACACGGCTTTCATCAAGTACATGTTCTGTTTAACATGTCTCTGGATACTGTTGTTTGGGTCTTCTTGATTTGTAATTATAACATTCCTTTACTCCGTGGTCTGTTTGCAGGAGAGGACCACCAAACGTGTAAATACAAGCCATTTCTGGTGAAAACAAAGTCCGAACAAAAAGAGTATTTGTATACGTATTGATGGTAGTATGTTGTTCGAATTTGTCCCTTTTCACAAAATGGCCGATATATAACCAAATATCGTCATGCCTATAAGTCAGCGTCCAAGTTTAAGAAGCCAACGAACCCAGACAGCCATTTACTGCCCAGAGAAAACTATTGTTTGTCCAGCATAAGAAGATTTATGGCCAGTTTTCTCTCCATGTTGCCTTGTGACAGGACCTTTGGTCGGTCTGTGGCTTGTCCGCCACAATGTAACAATCATGTATGTTCCCAGAAAATATATCTTCATGTTTGTATCAAAGACCATCTGGGCATTAACGTAATGAAAGTTCTTAGGGTATGTTCTTTGTGCGAAGAGGAACAATCTGGGCATCGCTTAAAATGGCCTCTCCTGAGGAAGGATGAATTAGAAATCACAAACAATAGCAGACTGGTACAAAAGGAGAAGAGGACTCTGCTCTTGTGAACTTACAATCAAGTCGGTTGAGGGGGAAGGGAAACAGTATGAGAAGAACTGTATGGAAGGGGATAGTCGAGTCAGGATGGTCTGTAGAGGTTGTTGGTTGTTCAGATGGCTTAGACAGGATGCTGGCTGAGAGTTATGAGGAACTGTTGTATGTGTCTCAAAAGAGGTGGGTTTTCAGAGAGCTTTTGAAGTTTGGTTGGCTGCTAGCGGCATGAAAGCCTTTGTTTCAATGAGGTCCTCTGGTGCCCTCTACTGACACATAATGAATTAACATCATCGCTAAAAAAATCAATTAAACTTTTATAGATTAGCACAAGACCAAAGAGTAGGAAACACAGCCTCCTGACATGCTTTCAGAAGAAACCGACTAAGGACACAAAAGACGTATGTCTCTTTGATCAAGTAAATTTAATTCATAAAGAGCATTAATTCATTATTTGAAATCCCGGCAGACAGCGTGATCTTTACTGCAGAGCCCAAAGCAGCTGCCACAGCAAGGCTCCAAACTTCATTACGGAATATGATGGCACTATATAAACTCAAATAATTGGAAAAAAAGATAAAGGGTCAACCACATTTGCCAAGCAGAAATGACAACCGTTGTGGTGGTGATGTTCCTTGATGCCGACCACACATTATTATTATTATTATAATTATCTTTTATTCATATAGAGCCAACAATTTACGCATGTCCAAGTATAATAGGCATTCTATGGAAAATCTACAGGAAAGCAAGCAATATTTATGTATTAATATAAAAAAAGAGAAAATGCAGGTAATGGAATGTTTAAGTGAAATTTGCTAACTGTTAACGTTACATTACTATTATTTTTTATTAATAATAGTAATGATAATAATAATAATGTATTTAGTAGAAGATTATTATATTTTAAAAGCAAACATGAAAATCAAACAAGTTTGTCTTGGGACGGAATAACGCACGATAACTCCTTTTAAATTCATTTAGACTTACTTACATTATAGGTTTAAGAGAGTTTGCAAACAGTTATGCGTCTTAAATTTCCAGGACCATGTAATCTTTCTAAAAAAATATTAAGGTATTACCGTATTGGCTCGAATATAGGCCGCACTTTTCCCCCCCACTGTAAGTCTTTAAAGTGGGGGTGCGGCCTATATTCGGGGTCTAGCCACCGGGCAGGCAGCAGGGTTAGGATACAGATCCCCCGCAGCGGTGCAAGGGACCTGCATCCTACTCCCCGATACGCTCAGACAGCCTCCCCTGCCAGCACTTTCCACGGGGGGGGTGCTGGCACGGGAGGTTGTCTAAGCGCATCGTGCGGATGGTCACCGGCTGCGGAGGTTGTTTACCCGCATCGCCGCAGCCAGTGACCGTCCGCACGATGCGTTTTTCCTCTGCCCCCAAGACTTACCAGAGCAGACTCCCGGGTGTCTTGTGGGGCCGGCGGGGGACATCTACGCAATACGCGTATACAACTTCCGGTGCCGGCACATCAGGTGAGTGCCGGCACCGGAAGTTGTATACGCGTATTGCGTAGATGTCCCCTGCCGGCCCCGCAAGAAACCCGGGAGTCTGCTCTGGTAAGTCGGGGGGGGGGGGCAGAGTGGCAGCATATCTCGGGGGGGAGGACAGTGGCAGCATATCTCGGGGGGGAGGAGGAGGAGGACAGTGGCAGCATATCTCGGGGGGGGGACAGTGGCAGCATATCTTGGGGGGGGAGACAGAGTGGCAGCATGTTTTTTTTGGTGCTTTTTTAAAGAAAAAAACTTTTTCTTTAAAAAAGCACCAAACTTTTAGGGTGTGGCCTATATACGGGGGCGGCCTATATCCGAGCCAATACGGTATTATTCCTTTTATCCAGGTGAATCATTTAAATGTCCTGCATCTTAACCGGGGATACAAAGGATTATTAGGTGTTGATTGATTGCGTTCCCTAAAATGGCCATGGAGTCTCACATTGGGTAGGTTGAAATCGAATCTAAACTCAAATCTAAGATCAAAATGATGAAATATATCCATAACTTTTCTGTTTTCATTATAAAATGTAACACGTAGGACGTTTTCATTGTATCCGTAAGTCTTATTAAAAGGATACACTAAGTACAAAGTAATGATGGCCCTGTTTATAGGCAGTAGTAATGGCATCACCAAGGTATGATGTCATACCTTGATGACCTCATTCAACACTACAATAGGACAGAAATGGAATGGGCTAAAAGGCTATGTGACTTTGTGGCACGGATCTCACCAACCCATGAAGGATCCTTGATTGAAGTTGTATCTCTAAGCAATTCTCATTGTTAAACATTTGCCAAACTCACACTTAATCTCATGGTTGGTGCCAGTTTCACCTGATTAATATATTTCAAATATACTACTCCATTTCCCAAATATGTCATGTTAAGTCAGCAGTTCTATAGTGTAATATACTTTCTTTTGAGTGGTTAGATAATTAAAAAACTACTACTTGGAACAACTTGTCACAGGAAGCTTGAATCGAGTTGATAAAGTAAAATTAAAGTCGACTCCTTCTTGTAATATGAGTTTTGTTCCTGGCAGAAAACCATTCATTTTTTGGAAAAGTAATTTGCAGAGAATAATTGTTTAGATCCAAAACCAATGATGCAGACGGGGGGAAAAAAAAAAGAAAACCATGGCCAAATGGGAAATAAATCAAATAAAATGCTTCCTTGCATTTGATGTGTAACTGGTACGTCTAGTAATGGGAGAATGTTGGTAAATGGCTCTGAAAGTGAGACTTTGTATTAATGTTCTAACATTTTCCTCAGCATTCCATAAAACAATCGTACGAACTATCCAAAGAATCCTATATAGTCAAGAAAGAACCAAGATAAAATGTAGCATGGAGGTATGATGTGGTGCCTCTCATACCATGTAGCATGGAGGTATCATGTGGTGCCTCTCACGTACGTTGAACCCAGGAGCTGGTGATCAGCAGACATTGTGTTATTTCCATCAGCCACCAAGATGCTTCTTGGTGGCTTCTTCTACTGTTTGGCCCATTTACTGGTGTTTCCCACCTGTTGTCCACTACTCAGTGGGACCAATTATCAGGCCTATAAATCCCGGTCTCAGACACTAGTGCCCTTATGTTGTTCCTGCAAACTCACATGCTCTAGTTGACTTTGGCTTGCCTATGACACCTGCTTGTTCCAGGTTATGGTTAGAGATCCCCTGGATGACTTCAGTCACCTTGGTTGTTGCCTCTTTCACTTTGAGGGGTTACTCTTGGTGCCTGGACTTGCACTCCTTCACTATGGATTTTGGCGTCTGTGTTCCTGGTGGATCATTGAAGTTCAGGGACTGTGTTTTTTTGGTATAGAATGAGATTGGAGCTCTAGTATCCTCTAACTCTTGGAGTCTGTACAACATCTGTAGCCTTACATTACATTTATTTATATAGTGCCAGAAGATTCCGTAGCGCTGTTACAATAGTAAGTTAAATAAATTAAAATCACAAACAATAACAAACAATAGGGTACAATAGGGGAAGAGGACCCTGCTGTTGGGAGCTTACAATCTAGTTGATGGTTGAGGGGCAAATTAAACAGTAGGAGAAGGTGTATGTTATTAGCGAGTTTGTTACTGTGTTATTGTGTGGTGTTAGCGTGTGTAGCGATGTATTCTTGGCTAAGCTGACTAGGGCGGCAGCAGTTCTCCTGATCAGGGAGCAGATCACACTCCTGGGCAGTCAGTGCGCCACTGCTCAATGGGCCGTTAACAAGCGAGATCTCCGGTCTCCCCAATTTACAATATGTAGGCTGTGCCGAGCCAATGGGGCTGTGGAGTTTTGCATGGTCATATCGCCTTCCACCTAAGTTCCATCTACTCCCAATCAGGTTCTGGCCACTCTTGTCTTCTCCTTGCTGACTTCCCAACCCTTCAAGGTCTCAATAGGGCTAAAGTCACCCTATTTACAGCTAACTCTAACCCTTGTAATGACCACATCCAACTCCAGTAAATAAGTCTTCCTTCCAGGGTTTAACTGGTGATCTAGTATCTCATACTAACCTCAGTGGCTAGAGATAGGTCATTCTAAATAATTATTATACCCTTCCTAATGCTTCCATCTTTAATATCTTTTACAGTTGTTAGTTTATATACATATTTTGGATTTTCTACATGCAAACACTTCACTTTCACAGATAGCTCTATGGGTGGATAATAGATGTAGAATTAGATATAAAACTGCATAATTCTAAACCCTATACATTTTTAACATTTAGGACATCAGACTGATGTTGTATATGGATATGACAGATTTACAATAAACATTCATTCATTTGCATATACAGTAGGGTTGCCTGTTGATTGATTATGGATCAATATACAGAATTTGACCTTTTGGCTTAATTTAGAGGACATATTCATCTCAACCTAAAAAGTTCAGTTCTACAAATTTTTAATTCTGGATTTCTTATGATAAGTCACCTATTTTATTCCTCATTCCTCCGCCTTTTCATAGAGTTAAAACTTGTTCCATTCTGCGCTGCATCGTGATAAACTCAGCCTTTTAAAAAATATTTTACAGAGCTGAAAGCACTATAAAATTAACGTAATAAACACAATATTTTTTGAAAACAACATTTATACTGGCCCTGCGTAGACGGAATGTCTTTTAATCTCTTAATGCCGGTAACACGATTCAATACAATTTTCATGAAGATGACAACTGCAGTGGAAATAAGTTAATGATTATTGAATGGATTACTCCCACCGTCTAACCACAATCTGGAGCGAAACACAAAAGTACCAAGTAATTACCCCTCCGCCAACTCCTTCTATCATTAATTCACAGAGGACACATCGCGAGCATAGGGTGCTCTGCCTAATCTATTATATACCGGGCTTATGCCGCGACTGCGTCACGCAGCACTTGAATGAAACTCATTACCCGCAGGGCATTCTGTAGATGTTTAACTTATTAAACATTTAAAAGCATTCGCTATCTGAGGTTCGACATGACAAAGGGAAGTAAGATGAATAGAGTTTGCATTCCAATTCATTATTCGAAAAAAGGCCTTAGCATAAGCGCTGTTTTTATTCCGTGTGCATTTAAATTCACTTTATTTGGAAGAAAAATGGTCCCTGGACAGCATTGATTTTTATCAGGCTTAAAGAGATTTGACCCTTTACCATTCTTCAGCTACTCATACCACCCAAGTGTACTGCATTTCATGGGAGAGTCCTGCCAGGTACAATCTGACTGGTTAACCCCTTCGTGACAATGGCTGATTTTATTTTTTGTACCCTTCGCGATGATGGCTGTTTTGACATTTCTGCGCTGCTCGTGTTTAGCTGTTATTTTCCTATTTACTTCAAAAATCTTATACTCATCTATAAAATCTAATGAAAAAAAACCCCTGATTAGACTCTACTATTCGTCCTGAGTTTAGAAATACCCAATGTTTTTATGTTTTTTTGCTTTTTTTCTGCACGTTATAGGGCAATAAGTACAGGTAGCGTTTTGCTATTTGAAAACCATTTTTTCCAGATCTGGTAATTCTTTCCCGCATGCGCCATTTTTGGTATCTTTGAAGCCGGCCAATGCAATTTACCCATCAAGTCATATATTTTTTAAAAGTAGACACCCCATGGACATTTAACATGCCAGTATTTTAACTTCTTCCATGCGAATTGTTTTAAGCTAAAGCGCTAATTTTAGCACTTGCTCATGAAAATATCTTTTATATATATATTATTTTTTTTTTGTGCCTTTTTTTTTTTTAAAATTTTTTTGAAACTTAAAGGTTCCCCTGATGGTGACATCAGCAGGAAATTATTTTTGCATTTTACTGTTTTGTTTAACTGTTTTCTTCTTCTTCTTCTTCTGAATACAGTACCTGTATTCAACCTGCAAGTGGAGCCAGATCTGGAGAGACCCTCCTGAGAAATCTTTTCAACTTTGTTTTTTTAAAGGACGCCACCATCTTGCAAGTGGCAAAATCACTTGCAGTGGCGGTAGTGACTGCTCTCCGGAGCGGTCACAGCGCGTCCTGGGGTGGGAGTTTGGTGTCGCTCAATGCCTCGTGATTGTTAACCCTTTGTTTTCGGGTGACGTGTCTGGGTCGCCAATTGTCATTAAGGGGTTAAGGTCTGAGTCTTTACAGCAGGAAAAACAGGCAGACTAGACAGGCCAAATGTTTCTTATTTGCAGCCAAATTCTATATTTCTTCTCAGCATCCGCTTCTGGAAGTGAAAGAAGCAAAAGGAAGCACAAGAGCAGAGGCGCTAGGCAGCTTAAGTGAGCCACCATATCCAATTATTAAAAAAGAGGACATTTTCCAAGCTTGATTCAGGTTTATGGTATCAGTAAAGTATCTAAACAGAAACTTTAAAACTATTTCATTCACTGCCGTTCAAAAGTTTGGGGTCATTTAGAAATGTCCTTGTTTTCTGAATAAAAGTAAATTTTGTCCATTAAAATAACATAAAATACAGAAATCCAGCACAGACGGGATTAACGATTTTTAATGGAATCTCTTCATAGGCGTACAGAGGCCCTTTATCACTCCCATCACTCCTGTGTTCCAATGGCCCTTTATCACTCCCATCACTCCTGTGTTCCAATGGCCCTTTATCACTCCTGTGTTCCAATGGCCCTTTATCACTCCCATCACTCCTGTGTTCCAATGGGCCTTTATTACTCCTGTGTTCCAATGGCCCTTTATCGCTCCCATCACTCCTGTGTTCCAATGGCCCTTTATCACTCCTGTGTTCCAATGGCCCTTTATCACTCCCATCACTCCTTTATCACTCCCATCACTCCTGTGTTCCAATGGCCCTTTATCACTTCCATCACTCCTGTGTTCCAATGGCCCTTTATCGCTCCCATCACTCCTGTGTTCCGATGGCCCTTTATCACTCCCATCACTCCCGTGTTCCAATGGCGATTATGTTACAGCCAGAAATGTCCTTGTTTGCCATGAAAACAGCTAAGTGACCCCAAACTTTTGAACGGCAGTGTGTGCCCTCCTGAATTATGTATATTGCGAGTGCAGCAGCTTCGCGGTTCGGTGCAAATCTAAATAATTCCTTCCTAGCTCTCCTACGCCCCAGCATGAATGTCTAACATGGCGTTCCAGCGCAAATCCTAAGCATTTCATTTGTACGGTATTGTATAAGCCTGGGGCTCTTGTCTCAAGACGTTGCTTTGTAGAGCTGCCTTTTATCAAACTCAATTAACAATATCACGGATGTTATGCCCTGTAGGTAAATTTTGATAGCACTTAAAAAGAAAATTTATCATTAGATAAAATGAAATTTTACATGAAACTTTAGTCTAATGCATTTAGATTTGCTTTTACTTGAAAAATGTCGATTTTAGAGAATAAATAAAAAAAAATGCTATTTTGGTCTATATGCTATTTTTGTTCAATACATTCTGTGTGTTTGATAGTCTTTTTTTATGAATCGTGAGAAGCAGTGTTTTTAATGAATAAAATAAAGTGCTCAATGCATGACAACAATAATTCCGTATTCTACAGATTTTTTTAATCTTTTTTTTTTTTAATATATATATAATTATTTATCATTGCTCCTTTACAAAAAATGAAAGCATGTCATGCATGAAATATACTAGATCAGGACAATCCTGCATTAAAAATTTCATCCCTATCTTAACCCCTTAATGACAAAGCCCGTACATGTAAGGGGCTCGAAATGCATTGTTTTCAACGGGTTTAGGGACCGCCCATTGTCCTTAAGGGGTTAAATTCACCCATTACAGAAGAGAACAGGAATAAAAATAACATTAAAAAAAGTACCGGTGTACTTCATTGGTTGATGGCAGAGCAGGCCCCTGCAGGCGACCAATAGAGTTGCTCGAACGGACATTTAAAATCCTGGCGCCAAAGCTGCTGCGTAGTCCGTACCACGTTAACCCCTTATTAACCCCTTCTATAAAAAAATGGCAAAAATTAAGAAAAAAACGAACACGAAGAATGTACACGAATATATTCGCCTGAAAAGAAGACAGGCAAATATTCGCGGAATACGAAGATTTTTCCCCCCATGAAGACGAACACGAAGAGTTAGCCGGCGCCCAAGTCTACCTTTAAGAACCCTATTCGTAATGCACAAATCAAAGTTTCTAAATGTTTTACTCACATTACGTTACTGATATGGATTTGTTGGTCTCTACAAGATGTAGTCAACGAGGAGTCAAGACATCAATGTAGGAGTACGGGACACTAACCCAGACTCGAAAATTCCAGATTTACTGCATAGACTATGTAACCCCTGCACAACCAATGACATACCAGGTATATCATGAAAATACGTCCCCAGAGGACCAACGACGTACCTGCTACATCATGGATAAAAAATTATCCCACGTTGCCACAGACGATTGCGGGGACCAGCTCTGACCCTCTCATGCTGCACGACCACTCCATAAGAGCATTTGCATTGGCTATGTATAGTTTTTATAGTATTTATTAGTATTTTTTCCATACTAAATGATGGTTTATATATGTTAACCCCTTAATGACAAAGCCCGTACATGTACGGGCTCAAAATGCATTGTTTTCAATGGGTTTAGGGACCGCCCATTGTCCTTAAGAGGTTAATATTATCATTTTTAAAAGCACATACTTGTCCTGAAAAAAACCAAAACCCTGAATATATAATTTGTGGGGGTAAACTGCTCCGGCCCTGTAGCGCAAACATCGTAAAATACCCCTGGTCCTGGCATTGAAAGTGTTAAAGTATAGCGTCACATGAACTGCACTGTTTATTAAGTTAGTTTTTTTAAATACAATTTGGGGGATGAAGAAAGACAAAAATAGTGCTTTATTCTCTTTAAGTCAGCATTTCTCCTCCAGAGAAAATCCATATTTTATCTAATACATATGCAATTAAATGCCAGCCTGCGCCTTTTGGATTAACGATTGCATCATCGCAGCGCCTAATCTTCAAAGGGATTGAAAGCGCCCTGAAATGTAAAAGAGGAGAGGATGTCAGCGACGGGCTTCCTTATCAGCGACACAGCTGCGGTCGCGTAAGAGCGGCGATTGAGCACAAACGGCTTTAAATTCATCTTTAAGAGATGCTCTTAAAGAACCGATTGCGACACTAAATTTAAAGAGCTGTTTAACGGAAAATGTAATTCCCCGCTGTGATTTTTGTGAATCTACGCAACAAAACAGCTTCGAAGAAATAACCCCCCCAAAAAATTACTTTGTAGAATGGTGATGAGCAAGGAATGTGTGTTTTGTGAGAATTTAATTTATTCGATAGATTTATTTAAAAAAAATTTCCATCAGGGAGCAAAATGAATTGGACCCACGGCTGTGACAGAATTAGAGAAATATTCATGGAGCGATGTTTGGAGTTTTTCCGGTTAGAATTTTGAGAGAACATTGAGCTTTTGATGCACATTGGAACAGAAGCTGCAGCGTTTTACTTCCGACTACATTCCTCCCAACACTAACCCGTGGCAAAAATTATTGAAGAGCTCGGGAAGTAGGGGTCAGGAGTAGGGGTCATTTTGAGGGACATGACTTGAACGAAGTGGGGCCATAATTAACCAATACCCTCAGTATTGATACCTTGGTGGACGGGAGTTGGAGAACTAGTCTTTGGCACAACAAGCAAAATCGATTCGGACCAAAATTTTTGCTTAATTTTGTCGCGTTTGTTTTTTCGCCTTAATTTTGGAGGCCATCAGAAGCAAAACTCGGAGAGTTCCCAGGCATGTGTATAAGTGGATAACAATAGTGAACTAATAGTGTAAAAAATTATACTCTACAGCTTCTCCACCCCCCCCCCCCGTAAGCTTTATGCACAACACTACTGCTGGAAGGCTGTTCCACTCATCTAAAATTTAAATAAATGTAATTTTTAAATTTAAATACATTTTAAAAAAAATTTAAATAACGTGAACTGCCAATTCTATAACCCCCCCCCCCTCCAATACGCATACAATTTGGCTTTGAATGTTGGAGTGTTTTTGCCCTAATTTTTGTTCCCTGAAATCATATGCCTTGTACAGTTTGAAAATGTCTTGTAGCCAGCAGCTAGCCTTCGAATTACCCCGTCTGTGTGCGTCCGCGCGTGGCAGGGATACCAGCTGCAGGCTCTGCGTGACGCTCATGATTACTATCATTGTGATGATGATATTGTATTTACAGAAAATGCCCCGTAGTTCTTCCACATACAACGTTTCTTCTGGACAAGTGTGTCGCATACAAAGCAGTGTGGCCTTCACTCCTTCTTCCTTTGAAGCGTTTGCTGTGATGAGTATCTACTTTGGAGTAAACGTGGAGGATTGTGTAGCAATTGGAGCATCATATTTAATAATTGTCATTTATTTAGGTTGTTGAAGTTCACATTTAAAGACACTATTATAAACCGTTGGCGTAGAGTTTCCATTGGTGACTGGTATTGCTTTTGTCATACTTTTATAAAGAACCATTAAACTCATTTTTTTGTAGTTTACATAAATACAAATTTTGGTACAGGGCTTAGGTTTTGTTTGAAGGTTGAAGGTTCAAGTGTGTGTTGTAGGCTTGACTTAAGATGTGATAAATTGGATGTGACCCCCATTCCTGCCTAACACGGAAAGACCAACGCATAGAATCGAGGAGGTGTATTGGCTCAGTCCTGGTTTGCCAGATGTCCGGACCAATTGGGCAAATTGTGCTTGGAATGTTGGTGTTTTGTTAGGCGAGGCATGCTCAGAAATGAATGGAATATAATAGAAAATAGGATTGATATTTGGGAGAACATGAAAACAAACAGGAATGGTGGGTTTTTGTTGTTCAAACAATTCGGAATAAACAAATATGGCGGCGGGTAAATGTACATGAAGACGTAGAAGCACAACATGAAGAATCTTCATGTTCGTCTTTGTAAATATCTCCTAGATAATCTCTCTGGTCCCATCCCCCAATACAAGTCACTGCCTCTAGCCTACCTTAAGTAGAAACTGTCCAGAACCTCAGAAGTTGAGTAGCAGGGATGGTGGAAGTGTTATGATCTTGCTTTTTGACCACAGTCTTCTAATGTAAACTCACGTGGTATCTATCCTTTACACCAAACTCAAAAACAGTAACCAGAATGGACTTGATGTGGTGTTCAATTGCCTCCCTCGCTCTTGGGGAAAATCTTTGGTCTTCACCTCTGCCCTTCCCTGCCAATCAGATCATACAGTGTAATAAAAAGTAGGGTTTTCCCAATAAAATGTTTATTTTATTTTATATATTAATAAAGTCAATGTATGCCACACGTAACTAGTGTGAAAATTGCCCTCAGGGCCCCTCAACTTTGCTAAGCAACATGTGCCACCTTTCCCCCAGAACAGCTTGTGAGTGCCACCTTTAAGCCAAGCAGCTTATCAGTGCCATCATTGCCCCCCCAACATACACTCTGGAGACAGGAACAAGTGGTTGCAGGTGTCGCTCGGGCCCCCTAGAGCGACGGGCCCCATTGTAATTGTAACCTCTGGAGTCACAACAATAGAATGTTTGTAATGAGCTATTAAATAGTTAATATTTGAAGATTTTCAGGGTCATACATGTCCATATTTTTATGCCCAGATTCTTGTACAGCGGCACTTGGTTGGTCCGTTACTTCATTTCACTCAAAAGAAGTGAATTCAAGTACGTTGTTTTTTATTCCATAATTGATATTTTTAATAACCCTTTAAGCATTTAATGGTTTTGGAGCCGAAAGTCAGTTCCGGAAACTTCAATTATGCAAGAAGGCTTTTAGAAACTGTTATTCCTTGTTTGGAATGTTAATCTTGTAATGGTTCTGAATTGTTCTATTTATTATAAAAAACGAATTATGATAAATGTTATAATATTATATCACCGTCAGTAATTACATATATCAAAGCAGACGCCGTGATTAAAACGTATAATTGATTTCTGGAGATCTCTAGAATGTGTTCCTTGAAGATCACCAAACCTTGTAGTTATTGAATCATTTGTGTTGAGTGATTCTAGTATAGATAAGGTGCTTAAAAATCCCTTTAAAAATATTTTTAGAACAGTCAGCTTTATGCCACTTTACACACAAAAGACTGAAAATTTAAATTTCAGACTGAAATCCTCTTAAACATAACTTTTCATGTACATAATGTATACTTTACAGAGAGCATCAACCTCATATATATATCATTTGGCTAGCTCTGGTCTTAAAACTAATCAGTTCACATATAGAATATGGCCTTTCTTTTTAGAGAAGGAAAAAGAAAATTGAAAAAGAACACAAAAATGAAAAAGAGGAAAAAAAAAAGGAAAGGGGAGAAAATGAAAGAGAAAGAAACGAAAGAGAGAAATGAAAAGAATAGGAACAAAAAAAGGAAATAATATTTATTTTTTGGGGTCTTTGTCAAAAAATATTATGTAAAATCAATAATATGTAGAATCCATGGAAAAAAAAATATGATGAAGTCATAGCTATCAAGAATGAAGAGGATTGCATTTGGACAACAGCTGTCCTGCCAAAGGTAACTTGGTTTGGTCTTCGGTGTTGAAGACAGAGAAAGGGAGAAATAATGAGTTCATTAAAAAATTGATGAATAGAGCAGTCAAAGCGACAGATGCCGGAGACGGTCCTAAGGCATCGGTCTTTTCTCTGTGTTTCAAGCGTTCCATCTACTTCAATGAACAAACGAATGCGGTATTTGAGCCGCAGTCCACAAACACTGACACTTACACAAATACATTGTCGGAAAGAGGTTTCGGGTCCACTGCCCCCTTGATTTGGGGACTTGGAGTCCCTACCTAGTAATTGTGCTTTATTTACAATGTTTTAATGTTGTATCGAGAATAAGAAAAAGAACTCCAAGCACTTCGACCTGCTAAATAGGCTTTTATCATGGGGACTTCCCTAGACTTGCCTCCTGTGCTGAATTTGGCCAGACCTCTCTACACTACCTGTCTGTACACAAGGTGGATGACGATATGTTGCAGGCATGAAAAAACTCGATCTGTGACTCACAATCACTCTATTAAAAGGCATGCGTGTTTCTCAAATATGTGTGAGATTTTTTTTGTGTCCCAAAAAAGGACAAAATTAACAGCTGCCACCATCTAACGTGGTGGAATTTCATCCACAACAGAAATATACAGGCCAGTAATTCTGTTTATTCATTAGACTTGTGCATTCGGATTCATACGAATTGCAAATCTTGGTAATTAAGGATTGAAGAGAAAATAGAAAACAGAGAAGAGAAGACAGAAGATGAAGGAGATGCAGGAGAAGATGGGGAAGAAGATGCAGAAGATGTGATTTGTTATGTGGATACATACAATATGATGGACAAGCTTTGCTGCCCATAAATCATAAAAGCCCTGTAGCTCTCAATATTTTTTATCTTATTTATGTCTTTCTGATTGTCTCTCTCTTTGCCTCCTCTTTTATCTCAAACCGTCTAGAGAATGAGTTAAAGGTTTCCCCCCCTCGACATTTCTAGAGTTTTATTACATCCAAATACTTGCTTGAATATAAGACAGTATATGACTTCTTGTCTTATATTCAAGGACGTCTTATAATCAGACTTCAAATAGAGGTCTGGCTAAAAGACTAAGATCCAGATCCCCCGCATGGCTGCAGGGGACCCGGATTCTCCTCTCTGTCAACCTCCGCTGCTGCCGGCACTCCTCCTGGGGCTTCTATGGAGCGCCGGCATGACATGACCTTCCGGGGCTCCATCATAGAAGCCCCAGCGGACGTGCCAGCAGTTTTTAAGAGACAGGAGGCATTAAAGAGAAAAACAAACTGATCGATAGCTTTCTTTTACTTCTCTCTACATGATGCAGAACTTATCTGGGGTCCCCTACATGGAGCAGTTCCTTTAAGTAAAATCCCCCATATATGGATTCTTTCCGGGTATATATTCTTAGAAAGGTATTACACTCGTGTTGGTTTCCCAATTAGTTTTCAGGATGAGCGTTTTCTGCAATTTTTATCCACACCAAAATTGATTGAAAGAAATAACCCAAATGCCCAGCGCTCTGAAACTTCATTACTACTCGCATCACCGAGAAATGAACGAAATTAATCATCACCTTTTTTCTCCATCCAGTGTTTCCATCTACACTTGTTACATATTAGTGAGTAGTTTATTCAAGTATGAAAAGCTATTCAAGTTCCCAAAATGAGGTAGCAAGTGCGACTTTTGCAACGTTACACAATAACAGAAGGACATAAAAAAAAGGCAAACTTCACAAATGCGACATTCGGTGGCCACTTTCCCAAAAAAGGATATTCACGTATTAGTCCAAAGGGGGTTTGATACCTTTTAGTAGACCGCCATTAGTACAGGAAGATCTAAAGAGACATAATCTTTCAAGACCTCAAAAACTCCTTCAGATGTGACTTCTGCAAAGCTCATGTAACTACACCTTACCATATGAATGTTGGTCCACTAAAATGTATCATGGCCTTCTTTGGACCAGTCTCATTGTCCAGCAACCAGTCCAAAGAACGGTTGAGTGTCTCATTAAACTCTTAGGAATGGTCGCCGAACCAATGCTCGGCACGTGACGGCCAGAGGGTCCCATTAACAGGGCCCATCTGATGGGACTACAATTTTTTCCTTAGAGTAGGGCTGTCCAACCTGCGGCACTCCAGCAGCTGCAGGACTACATCTCCCATAATGCTCTTTCATCTAAGGGCCTGGCAGAGGAGTATGGGAGATGTAGTCCTGCAGCAGCTGGAGGGCCACAGGTTGTAAAAACACTTTCACTCTTTTGTGCCAATGGGGTAAGCAAATACATTATTGCTTTTTTTTTTTTTTTGCTACATCTTGACAAGTATTGTTCAAAGTGTATAGCTCAGGGTCCAGCAGAGGCTTTCCGAGATGTAACCCATTATTACTAAAGTACAAAATAAGTATGCTTAACAGCATTTTTATGGATTATTTTGCAATGTAAGACTACAGAACATCGTAAGAGTCAGATTCCTGTTGACTGAGGTTTCTGTAGTTTGTGAAAATATAATTCTGTGTTTTTCACTGCAAAAGCTTTCATGAACATTCTTTGAACGGATAAAAAAAAAACAAAAAAAAACAAAAAAAAACGCCAGGGTAGAAAAAATGCTGATTCAGTCATCATGTAATAAGAGAGGTTATACTTGGATGCAAAACCTTTTATCTTTTTCTAATTGAAATTCTAATTAGTGGTTAAAATGCAAATTAATCGGTCAGAATTTTGTAAGTTAGGAAGACAAAATTACACCCATGAAAGTCAAAGATATCCATACATAATAGGAACTAGAAGTGGTTTAATTATTATGACTTTCTTATTCTCCTGTTAAAATAATTATGATGCCAATATATTCATATACCTGGGTGCTAAATATACAGACCCTGAGACCCATTAAATATTATTAGAAAAGATTCTATTATAGTGACTAAGTGTAGTGACTAACACACACACACTAATACCATACACTAACACATGCTAACACCATACACTAACATTCACACACGCTATCAGGGCCTTACCTTTCAGCAGTCCTGCGGTGAGTCTCCCTGTTCGGTCTCGGTGCCGGCTTGTAATGCTGAGCGCCGGAAATGAGGTAATCTTCCGGCATTACAAGCCGGCACCGAGACCGAACAGGGAGACTCTCTCTCTTTCGCTTTAAAAAAAAAAAAAAAAAGGGCTTGGGGCCCTTCAAAAGTGCCGCCTGGAGCGGTTGCCCCACTCGGCTCCATTGTCGGGCCGGCCCTGCACGCTATCCACTAGTACACGTGCACATACTTACTCTAACCCCATACATTAATAACATAACCATACACTGATTCCAACACCATGCACTAACACACACTCACTCTAACACCATGCACTAACACACGCTCACTCTAACACCATACACTTAAACATACATATATGCACACAAATTCTCACTCTCTTCCATCACCAGTGCAGCTCGCAGAGCCCTGTCTTTTGTGTAGCTCGTACCCTCTGTTAAAAAGAAAAACACTGATTGGGTCGCTCAAGTTATTACAACTCTATTATAATGTAAAGGTCTGGACCGTGCGACCATGAGAATGTTCCCAGTCATCCTAAACTCTGAGATTGAGCTAAATACTCAATAAAGTTTAATGGAAAACCTCAAGAGTTCCCATATGTGTGAAGGGGGTAACTGGCTTGAGACAGGGGGCAATAGTCCTGTGGGCCAGTCCTAATTAGACTTGGGCACCGGTGTTTGACTGTGTCCTTGGGGAAAACAATCTTCGTATTCTATGAATGTTCGTCCTTTCCCGTGTTCGTTTTGGATGAATATTCGTATTCTTTCTTATTTATTTTTTTCTTTGTTTTCTGCTGGTTGCCATGGAATTGCCGTGAAACGGTGATGCAATCAATAAATGAACGCGTAGTCGTTGAATAGGGAATTTGAGACCAATTTTACATTGTTTCCTTACTTTTGCAACGTATCTACAATGGCATACTTACCTACGACCCGAAGTTGTCAGGACAGGACTGGGGGAAAAAACAGGACTGTCCTGGGAAATTTGGGACTGTTGGCTGGTATGTGGATGGAAGAAGGTGGGTCAAAAGACTCAGAATTATAGGCTTAATATCTAATTTCTAACTTAATAGGTGCTATTAAATGCAAGATGTCACAAGAGTGAGCTGATTGGACACCCAATCAATGTCCCTCCTCCTCTTTCAAGAAATAGCAAGCGAGACGTGAAAGCAAACATGAAGAAAAGAAGAGTCTTCGTGTTGTGCGTGTTCGCCTTCGTGTTCGTTTATCCGCCGCCATATTTGCTTATTCGATATTCACTTTGAACAGTCCCAAATTTCGGTCCTGTTTCCCCCCCCCCAATCAGGGGGATCTAGTCCGGACTAGAAATCAGTTAAACACTGAACTCAGTTAAATCAGTTACATTGTAATAGTATAATTGTGCTCGGATTATGTTTAAGTTTCTAATTTATGCATTCATTAAAAATAAATATTTCTAAACTGAATATATTTTTCACATCAATGTTAAAAGTGAAATGTTTCCCACGGCAGCCAATTCATCACCGACAGCCTGCCAATCACACAGGATTGTGCTTACATATAATTAACAGCGTTCATTCATCAACATCCCACCAATCACTGTCTCCATTTGCCGTGTAATTGTTCTTCAAGGCTGGTAACGTACATTTAATTTGTTTTAGTTCCACCAACTGCCCCCAGTTGGAAAGGTCTCACAACTCAATAAATCTGTATTACTGCAGGTTCTGTTCTGGAATACAACAGCGACAATTTGTTTCAAATTAACAAACCTTTACACTGATAGGGTTTTGCGAAATAATCCATTTAAAAGATACTCTAGCGGCTCTTTTATACAATAAAAATCGATACAAAATACCACTTAATTGTGTTTTTCAGACAGTAAGCTTTTTGGGGTAATGGGCTTTTTTTTTTTTTTAACTAATGTATTAATCGATTGTACCCTGTTCACATTGTGTGTTTGGCTACTGTCTTGTTATATGGCTGGACGTATTATATTGTAAACTGTAAAGCACAAAGCACATCTGTTAGGATGAAATAAATATAGGCTGTTCCTGGCCCCGGTTGTTGATCCCGTGGATTTCTGTATCATTGGTTATTCTCTGGATTTCACCACTGCCTTGGACTCCATTGACGATCTTGGTTTGCCCCTTTCGTATTGCGTTGATTCCGACCATCTGGACTTTTTGGATTATCCTTCGGTACCGTGCTATTGTCCCCTTGTGTATGACCTCAGCGCCACAAACTCTGTTGCCGTCTGCTCGTTCCACAGACTCCATACTTCTACCAGTTCTGTGTCTGTAGATGGAGCCTAAGAAGAAGTATAAGGCTATAGCAGATAACCGTCTGCAACTAGGTGCATCAACACCTGCCTCAAGCAACATTCTGAGCCCAATCCTGACCCTGCACCTGCAACCATGACAACAGTAATGTATTCTTGTCTCGGCAGACAAGGCCTAGGGTGGCAGGTCAAGGACAATCATTCTTCCAAGCACACCACTTATTCTTGGGCCAGTTGAGGAGACCAGAGATCTCCCTTATAACTGGCCCAAATAATTTTAATATAAAATAATAACTTTGCCTAACCAGGCTGGACTCTCATGTTAAAAGGGGGCTGAGAGATCTGGTGTAACAGAGCTTTATTTACCTTTGAAGTTTGATCTACTTTAACTGTTTAGTAGCATAATTGGGCAATCCCTTCCAGTAGACATCACTGTTGAGCAGAAGGACTGAAGAGAGGCGTAGAGACGCAGGGTCTCTGATCTGGCATCTCTGATCATCCACTGTCCCTGCTGGCTCATCACAGGTACTACAATCAGCAATGCAGGGATTTGGGAATCTGTTTGCTGATCACAGAATAATCATCACAGAGGAGATCAGAGGGAACAAGAAAGTGCCAGAGCCATCTCATAGTCCCCAGTCCGTCCCTGTCGTTCATTTAAAGGGAGAGTTCACTTCTCTGACAGCCTCATCGAAAAAGAATTATACAGTATATATATACTTACCTTATCTACTACATCTGTGAATGCAGCCAATCATTGAGCACATTGTCCGTGTATGCATGAAAAACCGCTTGGAGCAGGAATCCCCCCATGCCATTGCAAGAAAAAGACAACAAAGCAAAAATATATACATTATTTTGAGCCATTCTATGGGGATTAGTGCCTATTGTAATTTTTCATATACAAAGCCATTACTGTCGCGGTCCCGGGACCGGTCGCGGCCCCGGGTCCGGTCGCGGTCCCGGGTCCGGTCGCGGTCCCGGGTCCTTGTGGACGACGATCTGCTCGCGGGTCACGAAGACCCGAGCTGGAGAGCTCGGGCTCCGTCTCCGGCGGGCGAACGTCGGCACGTAAGTGCGGTGGGGTCCGGAGTTCCCGATCTCCCTGCACTGGCGATTTGCAACCCGATCGCCGGTGCAGGAAGCGGGAAGGCAGATCTGGGGATTCGGCAGCGATCAGAATGAAAACTGCTCGCTGCCTAAGGAATCCCCAGAGAGGTTTACTTACCGGTTCGCCGGTCTCCACTGGGGGCGCAGCCAATTCTCACGGCTGGAGCCGTGAGTCAGAGGGACGTCTCAGGGCACGCCCCTGACGCTCTGTTGGGGGCGTGGCTTTCTGTGGCGCCAGATTTAAAAACCCTGCAGATCTGTCCACAGGCACCCTGTTGTGGTCTTTCCTCCGTTTTGAGTTTGAGTTTGCTTTGTTGCTATTTGGTTGACCATTGGATTTCCTGACTACCCACTTGCCTGCTGATTTTGTACCTCTGCCTGTGACCATCGTTACCGACCCCTGGCTTGTCTTACTACCTGCATCGTGTACCTGACCCTGGCTTGGCTGACTATCTGCATCGTGTACCTGACCCTGGCTTGGCTGACTATCCGCATCGTGTATCTGACCCCTGGCTTGGCTGACTATCCGTATCGTGTTTCTGACCCCTGGCTTGTCTGACGTCCGGCATCGTATATCTGATCCTGGGCTGCTCCCATATCTGCTACTTCTGCACCTCGCTGCTTCAGCTCAGTATCCACCATTTTCAGCTATCACTGCAGCTTCCTCACTGTTGGGATCATCCTGAGTTCCTGTTGATTTCCTGCGGTGAGTGCTTTTGGTGTTAGCAAACGTGACAATTACACAGCCATAATGATCTCCTATGTAAAAACATGGATATATGTAGTTGTGCTTAGTCAGATTATCTGAAAATGTTTATCACATGACGCATGACGTATAATAAAAAGTTAAAAACAAAGGATTTCTTATATTTAAAAAAAAACATCTTTAATGCTAGAACCAAGAATTATTCATTTCCCCAATTGCATCTACAACAAGAGAGCAGATGGCCGATGTATTATTTAGGTTTTCACTCCTTGGAAATCTGTACGTTGCTTGGAAATCTGTCTGGCGTATCTGCCCTATATCATTTATGAAATGAATTGGGTCTTTCTGCCAATAAGGACGACTCATTAGAACGGCAATAACATCTGGAAAGAGAAACCCAAACATAACCCACTGCAATCTGATCAGCAAGTGAACAAGCGAGCAGATGGTCATTATCGTCAATAATATTTGCCAACCGCGTAACCGTATCGTGCATTATTCATCGCAAAGGTCTGTTAAAGAGAACACACAGGTTATAGGTGATACCAACTAACGTGATTCATTTACATTGCATTCCATTAATCCTCTGCGGTAACATTATAGCAATTAAGGCTCGCGGGGGAAATAACCTCATTCCATCTATTTTATTTTCATCTATTTAAAGAGACGGTATCAAGAAAAATGCCATTTAAATGTATAGCTGTTCAATAATATATAAAGATACATAATTATAATAATATATAAAATTATACATTTTGGTTAATAGACAAAGATTCGTAATTAGTTAAAATAGCAGAAAATATAAGCAGCAGTAGTCCTCGAACTTACATCATCATTTTTTTCTGATGTGGAGGCTCGGACCATAATCAGTCGTTGGTCTCGTCTTAGATTCAGGAGCCGTATGTCTATCCCATGCATGTTTAATACCCTTACTGTATTGTCCTCTACCACTTCTACTGGGGGACTGCGCCACTTATCTACCATTTTTATACTCAAGCGGTGAGCGGCCGGATGTATCCAGTCCCATCACACAAAGAAAGAGCTTTAAGACCCTATATATAAAACATACATCATATAAGCGATGCAAAAATGGTAATACCTTTAAACATATGCATTTGTTTTATCTGTTTCAACACAAGGTGTCAGCGTAACATACAAAAAAACAACCAAACAGTTTAAATTAGTTTTTCTTACATAATTTCAAGGATTTATTTCAATTTTTTTGGAAAAAATACATACATTGTAGCGGGAATAGGGGTAATATGAACAGAGAGAAAACATATTAGCCACAAAGTATTTTGTCCTCCTTGTTCTCGCCATTATAATAGAAACCTATGCAGATTTTCTGCTAGATCAGGGATTATTTAGAAATTCCTGGACAAGCCTTCGTAAAAATTACATAATGCCTGGGAGAAAAAGAATTAAAAAGGCAGCCGTGTGCCATCATAGGCTGTTTTAACTGCCCCCCAAGTCGCATTCAGCTCCGGGGCTTCCTCACATGAGCGTTGCAAGGGGTCTGATTTCATTTGGAGCACTATCTGGCCACTGATTGGCTACATCAAGCAGCCAATAGCGTGGGTGCCAACAGAGGGGGGTAAGTGCACACAATTCTGGAGCTTCGGCAAGGTAAGTACTTTTCCCTATAGTTATATAATGCATAATAAAGCACTTAAAAGCGCATTACTATGCATTAATCATGTATCAAGCCAAATATGAGGGATTTCTACATTAGTGCTCCGTATTCATAATATAAAGATGGATGCTAATTCTGATGTTTTAGGATAACCTTTAGTTAACTGGTTAACTGGAAACTGTCTACATCATTTAATGTGGGTTCTTTGTTTTATAAATAGTCATGTTTCATTTGAAGCGACAAACAGTAACGCAATGAGGCACAGGGACTACAAAGATTGATGTCTTAGAACATTCCAAAATGGTAGCAATTTCCCGGAGTCACCTTCTGTCACTGTATGTGCTCACATGTTAAAAAAAAAGACAACATATCACGGCAGCTTCAGAACTTTGTATCCGAGCAGTCATACTTTCTTTCTTCTTTTATTTTCCGAGTAGATAGAACTTTCCTTGTATTCAAATATGTATAATAAGAACCTGCTGGGTTTGAAAAGTTGATGGACACAATAGCTGAATGGGTTCTTAAACCTGGATGCCCGTCCCTGGCTTGGTTTTGGCCAAGGAGGGAAGGGGCTGTGTTATCCCAGTGGAAGAGGACTGGGGACCTGATATCTCCCTATCACTTTGGAGAACTGGTGTTCGTTTTTTGATCAACAATGGGCAGCGCAAGTTGGTGGACCTCTTCTAATATGATGGACTACATATAACTGTACCCCAGTTATCGTCACTAGGCGCACAGGAGCCCATAGGGCTAGCTGAATGCAAGTTTGTCTTGTCTCAGCTGTGACTACTGGACTATAACTGTGTGTTGTCTTTTCATAACACTACTTGGTTTTTATATGTGGTTTTCCATGAAGCTGAGTAATATTTTTTTTTTCTGGATTTCAGCTAAGGTTAAATATCCCCTAAGAAGATTATTAAATAAGCATGGATGTCCTTGGGCACCTTGATTTCACAGTTCAAAGGATTTCTTTTTTGAATAGATCTGTTATTTTTTTAACCATTAATCTTGGGTTAGGATTAGCACGGTTGGCATTCTAGTTATCAACAATTTGACACTTAAAGCATAATTAAAAAAACAGAGATTGCCTAAGAGAAAATAGTGTCTTCTGTTGAATGTTTTATTGGGCCAACATAGAATAAGATGATAATTTTCAAGACCTTAGAGGACCAAGAGTGGTTATTCGCATTCACTTTCTCTCTCACGCTCTCTAAATGTTTCCCTACCTTCTCTGCAGACCACTTCCGCTTCTGCCGACCACATCCTCTTCCGCATCTTCATCTTCTATCTTTTATCTTCTCTCTTCTATCTTCAGTCTGCTATCTTCAATCTTCTCTCTTCATTTGCATCTCCACAGACAAAACCTGGCACAAACTTTTGCCACAATGGTGGCGTTCGCAGTGAAGTCCTCTCCCCGATAGTCAATGAAAACGCAGTTATTTTGCCATAAGGTGACTTTAAGGCAATATGGTGCCAATTCCGGTGACGCGCTCTCCCCAATTCTCCAATCCGGGGGAGAGGAAATCACTGAAAGCACTGCCATTTTGCTCTCGGGGGGAACTTAGGGCAACCCTTCTGTTGACAGCCTCTCCCTGACACTCCGATCCACTGGGTTATGTCCATGCAGATGAAGACAGAAGTTTGCACAAGTTGTAGGCAGAAGCACAAGTGTTCGGCAGGGAAGGTAGGGAAATATTTCGAGAGTGAGTGAACGAGAATGAGAAAGTGAGTGAGTGAGCGTGTGAGTGAATGTGGGCCCATGTATTTTGGACAAAATTTCTTAGCTTTTCAGTTTGTTTTCATCCGGCTCTGGCCTCATTTTCGTGGCTCTGTAAATTTCAGTTCAGTAAATCAGTCTAATATATATATTTTTCAAAATAACCGGATTGCCTTGATGAGCTCTTTATTTGTTACAAAAAAAAACTTTTATTTCTTTTTTTTCTCTTCTAACACTTTGAGGAATTTTATGCTCAGCTTAATTGCAGATGGGATGAAATAATTATCCAATAATTAAGGACACATCATTGCCAAGGGGAGGGCAGGCTGTTTATCCAACATGCCAGATTCAAACCCTGAGCGGAAGATATTACAAGTGAAGCTTGCACAATTTTTTGTAGATCAGCGGAGTAGTCGTGCCAATTAACCAGAGTTCTCATCAAACGAGTAATGAGTTCAGATCAGCGATATACAATTAAAGCAAAGTTATCACCTCCTTACAAGCTACATGAATTAAATTCGCGAGAAGCTCGGTTTGGCGATACTCTGGGGACTCTCTAAATGAGGCGACTCTCGTGCTATTCTACATTCAGTCTGCGAGGACAAGCCCAAAACCTAAAAAATAAATTTAACATTGGTTAAAGTCCTCAAGTCAATGTTTAATTTTCATATATGTTTTTTTATGTATTGTATGTTTTTGTCAAGGCCTAATAACAGTGGCTTGGAATAATTTCATTTCAAATCTCTAAAAAGGGCATAATTATCATCAATATCTGTTATCATCAATACGATTTTTGTTATTAGAGTTTAATCCAACGGTCAAGACAATGGGGGGGTCTATTTACTAAGTTGCAAGTACAAATGAAAATACGAGTTTTCTGCAGGAGAGCTGAATCGATGTGAGTTGAGAAAAGAAAGCAATTGACTGATTGTTAAACCTATGGGTTGAAATGTGTGATTCGGGGTAAAGCCACCAATTTTCGGCCCGGGAGGCAATGTATCCTCCAACCACTGGGGGCCGCTGGTGCACTGGATTATATATATATATATATATACGTACTCCCATGCAACCAAAGGTCGGTATATGATTTGCTGCATTCAGAGGTGGAGATTTTTTTTTTGCCTTGAGTTCTCAATAAGTTTACATTTTTCTGTATTTTATTTGGTCCCTGTTCTGGGATTTTTTTTTCTTTTTTTTTTTGCAGTTCACCTTCCTGACATCTAAAAGGTGCTTGAATGGACCTCATCCTCCTTTCTCAAGGTAAGGACATAGACGTGGGTGGGTATGTAGGGTCCATTTAAAGATATATATATACTGTACATAGTGTATTATTCTTTTAAACACCACAACTCCCCACTACCCCCCTCATCATATACATCAGGGATGTAGTAAGGGGGGGGGGAGTACAGAATGGGATTTGTTCCTCTCTGAAGATTTTTTAAAGCAATTTAACTCCCCCCCCACTCCAGAGGGAAGGGGTTGGAGGGCACAGATAAGTGTGAAGGGGACATTATGAATTAATATCCCTATTATCCTCAGCAGGGGATAGGGATGAGGCGGGTATACGTCTTACTAATATAATTAATTAATATGGGGAGGGGGGAGTTAATCTTTTTTTAAACTACATTGTGCAAGTTTTTGGTGAGGACATGCACGTTTTACCTTACAATATGCATTTTAGTGAATGTGTGAGGGCATGCAAGGTTTTGGTGAATAGACCCAAATACTGTTAATAGTACAAGGCTTATTTCTAATTACCTCGACATTAGTTTTGTGGTCTTATTTACTTAAAGTGCCGTTTGTAAATACAGCATAATCTATAAGTAGGATGTTAGAGGTCTGACAACCTGCCAACCTTTTTCGGGATGAGCTAATGGATCAGTTAATTATTTGAGGCCGTCACCTTCAACAACAAAATTATGATAGTATAACGTAATTCATACTAAATCAGCGGGCTTTAATAGTGTAGCTGTGAGCCTGACGGAAGGCATTTCCAAAATGATAAATGATAAAAAGAATAACAGAAGTAGTGGATTTAGGCCTGAACCGTATGATGTCATATGATGTCATATTCCGGCAGTCTGCTTCTTAGGGACATGTGGCGCAGATACAGCATGCTATGAAGGCTGTGCAGACCTCCGTAGTACAAACGGGCCAATCACAACGGAGATCTCTATTCTCTCCGATGAGCTGATTAAGTAAGAGGTGGACGGCAGTGCCTGAGCACCCAATAGGATGATCGATACACAGTTTTGTGCAGAGGCCACTCATGTAGCCCTACACGAGGATATAGCCTTGCGTTCTAGAAGAAGGAGAGCGTCAGGTGGTCAACCCTGGGACGTTCCCTGTTATGAACAAAGCTAAAGTCGGCTCAGCCCCCTCAAATTCCCTGTACCCGGTATAGCGCCTTTTGGAATCCTTGCACCCCCGTATCTTGCTCATGGAATGGGTTTAAGACCCCCTGGAGTAGTTGGTCTGAACTCAGCCACTAAAGGAAAACTGCCTATATGCCCTCCAAGAGAGGAAGGGCAGTACTATGCTGGCAAAGTCGGTACTCATGTGATAAGGGGTCTTATTATGTGATAAGGGGTCCTCTCCTATTTCAGCCAACAAGTTTATGCAGGGAGAGAGTTCCTGAGACTTAGCTTGCCTAGGGGGCTAAAGACCCCAAAGCCGTCCCTGCTGCCAGGGTCAGCATGCAAGCAGTGTTCCTAACTAAAATTACCCTCAGATTGCTTAGAAATTATAATTCCTGAAAAATAAAGAATGATTCCTCCTTTAAAGATTTAGAAAGGTGGAGAGGGGCAGCTAATGTGACCAGAGACCACCAACGTTTTAATGGAAGAGTTTGGCTCATTACTTCCTACACTTCATATAAAGCAATTTGGATTAGACCGTCCTTATCACTTTCGATAATAGGCAACAACATTATTATTTATGTCTTTATTGTTAGTATAATATTCTATTTATTAAGGCATGTTTAGCTATTTTTTTCAGTTTTTCTTTTCTATCCAGTCAATATATGTTTGTTTTTTTTTTTTTATGCACAGCCACAAAATGTTAATAAATTGGCTAAAGCGTAGAATGCCCCCTTTTGGAATTCTCATTTGTGTAATTTGGTCGATTAAACAAAATTTTTATCAGATTAACGAACTGGGGCTTGCGTATTGCCGTTGAATGCTAGCATTAACCACAACACAATAGTAGCACAGGTCTAAGCCCATTTTTTTGCAGATAGAAAGCCGAGCTGTAACGTTGATGTCACCCTCCGATTCAGTGTCACCCGGAATTTTAACTTCATCAGCATCTCCTCACCAAATCTGGACCTATTATGACTTTTATTGTCATCAGATCAGCATTATGCTTAATGGGGGGGAAAAAAACACAGAATGACATCATCACCTACTTTGTCATACGCTGGCAGATAAAGGTCGTCTTTGAACAGTGCGAAAATAACGTTATTTTCTGCCGCACGCTCCAGTCTGGGGTTTGCAAAATGTAATGGCTTATAGGTTCCTGTTTTGCTTTAAAAACTTGCTTTTAAACTTATTTTATTTTCTAGTTTTTTTTGCAGTGAAGAAAGTAGAGCAACATCAGTCCTCGGTCACCAATAACTCTCCAAATATCAAGCACATGCCTGCTTTAACACAGGTGACTTATTAAATATATTTCTTGGAATATAAAGAACTTTTTGGGGGAAACATCTTTTATTCCGGAAACAATCTAACTTCTAAGAATATATTTTTCTTTAAATATTTGATGTTTCTTAAAATAAGTCCAGCTCAAACTCTAACCCCTGTGCAGTGAAGTCCAAGCCACCAGAGTAACCCAACAGGGAATTTACTACTTGCTACTTGAAAGCAGGTTGAATATCCCCTGCCGTATGCTTGCACAGGCATTCAGTTTGATAAGTTACCATGAGGATAAATATGAAACATAGAATCTGACCGTAGATAAGAACCATTCAGTCCATCTAGACTCAGGATAGCTTTATGCCTATCGCTTTATTATCCTCTACCACTTCTGCTGGGAGACCTTTCCCCTTATCCACCACTCTCTCAGTAAACTAAAGTCTATACATTACATCTACACCTCTGATCCTCCTTAGAAACAAACACTCATACCCTTTGGTAAATCATTTTAGGTATATTAAAGTTCTATTTGGAACACAAAATATTTGAGGTTAAAGTAATTATATAAATGGGCTTAGTTTTTGGGATCTCATTCTGGTTCAATTACCTTTTTTTTCTAAATGAATGATCTGGAACTAGAAGGGCAATCAAACGATCACATTTAGAGTCAAATCAGCTATAAAAAAATGACGATTTAATTGGCTGTCTTGAGAACAACAGATAATAATTACCTTGATGCGAAACGCGTTTACTCCTCGGTAAACATATGTTTAATGATTATTAGCGAAGTGAACGGACTGGTTATGCTCAATTCGCAAGGTAATTATTCCGAGATTTGTCTTTAGAAGAGTCCACTTGTCCTTGAGAAGTTGGCAAAAGCTGTACAAAATTAAGGCATTATCGATACAAGAGGAGACACGGAGATTCTTAACCCTTAATCGCTCACTTGGTTTATAACTTCCAAACCAAATTGAAGCCCCATGAATGTCTCTTAATGTACTTTTTGTGTTATAATCATGGCTACTTGAGTGGTTTTGTCTTTCTTGTGTTTCAGATGATTTACCGCTGATATAAAGACCCAGCGAAGAGCAGTTTTTCTAATTTGCAAATTAAAGTACGTTCTAAAGAGCATTCTAAGGGTCCTTGTTGTAATTCTTGACCATAGGTGACTAAAGATATTAATCCACCACCCTCTGAGTAAAGTGGAACGTCCTTACGTTACACCTAAGCCTCTGACCCTCCAGTTTTAGACCATGACCTCTTGTTCTAACATTGCTCCTCCTGTACTTTGTTAAATTGTTTTAAATGTTTCTATTGCATCCCCTCTCCCTTTTTTTCCCTCCAAGCTGTAGATTTTAGGATTCTTTCATCTTGTCTGATCATTTCCGTCCTGCAAACCACTTGCCATTTTTGAAGCTCTCTCCAATGTGTCACTATCCTTCTGGAGATGGGGTCTCCAGAACCATCTGACCGGAGATATGTAAAGTGGGAGAACCTCCTCCCTCTTCCTGCTATTAATGCCTCTCCCTGATAAAAGCTCATATAATAATATCTGTTTAGAACAGTGGTTCTTCAACGTTCTATGGTCTATGTCTACATCAGAAATGTCATGTCCATTGCATGTACATAATAACCCCTAACAAATCAATAAAATAACCACAGACACAGAATTGTAAATTGGATAGAATTGGCTGTAGCTTTATTTAAAAGGGTATAAGAGGCATTACCAACACAAACCATTTAACGTAATAACCAAATAACTTCTTATAAATAATACACCAAATACAATCCGCCCCTTTCTCAGCCAGATTGTGTAACACCAAGCCTCTATCCACCTCAACACAGAGGCGACCTTTACCCCTTATAAAACTACGACAATATACATATTACATACCTTACATTTAAACACAAAAGGGGAGGGGGGGTGGGACGCTTGCTCAGCAACAGCTCCTTGAAGATTTCTCTTGAGGTGAATTTAATCTCCCTGCACGCAGCTTATTTATTTATTTTAGAGTTGCCTCACGCCGTGAGCACAGCTGACTGCACCAATCAGCTGTGCTTATTTTTCCCGCCGCACAGAACGCCCACTCAAACCTCGTGCTGCAGCACAGCTAATTAACCAATCAGCTGCGCTAAATAAACTGCCTGCCCAGCAACCTAGAATTAGATTTAGCTAACCTAGCCCGCCAAAACTTTATGCCTTAACTTTCCTGACCTTTTAGTGACCCCTGTTATATAACTAATGTCCAGCAATGGACAATTAGCGCGCCGCTTAGGCAGCTTGCGCTTTCAATTCTTCATACTGGCAAACGCCCAAAACCTTTTCAGGAAATAAATCTAAAATTTTACATCATTCATCTGTTGCCTGGAACATTTAATTATCATGTGATGCAAAAGCAGGAATCGATAAGTTGTTGCAAACAGGGAAAAGAAAAAATGTCGGTGCGCTAAGCTAGTCACAGGCTCAAATAATACAAATGTGTAATATGAGGCCTACCAAACAGGTGTAAGCATGCTGCAAAAACAGCGTATTGGCTGTACAATGTATACAAAAAACAAAAACTGTCTGCGCTTCTTACCCTAATAAAGTTGGCAACAAATATATAAACATAATATAAATGAGGGGTTTTGGTTATATGAATTGGCCAAAGCATAATTAAGCTCACCCGCCCCGTCAAGGCACACTCTCAATAGGGTGAGAACCTACTCTCACCTCCTACATAATGGACACACAAAGCAGTTTATACTGCTACCAAAACCTTATTAATAGGTTGTTGCCATAGAAGCTGAAAGGCATCTTAAAAAGTTTCTTTGTTGTTTTTGTGGGATTTAACATTCAGAAGAAAAAGGTTTTCTTGCTTGGAATACTAGATTTAATGAAAATAAATAGTGTAATATATATATATATATATATATATATATAGTATATGTCCACTATTATAAATCTGCAAGTCATTTAGTAACATATACCTGGATAAGAGAAAGTGTTAAATACTTGTCTGGACTCGACCTTTCCCTTTTCTGCTTGGATCATATAAATAATCTGTTTGTACTGTGCTATCTCACCCCGAGTTACAAGGACGCAGCAGTTATTATAGCCATGTGGTAAAGGCTGGATCATTGCCAGCCATGATGCATGGTGACCCGGACCCCGTACATTTCATTCTTCTGTTATTATAGATTAGATTTGAGATTAAATAAATATGTGCCGACATGCCGTAAGGAGCTGGGGATTTTTTTCGGGGTACGTGTACAATGGCACACAGAAAATATTTGAAAATAGCATTATAATTGCTGTATAGGGTAATCATTGAATAAATAATGAGTATTGTATAAAAATAACTAAAGTACAGCGTGTGACTCCCCTCTACATCCAAGGAGTCGCTGAGATCCCTATTATTATTATTTATTGTTTTATATAGCGCCATCAAATTCCATAGCGCTGTACAATGGGTAGACAGGACATAACAAGTAGTATGTAACATAACAAATTGACTAACAGAGACAACAGGTGAGGAGGGCCATTTGTTGAGGAGAAGTTGAGGGACATAATGATGGTCCTACTGATTTTTGACCATACACTGTTGGCTCTGAGCAGGGTACATTACGGTGGCCATAACTAGGGGTGGGGGAGATGTCGGGAGACTTAGCCTGGGTGAGTAGAAGAACCTGCCCCTTAATAGTTACCTCAGGGCACACGAGGTCTGGTCCGAGCGTTTTCAGTGGAAGGCTCAAAAATTGGCATGAGTATGAACGCCCCTAAGGTCAATATTCCAATGGATGAGTTCCAGTTGTACTCTTTGGAAACAAAAATACAGAATCTTCTGTAACTCAAATTCTTCTTCTCTGTCGACTAGTATTGGACCAGGTAGGACTGAGGCAAGGAATCAGGCAGGTTTTAAGATGGAGACTTGATAGATGGGTGGATGTGCTACGTGGCACGTTAACTGTCAGGACCGGCTGATTTAATGATTAAAAAATGTCCGATGTATAGTGGCTCCAGTTTCTTAGATGGGCAAAGTAATTTCAGATAAGTAGTGGACAGCCTTATCTTAACCGCATCCACACTCGATGCCTTTGAGGTCCTGACCGCATCAGCCGTGGTGGCCGGAATGCACGGTGAATGACAATGTCTTCTGCTCCCCATACCTTCCGCCTTGGAAGCCGCACACGCATGACCGTCTCTGAATGCTCACAGCTGGGCAATTCTCTTATTAATAAAGAAGATCATGCCATTAACTGGTTTTAGGAGAACTGGGTATTTTGTGTTCTGAATATATGGCGTTTTATTGTAACGCTGGAGAGCCTGAAGGGCGTGCAGGATTTTACATATATGCACACAATCTGGTTCATGCATTTTTTACTAAGCTAGAGAGCTAATCACGGCCGTGCTACTTTTAAACATCAGAACGATACATGATTCATGCGACTGCTTCCAACGCCAAACTTTAAATTCTGTTTCCCATCTCCTGCTCTGTCGGGTTCATTTGCCGATTCTAAATGTTCTCGAAAGACCACACCAGGAGGAAATAAATGCAAAGGGTGCCAGGAGCAGGGGTCCCACCATGTCCCAGGGAATATCAATAAAACCAAGTACTCTTAGAACCTTGAGCCCCTGCTAGGTGCCATCCAAAATACAAATGCCTCAAGTTCAGGTCAGAGGAGGGCAGGCAACTTCTGGCCCTGGGGGGAGGTACATCTGTGTGACCCCTCAGCACCCCTCTGCCACAGTAAGTGACATACACACATTCACACATACACTCTAGCTATAACACACACTTACACATCTACACTCCCTCTAAAACACACTTACACTAAGACATACTCATTCATCACACCTCACTCTATCAGTTACCATCGCACCCTTATCTATTACCGCCAGCCCACCCCTGGTTCAGGGAGGAGTAACTGTTTCAGCTGAGTCCTCAATTTTACTTACAAAGTTCTGTACCTTGGCTAAAGATTGTCAGGAGGTCTCTTTAGTAACTAAAAACACTTTTTAAGGAAATGAACTTGTTTTTATAATTTTATCTTTCTCTCACCCCAGCTTATGGTACCATCTGGTCATTCCAAACCGAGCATGCATCCCAACAGTCACAGTTTTCAGGGAGCAGTCCTGATTTGTGGGCAGTTCAAATCATTGGCCAGTTGGGGGAGTCCAAGCACAGGGACCTCCACTGCAGCTTTCATGTGGCCACCTGAGCGCCGAGATGTGGCTCTTCAGGTAAAGTGGGCAGGTGGCCATGCCTCTGACCCTGCCCTGGCTTGCCTATTGCCACACCACCCAACACAGTTGCCCCTATTTGGAGAAGTGAAATGTTGGGGCATATGAACCCCAATTTCAATAAAGTAATTATGTCAACTAAAAATACATTGGGATGGATACGAAAATAAAAGCACATTCAAGTTGCAGCCAATTCTAAGTCTTTTTCCCTAAAATACCTGTTTTATGGGTTAATATTCCATCCACTATGTGCTGTTTTAAGGCTTCCTTGACATTATCTTGACTTTGCCATCTGCTGCCCAACATGCACTAAAAATGTGGCTGATTTTACAAGAATTTTTACGAAATAAAAAAATAAATGTGTTTATGATTTGCTGGTTTTAACCCAATTTTTAGACTTGTGACGATTATGAGTTATATTAGAATTATTAATGGCCGTAAAGAGCATCTGGATTCATTCATGTATCTTAAATCATTCAGTTAGTCAACATGCCGCAGAATGATAAAGCTGGAACCAAAACCTATGCTGAATGATGACAACTGCCTTACTCTGAATGGAGACAGAGCCAAGGAGCACTCCTAGGATTTATAAATTATATAATTAGAATTTTTTTTTCATATTTGTTTTAATTTGCACATTTTCGTCTTAATTATCGGATTGTATGGCTCTTGGTACATTCATGTGAACTCTGAATGGGCATAAAGGGATTTAACAAGGTGCAGGAGAAGAGTTTATTTCACAGGATGAGAAAGGTTAGGACAAAAGACCATAATCTAAGAAAACTAAGAAAATGACGTTTTACGTTACTGAAAGGGTTGTGGATAAGTGGAACAGCCTCCCAGCAGAACTGGCAGAGGTTGCATACAGTAAGGGAATTTGAATACGCATTGAGTACTTCTACAACATAACACCACTGCCTCAATAGCTGGATAGGATGCTTCCTTGGGAAATAATGGTAGACATAATTCTGCTGGGAGGCTATTCCACTTATCTACCACCCTCTTAGTAAAGGGACGTATTATTAGCTTTCTTAACCTTATGACAAGGATTTACAAACCTTTAGCTGGTCATTCCATTCATAATATAAATAAATACAATTATGTAATAAGTGAAATATAAAAAATTTGCTTAATTGTTAACATGGACCTCCTTGGAGGCCCCAAACATCTATATTGTGATCATATTTTCAGAGTAGCCACGCTTTATTAAATAGATTCCCTTTAAGAATATTTGGAAGAATCTGCACAATGCTTCCATCCATGGGGACCAATTAATATAACGCCGTTCCTTTCTGTCTGCAGCCATTGAATAATTTAAACAAATATATTTTTCTCCGCGTGCGTCTCTAGTCGAGGTCACACAACAGTAGGATTTTTTCGGCTGATTAAATAAAAAAAATACTTTAGTCACACGAACGGCATGTCATTCTCCAACCGCACAACATAGTAAAATATTGTTAGACCGTTTAATAATACTAATTAAATGAAAAAGTTTACTACGACCAGATGCATCTATTCCGCTGTTCCAATTACAGCGTTTAAAGAATTAAAAAAAGAATCAGAGAAAAATCATTTAATGTACCCCATTTATCGTGCAAGAGATGGAAATAGTGACTATAGATAATGGTGACTAGGCAGAAACCTGATGATGTAGGTGCAAATGATGGCTGGATATGCATGGCCTGATGTGTCTACCTGAGAACTTCTGGCTCCGGCTACCAGGAGCCTACCCTTGCGGGACACGGCCAGGACTGCCCACTGACATCATCGAGCTTTCATGCTGATGTCATTGAGCATTCCCATGACATCGCATTTAAAGGGGAAATGGGCAGGTATTGGGGCGTGTCAAGACTCCACTCCCGCGACCCGTAGGATTTGGGTTTTGACCGGGAGAACCAGATAAGTGGCACCATTTTTCTGGAAGGGATGTTAGATGTATGGCATATACATGGTCCATGGCATAAGCATTTTTAGCACACCCTAAAGCAATTTTAATATATTTGTTATAAACATTTAAGAACACCTTTAGGGAAGCACATTATCCAATGAACAGCCACCTTTTCATTTTTCTTGCTACAACGGTTACACATCATCATCATCATCAAGGTCCACACCAGCAATACTTTACATTGAATGCATATCGGACTCCAATGTGGCTATCTTTTGATATTAGAGGTCTTGGGGTTTTTGGAAAATGATACTTCTGATTCATCTCCTCCCCTGCCACCCATTCTTAAAACAGGAAGCATATGTACGTACATTTCTTGCACATGCTCATTAGCGCCTCTGTTCTACTCAAACATGGATTACCATTGAAATGAACGGGAGTAGCATTAAATAACCAATGACTTGTTTGCTAGCTGAACACTGACGTTCGGCAAGCATACAAGCAATTAGCTGTTGCTATGATTTGGTATTAAACGCGTAGCCAATTATAAAAAGAAGGTCAGGTATTGCTGGGTTTTTCCATGTTTTCAGCAGAAGAGATGGGAAGTTTACGTGTGAATGAATAAAACTGCCATATAGTAGGTTCAATGTTGAAAGCACCATTAAGAAAGAATACATATTAAAGTTACCCTAACCCAATGTGAGCACTTTAATATGCCTCAAAAACGAAAATAAATACATTTACTTGATGTGGAAGCTGCAGCCCTGCTGCTGAAGCTGCTCTCTTTCTCAGTGGTCGACGCAGCCAATCATTTGGCAAGAAAGTCTTCTCATTGTTATCAGTACGAGCAACTTCTGTGCCTTCCGAGCCAATGTTGGAGCCGACTGGCGGTAAGTACATCACGTGCCGTGAGACTTATTCATTCATGAACACATCTCCTGGATGAAAAATAGTTGAGGGGGAGGGGCGGGCAATTGCGTATGAATTTTGAATCCTCCCATTCATTCGCAAAAGGGACAAAATGAAAATGCAAAGGTACCACATAGCTATCATATATATTTAAGCGCAAATGATGGCCAGAGCGTCTCTCTAAATGCTCGGTCTGGTTTAACTCGTAACACATACCGTATTTGCTCGATTATAAGACGAGGTTTTTTCCAGAGCAAATGCTCTGAAAAATACCCCTCGTCTTATAATCAGGGTCGTCTTATAATCAGACCTCAAATAGGTCTGATTATGAGACTAAGATCCAGATCCCCCGCAGCGATGCAGAGGACCTGGATCCTCCTGTGTTAATCCCCCCCCCCCAACTTACCGGTGCTTCTGAGTCCCCGGTGCTTAGTCCGGGCTGCGTGTAGAGCTCTACGCGATACAATCGCGTAGAGCTCTACACGCTTCCCGGACTAAGCACTGGGGACCCAGATGCAGGGGACCTGGATCCTCCTGTGTTAACCCCCGACCCAACTTACCGGTGCATCTGAGTCCCCGGTGCTTAGTCCGGGCTGCGTGTAGAGCTCTACGCGATTGTATCGTGTAGAGCTCTACGCTCTACACGATACAATCGCGTAGAGCTCTAAACGCTGCCCGGACTAAGCACCGGGGACTCAGAAGCACCGGTAAGTTGGAGGGGGGGGGCATAACACAGGAGGATGCAGGGGACCTGCATCCTCCTGTGTTATGCCCCCTCCAACGTACCGGTGCTTCTGAGTCCCCGGTTCTTAGAGCTCTACGCGATTCGCGTGGAGCTCTACATGCTGCCCGGACTAAGCACCTGGGGCTCAGATGCAGGGGACCTGGACCCTCCTGTGTTATGCGCCCCCCCCAACTCAGAAGCACCGGTAAGTTTGGAGGAGGGAGGGGGAGTGTTAAATGTGGGTTTGAGGCATTTCTGGATAGTGATGTCCGGATCATGAACGAATCGTTCATTTGATCCGGTTCTTTTTAGTGATCCGGATGAGTCGGTTCACTAGACTGAACGATTCGTTTGTAGCGGTTCAGTCTGTGAATCATCATGCAGCTGTAACCTGATCCTAGAGCTGTGAGTCATCTGCAGAGCACTCTGGGGTCAGGTTACAGCTCATTAATTCTCACAGGAACGATGACTCATAGAGTCAGAGATTCGTTCAAAGAGTCGAATGATCCGAAGAGTCGAATGAACCGAAGAGTCGAATGAACCGAAGAGTCGAATGAACCGAAGAGTCGAATGAACCGAAGAGTCGAATGATTCGAATCTTACAGGGATCCGGATCTTACAAGGATCCGAATCTTACAGAGATTCGAATCATTCAGAGAAAATCACTGATACCATACTTTTATAAATAAATACATTAATAATGTTCACACTGCCCCCAGGATTTAGATTCCCCTGAGTTTGCCCCCCTTTACCTATAACTGCACCTACAGTTAACTTTATTAAATTAATTAAATTAACCCTCAATCATCAGCATAAAATTAACCCTTATACCCCATCAACCATAACTGCCCCTGAAATTAACCGTAAAGATCCCATTAACCATAACGGCCCCTGAAATTAACCCTAAAGACCCCATTAACCACAACGGCCCCTGAAATTAACCCTAAATACTCCATTAACCATAACTGCCCCTAAATTAATTGCATGTACTCCAGATAAATTACCTAATAAATTGGTATGGTTGATGGGGTCTTTAGTGTTAATTTGGGGGCAGTTATGCTTAATGGGGTGTTTAAGGATAATTTAGGGGCAGTTATGCTTAATGGGGTCTTTAGTGTTAATTTAGGGGCAGTTATGCTTAATGGGGTGTTTAAGGATAATTTAGGGGCAGTTATGCTTAATGGGGTCTTTAGTGTTAATTTAGGGGCAGTTATGCTTAATGAGGTGTTTAGGGTTAATTTGGGGGCAGTTATGCTTAATGGGTCTTTAGTGTTAATTTAGGGGCAGTTATGCTTAATGAGGTGTTTAGGGTTAATTTGGGGTCAGTTATGCTTAATGGGGTTTTTAGTGTTAATTTAGGGGCATTTATGCTTAATGAGGTGTTTAGGGTTAATTTGGGGGCAGTTATGCTTAATGGGGTGTTTAGGGTTAATTTGGGGGCAGTTATGCTTAATGGGGTCTTTAGTGTTAATTTGGGGGCAGTTATGCTTAACGGGGTGTTTAGGGTTAATTTAGGGGCAGTTATGCTTAATGGGGTGTTTAGGGTTAATTTGGGGGCAGTTATGGTTAATAGGGTGTTAAGGGTTAATTTTAGGGGCAGTCATGGTTGATGGGGTGTTAAGGGTTAATTTTAGGGCAGTCATGGTTGATGGGGTGTTTAGGGTTAATTTAATGGTGAGGGTTAATTTAATTAATTTAATAAAGTTAGCTTAAGGTGCAGTTGCAGGTAAAGGGGAATGTAAATCCTGGGGGCAGTGATTATGAATGTATTATTTATAACAGTATGGTGACATTCTCTGAATGATTAGAATGCCAATGATCCGGATCACTGTAAGATTCGGATCCCTGTAAGATCCGAATCTTTGAACGACTCTCTGCCTTCATTGACATCACTGGAGGCAGGGGGGAGGATTCATAATGAAAGGGGCGGGGCCAATCGTTAGTGTGCCTGCACGGAGTTACTGGAAAACAGTAACTCCGTGCAGACACACTGAGTGATCCGAAGATCCGGATCATGAATCGGATCATTTCAGTGAACGAATCGAAATGATCCGATTCACTTTAATGATCCGAACTTCCCATCACTATTTCTGGAGGCAGAGTGCTCTGTGAAATGCCTTTTAACCCCTTTAATGCCACTCTGCCTCCTGAAATGCCTTAAACCTCCCTATATGCCACTCTTCCCCATAATATGCCTTTTAACCCTCTAAGTGCCAGAGTGGCATATAGGGTTAAAAGGCATATCATGGGGCACAGTGGCATATAGGGTTAAAAGGCATATTATGGGGCACTGTGGCATTTAGAGGGTTAAAAGGCATATCATGGGGCACAGTGGCATATAGGGGGTATAAGGCACTTCTGGGGCAGATGTGCATAACTGGGGGACAGGTTGGAAAATAGAAGGAAATAAAACCAAAATATTTTTCTCAAGCATAGCTTTTATTAAAAAAAGTGTTTAAATGAATTAACATTTACTGGTAAAACTTTTTTCCTATAGGGTCGTCTTATATTCAGGCTTTTTCTTTTTTTCCTAAATTAATATTAAGATTTGGGGGGTCGTCTTATAATCAGGGTCGTCTTATAATCGAGCAAATACGGTACATTACGTTAAGTAAAAATATTACTCATACGATACAAGAGTGCAGATATACAATATTCTTATCTGATCAGCTATGACAGAAATAACAGAATAACCGAGACCTTAATCAATCAATGTAAAGCTGAAAGAGGATCATCTGTTTCTAATAGAAAGAATTCAAAACTGACTTTTACCTAATTAAAAACAGCAATGTTATTGGTGACATCATTACAGTTTTGTAATCAGAAAGTAATGCTCAGCTGATTGCATGTGTGATAGAATAAAGCATGTATTAAATCATCCCTGGCAAGTAAATGGAACATCTACGAACCGTAAAGAAAATATGACATATTTATTCAGCCGGGGGGACAAAAAAATCAGAATAAAATAAAAAATTATGCAAAAAATCATAAAATGTAATACTCCAGGAAAAAAATAAATAAGGGGAGTTCACTCGATTCCTGGCCCAAACCTCTGTCAAAACGGGGGTGCTTCCGTTGACCTCCTCTCACTTGATCCTCCAATCAGATGGGAAGACGTCACCAAAACCATTGTGATTTCGGGGGAAGTTCACGTTAATGGCAGCACTTTTGGTAACGTCCTCTCACCCGATTGGAGGGGCCGACATAAACTAGTGCGAACTTCTGGCAAAATGGCGGTGAGCTTCCTCCAAAATCGCAGCACTTTTTGTGACGTCCCTCCCACCCCATTGAAGGATCGGGCGAGAGGACGTCGCCGGATTCACCGCCATTTTGGAGGAAGTTTGGGCGAGGTTCTGCCAGCAGAGATTCGGACGCATATAGAAGAAGATGCGGAGGTGGTCGGCGGAGAAGGTAGGGATACATTAAGAGAGCGTGTGAGAGAGTGAACGAGAGCGTGAGTGAAAAGGACCACAAATTTCGGACCAAAATTAGAGCTTTTTGCTTCATTTTTGTCTGCGAGGAAGCGTTATGCAGGTTCTACCACGAATCTTGACTTCCATAGGATAAACAAGCCTCTTAAATTTAAACCAAACAAGTACACAGATTAGGTAACACATGAGATTTAGGTAGCTTTAATAAATACATTCATCTGTCACACGACAATCACCAACAACCTTATTGTTTACTTAAAATATACCCAAAATATTGTTCAGAATTGTTGTTGAGTTTATTCACTGAACTACTTTAAAACCTAAAAGGGACAAACTCAAGTTCTCATGGCTATACGTTTATAGCTTTGATAGCCCTCGAGTTCCTTCAAACATGAGTGCTGGACTTCAATGAGATTGAGGATCTTACCCACAGAATCACGTTGACAAGTTTAAGCGGCCCTGCCAAGTTTGTCACTCAAATTAGTTTTTTTTCCCCCCAAAAATGATCGTTGAACGAAAATAAAGAACAGAACAACGCTTTGACGAGCAGAGTGTTAATTCCATCTCTCTCTTTTTATGCTATAACATAGTAACATAGTAACATAGTTCATAAGGTTGAAAAAAGACCAAAGTCCATCAAGTTCAACCTATATACATATTGTGTCCCTACTGTGTTGATCCAGAGGAAGGCAAAAAACCCTTATGAAGCAGATGCCAATTGCCCCATACCAGGGGGAAAATTCCTTCCCGACTCCAAATATGGCAATCAGAATAAATCCCTGGATCAACGTTCTGTCCCTATTAATCTAATATCCATAACTTGTAATATTATTGCTTTCAAGAAACACGTCCAGGCTCCTTTTGAACTCTTTTATTGAGTTTGCCATAACCACTTCCTCTGGCAGAGAGTTCCATAATCTCACCGCTCTTACTGTAAAGAACCCCCGTCTGTGCTGGTGTAGAAACCTTCTTTCCTCCAGCCGTAGAGGATGTCCCCTTGTTATAGATACAGTCCTGGGTATAAATAGGTCCTGGGAGTGATCTCTGTACTGTCCCCTTATATATTTATACATAGTTATTAAGTCCCCCCTAAGCCGTCTTTTTTCCAAACTAAATAACCCCAATTCTGATAATCTTTCTGGGTACTGTAGTCCTCCCATTCCCCTTATTACTCTGGTTGCCCGTCTTTGAACCCTCTCCAGCTCCACTATATCTTTCTTGTACACTGGTGCCCAGTACTGTACACAGTATTCCATGTGTGGTCTGACTAGTGACTTGTACAGGGGTAGAATTATTTCCTTGTCGTGGGCATCTATGCCCCTTTTGATGCACCCCATGATTTTATTTGCCTTAGCAGCAGCTGCCTGACACTGGTCGCTACAGGTAAATTTACTGTTAACTAAAACTCCTAAGTCCTTTTCCATGTCAGTCGTCCCCAGTGTTTTCCCATTTAATACATATTCCCAGCCTGGATTTTTCTTCCCCATGTGCATAACCTTACATTTATCTGTGTTGAACCTCATCTGCCACATCCCAGCCCAAGCCTCCAACCTATGCAGATCCATTTGTAATCGTGCACTGTCCTCTAATGTGTTAACCACGTTACAGAGCTTAGTATCGTCTGCAAAGATTGATACTTTACTATGCAATCCCTCTACAAGGTCATTAATAAATATATTAAAAAGAATAGGACCCAAAACTGACCCCTGTGGTACCCCACTAGCAACAGTCACCCACTCAGAGTATGTACCATTAATAACCACCCTCTGTTTCCTATCACTGAGCCAGTTACTTACCCACATACACACATTCTCCCCCAGCCCAAGCATTCTCATTTTATGTACGAGCCTTTTATGTGGCACCGTATCAAATGCTTTGGAAAAATCAAGATATACGACATCCAGCGATTCACCCCGATCCAGTCTTGAGCTCACCTCCTCATAAAAGCTGATCAGGTTAGTTTGACAGGACCGATCCCTTGTAAACCCAATGCTGATATGGAGTCATACATTTATTTTCATTGAGATTCTCCAAAATAGCATCTCTTAGGAAACCCTCAAACAGTTTACACACAACAGAAGTTAAACTAACAGGCCTATAATTCCCCGGGTCACTTTTTGTCCCCTTTTTGAATATTGGCACAACATTTGCTATGCGCCAGTCCTGGGGAACAGACCCTGTCACTATAGAGTCCTTGAATATTAGAAATAGGGGTCTGTCTATTACATTACTTAACTCCCTTAGAACGCGGGGGTGAATGCCATCTGGACCTGGTGATTTGTCTATTTTGATTTTTTTTAGGCGGCACTGCACTTCTTCCTGGGTTAGACAGGCGACATGTACTGGGGCATTTATCTCATCCTGCTGTATATTACCTGGCATTTCATTTTCCTCTGTGAATACAGCAGAGAAGAATATATTTAATAGATTAGCTTTTTCCTGATCCCCGTCTATAACTTCTCCCTCATTACTTTTTAAGGGGCCAACGCTTTCATTGTTAACCTTTTTACTATATACAATGGTACGGTCTAAAAAAATATTATATAAGCTCATTCCTTACTTATATGTCATCATCTTACATGCTCGCCAGAGCATATGTCTCAGTTTGGCTGCAGTTTCAAATATGATGTCATTTTTCATCTGATCGGCTCGATCCTTTCTATTTGATCTGATTGAGCCGAGCTCATTTATGATATAGTTCTAGAAGTTAAGGTTGTGTTGGGTGTCCAGGAATAAGATCTTCACCGACCTGATGATTAAAGTAAACATTCCTAATAGCGACACAAATATTGGCGAGTAGAACTTTGTATGATTACCTTAGAACTGGCAGAACATCAAGTTCCATCGCAAGCAAAATGAAGGCACCATGTTGAGTTTAGGCACAAGACTAAGGAGTAGGTAATGCATGCAAGTTGGCTTCCTACCCCTGTTAACCTTATACATACAAATGATATAATGTTCATTGGCGACGTCTAATGAATGGGAATTCAAATACATTAAAAAAATGAAAGCTACAAAAAAACAAAACAAAAAAACCCACTTCTAATGGTGCCTTAAAATTGGAGTAAAAAACCCTGTTTTTGAGCCAGGGAGTTTAACACAATTCCAATAGTAAAATAGAAAAAAGCATAATGAAAAAAATATGAAATAATCAGATCATTAAGAGATCTTAAAGGAGGTCATAACATGAAAATTAAAGAAAATGAAAGCAATGGTTGCCAAAAATGTAAATGTGGACCGATGAGTAGAAAGCTATAGATGGTTTAATGTTCCAAAGGAAATTCCGAAGGAAGAGTAGAATGTATTTTTTAATAAAGTGTAGTAGAGTCCGACGGGAGGAACGTGAACCAACCAGCAACTTATTACAGCAAAACAAATTATTACAGCAAAAGTGAACATTCACTTTTATTCCATTAGAGACGGATATATCTTTTTTTAATAAAGACATAATAAGGTCTAAAAGATTGCAATTAAGCATTGGGTGGGACACACATGCCATAAAAGACACATTTTTCTTGTTGTACATGATTCTAAAAATGAGTATGTAACAAATATGTGATTTTGACAGATTTCTGAATTTTTTAATGTCTTTCATCAGATTTAAAATCGGCAATAAATTGTTAATTGCAGCTTCGGAGTCTAATGAATATCATGGTCATAATGCCATCTGGCACACCGGCAGCGCCCCACACTCACCCGATCTGGCGCTCCAGCGTAACGCTCGTCTTGTCACATTCAGCAGTCGGCTGCACTTATGTCGTTAGGTGGCCGCCGGCCTTAAAGTGCCGTGGACCTCCTCGTTATCCCAAGCCGGGCCCTGGTCATAGCCCACAAACCTCTAATCAGTACAATGCCAGTACGCTAACAGAATTGCAATGTTAAAATAATGAGTTTAAGAAATTAATCTCAATAAATCATTGTTAAATCAATACCAATTAGTCCCCCAATAAACTAATAAATAATACAAATATTTAATAAGGTTAGAGAAAAAAAAATCAGTCAATGCAATTGCCCCCTTAACTTATTGCCTCTTAAATTCTGTGATTAACAAATAGCCCCAAAACGTATATAATGTTTTTAAAACCCACTGAAGTTTCAATAAATTAATTTAGTGATGAGAAAGTCTGTGTAGGTGACGGTTTAAGACAAACAGCTAGAATGTGGGAGACGTGAAAAGTTTTGAGTCACGTATACTGAAACTGAAAGGTTTGCGACTTTCTACTCTTTGGCTGTTTCCCTGAGGTTTACGATAGAAATAGCAGGGGTTAGTATGTGTTTCTATATCGTTGCAGACGTGCAGAATTACAGCGATCTATTCTCGTGTTGAATAGAGACCGGTGACAATACGGTATGGTGCCCGTTGATAAGACTTCCAATTGTCACTGGGATTAATGGCCATCACGTTGACGTAGCGTGTCAAACTGTCATGTTAAATATCAATAGAAGCAGAAAAGAATGACTTTGTATAGATCACTGGTGATAAGTGATGGGTAGACTATGCTGAGATCAGCGGTAAGCATGGGACAAAGTATTACAGAAGGCCACCAACTGACAGGGACAGTGAGGAACGGGATATTAATGAACCACAAACCCCCATTCCATCTACTTCTTCTTCCATATTGTCTATCATGTGCAGGACCATTGACATCATGGTTTGATGTATCTATATCTCCCATACATTTGGTACAGCAGGAATTTTAATGGAGCAATAATGCTTTTTTCCCCTAATATCTGTGAAGCTAAGCATAAATAGTTAAGCCGGTTACACAAAACTATAGTTCCCATGATTTTTCCATTAAAGGGATCTTTGGTCATCACTAAAGAAAAATGCTTGTTAAAGTACACCGTGAGTAACCTGAATCCTCTGAAAGTACTTTAACATGGATCTTTCAGAACTGAAAATAAAAAAATAAAAATAATAAAGCACTTACTTGAGGTACAAGCTGCAGTTCAGTGGCTGCAGTTGCCCTCCTCCTCCATAGTCCGATGATTCTTGCCACTGATTGGCTGCCTAAGGACTTAAACTTTGAAATGCATGTGGCTGGGATTCCTTGGTGTCACTTGTAGATTCAGTATTGGTAGACACAATGTCAAATTCGACAATGGAAACATTCCGCCAAGGCCGTATTAGGGAAGAATAGCGGCCCTGGCACTTTAAGGGTCTTAATCTTACTCAACATGGCGCCATGTGTTTCCAGCCGGTGGCCCATGTTGGATTTGCTGTGTGAGCTTCAGCAAAGGGAGGGGATCCACGCCTGGCACTGACCCATCGGGCATTTACCCAGTTTGCCAGATGGCCATTGACTGGTATTGTATGACTTTTTAACATATAGGGGCGGTAGAATATCATTAGGATATAGAGGCTGTAGATCAAACACTATTAAATTAAGTTAAGTTAAATTACTAGAATAGCAGGGATGATAACAAAACAAGCCTGGAAGACTTCATTTAGCATGCGTGCTAACAGTGGAACAACAGTGGTCTAGATTATGAAATAAAGAGATTTTGTCTGAATTACTTCTCCAGCTGTAAGAAATGCATTGACTGATGAAAAAATCTATAAGACTTCTAATGTTAAATAAATATATAATATTTTCAATGGATACCAAATTCTCCTTCAAAAAAGGACAAATTGGCAAATTGGCAATATTTCCCAAAATAGGTCCCAACAGAATTTCACGGCAAATCAGACCCATCCGGCCCCCGTCTAGTCTGCCATTTTTCTTGCTGTAAGGACTCAAACCTTAATCAGTCCTTGGTCTCGTCTTAGATTGAGTAAAGCCACATGCTGTCAGGAACCGGGCCAGATGGTCGGGTAGGAGCCCAGTCACGGGGGACACCCAGGGCCTGGTCTGTACCCTGTGATGCATTATGACGCAAAGAAACACACCACAGGTAGAATACTCTGAAATGGTTTGTATTGAAGAAACCAGCAGGACAGGCAAGAACAGGTAGTGAGTCACTTGACAGGAAACCTGCTATACGGCAGGGCACGGGGACACACGGCAAGAAGCCCACTTGGCAGGACACAAGGTAGGGAGCCCACTTGGGAGGACACAAGGTAGGGAGCCCACTTGGCAGGGCTGAAGGCATAAATAGCATAAATATTTTTATTTTGCTATTTCATTTTCTTCTTCTTCTTGGTACCCTTTTCCTTGAACACACTCACTCACCCTTACACATACACCCTAAAACAGCACACGTACACACACACATACACACACCATTCACTCTACCATCACACAAGTTCTCAGATTCTCTTTGGTTTTCTTGTAACCGATTTTTTTTCTTTGACAAACAGAGTACTCATTTTCATTATTTAATATGTAAAAAAATATGTATATATATATTTTACCTTTAAGACAAATATGCCATTTTGAAGTGTTTCCATATTTGTAAAATTTAAATAACCTGATTTTTATTGTAATTCTTGAAAAGTTCTATTAAAGAATGTTCAGGTCAGTTTACCATTATTTTCAACTTTTAATACTTAACTTTCCCTTTTAACTTTATCTGAATCTGAACAAATCTTTAAACTCAGCTGACCTGACAACTTCAAACTAAGGGTTTAAATAGGATTCGGAAAGTATCCTCATTTTTTTGTTTCTCAGGGCAAATATCTTGTTTGGATGAACTCAAGGAGTTTTCTCAATTCCCATTTGGGCTTACAACATCTATGGAATGTTGAGCTCATAATAATAAGGAAAAAAATGAAAAAAACACTAAATACTAAACCATAAAAAGCGACACCCATTAACATTTTAAACAAAGTTATTGGATTTTTTTTTCCTGTCTTTAGAAAATATTCGAATAATATAGTTATGTATTAATTATTTTTAAAAGGCCATACAATTTATGGGTAAATAGTAACCCTCTTCCTGTTTCTAGATAAAACAAACATTTAGAATGGGGTAAAATATAAATAATATAAATAATAATATAATATTATATATATATATATATATATACATATATACATATATATATATATATAATGGAGTAAAATATATACATAAAATATAAAATATATATATATGACAAAAATATAATTTATCGTGTAAAAGTCACAAAAATGTAATTCAATTATTTTTTAATTTTTAAAGAAGCTCTATCTGTTGAACTAATATTATATATATTTGGGGAGAAAGAAGACATAAAATGCATTTTACACCCAGATAGTAATAAAGCGATACAATAAAAATGCAATAAACAAACTTTAACATAACTGGCCGACCACACGTTGTAGGAAGGTAAAAAGATATTACAAACCATAGACAGAGCAGGTAGGGCTTACAAAGAACTTTACATAACGTGGGTAGAATAAGGAAGACAACACTAAGAAGAATAATATACACTTTATAAATACATACTAGATTTATATGATCAGATATTTTAGACAGTGGCGTAACACAAAATCTGAAGTGGCTCTTGCCCACTCATGTCTCCTTGTATGACCATGTTATTGAATGTGTAGAACTAGTGCTCGGTCACGCTGAAGACTGTAATAGTCAGAGATTCTAGCACATGGGTTTATGATATGGAGGAACATATATGGTTAAAGATATATGACCTGCTGAGACGTGTTCGGAGATCCATAGTGATCATGGAGTTGGCTGTGATTGGAGAAAACTACTGGCAGATGATGGACCGTGATGAACTTGGTTGAGAGTTACCCTGGTTGATCATGAACTCCTCGTAAAGGAACCATTACATATGCCCAGAGTTGTTGGAAAGACAGCTTGAGGAATTATAGAAGAATAATATACTTTATGGAACAAGGTTCTTTCCGAAAGCATAGACATGTACAGTATGGCCACAAGTCCGAGGAGAAGGACGAGTAAAGTGCTTGAGGTGTCAGTCAACAGGACACATCATACAATATTACCCACAGGGTGACAAAAAGGGAATTACAAAACATTATCTTAAAAGATTCTGAATGTAGCAAGATTTGCACTGAGAGTGCAAATACAATTAAGCTGATAACCTCCATTTATTGTCCTTGAACTTCTAGCAATTAAGAACCCTCCTTCGGGGATCAATGATTAATTAGCCAACAGATTAGCTGAAGGCTCTGGAAATGTAGGATTTCTATCAGAAATAAACTTTTTTTTTTTTATCTCTGCGAACAGTTATCTAGAAACAGAGGAGCATTTAGTGAATTTCCTGCCACCTGCGAGATGAGTCAGCCTTTTAATCGATCGGAATCCGCGCGGCGTCTCCACATTAAAATACGGTCATGCTGCTTTCATATTGAGAGTGTTTACCGGTTTGTGATAGAGTGTCGGCGAGATAATAAAGTGACAGCCCTCCCTTCAGGAACAGATGACTTGGCAGAACCTAAGATCTGGAAATTGAGTCCGAGCTGTAACGCAGATATATCGCAGCTCTTACTTACAGAAGAGTGGATTTGATTACAGTAATACTAAAAACCACAAGCAACGCAGTAAATGCGATCCCCAACAGGGCCAAATGGAGACAAGGAAAGCCCAGATCCATGGCCGCCATGTAAATCAGATACGCTTGATGTTGGGCCAGCAGAACTTTATATGATGTGTTAGATGACCCCAGGAAAACTCATACAACATATTCAGTATTAAAGTGTATGTGTCATGGGATTGTGTGGCATCCATCTATGTTTATATCTATCTATGGATATCCATCCATCATGTGGATGCAATGGAGTCACTGTCCACCACCAGAAGCAGGTGGCGTTGAATCAACGCACGTCAAGAGAGATTGCAGAAGACTCTGAGGGTCTACACCAGAGACGACCATGCATTTAAACAGAATGTATCCCCTAATCTTTAAATATCCCAATCATGTCAGAATTGCCCCTTAATGTTATGTCTGACAGTCCCCCTGCCTTCCCAGAGCCACTCGGCTATGATGTAGCTGGAGAGCGCATGTACATTAGTACATTGGCTCCTAAGCGGTGGTAAACCCCCGTGACTCACCCTCAAAAAAAACAAAAATATGAGATGGGCATTAGTATTTCTTAAGAATATTGGTCAAAAAACCTTGTGTCTCTGATAAAACATCCTAATTAAACAATAACTATATAATTGATGATGTGAGCAACAATGTTTCAAATAAAATTAGGTTGTAAGTTCCGTAAAAATAAAAAATAAATGTTTCCGTTAGAATTATTACAATAATTACATATATAACATTCTTAAGCAGGACTGTTGGCCCCCACTCATGGCTAGCCATGTTCCTACACATAGCCCTTGGTAGCCTACCCTGGGAAGTTCCCAGGTAAGAACATGACCCACTGTGGAATTACCCTTCCGTACCCAAATTAGCCAAAAGTTTTAGTTCTGTATATCGACACGTGGTCCATGAAAGTATGAATCTAATCAGATAGTGGAATAAAAGGAAGTAACTATTTTTGTTCTATTTTTTTTTTCTAATTCGCGGAAGTGAGATTTTCAATCAAAATGTTGGACATGGCCATGAGATAAATGTTTTTGTAAATGATTAAGTTGTGACTCTTGGTTCATCCTCCAACCTAAACAACCCAAGATGTGTTTCAATATATTCTATTTCCCAATCGCTCAATGTGTGACATTTGTCAGGAACGGACAGATGAATTGGAGCTCTCCATGTAGGCTTCCAGGCATCGGACAATAGCCTTTGGATTTTTTGTACATTGTATCACAGGGAATGGTTGGTTGTGATTCGTAATGAATGGCGCACTCCAGAAATGTCTAATTCTAAAGCACCTCTCCCAGAGAGCGCTCCATTAGCGCCATTGGGATCTGGTACATTTATTGATGACATTTGACATTTTAGGTACATATACGTTTAATACAGCCTAATAAAAAATCTCCATCTAGAAGGAGAATGCCTTATGGTTAAACATGAGCATTCATAATATCATTGGAACAACAGACTAGATAATTAGGGATATCCCGGTCTCTGTATAGCAACCCAGAAGAAGAAGGTGGCAGAGGAACGTACGGCCCCAGATCTCCATCACCAAGCGGCTCGCTGAGACCGATACAGAGGGAAATTTCATTCTGGTATTCATATCGCCATAAGGTAACGGTACTTTGTATTGAAAATATGACGTTCAAGACTACAAATATTTGAAGATGATTCATATTAAATAGAAACTTTATTATGGCACTTTCCCAAAGGAACTTGTTCAGTTTAGTGCATAAGGAATATATGCTGGGTTACACAGATACACTAACAATGATTTAACTCCACGATAACCTGTTTACATAACATCTTTGTGGATCTAGTAGATCTAGTAGATGATCCTGTCCTGTCCATAATTCAGTATTCATATAGTATCTCTACCTGTGTCCACTCCATGCACCTTGGACCGGTCACCTGGGACAGATGGATAACTTCAAGTAGCATATTTGTCCATCTTAATGTTTCTGCCAATTATATTAAGTGACATGCTATATAAAGTGGATACAATATAACAAATAATGATAAAAAGGTATAAAAAGGAAAAAATATAACAAATAATCACGGTAAAAATCTCCGATTCCACCATGAGATAGCAACCAAACTCCTAATTAAAGGAATTAAATAGTTCACGGGTATATAACAACAAGTGGAAGTTACAGAGCAGCAGTGGCCTTATTAACCCCTTAAGGACAATGGGCGGTCCCTAAACCCATTGAAAACAATGCATTTTGAGCCCATACATGTACGGGCTTTGTCATTAAGGGGTTAAAATGTCAGTTTGATATATGAACCCCTTAAAATCACAGCCGAGCGAGTATGTGACATTTGATTCATGTAACATCATTCTAAAGCTGAATTTTTCAATACAATAGATCAGAACAAAATGCAATCCTTGTGTGCAGTAGATTGATGTAGCTGCTCGAGAAACTATTTTAGGGTAAAAAAAATATATATATAAACGGTTTATTGCCCATAATAAATGGTTTATGGAAAGCCCAGAAGAACTGTAAGCTGGTAAGCATTTAGCCACGAAAAAAATCTTTTTTTCCCCATTCACAAAATTATTATTTTTTAAATGATACATTTAGAAGTGATTTAGAAACATATTTAGAAAGGATCTTAAAGGGACAATATAGAAAAAAAATGTAATAATATTATTTTGCCTATTTAATTTGTAAATAATTTTTATTATTTTTTTGTACTTAGCTTATTTTCCAAAATAATTTAATTTAGTAACAAATAGCAGATCATAACCATTCAGGCCATCTACTCGCCTGTGTTTTTCCTGCCGTAAAGACTAAAACCTTAATTTGTGGAATCATGGAACTAAATAATGGAGCTCAATATTTTATTTTCTAGACCACTTTAGCTCGCAGTGTAATTCAGGGAGCTGGCAACGGACCAAATGAAGAACACCAAATACTTTAGCTATAACAGGGGTGTCCAACCTGCGGCCCTCTAGCTGCTGCAGGACTACATCTCCCATAATGCTCTTTCAGCTAAGGGGCTGGCTGACGAGTATGGAAGATGTAGTCCTGCAGAAACTGGAGGGCCGCAGGTTGGACACCACTGAGCTATGAGGTAGAAGATCTGATCGTACTGATACGATCTGTTGGCATCCATGGCGCCATGTTGTCACTCAGCCCAATGGACAGCAGACCTTGAAACAATGGGAATAGACATATATTTTTCTTTAAGTGCGTGTGATATATCTGAAAACAAAATAAAATATGGCTATATATATATATATATATATATATATTGGAATACATATTCATTTGTAAACTTGCTGCTAGTATCCCTTTAACATGAGCTCATTCAGCTCCAGCATTCGGGAACCACATAAAGGTCACATTGTAAGGCTATTTTGGCCCGAGGAAGGTCAATGAAATTGAATGAGCTGTTGATTAACAAGTCGCTCCTCAAGAAGCCATATCCTTTCTACACAACCTCCGCAGGCCTGATTTACCGGTTGCCTTCATTCTAATCATGATTTCTCTTTCCGTTGACGTATTCGGAATGTTGCCATCTTTATTAAGGTAGAAATATGTATTTATTACTGGAAGAAACAAAATTCCTCCCGAAATACGACTTGATACATATTCTTCAATACTAAAGATCTCTTGAAAACTCAACGAAGACAGGGCATTTATTTATTTTTTTATACCAATGCCAATGTCATTTCTTTACAAATAAAAATATGATTTCAGCTAATTTGTTTACATTTGTATCTGAACCACGATCATTAACACTAATAACACAACGCTGACGGTTTTTAATAAATAGCAACAAATGACTCACTCGTTTAGGAATTGAATCCCCCCCAAAAATAAAAAAGAATAGGAGAAATAGAAAATATATTCATACATTAAAACTTAACTTTTATTTAAATTAACCCTTAAGAATCTGGATGACTGATTTGCTGCTATTTGCTTAGAAGCTGCAATGGTTAAAAAGACAAGTTCTTACAACAAGCAATACCAGCTTCTAAATGCTGGAACTCTTCACTAAGGTCTAAGCTAAAAGATCAAAAAGTATCTAGACCCCAATCCTGGGTGTCAGCAGTAATAGACCAGGGGCAGCTAAAAAAGTGAATTGTGCCCACCCATGGACCACGAGTTTAAAGAATAAAATCCTGACGAGCGTTTCACTAACTCGTGTCAGCTTCTGCCCCCAATAAAAATAGTTTAATAGTGGAAGAAATAGGTTTAAACCTCTTTATAGGCTTTATAACTCTCTCTGATCATATGTCATTTATCTGAAGTCCGGGGTTTCCTGCTTCGATATCCAAAAGATGAAGAAGTAACAGCGATATTGTGCAATTGTACGGCTACAGTGGGCCACCAGGTCTTAGGTCTTCATCTTCTTGGGCCCTATTCCCGAAAGTGATATGTAACCCCTTCTTTCCCTATCCAGCCATAAGTCTTCATGGGAATGTAGGAGCCAAAATGCCATCTCACCTCCTTAACCAAAGAGCAGAGTCTTTGGAGACACGCATTCATCATGGCGGTTTCCATTGAGTGTAAAGCTATGATGTAAATGAAATGTTTTAATTATATGGTAAATTATGTAAAAATAATAGGTCCCATGTGTTGGCTGGCATTATAAAAATATATACTGCCAGTTAGCCAAAAGAAAGGCTGGGGAGAAAAACTAAAATGTATGTGCTCCATAGTGTGTGTGGAGTGTAGACCTCAACCAAACACCACAGGTGCGAGCGGCCAGACGTGATCACTCTCTGAAGATTGCTGCTTCGAAACCTTGAGGCCAGAGGATGAAGATTTCCCACCGGCTCGCTGAGGCTTTTTTCTTTTGTTATTTATGGACCCACTTCATATCACTTATATAAAACCTACTGAACACAAGGTTGTGGTCTGGAGTCCAGAAGCATGGCGGTGGGAACTGGCATAAAGATTCTGTAGAATTCTGTAGAGGCTCATGCGCAGTTTTCTAAAACAATGGCGGAATCGGAGTTGCTACATTGGCTGATTGCAATACCTTCATCTCTACAGGCTGAAGAAAATATTAGTAAGTATGTGTAGGACCTTAACGCCATTTATTAACTGAAAGACAAAAACATGTTATGAATAATATATATATGTATATATATGTATATATATATATATATATATATATATATATATATATATATATTAGATTAACTGGAAATGTTTTGTGGGCAAACAAGGAAAAATGAATGAGGCTATGTAATTATTCTTAGACTGATTCACCCACAATGACTTCCCTTTTTTTGCCAGAAGACATATTTCATTGTAAAACACTCCGCTAAATGCCTACTTAAAAATAATGATGAAAAACCAAGGTTGTATAACAAAGTGCACTACAGCTCAGTCTTGACCAACAGGGAACGGTTAATGGATCTATTATTTTCCTGAATCCCCCGGACTATTGTTTGTAAGAGACTATTGTTTGTTACTCTTTGCCATTCTTTGTTTCTATGTCATTGGTAAGTTATGCTCGTAAACATGAAATAAAAGAATGGTGTTTGATGGTTTATGGCTTTTTGATCCAACTTGACTGTATTAGGTGAATTACCCACTTGAACAGAACAGATGTGGAGTTCACTACAGAGGGTGTGCTGTCAGATCCAATCGGTACCTTTAAATATGGGCTGGATATAATAGACAGTAGACTTTGGACAAAATCAATTCGGACGAAATTTTTGTTTCAATTTGTTTTCGGGCAAAGAATTTTGTTTCCTGGCCGTTCGGCTGGGAAGAAATTCGAGGGTCTTTTTTGATTTGGAACGACATTTGGGTTCATTTCCAATGAGGGAGGTCCCTGACACCTTCTGGACCTTCTGGACGGTCAAGGAGGTGCAGCAGCAGCAGTAGTAGTAGTAGTAGCAGTAGTAGTAGTAGTAGTAGTAGTAGTAGTAGTAGAGCACCAAGCCTGGGCAGGCAGACGCTGGCAGATGACGCACAAAACAGGCAATTTTCATTAAAAATAAAGTTTGTTCGAAAACAAACGCACAAGTCTAATATACATGGATATAATGGGTAATAAGGACAGGATTCAATATAGATTGTTGTTAAAAATCACAGGCCGCTTTGGATTTCAGAAGGATCCCCCCCCCCCCCCTTTTTGTGACACAATTGGAAATCATCTCGGTCAGGGTCTTTTGCCTTCTTCTTGATGACCAAGGAGGCTGAACTTGATGGATAAATGTATTTTTTTTCAACCCAAAAGATTTTGTTACTATGCAATGCTGATTAATCACACACGCGAACTCACATTCATAGGTGCATATTATCTGAATGCAGATACATAAAATTACTCTATGACACAGATTACTAACATATCTGAAAATTCCATCTAACGTAATAAACGTCATCTTAGATACAGATTGTACGCCTAGACACATAAATATTCCCTTTATAAACTTTATGTTAATGAATTATCTGCGTCTATAACCGCTGCCGCTGCGTACTTTATGGCTACGACTGTATTTTAATTATGTGAAGAACAGGAGACGCTATTGTGTCTGAATAAACAAACATTATACATTCAACGCGTGTAACGGGCACGGGAATATACTAAGCTCAGCAGAAAGCGCGGAGCATCCGTCTGCAGGCTTTCTGTTCCTGGAGAAAATGTTGTAACGCGATTTGAAAGGTTTTATCCAGCTGCTCCCTTAAGGTTTAGATAATTACCTTCATGCTTTGAAGGTGAACAGTCCTGTTATGTAATCATTATTTTAGCATTAATAATTCAGTTTCATTCACACAGTGCCCTCTGACTACAGAACACTTCCATTTGAGCATTCATTCATTCACAATTTAAAGCACAGAGGGCAAGCTCAGTCTATCGGCACATTAGTCACTGGAGTTAACGTTCCGTGCTGTATCCTTACCACGTAGGCAACAAACACGTCTTATCCTTTGGTTAAACGTTTTATCATTGTGGTTTTAACTGATATACAGTATGCGGTAAAATTAATTCACGGACGTTATTTATCTCTGCTGCCTGCTGGGGCCAAATTTACGCCCCATGTGACCAAAGACAAAACAATCTATTGATGTCCCTATATTTTTTTTAAAATGCCTTCAAATGGCAGATAATTTATCCTGCTGCAAAGACCCAAAGCTTAATTAGTTGTTGGTCTTGTCTTAGATTTAGGAGCTGTATTTTGATCCCATGCATGTTTAAATCCCCTACCACCTCTGCTGGGAGGCTGTTCTATTAATCCCTGGTTGAAGACATTAGTGATATGGGAGATGTTTGGTAAATCTTAGTGCCACATTAATAAAAATATTATTATTATTATTGTTTTAAATGGAACCATCATATTCCATAGCTCTGTACAATGGGTAAAGCGGACATGACAAGTAATACATAACAAAAAATGGCAGGAACTGAATTTATTATTAAGAGTAGAAATAAATCATTTAAGTCAATAAAAAATTCGGACATATAAAGTATATCTAGTCTTTTACGTCATAAATACATTTTAAAACAGACTGAAACATTCATAAGAGAATTTTCAGTAAAATGTAATATTTTGTGCATCTTATCATCAAACCTCCATATTTCTGATGATCCACGCGATACCAGACAATTTACACCATGATGCGTTTCGCCGACAACGCATTAATTAAGTGAACACAGTTCTTGTTTAATGAGACAGAAGAAATGTAGATGTCGTCTATCGTTCACAAAGATTTTATAATGTGGAGAATGTATTTTATTCTCTTTGGTGATATACCGGACGAAGGAAACCCCGAGCTCGTGTCCTCATAACGCTATCAGTATATGATATTATTATATTTATTAATATTATTATTTTATTATTATATATTATTATCTTTTATTTATATAGCGCCAACACGGTCATGAAGTCGTTCATCTCCATTCAAGTAGGGCCCTCAGCTTTTGACATAGTAAGAAAAGCTACTATAGAAAAGCTAGATTATTATCTGTTTTTATATAGTTTTCCCCACATTGCCCGTGTGTTTTTATGTGATTTTTTTTTTTTTTTAATTAAAATATTTATTTTCATAACAAATGTTTCTGGCGAGGTAGTAGATATGTAGGTAGCCTTCTGGCGAACCCCTCCAACATGATTACGTTTTTTCAAGAGGATCTGGCCCTCCCGTAGGCCTTCTGGCCGGGGAGGAAAGGGAGGGATTACCTATCTCTTTGGGGAGCTCAGGAGAAACGAAGAAGGTGGTCACCTGGACCACCGTGGCCCCTTGGGATCTTCACAGTGGAGCCACTGAACCTCTGGGCGTCAATAAAACAAAATTGTAGTAAGAAAAGCAGCATTTGAGTTGCTGAAGAGAATAAAAGGGATTGTGTCAGCGGGTTATTTTTACAGGCGATATTAAATGTTGTGCCCCCCCCCCCCAACCCATTGACCCTGGATAGCTGAGATCTCACATACGCTTCTTTCATTTCTTTTTGGCGGACAGGACTGATACATTTTATCGTTCTCCATGCCTACTGTCACCATCCTTCACAATAATTCTTACTGCTCCAAGAAGGTCCACAAAAATTATACAGCAGGAGTATATCGGTGTCCGCTATAAAATATGTCCTAACTTGACCTTGGAGAATAAAAGATGTTTTCTGTTCACCTGAGCACAATATAGGCCAAAGAAATAAGCCTTCCTGAATCACAAATGGCAACCAACACAGAGCTGACTTCTAACCATATAAAAATGTCACCCCGAGTAAACGATAACGATAAAGACGATATCAAACGTTTTTGGCGTCTATTGAGGTTGGATAAAAGTTTCCAGTTGTGATATTTACTGAAGCTGTAACATTTAATTATCCTTTTTGAAAACGAAAGGGCGTGACAAAATTGACTTTCATGGAAGAACAAGGAGACGCGCCAACGAGTAAACCATGGGGATCTCCACCATGCATGGACCCTACTCAACGTCTGTTGAATGGAGGGATGTCTTGCATAGATCCTTTGTGTTATCGATCATAACCATAAAGTCTCCGCATTTCACACGCGTAGAGCGCCCGTGTCAGAGCTGCTTACCGGGTCTCAGGGCTCGTTTGTTTCATTTTCAGGCAGGGGAGCGCCATTTTGCTGTGCCCATCACTCAGCCTGGGTTGCACCCACTGTTTCAATGCAATTTTGGATACCTACCCCTATTCCTCACACCCTTCCCGCTTCCTATATGCAACAGGACTGGAAAAGTGTGAGGCTGTCGGGGGTCAGTTCTAGAACGTTCTCAGGTATGATCTTAACTAACAGGGATTTATTTACTGGGCAACATTCCCCCAGGGCAGGGCTGGCGATGATGGGGAGGACCTGGGACTTTAATGCCAGCAGCCACCCGATGCTGAAAGTGTGGCCCAGAGCTGATTATGCGCAGCCACATGTTATGTTTTTATGCTCATGTAGCCTGCAGCTAGGCATATCCAGCCATCGGGTGAGTATGGTGCGTCGATGGCCAGTGGCTCACGAGGCATTTGCCCGGTGTGCCCGATTGCCAGTCTGGGCCTGCATTCCACCTAGATCAAGGCCCAGGAGAATGACCCAGAATATAATAGCCCAATGAAACCTTTTGGCAGACTGCAAGCTCAACAGGTATATATAATTTCACACTGGATAAAAAGGACTGCATAAAAAAACACTTGTATATGAAGCACAGAAAGGATCCAGTTGTGGTGTACATAACAGGTTTTGTTTCCTGCCTCTCTTGTGATCATCTTCTGCACAATTGAAGGGTTGAACTTGAAGGACTTTTTTCAACCTTATGAACTATGTAACTATGTAACAATATTCTGTATTTCACGTTTCATTCTTAAAGTCATAATAATAAGATACAAATCATCACTCGGTTACTGGATATAACTCCCATTTTTCTCTCTGTAAAGACTCAAACTTTAGTCAGTCGTTGGTCTCGTCTTAGATTCCGGAGCTGTATGTCTATCCCATGTATGTTAAATACCTTTCACTGTATTACCCTCTACCACTTCAGCTGGGAGGCTGTTCCACCTATTCACCTTTCTCTCAGTAAACTTTACATCTATGCTTTTGACGCTCTCTGACTGCTAACGTTCATATTTCAGATTAAATAGCAAGTTCTAAAATATGTAAAATAAAAGACTTAAAATGTAACTTTAAAAAGGCTCTTTCCGTGAAATCATAAAAGAAAAAGCACTTTTTTATATATACGGTATATATATGAAATAATTCACGTAGGAGAGGAAGCTGATGTGGCGTCTGCTGGATTACAGACGGGTTTCGCCGCCATCTAAATATTGAATATGTGGGTGTGGTTTGTGTATTTTTACCGCTGCGGCTTTAATGAAGATGATGTCATAGTTTAATAGCAAATCTTTCATCAGAGACGGGCAGCTGGAAGGCGGCTTTTAGCGGCAGAAACCTCACGATAACCCTCCAGCTAATCACAGAAATAGCGCGTCTAATCTGGGCCGTGCAAAGCCGCTGCACACACTCCGAGACGCATGCAATATTATGTTGCACTACAAATGGCAGAAAGACAAAAATACCCCATATTCACGGTAGCTTTAATCCTATTGAAAGACGAGATAAAGTTCTGCTTTGGATTTCTAAATGTTCTTCGCTACTTTAGAATCTAATCCCCGTGTGTAAATATAGATCGGTACATAAGGACCGTCTAGTGCGCCCGCTTTACCTGCGAAGACTTTGATCGAGTCCTTGGTCTTGTCTTAGATTAAGGAGCCATGTGCTTCGAGTACTTTTCAATAACCTCGCTGTATTAGTCTCTACCGCTTCTGCTGGGAAGCTGTTCCACTTTTTTTTGTCACCCTCCCAAAGAAGTTAAAAAAAAAAGAAAAAAAAAAAGAAAAGAAAAGGGTATAGTTTTTGTCTAAATTCATTCTCGCACGGGAATTTTACTTTCATTTATAAATCAATAAAAAATAATAATTATATATATATATAATTTTATATATATATAATAACTCAATAAAACTGTAGCATAATAATATAAATGCATTGATATATAAAGTCCAAAATCAACAATTGCACACCAATCACCACTTTTTTAGCCCGGTGCCAAGTAGCTGCAACAGCAAATCATATAACATCCAAATTTATATATATATATATATATATATATATACAATAATAATAATAATAATAATAATGCATTATTCAAACATTTGGCCCATTTCCCCTGCTGTAAAGACTCAAACCTTAATCAGTCGTTGGTCTCGTCTTAGATTCAGGAGCCGTATGTCTATCCCATGCGTGTTTAAATCCCATCACCGTATTAACCTTTACCACTTCTGCTGGGAGGTTTATCCATTTAGCTATTAGGTCAAATGTAAGCTGAACATCAGCGGCTTGTCTTAGCTCCATCTATAGCACAGTTTGGAGAAACTTGTGGGGTGTATCATAAACATTTAGAAGTTTTATCAGTTTTAAGGTTTTACCAATAAAGGTGTTGATGCAATAATAGAATATTATAAATATCCTATAAGCTTTAATCCTATCATACACTCTATAATATAAAGTAAGAGGAGCTTATATGAGGGCATCGAGGCGGTAAGTGCAGGATGACCTCAGATGTTGAAAGACCATCTGTCGGGACTTTTTTTGGCTCAGATGTACGGTTGCATCTCTCTGTTCATGTTTTCGTGACAGATGTTTCTGTGGAGGTAAGGACACACGGATATTAATATAAATTGACATTTAATATGCCTGAATGCAGCCATCAAAACAGATTTGAGGTGTTTTTTATTTGGTTTATTATTATTATTAGCTCCCAAAAGAAGACCTAAAACAATTACCAATGCATTTCATTTCTATAGCTTTTATATATATATATTTTTATATATTTTATATATTTATATGGTATTTCTTAAGGAGTCAGAAACAGCTTTCAATCAGTGGTGAGGATCAAAGTAAAATCTGGGGCAGAAGCCTTTTCTGGTGACCAGGGGCACCTTTCTTGACCTGGGCCCACCAGCTTCATGCTTCAGTGAGAACTTTAGAGTAACAGTTAGGTATATCCAATAAAGCAGAACTTTTCCTAATGCTAAAATTAAAAGAGTTGTTTTTAATATAAAGTGCTTCATTTTGTAGCACCCATTTTAGGCATACTCTTTCAAGCTGTCACCAAAACATACATACCAACCTTTCCTCCATCCCTTTCTTCCTTCCTTCAAATTCCTCACCTTCCTTCCTTATATTCCTTCTTTACTTTGCCCTCATTCCTCTCATTCTTACCTTCATCTCCTTCATTCCTTCCATCTGCTTCATTCCTTCATTAATTCATTCTTTCCTTCCCTCCCTCATTTCCTCCTTTGTTCCTTTCATCTGCTTCATCCCTTCTTTCCCCTACTCTCTTGTCCTCTCGTTCATCTGCTTCATTCCTTCCTTCCTTCCTTTCCTCTTCTTTCTTCCTTACCCCCTCTCTCCTTTCTTTTCTTCTTTAGTTGTCTATTTTCTTGTTATGCTCTTGGACATTTGAGGTATGAATATGGGCCTATTTAAGTGGTAATGTATAGGCATGGGATGTTTAGTCTGTATCATGTCACTTCTGTGGGGTATGTATAGGTGTGTAAGTGTTGTAAGAGCATTCAAAGACTGGCAATCAGCTGTAGGAGCTTAGCAATGCCCCCCCCCCCCATGCATCTGTAACAAGCTAAGCACTCTTGACAACTCTTAAATGTTCCTTCCTACTGATACATTTATGACTGTTTTTTTGTCTTTAACTTTTAAGTGACTGTAAGTTTTTCTGTCGTGCAAGCTTTTAAGCGTGTCGGGTTTCTTTGTGGTTGTCTTATTTGCAAAAAAAGCATTAAAAATCACTGATAAAGTGTGAATTACACATAACGATATTTTTTTTATTTTAAAAAGTATGCTTATCCCGGAAGAGTCCATCAACGTCACAAGTGTCAGATGACTGTACCGCTACGTTTCACAACGACTAACCTACTTGTTCTGGTTTGACATTTAAGAAAAGGAAATTATGTTTTCACTTCTACAAAAAATGGTTTTACTCAATGAAAAGCCCCTGCCAAAAACTACCTACACGCCAGCAAAAAGCAAACTTTGAAAAGTCATAATATATATATATATATAAACACCAAAAAGTTATCACCCAAATCATCCCAATATAACAAAAAGTCTTAAGACTTAAAGGGGGATTGTCACCTACAAGAAAAAAACAAAACTTTATATGAACATGAAAGAGAATCAAAATGTGTATATTTATTATGTATTAATTTATCTAATGCCATCATATTCCGCAGTGCTTTATCACAGTGATGTAACAAGTAGTGCATCGCAAGACAATTTGGATTTACAGAGATGAAGGATGAGGCGGGCCCCGATCAACTAATACACATATCTACTAGACTCGTGCATTCGGATTTGTATGAAATTTTGGCAAATTTGATGATTTGTAAAAAGCGACAAAACTAGGCCAGAACACCCCCCCCCCCCATGAATCGGACAAAAACAATGCAAAAAGCTCTGAATTTCCATCGAAAATTTGCAAATGTCCAAGTTACATTTTAATTATTATGGGCAGATCTGCCAGAAAGACTGGGAGGCTGATTGGAAAAATCCCATACCAACTCCTACTTTAGTAAATAAACCTCTTTGAGCTGGCATTGCAACAAAACCTACATCGCATTTTTATGAGCTTGGCTACTACGCAGATCCCCATGCTTTGGGACCTAATGAACTGACCTTGAATCTCTCCTGAATATTAAATATTTACCGTAATAATCCGTCAAACGTTTTATTGTAGTAACTTGGTGATGGTGGCCACTAAGTGGTTCTAATAAAGATTCTGTAACAATCATAATTTATCACGCCAGTCTATAAGTGGGCTTATAACGTGGCCTACAATAATCCCGGGGCAGGCGTCAGCTCCATGCTGTGTAAGCGGTGCGAATCTACTATTCTTTTAATGATTCATCACTTTATACTGTACATAGATACATCTATATGATGTCTATATGATCTCTTTTATGTGCTTTAACTTAATTTCTTTATAAACCACAAGAGATAAATAACAAGGTGAGAACGGAAAGCGTAGGCGTTAAAGATACCTTAAAATAAAATATGAAATAGTCTAAACAACTCAACAAAACAAACTTTTACAACATTTTATGACTTTGAGTAATCTTCTATACAGGGCCGGCCGAAGACTTAACGCCGCCTGGGGCGAAGTTTAAAATGCCGCCCCCCGCCGAGGGGGGGGCGGCATTATCTACCCGCCCCCCACCGGTACTTACCCTTAAACAGTCCTGCGGCGAGTCTCCCTGTGCTGCCACGGTGCCGGCTTGTAATGCTGAGCGCCGGAAATTCACGTCACTTCCGGCGCTCTGCATTACAAGCCGGCACAGAGACCGAACAGGGAAACTCGCCGCAGAGGAGAGAGAGAGGGGCGCCGAGCGGGTAAGCGAAAACCACTCGGTGCCCCTCTCTCTCTCCTCCGCTTCAAAAAAACCAAAAAAAAAAACGCTTGGGGCGGCAAAGTGCCGCCCCTTCTGAAGTGCCGCCTGGGGCAATTGCCCCAGTCGGCTCCATTGTAGGGCCGGCCCTGCTTCTATAGAAACACAATTGGCACTAACTAGAAATTTGTGCGAGAGAATCTCAACTAGAACTAGTTTTTCTCATACTTCTCAGATACTCATTGTGACAGGGCCAGGCTAGCTGGCTCATGTGTCATATGAAGTTTAGCCGGGTCACGGAGCACTTTTGTGTCCGGTTCTGTATACCGTGACCCGGTAATATATTATATTGTGTTTATTGTGTAACCGGCCCAGAGACTGATGTGGATTCAGCCCCAGCCTTCAAAGAGACGATCCTATAATCTGGCTGGGGCTCTTAATCAGCCAACACAGCCCTGTCTGCCCAGACGGCACCCGCACTACAGGGGGGATAACACAGGTGGGGGAACCCATTGTATTCTGTAATCCCCTCACCTGATACATCCCCTGTATACTGATGGGATTTGTGATGGGATGTGGCTGATGGGATTGGGGGTTGGGTTCGGTACACATTGCATTGAGATTGGATATAAGTTCTGTGTGTTTGTAATAAAGAGAGTTCTTCTTGGTTTACTACGAATGGTGGTCTGGATGATCCGTGGATAGCTGAGTGTGATCCGTATGAGGGACTGACTGGTGATTCCTCAGCCCTCAAACAGGGGGTACCCAGCCTTGGGTACGGTGACCCTGTAACATTGGTTGGCAGCGGTGGGATGAATCCCACGACTTGGGTGAAATCCAAACCACCAACTGGGATTGCAGACGAGAGACACCGAGAGAGCTCCTGGAGGTTTGTAGCAAAGGAAAGGCTACTCTGATTGCGGATTGCAGAGAGATGGACCGGCACCAGGATGCCCCAGAGGAGAGCCTCGGACTGAGTGCTCTACAAAAGAACATTCTATGGCACCTATCCCTGTACCCAGGAGGGGCCACATCAGAGCAAGTGACGGCGGTGATTAAAATGTGTCACCAGGAACTGAGCCAGAGTGGGTCTGTATCTCCCAGACTAGGGGAACAGACCCCCAAAATATCATACCAGGATATCCAACCCTTCCGAGAACCAGGGGATGAGACAGACCGGGTTACAGCCGAGGTGTGTGAGCTGGAACACCAGCAATGGCAGTTAGAGTCTGCGCCTGCAGACTGGAGGGATGATTTCTCCCATCCCCACTTTGAAACGTACTGGGCACAGTACTGGACAATGTGGGATCTACGAGTTCCACTCCTGGGGGAGAACCCGTTGCCGGAGTGGGAAGACGAATTGAGGGGTCTCATATATGCAGAGCTTGACCTCCAGAGCCGCTACCAGGGATTCTCCCAGCAGTTAGCAGGTGAAGACCACAGCGACCCTCTGATGCTGTATAGCCCCGTCGACCCAGGACTGATATATGATGCCTTCCAATTTGACTCGTCCTTCGGAAGCCCCTGCCAGTACCGCAGGGATACAATCTGGGACAACCGTGCAGAAGTCCTGGTTTATGCTATTCCCCCCGAGCTGGAGGCTGTTATGGATTGCCTGGTCCAAGAGGAATGGCAGCTCGAGAGGGACTATAAAGAATTGCTGCGGAGAGTGGAGCTCCAGGAGTTACAAGGAGACTGGGAGCATGGTACTACAACTTGCGGGAGTGGGGCCGAGGTCACCCTGTAACACTCATCAATATCCTTTTTTTTTAGAATCTTCAAATAGAACTTTCAGATGTGTCAAGCAACTTCCATCCTCAGGCTTTGCCGAAGGCAGTTTATAAAACGGCTGCACTTTTCAATATCTAAATGCGCTTCTTTCAACGTAGAATTCTTTGCAATCCTTAAATGCTTTTGTTCTTTAACATCCCCAAGGTGAAGCCCGTCTCTTACATTCAACTTCACCCTTTGCGTTGCAGTTCATTACCAAGGAACACCGAGGGTTACGTGCACAATCTAATACCATACCTTACAACTGTCACGGTTCACACGGGGCAGTCCTGTTCTGAAGGCTCTGTCTTGTTCCAAGAAGTGGTGATCCAACCCATAATGGGGCAGGTCTAGGGGTTGCAAAGAGAGTATGGCTGAAGGAGGTTGAGGGTCCCGTATAGGACATCGGGAACGGAGGTATGGTAATACTTATATTTCAGCGGGGTCACTGGTTATGGTGAATGCATGATTCTGAAACAAAAGAAATATCCCCGGGTCTGAATGGCATTAGCTCGAAATATGGGTTTAATAAAAACCTGACATGCTCGCTAAAAGCTAACCCCAGTCGCCTACAGCCACACAACATTTCTGAAACAAGTACTACATTTGTTTAATGCTTGTCTAGGTCATTAGCCTCACATTCTAAATGGACAATCTATAAAGCTGCCTTATTTACAAAAGCAGCTAGAACGCTGTTGTTTTCCATTAGGTGCAGATGGAGGAGGTAAATCAAGGTCTACAGGGACGTGTAAAAAAATCTCCAATGTCCAGCACAGGACTTCTTAATATTATAAATCATATCACAAACGTTTAAACGTTCTTCCCATTTACATAAAAGCTATACAAACCATCACTTATGGTATAAGGGAGAATGGCGTTTGTAATAAACGCGAAAATAATGGAGACGCTCATTCAGGTTTGGACTAGGGACATATTTCACACCAATAATTTTAAAGCTCTTAAAAGACTATGTAGCACAGCATACAATCGTGTGAAAATCTATACAGAAAAAAGTTATTGCTGCTAAAGGTGGTTCTATAAGCTACTAAATCATAAGGTGTACTTAGGTTTTCTAACATGGCTTCTCCATTTTGATTTTATTTTTGTTGAGTAAATCATGACACAGTGCAATATATCATGTGTTGTTGTTCATCTGATGTTGTATTTACCTAATTTTTAGACCTGCTAAGGAACAGATGATTGTTATTATGTAAAACCAGACTTGTTAAGTTGATAGTAAATGGCAATAAAAGAGGGATTTCCTGGCATGTCGTCAGGGGTCTTAACAACGGGCATTCAAGGCAGTTGTCTTGGGTGCGTGAATCATAGGGTACCAAGCAGTGGCTTATTCCCTTAAGGAAGATAGATGTTATCTAAAATGAAAATAAATGCTGGGGATAAGGATTATTCTTGCCTTTGGTGTCACCTGGCCTTGAATCGGCCCTGCAGGTGGTGGTAGGGGCAGACACTTTGGGGTTTTGGTTTTCTTCCTATAAACATTCATTTAAACAAGTTAAGAACAACTTGTTTAAATTAATGTTTATAGGCCCATTTAGTCTATTTATTGTTTTTAATTTACTTACTATAAAGCCTCAAAGTTTATTTAGACCTTGGTCTTGTGTTATACTCAGGACAGCCAGCTGTATGCCTATCTCATGCATGCCTTAATTTACCTAACTGGATTAAACTGCTGTAAGGCGGTTCCACTTGTCAACCACTCTCTTAGTGAAGTAATACGTTCTTGCATCACACCTGGACCTATTGCCCTCTAATTTCAACTATGACATCATGTCTTGGCATCTTATACTTTGTTTTGCTCCACTCTGTATTTAAATGTCTCTATCATATCCCATCTCTCAACTTCCTTCCAAGCTATACTTCTTGACTTTGTCACGAAGAAAGAAAAAAACAATTAAAAGATTCTTTCCTGCCTTAAGATATCTCAACCTCAGCCCTTTCTGGAAGCCTTTCGGATTCGTAAGCCGATGACGTAACAGGTGAAATCCAATGAGAAACATTATATGTTTCAGAAAATGATATGTTCCCAGCTGTAGAGTTATCTCGGTTAAAATAAGATATAATATATCTGAACCGGGTTGTTATAGAATTGTGTATAATTTAAGGATAAAGCACACGCAGCTCTGATGAAAATAACCTCTAAGCTCTCCAAGTAAATAAACAGATCTTACGTTCGATGCCAGAATTTAAGGTTAAGATACAGGTTTATCCAGAACTAAGACCAACAATGTCGCTGTGTCTTCATGCCCACTGGTTTTTAATAATTACCACTGTTCTGTCTATAGTACACAGTGTGGAACAGCCACGTGACGATGACCTCAACCGTAAGAGACTAGAATCCGGGAGGAGTAACATTTGTGAAGCGTGGGCATAGACAATGTGTACTAAGATTATATTCACCCTACAGGGTTATGAATGATTAATGCACTAAATCTCACAAAATTATCATGAAAGAATGGATTCCTATCGTCACTTCGTCGTAATTTGTCTTAGAAGCTTCTGATGTGAGTTACAGAAGCCAAGGAGGGAAGGAACCGTCTCAAAGCAGCTTAGCTTTCTACTTCCTTTATAAAATGTCATGCAATGGGTTATTTATGAATGTGATTTTATTTATTATTTTTTTTTATAAATGTGGAGCTGCAAGTGCATAATCATCTATCAATGGCATATCATCAATCATACAGATTCTATTTTGTTATATGTATTGTATATATTGTTATAGTATGATATTATGTTATTGTAAAAAGGAAGGCATGATTGACAACCAACTGTATGCCAATGAAGTGAAATGGTGTTATGATGCAGAGATCCAATGGGCAAAGCCTCTCTATACAAGACCTTAAAATGGTCTCAAACATTAATGGAGATTCTTCTCTGCAGAGCACATGGCAAATCAGTTAGGACATTTGGTCACCTTCCACTCCCTCCCCCAGTGCAATGTCCTTTCCCTTTTCTATCACCTTGGTCTCTAAGGGTCACTGGAGAAGATAGGTTACCAGGGGAGTGTCCAGCAGAAGGAGGACTTATTGTGTTTATAAAGTCCTGCCAACTCTCTCTCTCTCTCTCTCTCTGAGTCTGCGTGGAGATGATCACAAGGGAGTGGTAATTGTATCACATGTTTACAGGCTTATCCTGCTGTTTCTTTGTTATTTCCATTCAATCAATGAATAGTTAGTTTGGTAACAGCATATACTAACTTATAGTAATTTGTATATGTATTGTTAGTTTGTTTAGCCTCTCTTAATAAATATTGTTAATTGCAGAAAACAAGGAGTGTGGACTCTGACTTTACACTCAATAGTTAGTGGTTATTGATAGCATAACAGTGTATATATATATATATTCATACATTAAATGTTATTCAGTAATCACAGTAAGATACAGACACGTTTTTATATTTATAACATTTGGCGAGCCAGGTAATTATTTTTTACCACTTTTTGCTCACTTGCAAGGGGGGACAATCCAGTTTTCTCCAGATACAAGTGAGCTAAAAGGGACAAAATAACCGAACCGATTTTGTTTTATTTGCTGGAAGCGTTTTCTGCAATACGTCTTGGGCCAAGACGTGAGAGATCCTAAGAGGCAACCAGAGTGAGACGCAATTAGTAAGCCGGACATCATTTCTGGAGGATCGAGTTTAATCCAGACCGAGGATTCAAAGTGGGGTGCACACCATTTGATTGCCTGCAGTCTGAAGACACAAGTCGTGTGAGTAAATTATAATTTGTTTTTTGATATATAAGAATGGAAATTGTAGCACAGTATGCAGAAGCTAGCACTTTTGACCCATTAATGATGGAAAATGAAAATGAATTTAAACAAATGCATAGCTTGTGGTTGCAATGTGAGAAAGAGAATTGCAGAGTAGACAATAAGAAGTGGTGCCTGAATAAAGATAGACTGAAAATCCAGAACTGTATGAAGTTGCTGAAGTTATTGAGGAATCAGTTGAACCGTATACTTGTGGGGCACACTCCTGTGGCCTCCATAATAAACAACACAAGTAAATATAGTGATTGTCCAACCTGTGGATTAAATGGAGATTATGTAAACACATTAGAGGACAATTACGAAGCGAGAGGAGAGTTGATATCATCCCTTAGAACATGTTTAGCCACGCAAACCCCAGTTGCTGTATGCAGCCAGGGGGAAACATGTGCAGAAGAAGAAGAGGCACAAAGTATTGTAGAGAATGAGAACCCAGGAACAAACATAGGAAACCGTATACTGGATGAGCTAGATAATGGTGGTATTCCTGTATTAACCCCTCTTGTAACAAAGCCAACAATACCACATTTTATGGACCCTTTATCTGTTTCACCTAGTGTTAAAAGCAGGACATCTGCCACCCTGCAAACTGCTAAAATTCTACAGCAGCAGGATAGAGATAAGGTGATGAAACAGCTGATGAAGTTAAAACCCCTTTTTCCCCCATATGACTGCAAAACAGATGTCCTTTCAAACATGTCTAATTTTGAATCAGCAGTTAAACAATATATGCTCTCTCCTAAAGAAGCATGTATGATTCTTAAAATGTGGGCCCCAAGCAGCATTGCATGTAGATTGAATCCACCCATAAATGGCCCTATTAATCGAGACCACGATTGGTTTAAAGATGATAAATGGGGTACAGAGGGAGACAGACTTAGAGCTGTCTCCAAATTTGTAACAGGAGACAGAGATTTAGATAGTCATTCACTTGCTGAGATGAAGGTGAATTTACAAGATGATCCGTGGGTTTTTGCTTCCAAATTCGAGCAAGTCTATCGGCTAACCCACCGCATTCCACCAGATCAAACCCCTCCTGATCTATTGCAATACCTGGTAAAAAAATTCACTTACTTAGACCCTGGAGTGCAAATGATGGCCGAGGAAAAAGATACTTTGGAAGGGGTATTGACCATCATAGGGAAGGCCAGGCAGAATTTAATGAGGAAAGCAGTCATAGGACAGTGTAAGGTTGCGATTGTAACTACCAATGAAGGGAAGCAATCTCTACCTGAGATTCCCTTCAGAGGTATTTGTTATTATTGCAATAAACATGGTCATAGACAGAAAGAATGTAGGAAGGCCAAGAGAGACCAAAGGGTGACTGAGGGATGGCATGTTAGTCCATCCCCCTCTTGGTCTGTCAAAGAAAGTGATCAAAGAGGATCTGTAAAGATGAAAAGAAATAACAGTCCTGAAAAGGCAGGTCAGGAACATCATTCTAACCCTCTGCCTAGGACCAATCTGTATGGTCCGGCGTGGGAGGCTCTGAGAATGATGGCAGTACAGGGAGCGGTTACTAATGACCACAAACTGAAACCAGGGGATGAGGCTCCTCTAATTTTATTTTCAGATTGACTAGCACTGGACGATATGGTTCCTATTTGTAAAACATTAAGGGACCATTCCGGACGTCCATACGTGCATGGTATTATGGCAGGACATCACACTAAGATTCTGATTGATACAGGAGCTTCAGTGACATTAACCGATCTACCATTAAGTTCTCCTTCTGGGGCGAAAAAGACATTTCTTGTAGGACTTGGTGGTTCCCAGTCTCAGGCATTTCTTATTCCACAAGTGACCTTGACTTTAAGTGCTCAGTGGAGTAAGGAAATACCAATCTGGCAAAGCAAGAACACTGAAGGTACTATACTGGGTGCAGATGTAATGAGAACAGAAGGAATGCTTGTCGACCTTTGCAATAATGTTTTGTGGAGAGATACAAGAGGGAGAAAGCCTGTTATCTTAGATGATACTGCTTTAAGTCCCGTGGCATCTATTGCCTCTGTTCCTTCAGAAAGAGTGTGGCCCATTACTGAAGACAACTATGATCTGCAGAAATTGGTTATGGATTTCCCTGAAGTTTGGGCTCAGCATAAAAATGATTGTGGCATTCTAAAAGGCAGCAGTATTAATATTGTGGGACCTGATGCTCCTCCACAGAGACAATACAGGTTTCCAACAGAAGCCATTGAACCTGTAGCAGAAATTATTGATCAATTGGAAAAGCAGGGTATCATTAGGAAATGCTCTTCCTCCAACAACTCCCCCTTGTGGCCGGTGCGTAAAGCTAATGGCACATGGAGATTAACTGCAGATTTCCGTATGATAAACAAATTTACCCCACCAGTAACAAATTTGGTTGCTTCTATACCTGAAGTTACATCTAAGTTAAGTGCTACCTGTGAGTGGTATTCAGTACTTGATATCAGCAATGGTTTCTGGAGTATTAAGCTAGCCTCGGAATGTCAATACAAATTTGCTTTCACCTTTAGGAATACTCAGTATACATTTACAACGCTTCCTCAAGGTTTTCATAGCTCTCCAACATATTTCCACCAAGCCCTAGCTAAGGTATTAGAAGTATTTTCTTCTCCATCTAGTATAATACAATATGTAGATGATATCTTACTTCAAACACAGACAGTAGAAGAACATATGGCTTTGTTGAGGGAACTGTTTGGCTTGATTGCAAATGCTGGCCTCAAACTTAACACTTCAAAGGTACAGTTGCTCAGACAACAAGTGACATTTTTGGGAGTGACAATTACAGGAGGCACCAGATGTCCAACTAAAGAAAGAGTAATAGCAATGTTACAAGTCCCCAGACCTTGTAATAAGCAATCTTTAAGGAAGTTTTTGGGACTTGCAAATTTTTCAAGGGAATTCATTGAAGGATTTGCTGAAAAAGCAAAGCCTCTCTATGATCTCCTGAAAGGGGACGATTCAGTACAAATCCCTTGGGGTACAGAACAGGAAGAAGCATTTAGGGTTCTGAAGCAATATCTGGCATCAGCTCCAGCCCTAAGTACAGTGGATGGAGAGGCTCCCTTTGCCCTCCAGACATGTACCTCAGACACCTCTATATCATCTGTGTTACTGCAGGAGAAAGCTGGAAAGTGGAGGCCTGTTGGCTATTTTTCCAGACTTCTGTCTCCAGTAGAAAAGGGGTATGATGCATGTGTAAAGGCTCTGTTGGGTGTACATTGGTCAGTGGAAGCTACTGAACACATAGTTGGGTTCAAGCAGTTGTTCCTGCAGACCCCTCACACACCTTTAAAGTTGCTATTTGAAAAATCTCTTAGTGGGGTATCAACACAGCGGCTTACAAGGTGGTTGACAGACCTGCAACATCGTAATATCACTGTACAGCATAATGCAAAATACATTTTGCCACAACTCATGCACATTCAAGGAGAGCCCCATGATTGCACAGATATGCATATTCAGAAAGACACACCACCTAAATTGTTTAGAGACAAATCATCTTCCCAAGATCTACAAATTTACGTAGATGGTTCACGTTTTTGGCATGAGGGAAAATTTCATACTGGGTTTGCAATTTGGGTTCCTTCAGAACAAATATCCCTCAAATTTATGTTGCCACGTTCATTTTCAGCCCAGAGAGCAGAATTAGAAGCCATTTCTATGGCTTGCCATAAATTCGACACACGCCCTATTTGTATCTATAGTGATAGTGCTTATGTCACCAGATCCCTCACAGAGTATCTTCCTATATGGAATTTAAGGGGAATGGTGGACTCAGCAGGGAAGCCTTTGTCACACACTCAAGCACTTCGGAAATTGGTTGATTGGGGACTAAAACACCCTCTACAGGCAGCGGTCATAAAAGTAAAAGCTCATACCAATGCCAGTGATGAGCATTCCCAGGGTAATGCACATGTGGATTTGTTAGCAAAAGAGGCGGCCTTAGATGGAGAATCATGGCATTTGCATGAAAATGACACTGAGACACAGGAAGCATGGGATGAACACTTCACATGCAAAGAATTAGTGACTCAGGTAGCCAAGGTTACTGTACAAGGTTCGGAAGTGCCAGATTTAAAAGAAGAACAAAATAAGGATCCTAACCTTTCTCTTTTGTTACAGAACCAGCAAACACTTCCTACTGGCTACTCTATAAAGGAAGGGTTGTTATGTTACAGTGATCCTAATGACCCACAAGCGAGACTTCTTTTTGTTGTCCCATGCCATTTGCAGAGACCCATTACACAACAAACACATGCTTTTATGGGTCACATTGGACAAAGTGCATTAGAGTATCACCTTAAACAGAAATTTTATTGGCCTGAAATAACAACTTCAGCTTTACACTGTATTCAGGAATGCCTTGTTTGTGCCCAAATAAATCCACGACCCAAGGGACAACGGCCCATACTTCAGAGAGTGCCAGTTGCAGATGGTCCCTGGAAATCAATACAGATTGATTTCATAGGCCCGCTTCCACTGTCCAAGGGGGGCCTCCGGTATGGATTAGTAATTGTGGACACATTCTCCAAGTGGGTTGATGTAATTCCCCTTAGACGGGACTCAGCATTGGCTACAGCCAAAGCATTATGGGAACACGTCTTTCCTTGTTGGGGTTTTCCCGAAATAATTGAATCGGACAGGGGTACCCATTTTACAGGGCAGGTTATGCAAAACCTGTGTTCTTTATTAGGAATACAGCAGAGATTTCATATACCATATCATCCCCAGTCATCCGGTATAGTGGAAAGAATGAATCGTACTCTGAAGTCCAGGTTATCTAAAATGCTGGTACAATATGGCAAATCATGGGTTAACCATCTCCCAGCAGTACTCATGGCTATCAGAGCTACACCCTCTAATGCCACTAGGTGCTCTCCATATGAATTAATGACAGGGAGAAAAATGGCACTAGGCCATCCAGGTGAACCACAACTTTCAACTCCACTGAGAGAATCTGTATCTAGAGACCAGTATCTCTCCCAAATTCAGGAGCAATTAAACTCATTGCTTCACTTTGCTGCCTCCAATATGGCCCCAACAGATTGCAAAATTTTATGCACACCTCAAACTCTGTTTAAGAAGGGGGGATTAGTAATGATTAAAAATTTTCAGAAAAATTCTCCCTGGGATGCAAATTGGGAAGGGCCCTATGTAATTCGAGACACACTGGGCACAACAGTTCTACATGTACAGAGGTCTAACCCCAAAAAGGCCAGAAGGCAGCCTGGATATAAGTGGGTGCATGTAGATCAGTGTAAATTATATAAAGGGACTTGTGCTCCAGATACAGAGTTAACTGCTAAGGATTGATGCTTCTGCTTGATCTTTTTAGGTGCCCGAAGTATAACAGCCTGAAATAATATTCTAAGAAGAATGAAGCTCAACATCTTTCTGGTCATGTTGCATTTCCTTAAACAATTGGAACTGAATGCAACTCTTGAACTTAACACAAACTCATTTGACCAACATCCTGAAGGCAATTATACTGGAAACAGCTCTTGGACTGATATAGGCATCACTCCGCCCTCTCGGGACCGCAGAGGGAATTATGCCAATGGAATGGAAGGATGGACTAAAATATGGAGTGGTGACAATGTACATGATCCGTGTTTATATCTAACATTCAGTGGGGGTGGGGGTGTTGTTGAAATTTATGGGGAAATAAGAAATAATTATATTTTGGGATTTTGGGTAGATAACCAGGGCAACCAAGATGATTGGGAATGTAAATGGTCAGATTGGGGAAAATTTACTGTAGTTCTAAGTGGTAGGGATGTTGAAATTCAATCAAATTTTAATAACCCAATTTTCTCCCTAGATAGGAAACTGAAAGAATATTCAGTGACCAAAGTAATAACCAGGACACATATTAAACAAGGTATACGGTGGGAGGTGTCAGCAAATAACTTTGGTGAAGAAGTAAAAGTATATTTGAGTATAGATGAAAGGAGAGACCTAGATCCTACGGCACCTCCTTTGACCTATACTGCCTTTGCTCCATCACCAACAGCTATTGATAACAGACCTATCTGTGAAGGAAAGAGGGCAGTTCCTAGTGGTCCTTTCCAAATTAGTGAGCTGAGACCAATTCCTATACTTAGAAATGCCTCCTTCCAGTTAATTACTTGGGAAGTAAAACTGACTGATTGGTTAGTGTCTACACATTTTCAGAATTGTTCCAGAATTACCTATACTATGGAAAGAGCTTTAATAAGGTGGGCAGAAAGGGGTAGAAGTAGATATAGAAGAGGGATTGTGGACACAGTTCTGGGAGGTGTAGGAACTGGGTTGGGTGTAGTCAATGCAGTAGACATAGCCAGTATGACAACAACATTACAGTCTCAGGGTATGCTGAACACAAAGGATATCCAAACACAAAGAACTATCAATTCCTTAATAGAAGGACTGACCCACAGAGTAATAACAAAACATGGTTTGGCCATACAACACACTGAGGGGACACTGATGGCAGTTATTAACAGACTAAGGAAAGTGTCCTGGGATTTTGTGTGCATTTCCATGCAAGCTGAATTATCAACTGACTTTAAGATTATGGCTCAGGCAATGGAGAATAACCACACACCTTTGGGTAGTGAAAGCCATCCTGAGGTGGGTGACTTTGCCTTGGAACATAAGGAGCTATGGGTTAATAATTGGTTGGGATGCAAGGGTAAGGTGTGCAAAGCCACATCACTTATACCTACTGGGGGCACATATCAAAACATGTATAATGTGCTGTCTATAGGTTCACCTGTCACAGAGTCCCATGTGTTACATCATAATTTGGATTTCCCTAATTTGGCATGGAATGGTTCCTCTTTAGAACAGATAGACATCCTGGGTTGTATTAGATTCACAAACAAAATCTTGTGCCTACCTAATCAAGCCAGAACCATATTTGATTCATGTTGGCATAACCATTCATATTGTAAAGGTTTTATAGAGAAGGTAAATCCTCAAGATATGGTGTATCCTTTGGGTCGGGGGAAGGTATGTTTTGTTTCTTTGAAACCAAATGATGAAGTACAAATTTGGTTTATGCAATGCCATTGGGTGGAGCAGATCACACAGGGAATTTATTGTGTTACTGGATATCCTGTTAGAATAAGGACGCAGCAATTTAATTTTACAGTACCACAGACATTAACAGTTAACAAAACTGTGGGTCCTCCGCGTATGGAAACAAATTTCATAGAGGAGACACCGTGGAAGCAATGGATAAAACAATTAAAGAATGATCATGTATTGTTACAGCATCTACAGAACTTCGGGGAACGTATCCACATAAATTTTCATCATCAGCAACAAGAACTTCAACATATTGAACATTTGTTAACCGACACTTCTAGTGTAACTTGGTGGCAAAAGTTAGCTAATGCATTCTCTAAACAATCAACATGGGGTACTGCTCTGGGGAACCTATTCATACATCCATTTATTATTGTATTGTGTGTTTCTGTAGTATGTATTGTTATTCAAGTTTGTATGTGTTGTTACCTGAAGTCATTGATTGCCAGAGTATATCACCTCCATTATGGAATGCAAATGGAAAGAACTCTGTGAATAGCGGGCTGGGCATGCATACATAGTAGATACACTGCGAGGTACACCCTCCCTCTTGTCTCCAGTGGGTTTTATAGAGTCCAGGGGTCTCATCCACTTCATTGTCAAAAGGAGGGATGTAAAAAGGAAGGCATGATTGACAACCAACTGTATGCCAATGAAGTGAAATGGTGTTATGATGCAGAGATCCAATGGGCAAAGCCTCTCTATACAAGACCTTAAAATGGTCTCAAACATTAATGGAGATTCTTCTCTGCAGAGCACATGGCAAATCAGTTAGGACATTTGGTCACCTTCCACTCCCTCCCCCAGTGCAATGTCCTTTCCCTTTTCTATCACCTTGGTCTCTAAGGGTCACTGGAGAAGATAGGTTACCAGGGGAGTGTCCAGCAGAAGGAGGACTTATTGTGTTTATAAAGTCCTGCCAACTCTCTCTCTCTCTCTCTCTCTGAGTCTGCGTGGAGATGATCACAAGGGAGTGGTAATTGTATCACATGTTTACAGGCTTATCCTGCTGTTTCTTTGTTATTTCCATTCAATCAATGAATAGTTAGTTTGGTAACAGCATATACTAACTTATAGTAATTTGTATATGTATTGTTAGTTTGTTTAGCCTCTCTTAATAAATATTGTTAATTGCAGAAAACAAGGAGTGTGGACTCTGACTTTACACTCAATAGTTAGTGGTTATTGATAGCATAACAGTGTATATATATATATATTCATACATTAAATGTTATTCAGTAATCACAGTAAGATACAGACACGTTTTTATATTTATAACAGTTATATATGTTATGATTATACTATATTAATACTATTATACTGTATTAAAATCCAATTTTAACATTTTCATTCATAGTTGATGTAGATTGTTTCGCTGTATTAGTTTAGATGTAGCAAGAGTCATAAATACAATATGACCAATATGGGGGTCGGAATTGGTTCAGCTAAGATGAAGGAATTTTTGAGTGTAAGAGGTATGGGGGCAGCGTGAGTTAAGTCTTGTAAGTGGGAAAAGAAAGGGGTAATAAGCAAGGAGGAGAGCCTTAGCCCATGGGAAGAAGGTAAGGAGGTAGGGGAGTACTTTGCTACGAGAACAGAAATGCATGCAATCATTTAATTATTGAGGGAATAGGAGCCAGTGGCGGACCTAAGAGAGTGGGGGAAACAGAAGAAGAGCGTCGAGTAAGGAAGATAAGCCTAGACAAGCTAACGTGTTTTTACCAGTTTATATTAAAAACTATCTGTTTCACCGAGACACGCAATGACCGCACCAACACGCATCTAAATGCTGCATAGATGAACGCTGGACGCCTACAGGATGATCTCAGAAGATACAGAAGTTCTCCGAAGTTTCCTGAGAATTCCCCCCCCAAAAAATGTGGGTACTTCCAGACTTAAATTAATCTTTAATAATGAAATTTAACACTTAAGAATATTGTATTAAAGAGAAAAATATGTTATTGTAACTAAAACGGATATGGTAATAGAGATGGACAATCAATTGGCATACGTTGTTTAACCATTTCAGGTTTCTTTTTTTTGTTTATCCCCTATTATTGAAACTGTCCAGACTGTTGTTAGTTTGAGTCACTGAAGCCTTGTCAAAGTTAGAAAAAGATGTAAAGTCAGATAAGCTTTTTTAAGACCACAGTGGTCTCTTCCTTAAACGATTAGGACAATGCTTGGGTCAGACATGAGTTACAGAATTACACCCACACACCGGTCACTTTGCAAAGTCTTTACGCTATTAACTGTAAGTGAACCTTTTCTTATTTTTAGCAAAATCAATGCTATGTGGCCCAAACTGCTCAAAATATATATATTTGTCAAAATGATTATTTAAAAAGAATGGTACTCCTTTTTTGGGGGTTCCTTTCTCTATATTTTAGGTCAATAATTTAATCAGAAAGTTTATCAAAAAAAAAAATGATGGAAAAAGTAGGAGAACGCCAGTTTTATCAGAATATGTTCATACTTTTTTAATGACTACAGTCTGTGATCATTACGCAGATCTCTGCCTGAATAAGTAGGGCAACCGGCATGGATACGCTTTCATTAAACTGATAAATGAACCATACTCCCGAACACATGGGCAAAGACGGACACGTCGGTTACAAAACGCGAGCTTAGGGTAAGAACACAAGCAGGAATGAAACTAACAAGAATCTGCGTTTTTCTCTATGTTACATCAAACATATTTAGTGATTTTTTTTTTAATCTGTTAGTAATTGCTGTCAATGGGAATTAACACTTTAGACCGGTTTAAAATAAGTGTAAAATTTTTTAGGCATTTTTGTAAGCCTGAAATGGGCATCTGGCACATTGGGCAAATGCCAAGTTGGCCGCTGGCTAACGGTGCCACGTACCAGATCTGCAGTGTGTGGCCAATGACGGGAAATGTCCGACTGCATGCTACGCAAGCATAAATTTGTTGCGTGTGGTCGGGCATATCCAGCAGTCGGTCGCGCTTAGTTTATGAGGTGCCTGCTGGCCTTAAAGTGCCAGGTCTGCTCCATCATCGCCACTTTGGTCCTGGATTTCGGGGAATTAGTCAGCAAATTTTTATTCTGAGTAGTAAAATGGGAAAAAAAATAGATAAACTTTTGAATGAAACAAAATACTAATATATATAATAATATATACTAATATATTATATATGCAATGATATTATATATATATATATATATATATATATATATATATATATATATATATATATATATATATAGCCCCTTCATGAGAAAGCCCGTACATGTACGGGCTCACAATGCATTATTCTTAATGGGTTTAATTGTCCTTAAGGGGTTAAATTATATATATTTTATATATATATCCTATATACCGTATATATATTACAGAAAAATCCATTCAAAAGTAATCTCCCTTTTAATTGGCCCATTGAGCAGTGGCCCTACAGGGAGCCTGATCTCCCAATAGGGCGACTGCCTCCCCCTGGCCCTTCCGCCTTAGGCCTGAATATGCCAATGTCTGCCTCACACTTGTATCAATCTTTTCTAGAGCTAGATGAAAAGTGAGATTTTGTTAAAATTGTGGTTATTTGCTGATGTCATGACGTACGCATTAACTATTTGCTTCCCGAAATTAATTTTGATTCCTTTGTCGTAATGGAAACATCATGATGCTCCTGATGTCACTAAACACGGAAACACTGGGTAGAAAAACCCCCAAAACAAATAAAAAGCAAACAAAACCAAACGTAACAGAGCATTCGCTCAGTTTGCGATTCAAGCGTACGATGTATTTTGTAGAAGACTAGAATGTTTAATTTATATGCGCAGTTTAATGCACACACTTGCTGCAGGTTAAATATTTATGGTTATGGTCTTATTTATTAACAAGGCATGTAAAAGCACACATAAAACACACTATAAACCTTCCTTTTCTTGTAATTCTTTGGCCAAGCCAGGGGCATTGGATCGAGAGAGTCCTGGAATTAGGGATGTCCTCCTTTCTATATGACTTAATTTTAGAACAGCTAATATCTTGGCTGCTACCAGATTTGATGGAATGTGAATTTAGAAATAATTATTAATTTTGTTCTGATTTCAAAACATATTACAGCGATTTTAAGGAAAGGTTGGAGACGCGTTCCTTGTACCAATGTCACGACTGGCCGCAGCTCTCCCTCTTGTGTGGGAGTGGCTTTGTGAATGAGTGGGAGTATCCACACATTGGCTTAAAGGCGGAAAGGAGGAGGGAGCAGGGGTAAAGTAGGCGGGGAACAGGCAGAATATGGGTGTGGTTTCCCTGCCCAGAGAAAGAAGAAACCGACCCGGGGAGCAGGGGAAGCAGAGCTTCACCCAGAAACTCCGGGCCCAACACGGAAAGTTCCCAGCTAAGCATATGAGTTATTTCCCATGATGCTGTGCTTCTGCACGGTCATAATAAAACATCTCATTTTATATTCCGCTGTCCAATGAGTGGAGCCTCATTACTGACGAGTGACAACATGATGTAACAGGATTCCTCCACATCCTAGCTGGTACCTTGTTTTCTTGGTACTGTCCCTTTAAACATTCCCCTTACAACATTCCCCTTACAATTGCACATTTTTAATGTATCCTACGGAATCATTCCAGGTGGAGGACGGGTGCAAGTGTCATTGTAAACGTCTACATATTACTAGAAAATGGGATCTCAAACGCAAATTTAATTACCTTCTCCGTTTTGCTTGTCACATAGAGTCCTTAATGTCTGTAAAGTTTGCTGTATTAATTCTTTAATACATTAAAGCATTTTGAAAACATTTAGTTTGGAATATCAGATATCATAGAGATTAGAATTTTTAGAAACTTCATGCTGTGTTAATATGTTGAAAATGTGTTATCCATTACAGAGTCAGACGGATGATGAATGTATGCCTTTGTGTATTTGTAATGTATGCCTTTGTGTATTTGTAATGTATGGCTTTGTTTGGGATCCCAGCCCTGCGCAGGACCCCAAAAGTCAACTGTTTAGAGAACAAACCTTTTTTTTTTCTTAAACCTACCCCATTCACGTGAAGAAGAGGTCATGGGACGTGAGCAACCATGAAACAAGTTCTTACAAGACATTGATGGTTATTTAAATAATGGAGGTGAACTTTCCACAATGTTCCATTACAATGGACGGGTTGGAACATTGTGGAAAAATAAAGAATAAATAGAGTGCAGCAGGAAGGGTAGTCAGGGTGTACATGAAGAAAAAGGGTAGAAGGTCAAGAGGATAAAAAGGAATAGTGTGTGAAGGTACCAGATATAGTCCGTAGAGAAAGGACATAGGGTGGGGGTATTGTTAACATATAGGCAGACCAGGGCATTAAGCTGGCAAGGGGCTGGAGTATGTGGGAGGGGGCATATGGTGACGAACTTGTAATAACCAAAAGGGAGACAGCCCCTCTGCCACATAATGCGATCAAGCTACCCAGCACTCCACTGCTCCATGGGATGATTGGGGAGATTAGAGATCTCGCATTTAACCGGCCCAAATACACTAATGGACACAACCTCCATCGTGAACTTTCTCTACTCCACACATGCAGCGTGCTGGGATATGATGTCATATTCCAGTGTTCAACATAGAGGATAGCAGTTGTGAAGGTAAGTGGTAGGGAGCTGCCCTAGGTTAAGACTAGTCTAGGACAGCACCCAGGCAATATACGTCTCTGATACCTACTATAACAATTATAATTCTTATACTCTTATAAAAACCAAAAATATGTATTTTCAGTGCTTTTGAGGAGTAAGAAAGAGAGGAAATTTGACTCACCTAAGCATTAGGTTTCTTGCCCCAATCTCAGAGTCTCTGGATGAAGGGGCAGATTGTTACGGTCACACAGTCTGGAGGTGACCCTCTATTCTACCTGGTTGTGATCATCTATAAGACTCCCAACTGGTGCTTTTGGCTATACGTATGTTACGGTTGATATCCCTGCTTCAACGCAGGTGACTCAATTAAGTGTATCTTTAAATAATGACAAGTCACATTTGGCAAGCCACTACATAGGCGGGCACTTGGTTCTTCCGCATTATGACATGCTGACCAATGATTGTTGTTATGCTCTTATTGCTTTATCACATTTGTTTGTCCATTGTGCTTAGGCCTCTGTCTTATGGTCTGATGTGCTGTGTCACACTAACTTTGGCGTCTGTTATATTTTGTTAAAATGCAAATAAAAAATTATTCTAAAAAAAAAAAAAAAAAAAAAGAATATTTACAAATAGCTATTAAAGGGTTAATATCCCAAGAGTCTCAGGTTCAGCTCATTTAGAAAGTTCCCAGGAATGGTCATCATTCTTACAACTGTTGGTCGGTTCATGTATGGCAACCTGACAAGTATATTAGGAAGAAGAGAAGACATGGGACAGGAGGAAGGAAAGAAAGCAAAGGAAAAAGAGGAAAAGGAGGGAATGATAACAAATGTATATACATAAAAAAACAAATACAATAAAAAAAACCCTTCTACCAACCCCACAAAAATCAGTATTCATTCAGATAAAAATAAATAAAACTAAACTAAATCTGCAAGAATTTGTACTTTGTCCATGTGATTTTCATTTTGGATTTTAAACCTCATGTGGCATATATTTTCAAGAAATAATCCTCTAAAAATATTCGCTATGAGTAGTAGAGGAAGCTGTTCTGTGAAAATGTTCATCATTCTTTTTGTAATCCTTTAAGACTGAAAACCAAAGCGGTTTCTTCTCCAGCACTATGACTCAAGACCGCCTGAGCCGTGGGGAAAGCGTCTGAGATGGTTACGTATGGAATTCAGCTAAAAAAGAGCTTAAGGGAATGGCGCTGTCAATAATATCTGACTATTAAATAATAAAATGCAAAAGCAAAATGTGAAATGGAGATGTAGGAGTCTCCATTAGACCTTTGCATTTGGATTCGTATGAATTGCAAATTTACTGAATTTAGGTAAATTCAGCGTTTTGTTTGACGCCCCCCGAAAACGAACCCAGAACCCCCCCCACACACACACATTCACTCACACTCTGAGTGAGGAGAGGAAAAAGGACTTCAGGACAGGAAAATGATTGAACAATTCTGGCTCTGCCACAGGCTGCAGCCAATCACAGCTTTCACGAGGAAAACTTCTAAACGTAATATCTCCAAAACCATTACCAACAAAATACCAACAAGATACCTTTAATAAGTTATTTTATGATAGAAGCTGTAAAGATGAAAGTTCCACTTTATGACCAAAATTACGTGGGCTCCCCATCTAATTATTGAGTTTAGGTGTTTCAGCCGCACTCATTGCTAGCAGGTGTACAAAATGATGCCCATAGGCAGCCATCTCCATAGATAAACATTGGCGGTAGAACGGGTCGTACTGAAGAGCCCAGGGACTTTAATCTGCCATAGGATGCCACCTTTGCCACAAGTCAGTTTGTGAGATTTCTGCCCTGCCACATCTGCCCCAGTCCACTGTTTGTGCTATTATTGTGAAGTAGAAGCGTCTAGGAGTAACAAAAGCTCAACCACAAAGAGGTAGACATACATTCACAGAGCACAATGACAAGTGTTGGCTGAAGTGGAGTAAAGCATACGGCCACTAGTCTCAGAATGCATGGCCCCTAATGTAGAGTTTGGTGGAGGAGGGAAATAGTCTGGGGCTGCTTTTCAGGGGTTTGGGCTCCTTAGTTCCAGTGAAGGGAAATCTCAATGCTACAGCATACCAAGATATATTGGACAATGCCATGCTTCCAAGTTTGTGACACCAGTTTCGGGAAGGCTCCTTTCTATTCCAGCATGGCGGTGCCCCAGTGGACAACGCAAGGTCCATAAAGACATGGTTGGATGAGTTTGGTGTGGAGGAACTTGACCGGCCATACAGACCCCTAACCTCAACCCCGTCGGACACCTTTGGGATGAACTGGAACGGAGATTGTGAGCCAGGCGTCTCGTCCAACATCAGTGTCGGACCTCACAGACGCTCTACTGGATGAATGGGCAAACATTCCCATAAAATATTGTGGAAAGCCTTCCCAGAAGAGTGGAGGCTGTTATGGTGGCAAAGAGGGTATTAATATCCATGGATTTGGAATGGAATGTTAAAAAAGCTCATTTAGGTGTGATGGTCATGCTGTGAATAAATAGGCTAAAAGCAAGGATTTGCCATATCCGTGGTACAGGACCTGACCATTGTCCTCACTTGGAATCAATGTGTTTGCATGTCTTGGGTAAAGGCAGCAGAGAAGGGCCATTTAAATTGCCGCAAACGCTCTTCGTGGCAAAAAAAACCCTTTTAATATTTAAAAAAAAAACGATACCGCAGACCTTTAGGATGCGAGCTTTATCTAGATCAAATGCTTTACAGTCACGCTCGGCTGACTCTTCCTCTTACTGATTTCTGAGCAGTTTGACATGGCAAAAAAATCTAGGTAATTTCTGAAATAATAGGACATGTTTGCTTCTTTTACGCGTCGCTGCTTAGCCAAACGTAACTTAACCCAATGCTGCCCTTAATTATCTTGTTCTGTTATTCCAGTTAAAATGTCTCTCTCCATTTTACATTTTGTAAAGATTTTTTTAACACTGATTTCACAAATCCGACCAAAAAGAACTTCAACCCAAAATGTAAGAGTTCTCATGCAGGATTTAATATTCATATTGAAAACTCTGTACCCGCCTCACCTTTGTGTTTCTGTAAGTCCAAATTGTTATATTAATTAATAATAATAATGATAATAATAATAGATACCACAGTTCCATCCATAAAATAATCATTATGCATGTGATGTCATGTGATAGAGGCAGGAAGCTGATAGAACAACTTTATTGCCTATGTATTGGTTTTATACATGAATAAGGATAATATAACATATAAAATGACACACAGCTATAGATAGATAGACAGACAGACATATAGCTGGTTAATAATGTTGCTGCAGGTACAACTTTAACCCGAAATCATTTTTACATATACTGTAGCGCTAAACATAATGATGGTTGTTAATCACCTATAATATAAATACCACATCACAAAATGGGTAACCCGATCCAAGAGGAAAGTAATCCGGTTTAAAGAGAGGGATCGGAGGTTACTTGATATCCAGGGACTGGCTGCCCTCTAGAATTTCATTGTTGGGAAATCATTGTCCCCCAGCGTTTCCTGGCATTTAAAAGGAAAATTCTAAAATTATCTGCTTTAAATTGCTATTTTTTTTTTTGCTCCTGAATAGAAAGTGAGCTTGTATATAATATATTTCTTACACCGATGCTGTTGTGTGTATATAAAAAGCCTTTCTTAGGGACTGGTGAGCTAAGTGCTCTTCATCCTAAAGACGCTCTACCTGTAGGTCTGCCCCACCATGGTTGGACCCCAGGACTTGGAACTGGAGGCATCTTTATTCTTGGTTTGTTTCTTAACAGTATGTCTTGTTCTACGTATAAATATATGTTTTTTTGTGCTATTCATATACTTCCCGCTGGAAATATTTCATAGAGTTTCCACTTACTAGAAGCATCCGTATCATCTGTTCTATTTGTTATTACTTACCAGCAGCGACTGTGTCAGATTGCAGGTTGCTGTAGTTAAAGTTGCTTTATACATGTAACTAAAGAAAACAATTAGATGAAGGGGAATATGATGACCCTATAAGAACACTGCAAGATACAAAGGGTTATTCTCCAATATTATTTAGAAATTACAAATATATTTCTAGCTATCTAGACCTTAACCTTTATATTGTTTTATGTTTATTGGGGAAGTCTCATGGAAACAAATATTTTTTCTCTTTGAGCATTACCCCCAGCGCTGTATACAGTAATATAACCCCTCAGCGCTGTATACAGTAATATAACCCCCAGCGCTGTATACAGTAATATAACCCCCCAGAGCTGTATACAGTAATATAACCCCTCAGCGCTGTATAAAGTAATATAACCCCCAGCGCTGTATACAGTAATGTAACCCCCCAAGGCTGTATACAGTAATATAACCCCTCAGCACTGTATACAGTAATATAACCCCCAGCGATGTATACAGTAATAACCCCCCAGCGCTGTATACAGTAATATAACCCCCCCAGGGCTGTATACAGTAATATAACCCCCAGCGCTGTATACAGTAATATAACCCCCAGCGCTGTATACAGTAATATAACCCCCCCAGGGCTGTATACAGTAATATAACCCCCAGCGCTGTATACAGTAATATAACCCCCAGCGCTGTATACAGTAATATAACCCCCCACAGCGCTGTATACAGTAATATAACCATGCGCTGTATACAGTATTATAACCCCCAGCGCTGTATACAGTAATATAACCCCCAGCGCTGTATACAGTAATATAACCCCCCAGCGCTGTATACAGTAATATAACCCCCCAGCGCTGTATACAGTAATATAAGCCCCCAGCGCTGTATACAGTAATATAACCCCCAGCGCTGTATACAGTAATATAACCCCCCAGCGCTGTATTCAGTAATATAACCCCCCAGCGCTGTATACAGTAATATAACACCCCAGCGCTGTATACAGTAATATAACCCCCAGCGCTGTATACAGTAATATAACCCCCAGCGCTGTATACAGTAATATAACCCCCAGCGCTGTATATAGTAATAACCCCCCAGCGCTGTATACAGTAATAACCCCCCAGCGCTGTATACAGTAATAACCCCCCAGCGCTGTATACAGTAATATAACCCCCGAGCGCTGTATACAGTAATATAACCCCCAGCGCTGTATACAGTAATATAACCCCCAGCGCTGTATACAGTAATATAACCCCCAGCGCTGTATATAGTAATAACCCCCCAGCGCTGTATACAGTAATATAACCCCCAGCGCTGTGTACAATAGTAAGCCGCCACCATTGTTCTAGGAGTAGCAAGCATGTGGGCAAACAAGGCATCTGGTTGGCTGAAAATCTTTAAACCCCTTATAAACATACAAAAGTATCCATCTATAATTACCAAAGCAGCGTAACAAAAGGCTGCAAGACAGTTTTTTGGTGGGAAGTAGAGAAATATATGGATAGTTGGAGAAGGAACTAATGACTGGATATTTTTTTTATAAAGATATCTAAAGGGAGCGTGAAAATAGACCAATCACAAGAGAATAATGTGTATCTAGTGGAGACAATGTGCATGAGTGTAACTGGGACTACCGTATTTGCTCAATTATAAGACGAGCCCCCAAAATCTGAATATTAATTTAGGAAAAAAAGAAAAAGCCTGAACATAAACAACCCTATAGGAAAAAAAGTTTTGCTAGTAAATATTAATTCACATGTAAACTATGTTTTCATATTTAATAACTATGATTGAGAAATTGTTTTTATTTCCTTTTATTTGCCAGTCTGCCCCCCCGGTAATGCACATTTGCCCCCCCTCCCCGCTTGCCACTCTGTCCCCCTGATATGCCCCGCAGACTTACCAATGCTTTCCAGACTTGCCCCGTGCTCCAGACTCCTTGGTGTCTAGTGGGGGCAGCCGGCAGCACCGGAAGTTCGTGTCACGCCAGCGCTCCGTCATTTAAAGCCCCGGCGGAAGTGGCGGGCAGCAGCGGAGGTTGCCTGTGTGCAGCGCTGCGGGGGATCTGGATCTTAGTCAGACCTCTACTTGAGGTTGGATTATAAAATGACCTCGAATGTAAGTGAGTGCATGGGAAGTGCAGATCTGTCTTGCTCCGCGGATACTTGTGGTATATCTTTGGGAAAGGTAAAGTTTAGAAAGTTTTGCCTGTGCAGGGGAGGTAAGAACACAGAACCCTTGTACAGCGCTGCAGAATATTCTGGCGCTATATAAAATAATGATTATAATAACTCTAGTCTCTGTTGAAGAAGAGAATATAATCACTACTGTGGACGGGGTAAAGGGCGGAGGGGCTGCAGTGATCTACGAGGGATACAGTAAAGGGAAACTAAAACCGGGGTATGGGGAAGTATGTATATAAACATGTTTAATCACAATGAGGTCCCACATGCCTCCAGCCACAAAGGAATAGCGATGTCCGGATCATGAACGAATCGTTCATTTGATCCGGTTCTTTTTAGTGATCCGGATGAGTCGGTTCACTAGACTGAACGATTCGTTTGTAGCGGTTCAGTCTGTGAATCATCATGCAGCTGTAACCTGATCCTAGAGCTGTGAGTCATCTGCAGAGCACTCTGGGGTCAGGTTACAGCTCATTAATTCACACAGGAACGATGACTCATAGAGTCAGAGAGTCGTTCAAAGAGTCGAATGATCCGAAGAGTCGAATGATCCGAAGAGTCGAATGAACCGAAGAGTCGAATGAACCGAAGAGTCGAATGAACCGAAGAGTCGAATGAACCGAAGAGTCGAATGAACCGAAGAGTCGAATGAACCGAAGAGTCGAATGATTCGAATCTTACAGGGATCCGGATCTTACAAGGATCCGAATCTTACAGAGATTCGAATCATTCAGAGAATATCACTGATACCATACTTTTATAAATAAATACATTAATAATGTTCACACTGCCCCCAGGATTTAGATTCCCCTGAGTTTGCCCCCCTTTACCTATAACTGCACCTACAGTTAACTTTATTAAATTAATTAAATTAACCCTCAGTCATCAGCATAAAATTAACCCTTATACCCCATCAACCATAACTGCCCCTGAAATTAACCGTAAAGATCCCATTAACCATAACGGCCCCTGAAATTAACCCTAAAGACCCCATTAACCATAACGGCCCCTGAAATTAACACTAAATACTCCATTAACCATAACTGCCCCTAAATTAATTGCATGTACTCCAGATAAATTACCTAATAAATTGGTATGGTTGATGGGGTCTTTAGTGTTAATTTGGGGGCAGTTATGCTTAATGGGGTGTTTAGGGATAATTTGGGGGAAGTTATGCTTAATGGGTCTTTAGTGTTAATTTAGGGGCAGTTATGCTTAATGAGGTGTTTAGGGTTAATTTGGGGTAGTTATGCTTAATGGGGTCTTTATTGTTAATTTAGGGGCAGTTATGCTTAATGAGGTGTTTAGGGTTAATTTGGGGGCAGTTATGCTTAATGGGGTCTTTAGTGTTAATTTAGGGGCATTTATGCTTAATGAGGTGTTTAGGGTTAATTTGGGGGCAGTTATGCTTAATGGGGTGTTTAGGGTTAATTTGGGGGCAGTTATGCTTAATGGGGTCTTTAGTGTTAATTTGGGGGCAGTTATGCTTAATGGGGTCTTTAGTGTTAATTTGGGGGCAGTTGTGCTTAATGGGGTCTTTAGTGTTAATTTGGGGGCAGTTATGCTTAATGGGGTGTTTAGGGTTAATTTGGGGGCAGTTATGCTTAATGGGGTGTTTAGGGTTAATTTGGGGGCAGTTATGCTTAACGGGGTGTTTAGGGTTAATTTAGGGGCAGTTATGCTTAATGGGGTGTTTAGGGTTAATTTGGGGGCAGTTATGGTTAATGGGGTGTTAAGGGTTAATTTTAGGGGCAGTCATGGTTGATGGGGTGTTAAGGGTTAATTTAATGGTGAGGGTTAATTTAATTAATTTAATAAAGTTAGCTTAAGGTGCAGTTGCAGGTAAAGGGGAATGTAAATCCTGGGGGCAGTGATTATTAATGTATTATTTATAACAGTATGGTGACATTCTCTGAATGATTAGAATGCCAATGAAGGCAGAGAGTCGTTCAAAGATCCGGATCTTACAATGATCCGGATCTTACAATGATCCGGATCTTACAATGATCCGGATCTTACAGTGATCCGGATCACTGTAAGATTCGGATCCCTGTAAGATCCGAATCTTTGAACGACTCTCTGCCTTCATTGACATCACTGGAGGCAGGGGGGAGGATTCATAATGAAAGGGGCGGGGCCAATCGTTAGTGTGCCTGCACGGAGTTACTGGAAAACAGTAACTCCGTGCAGACACACTGAGTGATCCGAAGATCCGGATCATGAATCGGATCATTTCAGTGAACGAATCGAAATGATCCGATTCACTTTAATGATCCGAACTTCCCATCACTACAAAGGAAAGCCAGAGAAAGTAACCTGGAAGGCAGCGGGACCCAGCAGCCACAGAATGAAGAACTGCAGAGCTTGTTGCTGAGCAACCAGGGGGCGGGGCTTAGCTCTTACACTGTAAGACTTACAGCAGCAACTTGAGCTGAATGAGGTTTGGAGGATATCTAATGAAAGGGAGGGCATAAATAAAGTGAAGAGGGAGAGGAATGATCATGAAGAGACACAGGGGGCAGCTGGGACTGAGGGCAGAGAAAGTGCTATTCTGGAGAGCAAACAGAATAAGAGGAGCAACTAGAAAAGGGGAGGGTGGCAGCACGGGGGATATAGTTTGCAGACACCGGTTAATGAGCGCTGCGTGGTGCGACCGGGAACCGGGACGGCTTGATTCTTGCTGCAGTCGGCTTAGCCGCATCCAAATTGCCCGCACTTTTTTTTTTTTAACTGACGTAAGCGCTGGGACGGAGCGGGAACAGAGGGGCCCTTCCCACAGACTCCGGCGATGCTTTTTCATTGTCAAAAAAAATCCTTGCTGTCCCTCTAAATCGTAAACATTGTTTCGCATGTAGCGTCTGTTTTAGGAGCAAGTTGCTGCGAGAGATGCCGGGTATCACCTTAAACCAAACAGGATAAAAACAACATCCAGGTTCAGTGTACTGAGTTTGTGATGGGCTCATCCCCCCCTCCTCTAGATTGTAAGCTTATGAGCCGGGCTCTCTTTACCTAATGCATCGGTTTGTCTTAGTCTAGTTCTACTTTTGTCAGACCCTTTGAATGTACGGAGTGTAAGAAGAGCTGAGTAAATTGCTGGTAATAAATAAATAAATAAAAGATGATGATAATAATAAAGCCACTCACAGCACACTAAGCAATGAGGGAACGAAGCACTTCCTCGCAGCCCTGTGTGCATGTAAATAGTGAGCAGCTGCTTCACACCGGCTCAGTCTGGCTGGAGGAAGCTTCTGATTGGCTGCCAATGACATCAGAAGCCGAGTTCTGACCCAGAGGCCAGGACCCGTACTGCTTGATACACTACATTCTAACCACGCCCCCCTTCCTTGCTTCAGCCAACCCAGCACCAAAAAGGCTTCCCGCTAAGCCACGCCCTATAGTGTCGAGGTTGACTGTCATTCATCAGCAGCTCCGCCCATTGTGAATCTTTCATTACTCTGTAAAAGAGAAAGTAACTGTGTTGCAGCGGGAGATCAATGGAGCCAAGTGAATGGAACGTTTATATATAAATCAATACCTGCGGGGAAAGCATCAAATGCCGGGGAGACGCGCTCATTTCAGCACGGTAAGTGTCTGCACGGGAGATACCGCCGTATCCATTAAAGAGATGCATGCACCTGATGATTAGACCAACTTGTCACAATGTTATTGTATCGCTAAGTTTATTTACTCTGTTGCGTGTCAGTAATACCCGGTGCTTTAACGATCTGCCCTGCCTGATCCCATTGGACGGACGGCTGTTTTTGTTGGAGGCTGCCGTGTTGTAGGAGAGAGATTGCTGCAGTGGGGTGAGTGCATTAGTACATTCATCAGGCTAATCCAGGACAGGGTAGCGGAGATGATCCAGCGGCCGAGGGGGGGAACCTGAACTCAGATCACCGTGGCTGTTTGAGGGTGATGGGAGTGGAGGGTCCACCGGCAGCTGGTCGGCCACCCTTGGTCACTAACCATCCATTTGACATACATTTCATCCATGGAAACCAATATCACTATTATCTATATTTATTTTTGCTAATATTTATGTGCAATGACCCCAGTTTTCGGCATTTATAGACAGACATATAGAAAAACAGCAAATATATAGCCTCTCTATAATTCTCTGATGAGCGATCAGGAGGAACTGCTGCAGGGATGCGTATATAACTAGATTCACTTTTCACATGGATCAATACGAACTTAGCTGGCCAGGCAATAACAACGCGAGACGGGGGCTTTAACATGGATCTGATGAGTGATCGCATGTAAAATTATCAATGGAGCGCAAATCTATTGTACCCAAGAGATAAAGCCATATCCCCCTGTTTACCCAGACTTTGTTCACCTCTCTGGCTACTAAAGGGTTGGAGTGACTTGCTGACTGATCATCCCGTATTCTGTCAATTTGTTATTTCAATGCAATATTGCTTTTAACCGTGCGTGCGCTAGCACCATCAACAACCCTATTATTTCAGGGATTTGTTTACCGTCCATTGGGAATTCAAACAGGAACGTGATCGTGTCTTTCTAGAAATGTTTTTGGGAGAGCCTGGACAAGGAGCAGCTCTTCTTGTGCCGGGGCGAACTAAACGGATATTGCAGCTCCATAAAACAGTGGTGCATATCTGCATTGGCAGTGTCTCAGATCATGTATGGTCATGGCCGGCTAAACCAGCGATAGGTTAATATGGATATCTTCTGCTCCCGCTACTGAAGGTGTATTAAAGCTAATTTTATTCCAGCCCGCATAGTTAAACTGCATGCCCTTGGCTGCTATTTTTATCCCCCCTGGCATTCGTTATCTCTGTGCTCCAGCCGGTCAATGTGAATGTCAAAAAGACTCATTTAGATGTCATAAACCTTCCAAATTTTGACGAATCTTATTTTAACCTTAAATTCTTGTATGGAGTAAAAGCCCCTCTGAGTTGGTTAACCTGTTAGAGTCTTTGAACCATGTGATCGGTCTACATAGCAGAAAAAAAGTTTATAATGTCCAGGGACTGAAGCAAAAAGGATTTTTATATTAAATTACTATATTATATTACATGTTTCGCCAACGAGATGATGACGATAACCATGATGGTAGACATGGCTTTGGGGGCTAATCAGAAGTTATTTTATATATAATATAATATTTTTTTATTCTTCCGCACAGAAGGTGATCGGTGGTTCGACTTAAATCGGCAGAGCTGTCAGCTTCCCCATGCCTCCCTCTCCTCTTGACGGCAGGCTTATTGTGGCACTCTCGAGACCGGTGAGACCTCAGGAACTCAAGCTTTGCTTAGACTCTTCTTTCCTTGAATCCAGCTCGGTTAGCGAGAGCTACAGATCTTTGCTAAGCACAAGCGTAGTGTCTCTAAACGCAGCTAATCTGACGTATATGCCCTCTTCCAACGGCTCTGCACGTTCCCTGGGTTGTGGATGTAGCAGTGCTAGCTGTTGCACTGTGGCAGCTTACGAAAAAGACAGCCAAAGCCAAAGTCAGGCCATAAGTAGCTCCACCATCTCCAGCAGTGTTGCAGGACCCTCATCCTCTTGCCATCCAAACCAAATGGTCAACAACAATGAGGGCAGCGGCACTTTGAGTCCTTCTGGTGGAGTGGGAAGTCCCGTCTCTGGTGCTACCAAGCAGTTTGCCAACGTGAAAATCATCTACCCCAATGACTTGGCCAAAAGATTAACGAAATGCACCAAAACCCACCTCCCAAACCAAGGGCCTGTTATCATTGACTGCAGACCGTTTATGGAGTACAATAAAAGTCATATTCAAGGAGCCGTGCATATTAATTGTTCTGATAAGATCAGCAGGAGGAGGCTTCAGCAGGGCAAGATAACGGTCTTGGATTTGATATCCTGCAGAGAATCCAAAGACTCGTTCAAGAGGATCTTTTCCAAAGAGATAATCGTTTATGATGATAATACCAATGAACCAAGCCGAGTAATACCTTCGCAGCCGCTCCATACTGTGTTGGAGTCACTGAAAAGAGAAGGCAAGGAGCCTCTTGTTTTAAAAGGTACCGTTTTATCTCGCGTCTTGATATGCGTCTAGTCTAGTAATGACTGTACGACCATTGGCATGCAGCTTTTGCATCAGTGTGGCATTTAAAAGGTTAATCCATTTTAGAAATATAGAATTTCGAGGCAGATAAAAACCATTGGGCGTATCTAGTTCGACGATTTTTTTCCTGCTTTAAAGACTGAAATCATAATCAGTCCTTGTCTTAGATTCAGTGTGGCAATTAAGAGGTTAATCCCTCTTAGAAATCTAGAATTTGATGGCAGATAAGAACAATTTGGTCCATCTAGTCTGCCCATTTTTCCTGCTGTAAGATCTTAATCGGTCCTTAGTCTCATCCTAAATTCAGTATAGCTTAATGCCTATCCCATTTAACGTTCCTTACTGTATTAACCTCTACTGCTTCTGCTGGGAGGCTGTTCCACTTATCGACTACCCTCTCAGGAACTTCCTTTCATTACGTGTAAATCAGTATTACTTAAAAGTGGAAACTATCAATGCAGTTGTCTGATTAAAAGTAGGCATGTAAACCTTTGCAATTCATCGCTCTTCCTGAGAGATTGTGAAATGGTTAATTATTCTACCTTTATTTTGAATACACAACTGACTATGGACACATGATTTGTCTGGCAGTGAAAGGGTTGCAGCCTCCTCCTCCCATGATTGCATTTTGACTTGTAATATTACCCCTTGTTTTTTTTTTTTTTTATATAATTCTATTTTGATCCCAACCATCACAGTAGAAGACGGGGGAAATATTGGGGATTAAAAATATTTGGGGAAATATATACATATTTTTATATTAAGTAAAGTATATGATGTTCCACGCACTTCAGGTATAGTTAGTGTATATGCGGAATTTACAGCTATGATATTTGCGATATGGCAACTTACCCAAGGTCGTAGAAGGACATTTACCATTTAACCCTTTGAGAGCAAGCTGTTTGTTGCTTACGTCTGTGGCACCTATAGGGTCAACGTAATACTCCATCAGTTTGATTATTACCAGTTATTATTGTTAGGACAGAAATTGGGGCACTTTGATTGATATATCCGAAAGTTAGGTCTTGGAATAAAACCCCAAATATATCAAAACCACACTTTCCTTTTTCACATTATAGTTCAATACAGGATTTTATTTACACAGCAACGAAAAAACCAGAAGGAAATGATTACAGAGTTTATACAGCATCAAATATTGTTTTTCCCACGCTGCATGTGCTGGGTGTGTGCAGTCCCTCGCTTCCCGTAGACTAATCATTCGAACAGCTCATAGACACGGATGTGGCCCATGCGGCCCCATCTAGTCTGTCCGCTTATCCTAAAGACTCAAACCTTGTTGGTCTTTTCTTAGATTCAGGAGCCGTATGCCTATCCCGTGCATGTTTAAATTCCCTTACCGTATTAGCCTCTACCACTTCTGCTGGGAGGCTGTTCCATTTATCTACCACCCTCTGGGTACCTCTCACTGCAGTGTTTAAAAATTCTATTCTGATCTCTGTACAATCAATGTGTCTTTTTTGTGTGTTACATTTTCATGGAGATATATAAAGGAATACTTACATTGAGGTTCTTAAATGGTTAATTATACAATCAAAATATGGACACGTTTATAATATCTTAAATAATGGATTTATTGGTAAAAGTGAAAATTGTATAAAATTTGTGCTTTCAATGTTTTTTATAGGGTCCCTAAGCAAAAAAAAAACACACACACAAATGGGGGGGGGTTGTTATTAATGATGAACTTTTTTACGGCTGTCATCTACTATTGGAGAAGCATTCTGTGTTGTCTTTTAAGAGTGTCCGATGTCTGCGCATGCACATGCGTGTTTGGGGCATTAACAGGTGCTGGTTGGGTAGCGGTACCAGGGCCAACAAAGGAAAGGGTCTCTAGTTCTTGGGGCACCACCGTCCGTGCGGAGTAGTATTAGGGTGACCACGATGGCCATGTTTTTGACTACACAAGTGCTGCCCCCTGTAGCATGTGGGATGTATAACAGTGTAACTGTTTCGCGTCTGTGAGTTTCTATACCCCACGATCTGCAGGGGGCAGCACTTTACATGTGCAAGTCAACAACAAGTCAAATGCATGCGTGTCCTGGAAAAAAAAGTGACCAACGTAGTCACCCTAGGACTGCATCAGATTATGAAAGTGTTCATTAACGCGGTTAGCGCAGAGGTCCTCATCTCATTAGGAAGTGAAAACAACCGACTGGGGCAACTAACGGTAGCAATGGTGAAATCGGTGAACCTTTGAATAAGAATCGTCAGAGAAGCTGCCAGTCCCACCTTGTTAAATGCCTGTTGTGAGCAAAATTGATCCAGTAAAAATTAGACCTGTGATCGAAAAATGACGAGGTGTCGCTTGATTTCACCCAGGGCCAGAATCGGGTAGCCCTGGCACTTTAAGGCCAGTGGCCACCTAAAGACGTAAGTCATACCTCCCAACTGTCCCACTTTGTGCGGGACAGTTCAAATTTTGCCACTCTATCCCTCTGTCTCTCCAAGCTCTACCTCTGTCCCGAAAAGCTTGTAGGATATTGGGATTCAAGACCCCTAGGACATCGGAGAATGCATGCCCCGCATGTGCAGCACCGCTAGTGACCTCTACCTCCCGGGCTGCGGGGTCCCGATTAGCCCGGGGTAGAAGTTGGGAGGTATGCGTAAGTGCAGCCGCGGCCATAGATTACATTCTCAAGCTCGTGTACCATGAGCCCGGGCATCCGGTCAGTATGGAACAGGCCAGGGGCCCACCGGCCATTTGTTATGCCAGGTGGCCAGCCTGGGCCTGATTTCGCCTATATGTTGGATCATCCGTTAGCCGTTTATTAAACTGGCCCCTTAATTTTATTAACATTCAATAAAAAAGTTAAATATTTCAATAAAAAAATTGTTTTTTTGGTGTGTTTTTATTTACAATGAATTTAATTGGCTTTGGGGGGGAAAGGAGCCACCTTTAGTTCCCCGTCGCATTAATAAACAGCTTTTGCCATCCATGTCTGGGGCATATTAAGGGTGCTGTTTCACTTATTCTGCTGAATTTAAAAATCTTGATAGAAAATGCCACGGAAGAATGACTTTTTCTTTAAATGCCATGTAAAATATTCACTGGAACACTTCATTACCACGTGACCAATAACAGGCTCTGATAGGCTGTTGCCATAGAAACTTATTATTTTTATTCACAAGGACTTTAAATCAAAATCTCCCACACTCACAGATTTCACATTCATCTATTAAAGGGTTTTTTTTATGAATAACTGGATATTCAGCAGGGGAAGCCTTAAATCTATTAGCGCTTTGGTTCTTTCAAACAGATGCTTTTTATTATTCCTTTTGAACTGACCTGATAAGGAAAGAAATCATGTTTTATTACCTTCTTTGTACATTTCGGTTGTTCTTTTTCGGAAATTGTTTTTCTTGCGATATCACCAAAAAATGAAAGTGCAAGATATTTTAAAAATCGATTCTCCAACATAATCTTCTTTTCTTTTATGTCCAGAATTAACACTTTAAAGGAGCCCTGCAGCTGCCTTCCTCCTCCATCGTTTCAGGGTCCTTGCCACTGATTGGCAGCCAAAGCCACCAATCAGTGGCAGGAGAACACTCTCATTGAATTAAATGGGAGTGCTTTCCACGTGGAAATGAGTAGACCCCCCATCGTTTGCCCACCTAGAACTGGAGGGGACTGGTGGTAGGTATGGAGATGAACACGGCGCCTGCATGTAAAATAGCTGGGGGGGTGGGGAAAGGGGCAAATGCAAAAGGGGTGATACTACAGAATCCCCCCCCATTCATTTGCATATGGGAAACCATGAAGATTTAAAGGGACCAAGCAGCTATAATAAGCATTAAAGTGTCCCTTTAAGTGCCAGAAGTTGGCAGATTGCACTTTAGCACAAGATGCTCATTAAACGTGCGGATACCAGCTTGGCATCCCTTCAAATAGAATCCAAGCGTGTATTCCGGTTTGGCTGTTTCCTTGAAAAAGTGTATTTCCTAGTAGTTGAAGGGGCATAGGAAATTGTAGGAGGCTTCAGTAATTTAATAAACCAATTTAATAAAAAAAGTAACTTTTCCTTTAAAGGGGATGATAACTGTGACGGATCGTCCTGTGCCCCAGACTGGACACATCCGCCCGTCAGCTTCTTCCCTCTCCCAGTAAGCGGACACGCTGTGGCTGTCCGAAGAAAGCAGTCACAGACCAGCACTTCCCTCAATCATGAGACAGGACTTCATGCTTTGAGGTTAAAAACAGAACTCTCTTTATTACAAACACACAAAACTTATATACAATCTACATTCACTGTGCACCGAACCCAACCCAATCCTATCAGCCACATCCCATCACAAATCCCATCAGCCACATCCCATCACAAATCCCATCGGTATACAGGGGATGTATCAAGTGAGGGGATTAAGGGATACAATGGGTTTCCCCCACCTGTGTTATCCCCCCTGTAGTGCAGGTGCCGTCTGGGCAGACAGGGCTGTGCTGGCTGATTAAGAGCCCCAGCCAGATTATAGGATCGTCTCTTTGAAGGCCGGAGCTGCAGCCACATTCAAACAGGGTACACATAAATATAATAATAATAATAACAGTGAAGATGAGACATGGTTCTTCACAATAACTATTTTTTTTTTCTTTTAAAACATTTCTGTTATTTAAAAAAAAAACAAAAAAACTATTCCATTAATAACACAATCAAATCGTTCCCTCTGAAAAGCTGCTGTCACGGGGTCAGTAATGGGGTCTTTGACAAGGGCTGGCGTGATTCGAGCGGTCGGGAGCAGTAATTGTTTCCAATTTTCACAATCTATTTCATATGCTGTAGTTGGAGCCTTTACATAGAGGACAAGGTCTTGGGATCAAATCTAAAATAGACTTGTTTGTCTTTTTCGCAACCTTTTAACAATGTTTGTCCGATTTTTGTCTATTTTATATTTAATGTGTATGTTTTCAATTTGCTAATGTCCTGATTTGAATAAACTTGATGGGTTTTGAAGCTTCATAATGGTCAGAAACTTCAGGAATGGAAGCTTTCATGGGCAATAAATATATATATCTATACATTTTAGCATATGTTGGTTGGGTTGGTTGGCCTTGATTTGGAATATTAGAAACGGAGATCAGCGGCAGCCTGTGGCAGGACCAGCAATATCTAATCGATTTCCCGTCCTGATGTTTTCTCCCTCCCCCATCTCTTACAAAGACTTCTCAATTATTAACTATAAGAAACTTAATAGGGGAGAGAATTCTGATGCAGATAATGAGAAATGTTAAGATACACTATATGGATAAAGGTATTGGGACATCTGCCCATTCATCTAGTAGAGCATTTGTGAGGTCGGCACTGATGTTGGATGAGGCGCCCGGCTCACAATCTCTGTTCCAGTTCATCCCAAAGGTGTTCGATGGAGTTGAGGTCAGGGCTCTGTGCGGGTCGGTCAAGTTCTTCCACCCCATGGCTTTATGGAACTTGCTTTGTGCTTTCCTTCATGCTGGAATAGAAACGAGCCTTCCCAAACAGTTCCCACAAAGCTGGAAGCAGAGCATTGTCTAAAATGTCTTGGTATGTCCCCTTCGCATTTGAAAGCCAAAACATTTGAAGTATACGTGTACTTTGTATATACCGTATTGGCTCGGATATAGGCCACACCCTAAAAGTTTGGTGCTTTTTTTAAAGAAAACGTTTTTTTTCTTTAAAAAAGCACCAAAAAAACATGCTGCCACTCTGTCCCCCCCCCCCCGAGATATGCTGTCACTGTCCTCCCTCCCCGAGATATGCTACCACTGTCCTCCCCCCCCCCCGATATATGCTGCCACTGTCCTCCCCCCCCCTCGATATGCTGCCACTGTCCTCCTCACTTACCGGAGCAGACTCCCGGGTGTCTTGTGGGGACGGCGGGGGACATCTACGCAATACGCGTATACAACTTCCGGTGCCGGCACTGGATGTGCCGGCACCGGAAGTTGTATACGCGTATTGCGTAGATGTCCCCCGCCGGCCCCGCAAGACACCCGGTAAGTCGGGGGGGGGGGGGGCCAGAGGTAAAACGCATCGTGCGGACGGTCCGCACGATGCACTTAGACAACCTCCCGTGCCGGCACCCCCCCCCCCCCGTGGGAAGTGCTGGCAGGGGAGGCTGTCTGAGCGTATCGGGGAGTAGGATGCGGGTCCCCTGCACCGCTGCGGGGGATCTGTATCCAAACCCCGCTGCCTGCCCGGCGCCCGGGACTGCATGTCCCGGGCGTCGGGCGCTAGACCCCGAATATAGGCCGCACCCCCACTTTAAAAACTTAAAGTGGGGGAAAAAAGTGCGGCCTATATTCGAGCCAATACGGTATATTGTATCTTTCTATGTGTCCGCCTATCTACCATTCTGGTAACTAGGGGTGGCCAGAAGTGTAAATGCCACCAGAGTCCCAGAGGCTCTAACATTTGTATACCTATTCTCCTGGTGGTCTACCAAGGAAGATGGGGTCCTTGGTGAGCACAGATGTCTCTCATCTATATGCATTGCGAGGGACGGAGGGGGTCAATGGAATTGAATCTATAAGCACCTTTTCAGCTGTTCCTATAAATGTTTTTGTATATTGTGAGCTCCTAGAAAAGAGGGACATCAGGGGAGGAAAGAGGGGCAGAGGTATTTCTGACCCAAACAGGGACTCTCCTTAAGATGGGCAATTGGGAGGTATAATATAAGATCTCCCAACACTCCTTTTTATTTTAGGTGGTGTGGCTAGAGGATGAGTCTGTATCAAGGTGTCTCAAGATTGTTTTTTGACCTGTTGCGTTTAGAATAAGGATGTATTTTATTGACATAATTCAATTTAGAGCATATTTCTGTTGTTTTGTAAACACATTATTGGGGGTTTTTAGGGCCGTAGAACCCTGCGGTACCCTCAGAACATTCTGAGCTTCTAGATGAGAGAGACATAATGGGAGGAAAAGAGGACTCATGAATTAGGGTCCCAAAGAGGGATTGTCCTTCCTAAATAGGCAGACTTGGTGGGTATGATATAACAGGGCATATACCGATACTGTGTGCTAAAAAAATTACTAATTTTGCCATATCGACACATATGGACACAGAGAAACTAAAAAAGAATCAAAATTGAAGGAAAAGGGAATTCTACAAAGCAGACAATGACGATGTTCGGTATCACAGCTGGTCTCTAAAATGCACAGACCTTTTATAGGGGATAACAGCGACAAATGACCCTTAAAATATTTGAAAAATGCACCTTTCAGAATTTTGTGCCTGAAAAACTTGATTCAAAAACGCAAGCAGGCATTGTGTATCTGGTTCTTGAGTTTTTGCTTTCGCCGAATGCTTTAATGTCCCACACATAGATGATGGCTGAGTCACCCCGAACACTCTTTTAACGGTCTATGGGCAATATTTGCTTAATCATGTTTGAGCTCTAGGGGCTACCCTAATATTTTCATCTTGTCTGATTTGCCGGTACTAATGTTTTTTTTTTTTTTGTTTTTGGTTTTTTTTTTGCACATGTACCGTAGAAAAGCTATTCTGTATCTCTTTGGGAAGCCTACTTTATCATCACTGTGGTGTTAGCGTGTGTAGAAGGACAGATCACTCCTTGGTAAACATGTTTCCAGCAATGAGTTCTACTGCAAAAACTCAACGTATTCATGCGCTGGCAACCGGAGCAAATGTCCATCCTGTCCTGAAGATGAACCGCAGCTATAAAAAAATAAATAAAAAAAAAATAATAAAAAAAAATTAATATATATATATATATATATATATATATATATATATATATATATAATAGCGACCGTATACTCTGTGGTTCGGCAAACATTCTATAGCCGTCTGCTTTATTTTAGGAAATGTATTTTCACCCTTTGCAATTCAGTCATAATTTATTGCTAGGACAACTGATCCCGTGTTTTTCTGTTTGTAAACACTGGTTGCTAGCTTGCCAGTCCAAGTTTAAATCCCCCGTCCTCCTTCTGCCACCACGCATTCCATGTTTGGTTCTGCATGTCAAGCAGACGTCTCTGTTACCGTTTCGGTAGTTCAGGATCCCGCTGGATAGAAAGCGATCATAGAACCACTCGGATTTAATTACTATCTCAAATTATAGCCCGGTTATAATGGTGATCCTGGAAGATCACAAACACCGCTTATTTTGGGGGTGCAGGAAAGAATAATTCACTTTTTATTATTATTTATTATATACAGGACTTCTTATTAAATGACATTCTCTGTGCCTCAGGCTTGTTGATTGAATAGCCAATATAATGTTTTACTAACGCAGGATATTTTGATAAAAATGATTTATTGTAATTATTAATTATGTACATATAATAACTGTAATAATGGTTGTAATCCCGTAGGAAATATTCCCGTTTTTCGCAGGACAGTCCTGACTTTTGGGCACCGTCCTACAGTGTCTCTTGTATCTGCCTCGCTGTCCCACTTTCGCAGGCTGTGGGGATAATGGGAAGGTTGGGAAGATTCTCCGATCTCTCCTGACCGCCCATGGGAGCTGTAACGTCAGTAGAGATATGTGCTGATGCAGCTTCCACGTGTCCACCTTGTGACGCTCTGCAGATGGGCGCTGCATGGTGGCACTTTGGGTATGGTGAATGGGTGGTCTCTCCTTGATGGGCCGCCACTAGCCATACCCTTTCAACAAAGGTGTCCAGATTTAGACACCAGAAATATTGGGGTGAGGATATGAATTATTTGTTGGGGGGGGGGTGCGAAGTACGGACGTCTCGTCCAACATCAGCGCCTGACCTCACAAACGCTCTACTGGATAAACAGGCAAAAATTCCCACAAAAACTCCCCAAAATCTTGTGGAAATCCTTCCCAGAAGAGTGGAAGCCGTTATATCTGCAAAGGGGGGACCAACTCCATATTAATGTCTGCGTATTTAGAAGGCGACGTCATCAAAGTCCCTGTTAGTGTAACGGTCCATGTAGTGCGTAGCTACTGATTTATATGCCTGGACGCTTTTCCACTTTGTGAATATCTGTCTACTGGCCGAGCAATGATTAGAGGCAGTATAAATGTGTGAGCTTACAACATATCGTTAGGAACAACAGACACACGTGTCGTTCATCATACGTGTCGTTCATCATACATGTCACACAACTTTTGTTACTATGTGACACAGGATGCACTTAAGGTACGTTACATAGAAGGGTTTTGCTAGACAACACTATAAGAAAATTGGATCTAGCTGTATTAGCCCAGGAGAAAATTGAGTCTTTAGTCAAAGCGGGTACTTTTGTATTGGATGTTAATGTTAGATTAGGCTATTTTGGACATCCCAAAAGCTTTTGGGACATAATAGCCAAATAACAACTCAAGTAGACATCTCCGAAATGAATAAAGCAGTGATACGTGTTATCCATTCATACAATGCAAGAATGGAACAAAGCGTAAATAATTATATCTCTATCCACAAGACATAGATGAAAAATAATATACATCTAACATCTAACATTCACTGAAGAGGTAAATTGTGGGACATTTGCTCAATCCTTTAATTAAGGTCCATGTTAAACAGCATGTAAGGTCTATCTAGGCTGTGTAGCCCCTTTATTTTTTTTTGTGGGGTTTGGGGTCGGAAATTCCCTTGTTTTTGAAAAAAAATGGTGCATTTTGTGCATTAAAACAACATGAAATGGATCAGAAATCCAGCGCAGACGGGGTTAATGTTGTAAATGATTATTGTAGCTGGAAACGGCTGATTTTGAGTGGAATCTCTTCATAGGCATACAGAGGCCCTTTATCACTCCCATCACTCCTGTGTTACAATGGCCCTTTATCACTCCCATCACTCCTGTGTTCCAACGGCCCTTTATCACTCCCATCACTCCTGTGTTCCAACGGCCCTTTATCACTCCCATCACTCCTGTGTTCCAACGGCCCTTTATCACTCCCATCACTCCTGTGTTCGCTGATCCAAGTTTAAGTTTAAAAGAGACAGACACAGAGAGAGCGTGAGAGAGTGTTAGTGAAGCTTTTGATTGCTGTTGACTGGTTAGGGCAAGAATGAGAAAGAGAAGATCTCTGTGTCTTTCGGTTAAGCTTTCAAACTTAATACCTCCAATACGATTGGGCTGTGAATCGGATCGGGGGGTTATGGGTAGAAATACATGTAATTACACCACAGTTGCTGTTTAAGGGTTCCTGACGTCTGTTCACAGTACATCTAACCCCTGCGTGCTTTGCTTTGCTGCGCAGAGAATAAGAGACTTATTTTAGCAAAGCATTCTTAGGAGGTAGAGATGTATTCTTCACATAACAGCAGTCTGGTAGAACGATGCAGGCGAATCGGCACTCTGGAGAGCAAACTCCGTATTTAACGATTGGTTTATTTAATAAAGAAGTATTTGGCCAGATAGTTTTATGGCAAAATGTGGCCTCAACTCTCCGCCATCGCTATATATTATGAGGGTCCGACCTAACTCACTGATTGAACCGTGCTTGATTTGTGCAAAATGATCCTAAAACTTTAACGGGCGAAGGCATGGAGATACATTTATTTTAAGGGTTACAATGTATTAAATTACGTTAAGTAACACTGCTTGCCACCCACCAGGGATCCAGCGCGTCCTTAGCCACCTGTGCTAGTACCACCCGAGTTACCTGGAGCTCAGACGTTGGAGGTCGGCACTCACGCCAGGACAGATAATCCTTGGGTCAGATTCATCCAAAGAGATCGTTTGCGTGATTCCGGCTTACAAGCCTCTCCCTTCCTATATCGCATGTCTCCTGCTCAGTCCACCCTAACCTGAAACCCGGGCTCCATGCGATATCCTATCCCCAATGGGTCGCGATCTAAACTTTAGAGCCCAAACATCTCTATCCTGAACCCATAACCCATTCTCACGTAGTTAAGCAGACCTGGGCTGTTATACTTACTACACAACCGAGCTCTCGCTACCTACTCGCCTCTAACAATCCGGGACTCTGGGCACCAAGTTGCTATTCTATAGCACGGTGTCATGTGACCTTTATAACATGGTGAGATGCACGGACGTCCATGTTTCATGAAAATGCACAGGAGGTGAAGGTGCAGAAAGCCTTAGGATAAGGTTTGGGGTCAGGTTATAGCGGCTTCTCTGTTACCCCAATAGTTATGCCAGTGCCATGATGGCGATGTGTGTGTGCTTGGAAACAATGGCAACCCTAAGTGTGTAGTGTCACCAAAACAGCTAAAATACTATGGTTACACCTTAGATACTGTATATCTAGATGAGCTCAGTCTCTTATTGGCTGTCCATCTCCGTGACATGATGTATTTATATATTATATCTACATTTTTTTCATTAATTAATTAGAAGTAACCCCATGGTTTATTCAAGTTTTTTAAAAACTGCTTAACTATTTCAGCGCTGCACCTTTGTGTCAATCATCAAGTAACGTGGCCGGACTGGCAATCTGGACCTGGCACTTTAAGGCCAGCGGCTGCTTAATGACAGCAGCTTATGGCTGGACATGCGCAGCCAGATGGATTTTTTTTTGCTGACGTAGGGTATGGCTGCTGGAGTGGCAGATCCGATGAGTGTGTGATGCTGTCGGCCAGCGGCCCATCGGGCATTTGCCCAGTGTGCCAGATGGCCAGTCCAGGCCTGACTGTAATAACATTTATAACAATTTAAGTTCTAGTAAAAGCCAGTATTCCTCCGTTTAATCTACGAAGCTTTTTTTGCGATAAAATGCTATATTTAAAAGCCACTGCTCTTTCATTCAGAAGCTCTCGGCTTTTATCTTTAATGCGGTTCTTCTGCCGGTGCTTCGGTAGCAAAAAGTAAAATAAATGACATTGTATATCTGATTCATGGATACGATTTTCCATTTTTTTCCCCGTGCTACGTGTTTTTTTTGGGGGTTTTTTTGCCGCTCTTGCAGCAATCTGTGACACTTCTGTTCCTGGCACACAATCTGCCGGGTCTGTCGTGAGGTTTTTGGCTGATTTCTCTAATGGTCAGAGGTTTTTCGCAGGGCACTGATAGCCTTAAGGCGATGTAACCAGCGGTGCGGAAAAATTGGGCTTGAATGCTGAACCGTTTACAAGAATCTCTGTTGCCACCTGTCACATGTTATTTGTCAGATCGCACACCCAGGTTAAAAATAAAATGTAGGGAGGCTGTCTATTACCTGCTTTATTTAACATTACTTCTGCATGATTGGCTGCTGCCGCCACAATACATTTATTTACAAACGGGTTACAAGTCTTATTCAAATGCCAGATCTAAAGAGTTATATTTCTTATTTTCAAGGTGTTTTGTTACACACGCTATCACACATACACAATCACGCTTACACATACTCACACATACTAACACATTGTCAAAATTCTAATAACTGCAATATTTGATTAACCCTTAAGCACCCAAAGGTTTTGGCCAACAAGAAGGACCATACTGTGTTCAATGATTTTATTTCAGGCCAGTTAAGACACCGTAGTTATGTAGCCGGCTGATCATTTATAATCAAAAATTAAAAAAATTAAAGGGAAACAAAATAATAATAATAAAAAAAAATAAAAAAAATAAAATATAATAATAATAAAAAAAAAAAAATTGAAGCAATTTATAAGCTATACGTATTAATATAAAGCGTAATTCCTCTTGATCAACCTAATATAAAGCGGATTTGGAGCATGACTCTTTTTGTGGACTGTGTCCCCGCCATCCTACCTACAGTCTGTCTACAACAGATAAGTGAGTCAGCAGATGGTAATTACTAGTAAATATTGGAATTTTTTATATTTTTTTATATTGGAAGTAACTATATGTGATGTAAAGGGGATATCGGTGTTATTACACGTATTGCTAGTCATGTCTGCTCTAGTATGTATTCAGTTTTTAGTATGCAGTCAATCACATAATTGTAACTGACCTTGAGCCAAGCTGGAATACACGGCTCACGTTGTATACATATAAGCTTAGTAGATATTTACAGTAAGTGATGTATTACCTGAAATTCAGGTTCCATGTGATTGAACATACACTGGTTTGCACGCGCAGCAGGGCAGGTACGGCAGTCTTGCCTATTATGGATAGAAATAAACATTTTAAAGGGACAATCGTCAACCTCTCCTCTCCACACCATGCGTGGTGGGACGGGGTAATTATATCAACCTATCAATATACGGCCAAAATATAACCCCCCCCCCCCCCTTACCCCTGTGACCTGTTGGTCACAATAGAAAGGGCTTAAAGCAAAGTGCATGCTGATAAAGGATTGTCAAATAGTGTTGAATTGGAGGGCTTATGGGCTCCAAAGTTGTATGCTGGGGAGTGAAGGCCTAGCGGCGTGAAGCCTGCGGATGAGGGTTGAGGGGCTGTCAGATAGTGTTGTGTCTGTGGTGGGGAGTTGTTGTAAATTCTTGTGTACCCAGATGAGGGAGAGGAGGGAAGAGAAAGAGAGAGAGAAGGAAGTAGACAGTAATAAGAAGAAGGAGACAAGAGGGGAGAGAGAGAGAGAAGGTAGTAGACAGTAAGAAGAAGGAGACAAGGAGAGAGAAAGAGAGAGAGAGAAGGTAGTAGACAGTAAGAAGGAGACGAGAGAGAGAGAGAGAGAGAAGGTAGTAGACAGTAAGAAGGAGACGAGAGAGAGAGAGAAGGTAGTAGACAGTAAGAAGAAGGAGACAAGAGGAGAGAGAGGGAGAGAGAAGAACATATCTGTGTAGATCATTTTAATCACCATAAAGAAATAAATATATCTGTGCACCTAATTTCAAGGATGGACACATAAACTAGTCTCACATATAATGCATGTATTATACATGAATACAAAAGTAGTATGAAGTTGTATGTGACGTTTTCATGTAACAGTAATGTGTATTATACATAGGTGAGAATGATAGCCGGGATTTTACCGTAAGCTACAAAATAACTTATTAAGTACATAAGACTATTTGGTTGCCAAAATCGCAGAAATAGCTACAGCCCCATGCGCAGGGAGACGTGATTGATAGAAAGTGGACCCTTCCCTTCCAGAAAGAACATGAATCTAGTTATTAGAGGCAGCAGCTGAGTACTAAGACTAATGGGTTGATCTTCTCAGTAATCATCGTTTAGATACATTTGGTTCATTTGTAAGTATAGTCTGTAATTAAATTATCATCAACTCCTTTTTTTCCCTTCCCCGTAATAAGCAGAATTCGTGTGTCCTGTTAGGGAAAATTGAATTAAATATTGTCACGCGCATTACTAGAGCCTCCGGGGTTGAGCACGCTTTATCCTCCTGATGACTTTCACTTACAGTGATGGACCATAAGACGTGGACCATCATTCATGGTTTCCATACGTCCCATCATTTCAAAAGCCCAAAGACACTTTTGGTTTTAGAGGGTGCCGCTAGAGGTAAGACCGGGGGTCAAGAGATACCAAGACTTTTTTTTATGTGACCGTGACATATTCAATGGATACAATTAATTAACAACTGCTGTTTAAACACACAGTGTTGTGATTTTTAGGACCGTAGAACCTTGTGATACCCTTGTTCCCAGGAAACATTCTGGGGACTTAATGCAGTACCCGTGTTCATCACACACTTGGCCAATGACTTAACATTTATCTCTGACATTTAGTTCTCCCATGAAAAAGAAACAAACACTCAGTTGCATAGCAGTCGTTTATTTGCTGTGAATGGATAGTAAAGAATGTAGGTAAACTTGTCTCTAAATTATTATTTTTTTTTTTTGCATTTGCCCCCTCCCCCCCAGCTATTTGCAGTGTAAGAAGTGTGTTTGGGACGTGATATATTTACCTCCAGTCAGCTGCGGGGCATCTTGGGTAACCCTCTTGGGGGGGGGTCCAACAAGATCCCTGTGCCCCTTATGGAAAGCACTTCCTCTGATTTCAATGGGAACACTTTCCTGCCACTGACTGGCTGCTTCAAATATCAAATTACGAGGGAGTGGGATGCTGCAGCTTCTCCTTAAGGTAAGTATTTTGCACGCGGCTAGCACTAGTATATTGTATCAATCTAAAAACTATGATTAAAGACTAAGATCTTCTCGTTGAGGAATAATTATCATATTGGTTTCTACAATGACTCGTTTCTTCGAGACGATCGATAATGTGCCATCTGTCAAAGCTGCAGACCAGGCTGATAACTTGTACTTCTGCCTGGATTTTTTAGTTTCTGTGTAAACATGTGATCTAAACAAATAAGGAAGATTCTTCTGTATTTATACGGCAGCAAAAAGTTGAGTGGTGTCTGCCAAATGGGAAGGTTCTCCAAAAAGATCTGCCAGGACTCCAAGTCCTTCTTGTCCCCGATTTGTCTACTCTATCCTATCACTAGTATGTACCCCAAAACATTATTTTGTTAGAAAGGAAGGGTAAATATAATGTAGGAACATGTAATGACAGAGTAGGTATTATAGATATATCCAATTATGATCTCCTTTTCTAACATTTCTCCTCCTTTAGCAAAAGAGTTCCCTCCTGTAATCGGTTAAATCCCTTTATATAGTTAAATGTTTCTATCACATCCTCTCTCTATTATTTCCTGATAACAGCAATCACAGTCCCATCATGCCTAGGTTCCATCACTTACACATCCATGCTATCACACACACACTCGCTCATTCATATACTCATTCATTCACAGATTAATTCCCTCAATCACGGATACTCATTCAAACACCCTCCCCACCCCCTTACCTGCACTGCAGCTCCTCGATGCCGCTCACAGACTTCAGCAGAGGGTGCGGCCTCCCTCTGCGTTCAATGGTACTGCACAGAGGAAGCAGGACTGGAGCAGAGTCATGTGATGTCACGTGAACTCTGCTGGGTTCCACTTCCTCTGTGCAGTACAAAAGACCCTCCCACAGGTAAGTAGCAGGGCTCTTGTTGTAGCAGGGCTCGAGGTGCGGCCCGCGTAAGAGCGGTTGCCCTGGCTGCCGATCTTACGCGGGGCGCACCTCGAGGACTCGCGGGCCGCATGTTGGACGCCCCTGTATTAGTATAAAGTTTGTAGAGGAATTCTCGTTATTCCACCAACCACCTCCTTTTAACATCAAAATGTTGAAATTGTGTCTAAAACTATAGCAAAGCACATATTACTTTTATTATTATTATTATTATTATTATTATTCATAGTGCTCCAAAGTTTATTTCAGAAGAGAGCTTTATCACATCTCTACACCAGTGAATACGCCTAGATCTGTATTCGCAACGCCCAAAAAAAAAACCACATTATTTTGGCAATTTCATTAATCAATTCGGGTTAAGGCAGCCTCATTCTCCATATGGTGCCATAAAACTAAACAAGGCTGATTTACAATGGGATAGAAGTACCGTCCTTGTCATTTTTTTCAGTTGAGTAAATTAAATCCCAAGCCACCTGTTACCATTACATCATTGTTCCCAAGATCACAGTTGCACGAAAAGCTTTAAACAAAGTAGTTCTTACATTGTTTGCACTCAAAGAGTTGATGTCATGCCAGCTGATGTCATTGTATGCCTTTGTATAATTGCCATAGTAACCAGGCAGGTGGAAAACCTACTGCTGATGTCATCGTAAATAAAATGGTTAAAAAAAAACCCCGAAAGGAAGAGAGTTTTGAAAGCAGTTGGACTTGTAACTGAAGCCAGTTCCTGGCGCTCGGCATCAACGGGACAGTTGGCAACTATGCAGTTTGCATGGAAAATGTGTAGATCACAACCTCGTGGGGTCAAAGCAGACCCCCAGGACTCCCAGCCAAAAAAAGGGAGTTGTTTAAAGCAGCTGAAATGTCAGGAGCTGCTTGTGACACTTAAAATAACATTTTAATAAAAACTTTTTGGATCTCAACGTTGGTTTATAATTAATACTGTTGGAAAGTAGCGTTTAATTTTTGGCTCTACTCAGACTCCGTTTTTTATATAATATACTCATCTTTAGTAATCCAGAGCCCCTGTCAATTAATTACAGAATTTGGAATTATGTTTCAGATCATCAAACTATTTTTAATATCCGATTAAAAACAACGAGACTAAACACATTTATTGAAGGTAAAGAGTTAATCAAAACCTATATCACCCATATGAAAAAATAATCCCCCCCCCCCCCCCCTAAACCTAATAACGTTTGCGATAACTGGCAATGAGTGTTTTGCATCGCTGCGGAGGAATTCTGGTTAATTCTTGAGGCAATTGTTTTAATTCAACCTCATTGGAAGATGTTCGGCAATCGGATTCGAAGTCAGGAGTTGGCCAAAACCTTCATTTTTTTCCCCTTTGATCCCTTCAGAGGTGGATTTCTTTGTGTGCTTCGGATCATGGTTCTGCTCCATAACCCAACTGCGCTTGAGCTTTTAGGTCATGAGCTGATGGCCGGACGTTCTCCTTCAGGCAGCCCCGGACCATCACATGACCACCACTGTGGTTGCTAATTTGTTTGATGTTCTTATTGTGGGATGCTTTACGTCAGATGTATCGGGACCAATGTCCACAGAATATCATCCCAAAAGTCTTGGGGGTCATCAAGATGTTCTTGCCTTTGTGTTCTTTTCGGTCAGCAGTGGTTTTTGTTCCCCTGGATGCCATTTTTGTGCAGTCTCTTTCTTATTGTTGACTGGTGACCACTGACCTTAACGGAAGCAAGTGAGGCTTGGAGTCCTTTACATGTTAGTCTGGGTTCTTTTGTGGCCTCCTGGATGAGTTGTCGATGCGATGGAGGAATTTCGCTAGGCCGGCGGGGTGAATTTCATGCTGGGATATGCCATGTCAGAACATTTCGTCAGTTTGTAACACTCTGATTACTAAATGTGATTTTATTTTTTTTATTATTTTTTTTTTTCCGCACAGTACAGGAGCCTTTAGACTTTTTTTAGATTTTTTTTTTAAGGTTTTTTTCTGCGTGACACGGCATAGAATATATCGTTAGTCAGCAGCTACAGTGTAGCGGCGGTTTTCATTTATGTTTATTGCGTTTGTTATACAGCAAGTTCTCGTATGACGTAAACATGATTTATTTTGGAAAACTGAGCATTCATGTTAATGTGACATTAAAATATTTAAATAAGCCCACACAGTCTTGCAGTTTATAGCCTGTATCTTTATTACCTCTTGGCACGGCAGACTAATAGCGATACTGAAAGCATATCCAGGTTGAGGAAAAGGCCAGGCATCGTTTTACATGCAGAGATTTGAAAGACATAGAAATAGCACCAGGTGAGTATATTTAGGCTCATGGAAAAAAAATCTGACCTGGAAAAGCATTAAAACTTAGTGGGGTGAGCAAGTCGGGGTATATTAATTGGTCTTCCAGCGCTGAAGAGGTTAAAGAGCATATGTGACTTACCAAATCCTATGTTATACAGTTTTGTACGCTGAAGTACTATAAAAATATGCACTATATGTATATATGCGTGTGCACATATATAGTATAATAATAATATATTATTATTATATATATATAACATTAGATACCCACCATATACGTATATTACTTTTTTACAACCTACTTAATACCCCTTTTATTAAACTGTTAAATTGTCAATTACCGTTTTTGCTTATAAGACGACCCCCCAAAATTTGAATATTAATTTAGGGGAAAAAAGTAAAAGCCTGAAAATAAGACTACCTTATGCTTCTGCTGGCCGGTACTTCCGTGCTGGAAGGTCATGTCACTCCGGCGCTTCGTCATCGAAGCCCCGGAGGAATTGCCAGGCAGCAGCGGAGGTTGTCTACGCGCATCGCTCAGACGTCAACCGGCTGCCAGAGTGCAGGATCCAGGTCCCCTGCAGCGCTGCGGGGGATCTGGATCTTATTCTTAAAGTCAGATCTCTAATTTGAGGTCTGATTATAAGATGACTTCTAATATAAGACGAGGGGTATTTTTCAGAGCATTTCTGAAAAAACATTGTCTTATTCAAGCAAATATGGTAATTACAAATGAAATTGGTACATAACATCTCATAATTTGATAAAAATCATCAGCAAATAACACCCTAATATTCTTACTTCTAACTTAATTAGTCTAATATATTGCATAGGGAAGTTGGCGAGATGAAATGCATAACCTCACCTGAAATTCAAGTTTTAGTAAATAAATCCCAAAAGAGGCATTACATCCCTGAGTATTTGATGACTACGAACTACTAAATATAGCCCCCTTTAATTTTGACTTTTATATTAATCACAATTATCACACCTGGAAACTCATTGCGTTTGACCAATCTTGGCTTATATGATGTGGACTTATGATAAAAAATACAAGCTATAAGTGTTTTCAATAAATGGATGTACTTATGCCAAAAGCTATAACGGTTTCCTTATTAACAATAGAATTTTTAAGTATTAAATGGCTTTCTCACCCACGATATTCACTAATCCCATGCTCTTCTCGCTTTGAAAACGGCATTACATGCAAGAAAATTATAAAGTATAAATGAAAAATGTAACTCTTACTTTTTATATTACTTTATTAATTATTAATAATTTATGCAACTCGTAAGTACTAGTTCTAAATAACCAGATCTACAAAATAAATCACAATGTAGTAAATTACAATGGGGTTTGTACAATTTACAGATATGCCGGGTATTTGTGAATAAGAGTGGGATTCACCCATGGCTAACATGCTCTACATAACCAGACGTAGACTGTGATGTCATGTCTTTAAGAACCCATTTGGTGTCATCATAAGAAGAAGTGTTGAACTGTTATGGGGTCATTGAGAACTTGACCACATTTGGCATTGAGATACCAATATAGATACAATATAGATTATCTTGAAATATAAATCAATTGCATTTATATAGGCACTCCTGCCATCATATGTCATATATACTTAAATCTGAATGTCTACTTTAAATTATCATTTTCTCCCCCCTTTGCAAATGCATGGAGGGATTGAGCAGAGCAGCATCACCCCATGCTTTTGCCTCCCGACGCTCAGCATCCAGGCTTGCAGAAGATGTTTGGTCGAAGACATCTCTTGCTTGCCAAAGTGCCTGCTCGGTAGAATCGCAGCCAGCTGGCTCGCGCATGAGACCCCCACCCAGTGCGGAAAGGGCTCCCCTTTACAAACATCTGTTGGTATACATTTTTGGGCACAGTTATATTGTTACTATATGCTCTTTTTTTGTTTTTGTTTGTTTTTTCAGGTGGACTCAGCAGTTTCAAACAGAACCATGAAAACCTCTGTGATAATTCCCTCCAATTACAAGATTGCTCTGATGGAGGGGGAGCCTCAGCTGTGTCAATCACACTACCTCAATCCGTCCCGAGCACTCCAGACATTGAAAACGCGGAGCTGACCCCGATCTTGCCCTTCCTTTTCCTTGGAAACGAACAAGATGCCCAGGACTTAGAAAAGATGCAAAGGATGAATATAGGCTACATCGTCAACGTAACCACTCACCTTCCTCTCTATCACTACGAGAAAGGAGTCTTCAATTACAAACGGCTACCGGCAACAGACAGCAACAAGCAGAATCTCAGGCAGTACTTCGAGGAGGCCTTTGAGTTTATTGGTGAGTGGTAAATAATTTGCGACATCATATCGGCAATAACTGGTGGAAAGAGCACCTTTTTCGATCATGGAGTAACATTTTATAGTCGTCTGTAGATGTACATCACATGTATTATCATTAAATTAAATGTAAAATTACCCTTACCGGTATTATTTCTGTTGGGCAAAAGCTATACTTAAGCAATATCTTTTCAAACGTCATGGATGGGAAGTTGGAGTCCAATATGCAGGATGGTGGCGGTGAAGTGGTTTCGGAGGACAACCTCCTGTTAGAGGTGGAGCGCCATTGGCGGGCTGAGTTAGCAGGCGCCATGTTCTCTGGTTGGCCACTGGTTCATGGTGGAGAATCAGTGCCAAATTATATTCAGACATGAAGTATTGAGGAGTAGCTTTCCTTCTTAAAGAAGTACACTAAATGTATACGATAGCGGCAGCCATCATAACATCCCATTCTCTTGATTTGCATGATTATTTCTCCCCATTGTCTCTCCCCTACTGTTAATTTGCCCATTGCTGTTCAGACAGGCTTTGTAATGGTAGAGGGAGTAGAAGGCAGAGAATGGATTAGATCATGCTGGCTGTACCACAGACCTCCCCCCTCCCCCCCATCTCAGCTTCCATTTTATTTAAACCATTAAACAAACAAAAAACCCACAAACTATAGAAAGTGTCCATTATAGAATTAAGAAGCTGTGACGGAGACAAAATCATATAGACATTAGTGTATTAGCCCCTTCACAACCTCCTTGTGCCTGTGGCCGGGAATGATTGCTTTATGTGTCATCGTGAAAGCTATTAATTTGCAGCTTTACAAGTTTTTAATCTAGAATAACATGTAAGCATTTACAGCAAAAAAAAAAAAGGTTCTTATAAAACCCCCTATATTTATGGCAGGGGTGGAAGAAATTATATAGGGATTTGTCGAGCCCCAATTTCCAGTACTAGAAAAGTATGAACGAAGAGAGTAATCTCTTACTAAGCCCCTGCTTGAAATTACTTTCTACTAAATGTCAAGTTAATTTTAGTGGAGGGAATATCTTTTGATTGGGTGCAAAACACGTCTTGATATTGAAAGATTTATAACGTGTTTTCAGAAAAAAAAAAAGTACATAAGTAAGAGTTTTACCTTCTTTGCATTCGAGTGTTACAAGCTGTGAAATAAAAAGAAGAGCGATGCCAATAAGAATGTATTTCAGTGTAAGCGTGAGTGGATGGGTTGTACAGTTGGCAAAATGAACAAACGGCTAACTTTTGATTGGTTCAAAGAATATATATATATATATATATATATATATTTTTTTTTTTATTTTTTTTTATTTTTTTTTTATTTTTTTTTTAAAGTAATCAAATTAAAAATAAGTTATTACTTTGTGTTAGCAGAATTCTATGGGACATGGTGAGAAAAAAGCATCAAATACAGGGGAGGGCGGATAAACTTTTAGGCTGGGACAAAAATATGGGTGCCCAAATCATTTGGCAAAAAGTTGTGGCAAAAAAATGTTGGCTCAAAAGTCCAACTCGCAAATTCACTGAAGCCAACTAGCATTTGCACCCCAAAAAAAATCATACACAAGTATTTTAAAAATAAATTGGGAGGGGGGGGGCATCTATGCCAGCCCTCATTTCATACCTGTTGAAGTGAGCGGAAATAACCAGCTTAAGAAAACCCTTTTAGATCCCATCCAGTTCCTCTCCCCTTCCATCCATTCCTGCCCTGTAGGATCGAGAGATTAGGAAAAAAAAAAAAAAAATATTGGGTTTAGTCAAAATTTTTAGAATTTTATATGATTCATTCTATTAAATTTAAAGTCCTGGAAACGATCCACCAATTATTTCGGAGGTATCTAGTGTCTTACTATCTAGCATTGTCTCTCTCTCTCGTTAGGTAGCCATGTACTCCTTTCCTGTAATCAAGCTGTATTTCCATTTCTTTTTAGAGGAAGCCCACCAGTGCGGGAAGGGTCTTCTCATTCATTGCCAGGCCGGCGTTTCGCGCTCTGCCACCATAGTCATCGCGTATCTAATGAAGCACACAAGGATGACCATGACTGATGCCTACAAGTTCGTCAAAGGAAAGCGACCAATCATATCTCCCAATCTGAACTTCATGGGACAGTTGTTGGAATTTGAAGAGGACCTAAATAATGGAATTACACCCCGGATTCTCACACCAAAGCTTATTGGGGTAGAGACCGTCGTGTAGCAGAAGATCAATTTTTTTTTTTTTTCTCCTTCAAGCAAAAGTGTTCGAAATAAAATGATATTAAAGAAAAAACTTTCTTACCTATTTCTGGATGAAGATAATACCAGGAATAATAAAAAAAAAAGTGTAAGGGTATAATATTGGTAAATAATGACTTTGGGTGCTTTTCTGGTTCTAATCATGGAACGCAAAAGATTTAAAGCTTAAAAAAAAAGATAATTCTGCTTAAAAGCTTATGAAAGGAGGTCTGTGCAGGTTCATGGACTGGGGTAACTAATGGAAATCGAAAAATAAGTATCCAGGTATGGACCTTAACTCCAAAGACAAATGACAAATGAAACCATATCTGCCATAAGAAATATATATTACGACGAAAAAAAAAAAAAAGAAATATCTCCAACTGTTAAATCTGGGTGTGTTCTGTTATATTTTTGTATTGGGTTGATAAGGTTTCATAAATAAGGAACTTTGACCATTTCTTGCCCCTTTGCGGCATATCGTGCAATAATTTTGTCTTGAGCGTGAGATCTGTTAGAGCGGGCTGAATGTTCTAAGTGGGTGGCGTACTAGAGAAGGAGGAAAGTTTAAAACAAAAGCAATTATTATATTTGTTTTCATTTGAATCTGGTTATGGTGCCATAAACCTTTTGTTAAATATGTATATCAGAATGTAAAAAAAAATAATAATAAGAGGTTTTATTTTAACTATTTTTTGCACAAAAAATATAGCTGTGTTCCCATTGTCTGTGTAAAATGTCATTTTGACTATAAAACTGACAAAAAAGTTATTTTGACAACGCATATGTCTCATTTATTTCTATTTCTATCTATATTTGGTATATTATTGAACAATGTGTGTTTTTGAACCCCTTCATGACAAAGCCCGTACATGTACGGGCTCACAATGCATTGCTTTTAATGGGTTTAAGGACCGCCCATTATCCCTAAGGGGTTGATTTCATTGGTAAATTTTATCTGTAGCCCGAAACTAAGACATAGCTTAAAGCAGCCAATCAGTGTAAAGAATTGTCAGACGGCAGGGCTGCAGCTTCTACTTCAGGTGCTTTTTCTCGAAGAATGCATATTAAAGTACTCGCAGAGTTCTTCTTCTTTACAGGGGGCTGTCAGAAACATTAACCTGCCCCTTTAATGTATAAGCAGACATTTTCCTAATGTTTTTTTTTTGTTCAACAACATTTATTTTAATACTACCTCTGAACTCCTGTGCTTAGAACATAACATTGCTCGCATGCGTCTGTCCTGATTGGCTGCTTATTTTGTATCTTTTTGTTAATGCTGTGACTTGATGAATCTGTCATTTTTCACATTTTTGACATCTTACATTTACCCGCAGAAATTTAGAAAGGCGCCACTCTTAACATAGTTAGGCAGATGGAACTGCCCTTGGGTTTTTATGCCCCAGATGCATTACTTTGCATTTATCCACATGAAATGCCAGTTGCCACAGCTCTGACCATTTTTCCAGTTTACCAACTTCGTTTGCCATCTGGCATCTCCCTCCAGAAACATCAACCTTGTTGCAAGTTTTTGTGTCATCAGAAAAAAGACAAACCTTACCATCAAGACCTTCTGCAATAACAGGTTCCATAGTGCTATTACAATAGGAGAGAATGCATGCATACCTATAATCAGAACATTAACAATAACACACAATGGGACATTCTGGCACAGAAGGATAAGAGGACCCTACAGTTGATTAGAAGGTTGTGTGGGAATGTGACAAGAGGTGAGGGTCTGTTTGGCATAGGAGTTGATCACATATATATATATATATATATATATATATATATATATATGTTAAAGTTTGGTGTAACAAATGACTTGTGAAAGCAGGTTGTAGGGGTTAAGGGGTGCTGGTGCGGTGAGTTTTTAGTAGGTAGGTTAAGGTCAGACAGAACATACATCCTAACATTTGTAGACCACATCTTAGGTGGACTCCCATGTGTCACTCATCGTCACCTGGCTGTGTTAAATGAATTTCTAATACAGACAGCAGCCAGCAACTCATTTAAGTTTGATTCAGAAGGCAGATTCTAAAATGGAAAATTACATTAACATTAATGAACACATCAAACACCAGTATCGTTACATAATCCCCATGTTATGTATTTCCGTAGCAGCTAGAGGCACTTGCCATAGATGAAGTATTCTAAAGACCGCATCCTAGCATCCCAGACATCCAAAGGGACTATTCATTCACTGTTTCAAATTTCATTTTAACAACTTGTAGTAAATGCAATAAATATACTTATTTTAAGCAAATAGATATTTAAATAATAGCACTACTTCTAACTACTTTACAATTCTAAGAACAATGGCTTTGTGGGAAAAATATATTTTCTTTTTTATGGAAAGACTCTTCGTGTTCATCTTTGTGTTCGTCATCATCTTCATGGGGGAAAAAAATCTTCGTATTCCACGAATATTCACCCATTCCTGTGTTCGGTTCGGGCGAATATTCGTGTACATTCTTCGTGTTCCTTTATTTTAAGGGGTTCATTCGGTGTTAACGCGGTATGCAGCAGCTTTGGCGCCAGGATTTGAAAGGTCCGTACAAGTAGCTCTATTGGTCGCCGGCAGGGGCCTCCTCTGTGCAGCTGCTCTTCATTGGTTGATGTCACCTTTAGACTAACAGGAAATTTCCACAAGGAGAAAATTTATAACCAAAATATTTAAGACTAGCGGAGCCAAGAAAGGACACTATCTCAGTATCTGAATTGGTGCAACAGCCTAGATTGAGAAGTCCATGTGTGAAATTTGGTTAATCACCCTTAAATAATATAAAATTAATATATAATTTTATTGAGTCTGCAGTTGAGCGCATGAGTTATCGATGTAGTTGCACTCATGAAAGTACAACTCAGTATCCCAGTTTCCAATATTCTTTTAAGCTCTATTGATTTCTGCAAAATATCTTGTTCATTGTTCAAACTAAACTAATTGTTTTTCATGAATTCACTTTATTTTAACTCTTTTTCTCATCGACATTGACCTCCTTAAACTGCACGTGCGAAGACGTCACCTAATTTTTTAGATGTGTAGGCATTTAATTAATTTCTACAATAACTCTCTGGGTTGACTTATAAAGAGCTACACAATTCCACTGGGGCATCCATATCAAGGCCAATTTATCTCATAATTATTGGTGTTTTGTAATGAGTTTAAACTCTAATTTAAAAGGTAGAAAGTGAATTGCTAGAAATCAACACATCCATGAGTAAAATTCTCCAAAATTACATTGTGGAATGGGTAAACCAAATTATATTAAGAGTGCCATTGAGGTGCATGCAACTTACATTTTTTTGGTGCTTTTTTTTACCTTATCTCTTATTTTCTGTAAAAAAAAAAAAAAAAAAAAAATCTATTAAAAGTGTACCAATCAATGAGATCACTCCTTACTGTGAGATCTCTGTCTCATTGGTTTGTTATTCTTGTGTACTTCACATTGAAGACCGAATGAGATCAGTGCAAATTATTTAAGGGTTTGCTATACTCGTGGCAACTGTATATTCTTTCTTGAGAATTTCTTAAGATATTTCAATGTAAGCTATAACAGTATGACAAAAAATGTTTGATAAGTTAAATCAGTGACAAACAGCATGAAGAGTCCTGTAGGGGTGCTTACTGGACTGCATTTACATGTATTGCACCCAGGATGAAGAGTACTGTTCATACTTTAAAAGGTGTAATTCTGGATCAAAAGTTGGAATGTGGAGCAGTTACCATGGAAATCAATTTAATGTTCTTGCTGGCTCCCCCATTCATGCACCGGAAATGCTCTTTACAAATATGGCCTGTTGAGTGGACATGGGCGAGCTGGCTATGGCACATGATGAGACCATGCCGGACCTTGCCAGACCATAAATCTCCAAACGGATGGAGTGTTTTTAGCTGGTCAGCTTCTGAAGCATCTTCCCGAAGTACTAAGCCATGCAAGACATTGGGTTAAAAAGCTCACAAAAGGTTCCCGGGGATTATCAATATGTGTGAGAGCTTGCCAATGCTTTATATTTTTTATATGTTTTATTATTTTTTTTTCCAAGAGATTAATCCTAGCACAAGTTTCAAGGACTTTATACTAAAATAATAAGGACTTATATTAAAATAATCAAAGTATACTAATCTATGAGACAGAACAAAACAACTAACAAGTATTTCAGTTAATATAAGTTGAGAGATCATAGAAAGGTCACAGAAATGCAACTTTTTCTTTTAGGAAAGAAAAAAAAAAAACAATCTGAAAATACCTAGCAAAGTGTAGCCAGAAGACGTTCCAAAAAAAATAAAAGGCTTAAGCATGTGTCTTGTACCCACTTAAGACTGCATCTCCGCTGAAAGATCTATTAGATACAGGTGTGTCTTCATCCTTAGATTATCCCAAGTTTATGGGTCGTCTTAAAATGTTGCACTTTAAGAGCAAGTAATGGGACGTGTTAGTATTCTGTTTCATTGGTCAACTGTGACCTACTTATGAACTAATTGGGCAAAATTGCTGAACAGTGTTTTAATCACCTTCGACGCGATGCTATTTTTGGGAACTGGCACTTACATCTGTCGTCAATCCGGCCGATGCCAACATCTTATTTACACTACTGTACTTTGACACATTGTCTGCTCTGCGCTTTAGCTGAAGGCTGATGGTGAAGGTCATGTCTTTTGTGATATGTTTTATGAGTGAATCTGATTTATGCTTACTGTGTCATGCTAGATAGAATTTCCATATATAAATAAAACTCTTATTTTGTCCTTATTTTGTTACACAGCTTTTTAAAAAAATTAAAATGTCCATTTGACTATAACTTCTACCTAATTATCTCTCCTACTAACCAGGCCCGATGCCTTGGGGTCATCCTTGACCAGAGGCGTATATAGGGTATGGCAGCCATGGCACGTGCCATCTCAAGGGGGGCGCCGGTGAGCGGCTTTTAAATCACCGGCATTTTTTTATTTTTTTTGATGCGGAGGAGAGAGAGGGGCGCCTAGCAACTGCTCGGCGCCCCTCATTCTCCTCCACGAGCCCTCTACCCCCATCCCGGTGCCGGCATTTCATGCAGAGCGCCGCAATATGCCGGCATATTGCGGCGCTCTGCATGAAATGCCGGCACCAGCGAATTGCTTTTAAACACTGATGCGGAGGAGATAGAGGGGCGCCGAGCGGTTGCTAGGCGCCCCTCTATCTCCTCCGCATCAGTGTTTAAAAGCCGCTTGCTGGTGCCCGCTGCTTCACTGCTGGGCGCCGAAATATGACATCATATTACGGCGCTCAGCAGTGAAGCAGCGGGCACCAGCGAGCGGTGAAGGAAGAGAGCAACATCGTGCTCCCGTCGCTGGACTTCAAGGGGAGAGGGGGTTAAAAAGTGATAAGGCAGGGAGGGAGGGGGTTAAAAAGTGATAAGGCAGGGAGGGAGGGGGTTAAAAAGTGATAAGGCAGGGAGGGAGGGAGGGGGTTAAAAAGTGATAAGGCAGGGAGGGAGGGGGTTAAAAAGTGATAAGGCAGGGAGGGAGGGGGTTAAAAAGTGATAAGGTAGGGAGGGAGGGGGTTAAAAAGTGATAAGGGAGGGAGGGAGGGAGGCAGGGAGGGGGTTAAAAAGTGATAAGGGAGGGAGGGAGTTAAAAAGTGATAAGGAAGGGAGGGGGTTAAAAAGTGATAAGGAAGGGAGGGAGTTAAAAAGTAATAAGGGAGGGAGGGAGTTAAAAAGTGATAAGGAAGGAAGGGAGGGGGTGGGTTAAAAAGTGATGAGGGAGGGAGGGGGTTAAAAAGTGATAAGGGAGGGGGGTAGATATAAGTAAAGAGTGTGCATTAATGTGTGGATGCATTGAGTGAATGAGAGAGAGCATGAGTTAATGTGTGGATGAGTTGTCTGAATGAGGGCGAGCATGAGTTAATATGTGAATTTATTGTCTGAATGAGGGAGAGCATGAGTTAATGTGTGGATGAGTTCTCTGAATTAAAGTGTGAATTAGTGAGTGACTGTAAAAGTGTTTGTGTATCATAGATGTATAATTGTGGAAGGGCAGAGATGGCACTAGCAGGAGGTTTGAGCCTTGGGGACCGAGATGGCACAGGCCGGACTGTTTGGGGACAAAGTTGACTTGTGCTGGGCTATTTGGGGACAAAGATGGCAAATCTTATGTGGGTTATCTGGGTGCTGGTCAGGTTCTATGTCGGCAGTGTGGACGCCAGGGCTGGCTTTGCGATGTGCAACCTGTGATCTATGCCTGTAATTTAGGGGGTTTTAAATATACCTTTAATGCCGTGTTTTTATGTGAATTCCAATTGATTTTTACCTGCAAAGCTGGGTTTTTGTGTTATTCTGTAGATCCATATCTGCTATGCTGTGTTTCCATACATTATTTATGTGTACCTGCAAATACAGGGTTAATATGTCTTATTCAGTTGATCTATACCTGCGATGCTACGTTTCATATATTATTATTATTGTATACCTGCAAATACAGGACTTGTATGTCTGATTCTGTTTATTTGATATATACCTTCAGTGCTGAGATCACAAGTGAATTTCAATTGATCTGGGTTTGCGTGTTGATCTATACCCGCTATCGGCAGCAGGGACTAATATATATATATATATATATATATATATATATATATAGACAGCAGGGGCTAGTAAATGGGTTTTTATTTGGACAGGGGCGCAATTTCAGTGCTTGCCATAGGCGCTATTTTCAGTAGATACGCCTCTGTCCTTGACTCAAACCTCTCCTTCATCCCTCACATTCAGTCCCTCGCCAGATCCTGCCGCTTGCACCTAAAAAACATCTCTCGTATCCGCCCATTCCTCACCCAAGAATCCACAAAAACCCTGGTTCATTCACTTATCATTTCCCGTCTTGACTACTGCAACACTCTTCTGGTTGGCATTCCACTGTCTCTACTCTCTCCTCTACAGTCTATCCTAAATGCCGCTGCTAGGCTCATCTTCCTTGCACGTCGCTCCTCTTCTGCTTCCCCCTCTGTGAAACCCTCCACTGGCTCCCAATTACCTTTAGAATTAAATTTAAGATCCTGGTACTGACATATAAGGCCATCCATAATACTGCTCCCCAATAATACCCCCCATAATACTGCTCCCCAATAATACCCCCATAACACTGCTCCCCAATACCCCCCATAACACTGCTCCCCAATAATACCCCCCATAACACTGCTCCCCAATATTACCCCCCATAACACTGCTCCCCAATAATATCCCCCATAACACTGCTCCCCAATAATACCCCTCATAATACTGCTCCCATATAATACCCCCCATAATACTGCTCCTCCGTACATTTCTGACCTCATTAGCAAATACTCTCCTACTCGATCCCTACGTTCCTCCCATGGGCTAAGGCTCTCCTCCTCACTCATCACCTCTTCCTTTTCCCGTCTACAAGATTTCACTCGAGCTGCCCCCATATCTCTGGAATCTCCCCCCGAACCTTCAGCTTCTCCCTCCCTCCCGACATTCAAGAAACATCTAATAACCCACTTCAGAGAAGCCGGACCATCTTAGCTGCTAGAACTCCCTTGTCATCGATACGACCACCACACTGCCTCTCACCCGTCACTGATACCCCCCCACAATACCTCTCACCCGTCACTGATACCCCCCCACAATACCTCTCACCCGTCACTGATACCCCCCCACAATACCTCTCACCCCGTCACTGATACCCCCCACAATACCTCTCACCCCGTCACTGATACCCCCCACAATACCTCTCACCCCGTCACTGATACCCCCCCACACTACCTCTCACCCTTTCTCTATGCCTTATGTTTGTCACCCCATTTCCCTCTAGATTGTAAGCTTGCGAGCAGGGCTCTCTCCACCAAATGTATCGGTTTGTCTTAGTCTGTCAATTCTCGTCTTGTCATATCCCTTGAATTTATGTATTGTATTAAGCGCTGCGTAAACTGTTGGCGCTATATAAATAAAGGATAATAATAATAATAATAATAATTATGGAGCTATCTACCTTTGGTTATGGAGCTATCTATCAATGGTTTGCGATAGTATCTTTAGACACTTTAAAAAAAAATCTAACTATTTCTGGAGATAATACCATTTTCTCCTTTTTCTTGAAGAAACAATCCGTCCTCGCCACCTCCACCATATCCATGCCGCTGACTTTTCTACATCACCCTCACTCTCCTTCCATCCCAACACTCTTAATAGATTGTAAGAGCCGGACGTTCTTCTTCTTCTTCTGTACCACTACGTCTCAACGCATGTTAATCTTATTGTCAAATTTTATATTGACAATTTCAGTGTTCTTGTTAAATTTCACTGTCCCCATATTAGAATATTATTACAGAATCTGCCAGCTCTCTATCAATAAACCTGCAGGATCATTGAAAAACCTCAAAAAAAAACCTCAGAAGGCATTACAGTTGTTACCAGTAGAGGTTTTCCAGCGGGATTTTAACAGAAGAAATCTTTTGCATGAAAATCCACAGCTGAATATCATTACATTACATTCTTGCAAATCAATTCCATTTTGGGCTTTAGAATTAATAGGAAACTGTAGGAAAAAAAGTCTACAAAGCACACAATCTTCAAGGAATCCACTCCAGAACCTTATTTTGGACGTTGGACCATAAGCGCTTCTGTGCTCATAGGCTCAGAATATGATGGACAGCATGGTACCAGAATCTACAAAACACAAAGAAACAATAAAAAGAGTCCAACTTACTACAAACCATACCATATGGCATGGGACAGAAGCTCACAAGAACCTCCAGACAATAACTGAGCGAGTTATTTGAATTATATTTTAGAACTTTATATGCTATAAGATATCATATATAGATATCATTTATTTCCTTTTTGACATATTCAATACAGAATAATACGTTAGATGTCATAATGCAATAACTATAAGAAAGCTTGGGAGAAAACAATTAGATCATGATTGCCTTGGATTTATTTATTCCCCAAAACTTTCAGCTGGCATGGCATGTAACCTCATGGAATTTTATCAACAATAAACCACTTAAAACACATTTTCGATGACTGATTGCACACACGTATTTTTTTTTTTGAGTAATAAGAGTTTCCATTGGGTATAACCTGATTACATCATTGCTATGACATCCATTAATTAATATGTCAATTAATATATCAAACTCCTTTAGTAATTTTTTTTTTTTTTTTAAAAACCCTTAACAGATATAAGTAATTATTGGTATTCCACATGTTATAGTAGTGGTCTACAACGTCTATCATTGGCCAAAGCCTCCGGTAGTTGAGCGTTAGTGTTTTATGTATCTCTAAAAATATAAAAATTACTATATTAAAAATGTTTTATTTTATTTACCGTATTGGCTCGAATATAGGCCGCACTTTTTTCCCCCACTTTAAGTCTTTAAAGTGGGGGTGCGGCCTATATTCGGGGTCTAGCGCCCGACAGGCGCTGCCGGGCAGGCAGCGGGCATAGGATACAGGTCCCCCGCAGCGGTGCAGGGAACCTGCATCCTACTCCCCGATACGCTCAGACAGCCTCCCCTGCCAGCACTTCCCACCGGAAGTTGTATACGCGTATTGCGTTTATGTCCCCCGCCAGCCCCGCAAGACACCCGGGAGTCTGCTCCGGTAAGTCGGGGGGGGGGTCAGAGAAGGACAGTGGCAGCATATTCCAGGGGGGGGGGGGGGGGAGGACAGTGGCAGCATATCTCAGGGAGGGAGGACAGTGGCAGCATATCTCAGGGAGGGAGGACAGTGGCAGCATATCTCGGGGGGAGGACAGTGGTAGCATATCTCGGGGAGGGAGGACAGTGGTAGCATATCTCGGGGAGGGAGGACAGTGGTAGCATATCTCGGGGAGGGAGGACAGTGGTAGCATGTCTCGGGGAGGGAGGAGGACGGTGGCAGCATATCTCGGGGGGGGGAGGACAGTTGTAACATAAAAAACTTTTTCTTTAAAAAAGCACCAAACTTTTAGGGTGCGGTCTATATACGGGGGCGGCCTATATCCGAGCCAATACGGTAATTATTTTAATAATAAAATAATTTATTTTAAAATAATAAAATAATTTATTTTATTTTATTTTATTTACTTTTATTACGGCAGATGGCCTGGCTATATTTTACTCCACTCCCAAAATATGTATTTAAAAAGTCTAAGACATCTTACATAATCGTGGATTTAGGGCTGAGTGAAGGATGAGTGAAATATTGCTTTGGAATAGAACAGTGGTTTCCAGTTCCTATCCCCGAGCATCACTGACATGCCAGGTTCATATAGAGAAAAGTGATACATACATTAATGTTAAATGATGTATTGCTCGTTAAATGGAGAAAACCTAACTCCCTGGCAGAAAAGCGGCCTTAGAGCTTTGAGTTTCAATGGGCCTAATGTAGACTATTCCCCAATAAGATTATAATTGAACATCTGATGGAGAGGAAAGGATGATAATATGCAGAAAATGAAAAATAATCCTTGCAATCATAATTTAATGGGACAGCCAGGGAGAATTGGATGCAGCTGGTAATATCGTTTTAGGTTTCAACCGTGCAGTAGGAATCCAATTAACTGTATACAACACAAATCCATAAGGATTGAAATAGTGATTCATGAATCATTGGTTGAGGAATGTTACCCCTAATTGGGGGAAAAAATATAATATATAACCGTCTGCCTGGAGGGTAAAACGATCCGTGATACATTGAAAAAGGGGTCTGCGTGATTTGTGAGAGCATTCCGATTGAGTTTGTCATAATGACATATTCCATATAGAATGATACCAAAAGTACCATGATAGAGCAGCGCGTTCCTGAAGCCGTGAGTTTGCAGAAGAGTTGGACATTTCATCTCCTGGATGCAAGATGCGTTATGAAGAACCAACCTTAATGAGCTTCTCGTGCTTTGATTAATGGTCATCTTAAAGGGACACCCCAGCCATCTACAGAATTCTCCCATATGCTAAAGTTAAATGCCATGGAGGAGATGTATTCGAGCGAACACCATGCACATGATAGACTTACCTCCAGTCAGCTCCAGCACTCGTACACATGCGTGGAAACTGGTCCCACTGATTTCAATGGGAGCACTTTCCTGCCACCGACATCTTCTGTCAGGGTCCTCTAATTCTTTTTTCATTGGGGAAAATTCGGGAACAAATTAGGGACATTAAAGTCCAAAGAGGGTTATAGTAAAAGATGCCCCCGAGGAAGTAGAGAAAGTCTCTGAAATGCCTAGGGTGGGATTGCAGGAGAAACACAGATCGAGTTCTTTCAAGCAGCCTCCGCGATACAACTGTTGCCCAGCCGGCAGGGATCTATCTACGTACAATGGTAGAGCGGGAGTGGTGAGCCCTAAAATTTGGATTAACCCTCGTTAACTCCTAATTAGCCTGTTGGCAATGAATATCTTATAAGTGTAGCAATTAAACAGACACTGAAACTTTTTATTACAACACACTATAGTGTTCCTTTTTTAATTTTGCAGAATCTGGCCAACAGATAGCCTGAAATTGAGAGACTTATTTATTACAACTGGACACAAATTGACAGCTAATTGATTTGACATTGATAGATTTTGCTTTCCTCTTAAAGTACATTAAGTTCATCGCCAAAAATTGAGTATTTTTTTGTATTTTTCAGCGTTAATACATTTTGTTTTACTGTTCGCAGCGTACAGTAATGTGGTGCATGTAAATGCAAATAAGGGGCAGTTTAAGAATCTGTTTTTTGTGCGGCCCACTTTGTTTCTTGGTTGTTTCCATGGGCCAAATATTTTCTGAGACGGCTGTATCACGCAGCGTCAGTCTATTAATTCCAGTGTTTCTGCATAACCAACAGTCAAATAAAATGCACTCCGAAACTGATACCATCAGGGATCAAAACACCTATTAAATATGAAAGCTCTTTACAAGAGGGTAACCGTCCATTAAATAAAGTTGTCAAAAACTGCATTGACTTCAGAAAGATCCATTTTTAGTGATTGCCAGCTGGCACAGATGTCTCCACTGGGATTGAAACCGCGCGTTGTGTCTATAAGCAGAAATATAATTGCTTGACTGGGCATCGTCCAAACTCATGAGATTTTTTTTTTATCAATGTGAATCGTTACCTGTAATGTTAAACCAACATGTCATTGTGTTGTAGTAAAATAGTCTCTCTGATTTTCATAAATAAGCATTATTGTGAGAAAAATGTACACTGGCCTTAATAGGTATTATACTATTAAGCACTAAGCGGTCAATGGGGTCTTTTTGGTAAAGTGAGAGTCTACAGGAGAGTTGGGAAGAGGACTTTCAACCCAACATCACTATACATTATCAAGGGTCCATCCTGGCATATACCCTCTCTGGGTTTATTTGATTACCACCCCACCCCACCATGCTGAGGGTGGGGAAGAAGGAGGCAGTTGTCGGCTCCCATGGTTAAAGGAGCTCCTGGGAAGTTCCATAGATTTTTTAAATGCATTTCTTATAGTAAAGGGGATGCTGATTTTACAGGTTAAAGATGAGGACATGTGAGTTTACATTGGCCATATATACCGTATTGGCTCGGATATAGGCCGCCCCCGTATATAGGCCGCACCCTAAAAGTTTGGTGCTTTTTTAAAGAAAAAGTTTTTTTCTTTAAAAAAGCCCCAAAAAAACATGCTGCCACTCTGTCCCCCCCCCCGAGATATACAGCCACTCTGTCTCCCCCCCGAGATATGCTGCCACTGTCCTCCCCCCCGAGATATGCTGCCACTGTCCTCCTCCCCCCCCCGAGATATGCTGCCACTCTGCCCCCCCCCGACTTACCAAAGGAGACTCCCGGGTGTCTTGCGGGGCCGGCGGGGGACATCTACGCAATACGCGTACACAACTTCCGGTGCCGGCACTCAGCTGATGTGCCGGCACCGGAAGTTGTATACGCGTATTGCGTAGATGTCCCCCGCCGGCCCCGCAAGACACCCGGGAGTCTCCTCTGGTAAGTCTTGGGGGCAGAGGTAAAACGCATCCTGCGGACGGCCCTTACGAAAAATTACTGCAGTTTTTTCTGAAGTAATACTGCAGTTTTTTGGACATGAAAAAACTGCAATACTGCACTTTTACTGCAGTATTACTGCACATTTACTGCAGTTTTACTGCACATTTACTGCAGTTTTACTGCATTTGTACTTCACTGTACTGCACTTTTTTTTTTTATATTGCAAACCTACAGTTGTGCTTCAATGTACCGCAGCTTTATTGCATTTGTACTTCCGTACAAAAATAACTGCAGTAAAACTGCAGTACAGTGAAGTACAAATGCCGTAAAACTGCAGTAAATGTGCAGTAATACTGCAGTAAAAGTGCAGTATTGCAGTTTTTTCATGTCCAAAAAACTGCAGTATTACTTCAGAAAAACTGCAGTAATTTTTTCGTAAGGACCGGCTGCGGCGATGCGGGTAAACAACCTCCGCAGCCGGTGACCATCCACACGATGCGCTTAGACAACCTCCCGTGCCGGCACCCCCCCCGTGGAAAGTGCTGGCAGGGGAGGCTGTCTGAGCGTATAGAGAAGTAGGATGCAGGTCCTCTGCACCGCTGCGGGGCATCTGTATCCTAACCCTGCCCGGCGCCAGGGACTGCATGTCCCGGGTGTCGGGCGCTAGACCCCGAATATAGGCCGCACCCCCACTTTAAAGACTTAAAGTGGGGGGGAAAAGTGCAGCCTATATTCGAGCCAATACGGTATATATGTCCTTGCATGTAATTTGCAGAAGGTTAAGGGGTTAAAATAAAATTTAAAGAAAGTAACTAGCAAAAGGAAAGGTTCATTTGACTGATCAGATTCAACTCCAGTCGCAGGCCCTTGCTAACCACTCACACTTTAGTGAATCTGCAAGTTGTTCTCTGAGTATTAGCATGAGAGGGCCTGCAACTGAAGTTCTGGTTAACCCTTAACTCTACTGACCCCTTGGTTTCTTAGTAAATAGACTCAAATGGATAGATTGATAGCTAGATATATATGTACATATATGTTTGTTGTTTATTTTGGGGTTTTAGCCCAGAATCAAGTTTTATTTTATAAAATAGAAAAGTTTTCAATAATATAAAATATTTAAACTCAACATACTCCGAAAGGTACTAGAATCTCAAATATAATGCAAATGCACATAATGCAGTTATGGAGTTTAATTCTGACAGAAGCGTTCAAGATATGTAATCTCTTTTTATTATAATTCTAAGCTAAAAAATGTGAAATATATTAAATTGCACTAACAGAAGAATTACAGCAAAACGGCAGACATATGACGAATGGTCTGCCAACCTCGGATCACATAGAAAGATGATCTACAATGGACATGTTCAAAGTTGAGTTAAAAATAGTGAAAGAAGTTATGGAACTATCTCCTTGGAGCATAAAGATTTAAATTGGTTCAGTTCCGTAGGAACCAAAAAGAAATAAAGCAATAAAGTACATTTATGAAAGAGAAATCACCCACAAAATGTTAACAGAGAAATGCTTTGTAAGGAATAAAATGTACAGAATACTTTTTGAAAGGGCGAAGGTCTCCTTAGGTGATCTTTTTAGGTCGGAACTTAGCATTGATCATCTTGGTTATTAACTTGCCATTACATCGTTGTTGAGTTCCATTTGACTACTGTTGGGTTTGTCAGCCAAGCTGGTTCTGGGCGTGAAGTCATCAGGTATGATTATTAGGAGAGCTGATGGTTGCGTCTGGGTCATATCGTCTCCTATTATAGAAAAGAACTGATTTTGTTGAGCTGAAGCTCTTCTTCGACTCAGCTGCTATCTTGACCATTGTGAATCAACAAGTTGCTATGCTTGTGTTTCCTTCTAAGAATGCTCCTAAAAAAGATGTTCTAAACATATTTACAGACGAAAGTTTTGTTAAAAGTAAAGATTATGATTTATTTAAAAATGTGGGTTGATTTGCTACAAGCTGAGTTAAAGGACTAAATTGGCTGCCCAAATTTGTGTGCTACAACTCAAAAAGGAAACTTAACGGTTTAAGTTGCCCACAATTCAGTGCATGTGACATAAACCCCACTAGTTGTACCAGATTGGGAGCCTCTGGCAGGGAACAGTGAATTGTATATGCAAGTAAATGCAGTTGCAGGCAAGGCTTGCATGTTGAATACTAATTTGCATACCCTCACATGCAACTCACAAAATTTGATAACAAAAATAACTCCCATTGGTAAAACAAAAACAAACAAAATCAAATAAAAAAACAAAACAAATTAAACCCCAACCCCATATGCAGAATTGGGGATAAAACTATTAACCCTATGGTGGGTATTGCCTTCATCCTCTTCCCAGTGGAATAGCGGAGAGGTCCAACTTAAGAAATAATTAATAAGACTCCATTCTGTGCCTACTCCATCTCAAGCCTGGTAGGATTAAAAAAGTGTTAAAAAAAAAAAAAAAAACTGCTTTGAGGGACATAAATATAACTCAGATTAATTTATAGACTGTAACGCTATAGTATAATGTATAAAATGCCCCTGTCCTAGATTTCTTTTGCCCTCTTGCTCCCCTCCGTTGTTTAAATTCACCGAAATCTTCTCTACTGGAATTACATCATATTATTAATAGTCTGGATATAATTATAGGGGATATGCGCTCACGGATCAGTGACTTAAATTTGTTTCTATAATGAGTTGTTTATTAAGTAAGTCACGTTGAAAATTATATGTAGCTAAGTTCAACATTTATTTATAGTGTGTGCGGTATGTCATTGGGTAAATTTATGTAGCTCTTTCACACATAACATCTGAGCTGTAATATAAGCCGCAGCATATTATAACATTTTCGAATCACTTTTTAGAAACAACAGGTGCGGTATACAAGTCCGTATTTAAAATCCAATTGACCCTAGGTACAGAAGCTGCTGGCATTGTGCCCCTCTCCAGTGCTCTTAAATTAAAGGTACCCTAAATGGGGTAGAACCTCATCGCAGCATGGCAGCTGTTGAGTAGAGTGGGTGGGGCTACTTCTAAATCCCTCCCCCTTTACACACCTATAAAAGTGGAGCGGAGGCTCATGCCCAGTCTTTTTTCAGGGAATTTGACACTTAGAAACCACCATGAGGAATATTTAATGTTGACAAGTAAAATGTTTTTGTTTTTTTTAAGTTTTTATATCCTTACATTTTTTTATATACATATATACATACAGAGTTATGTCTTCTATGTTATCTTTGTCCTATCTACTACACAAATACTTGATAAATCCTTATCATACCGCTTTAGTAAAAGAATGTTTCGGCCTTAATAATCCAGAGGGACCCTCTGACTAACGAGGGTCTGTGGGGTAACGGACTTCGTTAGCATTGCCATAAACCGTCAGCTCACCGTGGTGTTTGACCATCGAAAGTCACTCAAAATATCACGAACACCCCTTCTTGCTAATTAAATCACTGGACACATCATTGTGTAAGCATTATCAACATTGTCAAAAAGTAGATTTTAGGAAAAAGTGCATAATCACATCATCAAATATGGCAAATTCTATGCATAAATATAAGAAAAACTATTAATTTTGCATCCCTCGGTCTCTCTCATGGAGAGAAGAAGCTCTGGGTAGCCAACCATGGTAAGTTCCCCAGTATGAACAATGAAGGTAGCTGGGAGTTCCATATCTATATAACGTTTTAGGGCACTCATTTATACCTTTATATATGAAGACCGCTTCCATTCCTCATCAAACCCCATCAAGGGTTTTTTTATAGATAATTAATAAACCGATTATGCCTCTCAAGTCTAGTTTTTCCTCCATTCCATATGAACAAGACTACTCCAAAAATGATTTGCAGATTAAAACAAAATGCCTTGGCCCTAGGCAGGAGTAAGAAATGATACTTGCCAAGCAATGCCCACTAGTATTGTGCAAAAAATGCTAATTAATTGAATGTTAAAACCGGTTCCAATTGGCAACATTCTGTCCAAAGATCAATACAACTGAAAACAGAACACTCACACATTCATAACTGCCAACAGACCTAAAAAAAACCAAAACTATCCTAAACAAAGGCTGTCCTGGTAATTGCTCAGTTTATCACAACAGCCTTCAGCTTTTACGTGCTCAGTGCCAGGAATGGGTACTACACAGTTATGTGCAAATTGGCCAAAAACCATTCAGACACATTTTTGGCTTGTTTTTGGCCCCTTCATTTTCACGCAACATTCACATTCACTATTTTACACTCTCATTCTTGTTTATTCCTCCACGCTCTTTAAATGTTATATACAGTGCAGACTGTATATAAACATAGGGCTGTTTGCGTAAAAGATATAGTCCAAATAGCGTTGATCCAAATTGGTGTTGATCTATTTCTCCTCTCTTCTGTTCTCATATCACTACTTGGCGTAACTTTTTTACTTATCTTGTCTACTATTTTGAAGACTGGCGGTCACCTTTGATATTGAACATTTTTAAGAGTTGTTAGGGGAACACTCTTTAGTTGTATGTGCTGTGTGATAATGAATATTTTGTTTGGCAATATATTGGGACCATTGCAGAAATATAAGCGCCATCTTTCCCATTTTAAAGCTATGGGTGCGTTTTACCCCAATCTCCATATGTAGATCTGCAGTAAGAAGATCAGAGCGGGCCATGTCCATACCAGCCCTCCCTTGGCCACCAAATCAAATCACATTGTTTCCAGCGCCCTTATTACGCTTGTGTTCTGTTCCGAATTTCCTGCCAAGTGCGCCATTTACATCACTCCATTTAACTAACGGTGAACTGGCACGCTGTTAATTGTTAACATTAGCAAATGAATTGTTCCATAAATATAATTGTTATGATAGATCCATCACTGTTCATTTACAAGAAGCTACACACAATGAAATAGATGAGCGGCTTAGTCACATAAACACCTGACTGTAAATTCTTTTGAATTTAAGGGGTTAACTTACAAGTTAAAATTTATTTTTTTATTAATTCTGAAATCAAAACTAATCACACATTTTCAAATGTGTTTGTTTGCCAAATAATACATCCAGTTACATTGTATTAGTAGAGAATACTCTAATCGAACTCTTGATCAGTAACTGGTTGAAAACCCATCTTAGTGCAACTTGATTTTCTGGGGAGACATATATTGCTATCAATTTTTTTTGGGGGGGGCAGTCTAGTGCCCCAGGGAGCCCTTTAACAGTGAATGCACATAAAACTACCTTGTAATGACTTTTATATACATTCACTTAGCCTTATGGAGAAATTACAGCCCCGGAGCTGCAACTCTTTGGCTCCTCTGTGACCATTTTTGCATCACTGATTGGCTGCTTCAAGCTCTTCCCCTGCTCAGTGACCACACTTTCAGCCCACGAGGGTCTCATTAGACCCCCATGCCCAGACTGAACAAAATATCACCAAAATAATTAACATAGAAACATAGAACTTGTTGGCAGATAAGAGCCTTTCGGCCCATCTAGTCTACCCATTATAATATAAATGCTAATATTTCCTAGGTAAAAGGTCCATTTTAAATATTTTTATTATTTATCAAAATAAAAATCATGTAAGCTCCCTGTATAACCTTCCCAAAAGCTCATCCTTGGAGCCTGACCCTAGGTTCCAACAAAAAAGGCTGAAGCCTAAGCAGGGGTTAATAAGGTCTATTCACTATAAGGTAGAATTAGAATGTATTTTTTTCCTAGTCAGTTATTAATAGGAAGCGTAGCTTTTAGTTTAACTAAGTTAATTTACTAAGTCCATTTTATAAAAATAAAAAAAAGTGCACAAGCATGTTTAACCCCCTTTGAGTGTCTTTATAATTTTTTACTTTTCACTTTTCTACAATAAAATAACAAAAATATAAAATATATTCTGTATGGTCTTTAAATGCTAACACCTGGATTTAAGATGCAAAAGAAAAAAACAAAAGATAAATTGTATCGACATCTGACTTTACCCATCACGAATAATGAAACATTTTAGGCTGCTGCTGAGATCTTCGTAAAAGGCCATTGTCTTTGAAAAATGCCAAACCTATCTGATATAAGATCACAGCTCATTGAACCATGAAATATCTATACAACTTGTAAAAGCTGACAGCAGAGAGCTTATTATTAAATATAACTCCGGAATAAAAGGAGACACAGCAGGCATATATAAGAAAATAAAAGTAAAATGGGGCAGGATACAGACACCCCATACGGTGCTCCCCATAGACATTTAAGATATTAAAGGGACAGCATAATGTCTCCGAAAACATCGCCAAAAAGAAAGCGTGTTAAAGTATTTTTTCAGCATAAGGCACTACAATAAGAAAAACAACTTGAAAAAACAATAGGTAAAAGTGTACATGCGCTCCCACACTTCAACAAGATAAAAGACAGATATTGGTGGTGCAACCCACCAACAGTGAGCGGAGCGACAGAAGTAAATATAAACGTAACTCACCCTCACCCCAATGGGTTATGTAGAATAAATGACATAAAAAATGACAAGGAAAAAAAAATAAATAATAATAATAATAATAGTGCACTCTGTATGATAAAATATAGCAATTTTATTTTTTATTTTTGTAATTTTTTTTTTTAATACATTTTTTTAAAAAAAATTGCTATACTTTATCATACAGAGTGCACTATTATTATTATTATTATTATTAATATTTTATTATTTATTTTTTCATGTCATTTATTCTACATAACCCATTGGGGTGAGGGTGAGTTACGTTTATATTTACTTCTGTTGCTCCGCTCATTGTTGGTGGGTTGCACCACCAATACCTGTCTTTTATCAAGAAAAATAACTTATTGAGCTTGAGGTCCTCTCCTCCGCCATAGCCTGACGATCCTTGCCACTGATTGGCTACCTTAGGCAGCCAGTCAGTGGCAGGAAAGTACTCCCCTCGGCTAAACTCATCTGCACGGAAAGTAGGGTGGCTGATGGGGAAAGGGCAAATGCATATGTGATTGTGTATATTCTACATAACCCCACCCAAGGGGTATACTGTGTAAATTTAAAGGACCCTCTCAGCTATCATATGCATAAAAGTACCTATGATGGCTAGAGTTGCCCTTAAAATAATTATGCCAACCCTAGTATTTCAGGTTGACATTTCAGCTAGGAAGTTTGGTGAAGTTCCCTAATATTTGACAAAAGAGATACAAATACCTATAGAGTATACAATGGAAATGACTTTGGAGAAAAGAGACATCAAATGTTTATCAGGAACCCTAAATATGTTACCTTGGAATAAGGCAGAAACTAATTTGATGTCAAATAAGAACAATTTTTTGGATCCTTGTTTTTTAGCTGCAATAAGAACGTTTATCTCCCCTGATCCCTGATCTTGTCTTTCATTCAGGATAAACTTCTGCTTATCCCATTTCTGTTTAAATTCCCTCACTGTACCTTGGTACAGATGGTCCAGCCGAGCAGGGCCATCTGTCAGATACAGCACGGTTGTATGTATTCAAATCCTCTTTTTCTCTATGTCTTCCACTTTTTTTTCAAGTAGTCTCACGAAGCCTCAATACAATTGATAATAAATAATTAAACAACTAAAAAAATTTCTACAAAAAACACAATTCATGTATATAAAAAGGGTGAAGTTCAATTTAGATGATGCACACAAGCCAACAGTTCAAACGGCCTTGTGATGTACTGATTAATATTTATGTCTTTTTTTTAAGACAATGTCTGTACACATAATTTTTGTTATTTTTTGGGCTGTAGATCACTGATACATCCAGGTCTCCAAACATTTTGAACTCCTAGAACATTCAGGAGAGGAACAGAAGACACAATGATTTGGGTCCAAAGATGGACTATTGTCCACCAAAATAGGGACACTTTTCAGGTATACCTTTTGGTTTTGTATAAAGGGAAAATATGGAGGCTTAATAAAAGAAATATACCATATTCTACTTAAACACTTCAATGACAGATAAGAAGTTGGATTTAAGGGTAAGTCTTTACTGTGTTTTATATTTAAGTTAATAAATGGTTTACTGTCATATCTTTACAGCCAGCTGGTGGGGATTATAAAGCAACAGAAGGTGAAACAATTCCCTTTGGTAAGCTAATCAGGAAAAAGGCACAGCTGTTCCTTGAGCTCATACTTACAGTACACAAAGAGAAGACTCTGTACAAGTCTCATTGAATTTTACTCTTTCAATGACATCATACCACTTTTTGTGTTGGTGAATACTGTTGTGTGAACGCGATTGTTTATTTAATGTTACCAAAGTCTCAAGAACAAAATGAAGAAACGGTGATAGTGGTAAAGTCTTCTAATCAAGGGATCTCAAACCAGAAAGTCAGGCCAGACGAGGAAGTTTTGGAGCAGACGTTAGATTCAGGGATTTTCATTGGTGCAACATGGCCAGCTTCATTAAGACCACCAAGCATAGTAATTGTGTTTAACTCGTTTTTGGCCACCGTTACCAACGTGTAGGTGAATAAAACACAAGGTAGGCACTCAAAGGGGTTAAATGCCATAACAGTTTTATAAAAACCACACGGTTTTCCGTGTGGGTCAGAACCTCTGATCCTGCCCCAAGATCCCATGGTGGTAATCAGCAATATAAGGCTACTTGCTCCATGAACCAATTCTTGCAGCAAATCGGGCTTTTATTTTATATCGCAGACCAATCAACAGCTTTCTTTTCACTATAATTGTTTTCAAGCCCTACTACATTACAAGAATGAATTTATATCGACTGCTTGGAATCCATAGGTTGTTATCATTCTAAGTTCAGTTTGCCAGCTACATATAATTCACCTAAAAAAATACAAAATAGGGGAGTGCACAAGCAAAAAAGCATAAAAGGCATAAACCGTCGCTGCTAGAATAATAACCAATAAATACATAAAACAAAGCAAGAATTCTGCGATTACCATTCTAAAAACACCTATCTGCATCATAAATATTGGGGATTCCCTCACACTATATGGCAATATAGCTATGTAAAGTCTAGATTTATCTTATTGTATTTTCTTTTATTATTATTTTATTTTTCTTTGTCTTAAAATAATCATTTTTTTTTAATTATTTTATTGAGAATGCATTTGGATCATGAAGTTTGAAACTGCCCCGATTAATTGTATGAAGTTATATGGATAGATTATCCAAGAAGGAATTCGGGTAACCTTAGGAAATCAAGCCCCCTACCGGTCTCGAGATCTCCGCGCACAAAACACAATATCGGTGTATATTCCGTGCTTACAACCTTCGAATCACAACAAGCAAGAGTTCTCCCGTTGACATGTGAAATAATATATTATTTTTCTCTGCAGGATTCCTCGATTGTAATGAGCAACATGCTGCGTGAGGATTTGGCTTTGAAAATGCCATTCAGAATACAAAATAACTAAATACATTCAATTTTTGATGAGAACAGGCCATGAAGAATTTGTATCGATCATCTTTTATGCATAAAATCCACAGGTGTTTCACCATTATATTTGTTTTACGCAGTGCCTCGAATAAATTCAGATCATTATTAGGGTTTCTCTTCTGGTTACCGCATCAATAACTATAATAATTTATTAAATGATTTATTTGCTGCATCATTGGTCCTATCTATAATGTTAAATTGCAAAAAAAAAAGTCAATAGAAACAAGTTATATAGGTCAACTCTCTTCATTAGGCTTCACAATTGCGCAATCTGTTCTGGCTAATATGATAACGGTCCACTTCGCTGTCTTGCCCTCTCTAGATTCAGCTCAAGCTCTTCCTCAAGCAGATCATAGACATGCCACTCAAGTGTCCTGTTTTTTTCGGGCATTGTTCCATCTGGTAGGGTGACCACATGGATATTTGACTAGTTGGTTCCTTCCATGAGTCTATACATCCCACATACTGCAGGGCAGCACTTTACCTGGGCTGGTCACCAATATGTAAAAATTATATGTGTCCTGGAAAACAGTGGCCGATGTGGTCACTCCAAGTCACATGTGAAGATCTACTGATCCAGGGGTCTCTGCACATTTTGGTTCATAGCTGGGGTCCATGATCCTGGTGTAAACTGACCAGTTTTTTTAAGGGAATTTGTTTTTAACTATTTATATAGGTAACATTAGGGCAGAATGTGGCTACATGGATGTGGTGTGGTTTTGTGTCAAGGTCAGTCCATAAGTCCTAGGCTGACAAGGCCCAGGGCAGCAGGTCCCAGGGGCTGGTATGTCCTACTGCAAAACCAAGAGGGAAGACCCCCCCCCTTGGGTGTGCTGCTGCTCAATGTGCTGGTTACAGAAGAGATCTCCCCAATTGGCCCATCTACATTATGGCATTAAAAGGTTATGAGGGCCTTTAAGGCATCATATTTTGTTGCCTTTTTAGCGAAGACGGGGGCAGCAGAGGGTGCCTTTTAAACTACGCACCATAAACTGAGAGATATACCACTTACAGTAGCTGTAGCACCATCATGAATAGAATAATTTAGCTTCCTCACCACAGAACTATGACAGCTCATCATCATATACATGTTGTTGCAGGACGGGTGATCTAATCTAATCTTGACATCCTATGTCTACGTTCATCAATTAATCCGCTCTTCTCACAGAAACTCTCCAATCTGACAGTGTTGTCGGTATAATTTATGCCGTAGTTGGTACATACACAGCTTTTGTTTAAAAAGGCAGACAGTTCTAAAAACAAATGACTTTTCTTGTCCTTTGTCTAGGGATATACCTACACAAAGTGTTAGTTGGCCGATCTTGAGTGATAATTTTAAATCTAGAGTCCTTTCTATGTCATCTTTATAGGAAGGAATGTGAAATGCACTGATGCGCAAAAGTTTGGGGTCACTTGAATTAGCTAACACAGCCTCACTGTTGGAACACAGGAGTGATGGGAGTGATAAAGGGCCACTGTATGACTATGAAGAGATTCCATTACAAATCAGCCATTTCCAGCTACAATAGTCGTTTACAACATTAACCCTGTCTGCGCTGGATTTCTGATCCATTTCATTTTTATTTTAATTGACAAAATGTGCTTTTCTTTCAAAAACAAGGACATTTCTAAGAGATCCCAAACGTTTGAATGGTAGTGTATAGGTGTGCGTGTGTGCTTACTGAGTGCGTCTTACTGAGGATTCATATGTGACTTACCGGATGCCATTTATGTAAATGAGTAAGACATTTAGAGTGTATAAACACATTTCCTGCTGTTTATCGGCACATTATTGTGATATTTAGGGTTGCAGGACACTGAGATACACACAAAACATTCCGAGCCCCTGAGTGATGCAGAAATATTTAAGGGGTAAAAAGGCAACTTAGTAACAGTGCTGCTTCATCGTTAATCAACAGCGCCACCTGGTGCACAATTTAGAGTTTGACAAGTAAGATTTTATTGTTAAATAGAATAAAGAGTTCAAGTTAAAGGTTTATGAATGATTACCCATAGTAGTTAAAATGTAAATGTTAATGGGCTTAGGTATTGCTCTCTTTTTATAGCAGAAGGGGCTTCTGTAATTTATCTCCTCTGATTGGCGTGATTTTTATTTTTAGCTCCTCCAAATGTTATCAATGACCCCACAGCCAAATAAACAATAAAATATACATAAATAAAAACAGAACTTATCATCTGTTAGCTGGGAAGACCCTATGAGCAGTGCTTCTTCGCCTACCCCCTTTCTATAAGCACTTTATTCCCTCCATTCTGCCCTCGGTGGGGAAGGGGGTTAAAATATAAGATGAAACCCTATGGTTTGGGCATGGGGGAATCGATCCCACATATACCCCACATCCCTTGTTATTGGGGTGAGGGAGGTAAAGTGAACCCTTTAGAGAGTTATAGATGCCATACTGCGTCTGTCCCCCTCTACATGTCTTGTGGGACGGAGGGGTAAATTGTTGAGTGAAAATTAAGAAAAAATATGAAATGTTGAAACATACCTACCACTCACATCTCCTTCCATGGATGCAGGGGTTACCTTGTGATACAAATTAATCATAATTTGAAAAATTACTTTAACAACCCTTTCTATCCCCCTAATTCCTAACTGACTGATGGACAGCGAAAATCACCAGTGCAGCCTTTTTCACTTACTTTTGACAACATAAGCTCTCTGCTAGACTTGGGCACCAGGGGGCTCTTCATGTTCGTCTTCGTGCTCGTCTTCGGCAAAAAAAAAACTTCGTATTCCGCGAATATTCGCCTGGTCCTGTCTTCTCTTCGGGCGAATATTCGCGGACATTCTTCGTGTTCGGGTTTTCTTCGTTTTCCCAGGTTAAGGGGTTAAAACGGGGTTAAAGCCGCTCTGGCGCCAGGAGTTTAAATATCTGTATGAGCAACTCTATTGGTCGTCAGCAGGGGGCTCGTCTGCCATTGGTTGATGGCAAACGAGCCCCCTGCTGACGACCAATAGGGTCGCTCGTTCAGACTGTTAAACTCCTGGTGCCGTAATTGTCCGGCAGATCCCGCTGGTCTCCCTGTTCTATCATTTATTAACTGATAGAACAGGGAGACCAGTGGGATCTGCCGGGTAAGTTGCAGCATTGGGATTTTAAAAGTCTGTACGAGCGACTCTTTTTTAAAACCCCAATGCTGCAACTTACCCAGCACATCCCACTGGTCTCCCTCCCTGTTCAATTAATTAAATGTCCGTACGAGCGAACAATAAAGTCGCTCGTACGGACATGTAACTAATGGAACAGGGAGGGAGACCAGTGGCATCGGCAGGGTAAGTTGCAGCATTGAGGTTTTAAAACCCCAATGCTGCAACTTGCCCTGCAGATGCCACTGGTCTTTAACTAATTGAACAGGGAGGGAGACCAGTGGCATCTGCAGGGTAAATTGCAGCATTGGGGTTTTAAAACCCCAATGCTGCAACTTACCAGGCACATCCCACTGGTCTCCCTCCTTGTTCAATTAATTAAATGTCCGTACGAGCGAACAATAAAGTCGCTCGTACGGACATTTAACTAATTGAACAGGGAGGGAGATCAGTGGCATCGGCAGGGTAAATTGCAGCATTGGGGTTTTAAAACCTCAATGCTGCAACTTACCCGGCAGATCCCACTGGTCTCCCTCCCTGTTCAATTAGGGGTTAAATTTATTTTTTAAAGGGTTAAGGGGCCGTGCAAGTGAGCCTATTGGTCGCTTGCACGGCCCTTTAACCTATGGATTTCCGCTTCCGTTAACCCCTTTGATGCTGTGTTAGATAACGCAGCATCGAAGGGGTTAACGGGAGCGGAAATCCATTGGTTCGCTTGCAGGGGTTACAAAGACCGTGCGAGTGAGCCTATTGGTCACCTGCAGGGTCTTCCTCTGGCATCAACCAATTGGTTGATGCCAGAGGAGGTCCCTGTAGGCGACCAATAAGCTCATTCGCACTGCCCTGTAACCCGTGACGGCGAACCTGCGGATTTCCACTTCCGGGAACTGCCGCGAAGCCGCGAAGACAAGGTAAGTTAGAAGGGGGAGGAAGAATGGTAGACGAAGATGAAGACAATCACGAAGATCTTCGTGGTGTGTGTCTTCGTCTTCGCCTACGTTTTACAGCCGCCGTCTTCTCTTCGCCGTGTCTTCGGAACGAACACGAAAACGCACTCTTTGTGTTCGTTTCCATGTTCGCCCGAAGACGAATGCACAAGTCTACTCTCTGCCAAGGAATAGATCTAGTATAAAAATACAATTATAAAAAGAAAAGCGACATTCAAAATAAATCAAAGACAAAAAAAGTAGTCCAAATGGACTGATGCCTGTGTATTCTAAAGTGGCCACTGTTTTTAACCCTAAGGGGTTAAATCAGGGGCATACCTAGAGTATTTGGCACCTGGGGCTGATCCTGTATGTGGCACCCCCCCACACACACACTTAAAAACTGCATAGCTTCTATCATTAGCCAAACATTGATGGGCTATTATTATCATTATTATTATTATACTTTATTTATAAAGCGCCGTCAGATTCCGCAACGCTGTACATAGATGAAAATGTTACAGACAACGACAAGTACAATACAGCAATTGATATACAGATACAGAAGGAATGAAGGGCCCTGTTCCCGTAGGAACTTACAATAACATAACTGCTGTCATTATATACTGAAGCAGACATTGACGGGGGTACAGCATAACTGCTGTCATCATATACTGAAGCAGACATTGACGGGGTACAGCATAACTGTTATCATTATATACTGAGGCAGACATTGCCGGTGGTATAGGATTACTGTCATCATTATATACTGTGGCAGACATTGACAGTAGTACAGGGTAACTTTTATCATTATATACTGAGGCACGCACTGACAGTGGTACAGCATAACACCTATCACTATATACTGAGGCAAACATTGACGGTGGTACAACATAACACCTATCACTATATACTGAGGCAAACATTGACGGTGGTACAGCATAACACCTATCACTATATATTGAGCCAGACATTGAAAATAATGCAGCATAACCCCTATCACTATATACTAAGCCCAACTTTGATGTGGTGTAGGCCTACCACTTCAGTGTCTGGCTTAGGTAATAGGGATGCACCGAAATGAAAATTCAGCATTCACTTGGCCGAAACAGAAAATGACCCCCCTACCTTAAAAAACAAAAACAAAAAAACCCCCACTTTTATTAAAACTAAGTAACACACCAAAAAATCAACAACAATATATATATATATATATATACACACACCAAAATTGGACAGAAAAATTCCATAACAATATTAATATATATATTTATATATATGATTGTTAACAGCAATCACAATCCTATCATGCCCAGTCATACACAGATTCCAGCATGTACTGGCTGACTTAGCATGATAGGAGTGGTGACACTGGAGCAATGTAAGGAAAGAAGATACTTTAGGTTGTGGCTAGAGGCATTCAGGAAGGAAGGACGCCCACGAAAAAAGTTTTCCAGTTCACTGCTTCACTTAATTACTACCTACGATGCGCACATTACTTGGTACCTGTTAGGGTTGTGTTTGTGGCCGATGTATCAGGCTAAGAAAAAGCAAATAAAACTTCTAAAGATGATACAAACATAATTGTTTCATCAAATGATTCTAGTCTTGTCATATCCCTTGAATATATGTATTGTATTAAGCGCTGAGTAAATTGTTGGCGCTATAAAAATAAAAGATAATAGTAATAATAATAATGAAAGTCCAAGTGAACACAGACAGTTGTGTTACCCAGTGATATCCAGCAGGTGGCCTGCAAGCCAAGGTAATTCTTCTTAAGCAGTTCATGTTTAGGCAAGTTGTACAGATCAGTGGGTTAGTGGATACAGAAAACCATTCAAGCAGCAGTAACAGTCGGGCAAGGAGCGCATACCAGAGTCTCAGGCTTAATATAATATATTTTAATAATAATATAATATAAATAATAACTTCTAACAGCCTTGGTACATTCCTAACTGGTGTTGAAGCGCCTAATGAGGTATATATATAGGTGTGCGGTGCTCTGGGCCGGGGCTCCCCAGCTCAGCATGCTAGATGGCTAGTGTAGGGATGTGCCAGACATATTTTAGATGTTTCTGCCACTTAAAAGGATTTAGTAGTATTCTATATATATGGTTTAAAAAAAACAAAACAATTAAAATAGTATGTAATGGACTGTGCATGATTTTTTATTTTTTTTATTGATGAATAATTTATTAGTTTTGTAAGTATTTCCCGCTCTCACAAAAAGCAGGGTAAATGTGAGGGCATTTTCTTTCCTGGCTCAACTTAGTTTTTGGCATGACTGGTGAGCAAAATAAATACTTCTGGAGGATGCTCATCACAATTTAAGTCATTAGCGATTTGGATGGCTGGCTATTATCATTATAGTAAATGTATATACCACCCAGCGACGTATACTGGCCTAGGCTGGAAAGGCCTGAGCCTAGGGCAGCAGGTCCGGGGGGTCGGCAGTCCCTTTGTCGTAAAACCATGGGGCAGATTGCCCCCTGGTGTGCCGCTGCTCAAAGGGCTGGCTAAAGGGAAGATCTGTGATGTACCCAACTGACCAACTTACTCTACAGACTCCATTGAAAGGCCTTGTGCGTCTTTAAGTCACAGAGTGCCGTTTTATGACATCATATCCCAGGTCTCCAATGAAGGATGGAGAATGTGGAGTGAGCAGCTGAGGGCCTAGAGCAACACCAGAGCTAAATACATCTCTTATAATCAGAATTTAGATACATAATATATGGTCGCTATAGTTTCTGGTCACTATAGTTTCTGGTCGCTATAGTAACCAATGTTCCTCTGTCTAGGACTAGTCCATTGGTTACGACAGGGATTTCATAGCTCCAGTTTCGCTTTTTACGCACAACCCCCTAAAATGTTCCTTCGAAAGGCAATTTTCGGTTTCTTTATACCAGAGAAAGAATTATAGCTGCAGGAGCCAAATATTGGTTTAAAAGTCCAGAAAACCTCATTCTCTGGATAATAATCTCAGATTTACCTTTTGGCATTTTTAATATACTGAATCCGTTTCCCAGCCCCGTTTTCTACAACACTAACACGCTAACGATATTACATTTTAAGCTGCGGCTGGAGATTTTATGGTACGGTGTTCTCTCTTCGCTGCCAAGTATATTATTGGCCCTAAACAAACATGAGATATGTAACAGGAAAAGTCACAATAACCTTTTTTTTTCTCTTCAAAGTTGGGAATGACCGCATTGTTCTCAAGTGGAAAATCTATTAACGGGTAATGCTTTACCAAGCCCCGCACGTGGAAATAATCACTCGGCAGATCAAATGAAAATAAAACTTCTTAAATATTATTATCCAATTACATATTTATTTTATACCATAATTTTATTAATTTTAAGTCAATATAAGTAAAAACTTTTTTTCCCCCTGAATTTGCTCATACTAAGAATCTATTTTTCTAATATTATTGTTGAGATAAAACCGTTAGGGTAATGTAATTTTTTTTTATACATTCCTCCGAGACCTTAGACCATTAAAATGCAAGTAAGCCTGTCGATATAATCATATGGTCCTTTATTGATCAAAGGTCCATGTAGATGGTAGATATTTGAGCTATTCAATTTCTATCCACCTTCCATACGACTTAAGTTCCATAATCCAATTTGAGAATTAATAATGTGTGTTTTTAGTGTTATGGTTGGCCTGCTTGTATCCAAGGCCGTACTAGGGATGAAAAGTGGCCCAGGCACTCTAAAACCAGTGGCCGCTAATTGATGTTCCTGTGCCAGCTGGCTAGGCATGCGGGGGGAAACAGTAGGCTTTTAAACTATCTCAACATGGGGCCACATGTGTCAAGCCTGGGACCTGATCTGCTGCTGGATTAGCTTCCACTAAAGAAGGAAGAATAACATAACAAACTTATTGGGGAATAACTTATTGTGAAACTGTCACAACATTAAACATTAGGAAATTTTAGTTCATGGAAGCATATAGGATAATATATCCTATGGGATAGAGGTGGCAATTATGGAGCCCCTTTTTTTCTCCTGTTTTAAATGTATATATATATTTTTATAATAGAACTGTATTTACTTATTTATATTTGTGAGGTAATGCAACTCCACATTTTGAATGTTTTAGGCACATTGAACTTGCATGCCCTTGCCTGTAACGCACATACTTTAAAGCACAGGGGCTCATATGCCCCTGCAAACAGCTCACAGATTAGTGCATCACAGAGTATGAGCATGTGAGGGCATGTGACTGGAGAGAAGTCTGGTAATGAATAATTTCAGAGGTCACTTGCACCAGATGGCTTTGGGGCGGTTTTCAAGGGTCCTCTCATGCACCAAGAAGCTTTGAGGAGGCCTCAATATCTGGGGTTCTTCAGAGTGGCTACAAAGGTGTTCTCCATACCCCTCTCTGTGGAGATGTCTATTGTCTACGTAGGATTCAAAGAATACAATGTTATTTATACCAAGTAAGTAAACTCACATTATAAACCTAGAATATATAGGGGTCGGCAGGTAGAAAAAGGAATTTAGTGACCTCTGGTGGCAATAGAGAGCAAAACGATTGGAATGTCTCTTTTTTGTACACCAGAAGTTCCAAAGGCATCCAAAATGTATTCTTTTTATGAAATCCATATAAAAATCCATGCACGGAGGCAAAAGTCACAGAACAGCTGATTATTTACAACAATATAAACTTTTGGCCGGAAATAAACAATATTGAGCCCGAATATTCTGTGCATGCAGCCTGATGGAAACCTCATCCCATTTGGTTAGTAATGGCTGTTTAATGTCTGTGATGATAATTCAGTTGGTCCCCCCCCCCGTTGTTATTTGACAACTTCCATCGTTCCCAACCACCCGTGAACAGCCGGGAGCTGCTTGTTAGCCTGTCCTGTTGTAAATTATTTTTTAGGAAAAAAAAAAAGAATTCTAAGTAGAAAATGACCCTGTGACTAATCCCTGGTTTTTATTTCTATTTTCTAACTATATCCAGACAATAGCAGCTGAGGTGACAGCTAGGTTTATAAATCGCGAACATTAGACGTTAGCGCCGTGCGGCGTCCGCTGTTATAAGGATTAAATTCACAGAGATATGTCAGCTGCTATCATTCAGCTTCGTTAAGAGTATTTCACAATTTTGTAGACTGAAGGATGAACCTCGTTCAAAACCATTCAGAAAATCACTGATTTTGCTATCAGAAGTATTATATTCCGAGGGGGTATTTTGCACTTCATTTGAAAAACCACTAAACTCTACTCATTGTTAACCGCATGCTAATGTTTTTAACAGCTGAGTAAAATAGTATGACTTTAGAAAAATAGGTTCGAAGTTCTGTTATTTCCTGGAGATGTCTGCTTTTCTGGCACAAAAAAAAGGTGAAATCTGAGTTTAGCAGACAATCCGTGTCCTCCTAAGCTGTCGTCATCACGAGGTTGACGATGCTGGGGTTGACTATGGTTTTTCAAGAGATCCATTAAGTTATCCCCATTTAAAGAGAGGGCAAAAGGATTAACATTTAGTTAAGTACACAGAAAGCTCTCTTTTTTTCTTTTGGTAACTTTTTTAAAACAACCTCAAAGCCCCCAGAGCAACTGTTAATTGTTGGATCCCAAGGAAAACTGATCCGATCCTCTTAGCGGTTGTATGGGAACGGTTGCCTCGCAACCAAGCAGAGTTGACGATGCAGTTGGCACGGTATTCATATTTTCGGAGCTAAATGAATTAAGTAATCATATAATATTGCAGAGTATATCAGTAAAGAATTTCCATATTACAGCATCTGATACTCCCAACTCGCTTCTTAGTGACTACAAATATCGGAATTTTAGCTGAGCAGATAGTAATTTGATATTAAACAAGGCTCTTATTAAGCTGTTGCATTGAAATGTTGGCTGGGGTTTTCTGTTACATTAATCTAGGTAATACGTTCTATTATCACTCATTAGGCTGAGGGATAACCCAGTGGATGGGGGTTCATTAGCCGAAATCTGACCTTTGTAGGTATGGAAATTAAGCAGTTACGAGGCAGATGCCTGGAGGACCAGACCACACACGGGACATGAAGATCCTTGTTGGCCTGAGGATCAGCTTCTAAGGCTGGCTCATACTCGTGACTCATACTATTAAAGTCTTCGGAATGGACACATTATGTCGCCTTTGTGGTTGTTAATGTTACAAAAACGCTTACAGGTAATTTTACACTAACATCTTTTAATTAGAAGCTGCGTTACATGAAGGGCTAATACTTTTCAACCCCCATTGCTGCAGCTGAAGACTGAACAACTTTAGACCCCATCAGTTCTATCATAACCATTGACTTGGAAAAGCTTTTCCCGCGGTAAAACTATTTTGCCGAATGCAGATTTTAATTTTTAATCCTGGATCCAACATTTTGGGATTGCCATGGATTGCACATTTAATGATTACTTATTTTTTTTTTAATTGCTGTTTCAGTGAAATCAGAGCCGCGTTTCATCCTAGTAGGAAACAGGGTTAAAAATCCCCCCAAAAACTGTCCACCTAATTCCACCTATTATTCCTTTAATTTGATTATTATTGATCCTAGTATATATTTTACTGTGTAAAAGTGAACTTTCTGCACACATACCTTTTGAGGGCTGTTGCCTATGATATATAATGAAATATATAATATTAGGTCCCTTCTATAAAAGATACACAAGGGATTAGAGAAAGTGAGAAGTATAGTTAATGTAGGAAAATATAATGGGTCCCAACACCACCTTCTATATTTTTTTGGATTTTTATATCCTGACCTTCATTTGAAAAATGACCAAGATCTTTACATCGTCTTTACATCAAGAAAACAAAAAAAAATGGTCTTTTTCATGGAAAAGTTTTTTTTTTGGTTTCGTCTCCCAATCTATTAAAAAATATACCTCTATGGAGTATAACATTACATAATGTTGCAATTAATGACAGCTGGGCTACCTCCAGACTTGTTATTTACACTCATGAGTGACCTTTTTAGGACTTCTCCTCTTACATTGTACAGAAGGCGTTTTATTTCTGTTATTGTAACTATCTGATGTACTGCATGTTAACCTTATGTATTTCTTTAGTATCTATACACTAGTGGCTTATTTCACTAAAGTCCTTTACACGATGCCCCTCGTTCCCAGTCATTTATCATTAGTTGTAACAGGTTCATTGATGTCTTTCATGTCTTTAGCACGATTTAGCTGGAGTAGTTATTCTAAAGTTGTAGAGTATACTATGTCTTTATAACTTTATAACTCATTGTTGGATTAAAAGATTTGTGGGCATGGATACTAAGTGTTGGCACTTCAGAAAAAGAAGGTAGACAGGCAATTTATGAAAAAAATGGCTTCTTAAAAAACCTTAGTGCTTTCAGATAAAGACTAGAGTCCCCTTAAATTGAATACATGTTCAGCTCATCAACCCCAAATGTCTAGAATCTAGAACACTTAATCAGAAGTATGAATGTGGTCAACATACATATATCACACTGATCTTTTTGTTAAAATAACTGTATATAAGTAAAATTAATATTTTAGAGCTTCTTGATCCAAGGAGAAATCCGATTGCCTTTTGGAGTCAAGAAAGAATTTTTTCCCCTGATGGCAGAATTCAAAGTAGCTTAATTAGGGTATTTTGCCTTCTTTTGGATCAAGCATAAGAAGGTTACGTAGAAGGATTGAACTTGATGGACTTAGGTCTTTTTTCAACCTTCTGTACCATGTAACTATGTATATCTCAGCATGTGTAAGTCAGGGGCTCCATTGCTCTCCATGTCCTTAGCAAGGTAGTGGTTTACTGCTGACATGTCTCTTCCATTGTTTTAGCGCTTAACTACCAGACTTTGTGATTAAAGAATGCTCCAAAAAGAATAATAAGATTTATAGCATGAATATCTTTTAAGACCTAAAAGAGACTTGATCCATAGACAAAACCTGCAAATATCTCCATATGCTGAATGTTCACTTATCTCTGATAGACAGTGTTTCTTCAAATGCTCATCTTCAACAGAGACATTGTCTCAAGTGGTTGGCCTGTAGGATGCAACAAACTATTAAATTCTACTTTTTCCATTGAGGAAAAAAAAAATATATTTTTTGCCCAGTGGGGATCCCGTGGGTCCACTTATAAAATCTGTTTGACAAAACCTACTTAATTTTGTCTTATCATACCCTACTCTATTTTTTTAGGACTTGTTGGGCAAGAAGACTACAAACATCTCGACTCCTTACAATCAAAAAGGTTATCATAAAAGATTAATATGAACAAGTGGACCTTGATGATAATATTTATCCTCATTTATGTGTTTCTAGTGGCATAAAAACAAAAATGAGTTAAGAACAACTTGGCACTTCCCATTTAACTGCAAGACCAGGACTAGTCGATGATTAACGCAATTAGACCAGACCCAAACCTACTCTAGAATCATAACCATCGATGGTGATCCATCCCAAGCTCCCTGCCAACCTAGGCTCTGAAGAGAACTGTGCAAGGTAGACAAACCTCTAAATTCTCTTATGACCCCAAAAAAGTAATGATATGGGCATGAACTTTGAAACAAAATAATATTTTCATTTTACCCCCAAAAAATGCTATCTTCACACATTTCTTAATTTTTTTAATACATTACTATATGTGTAACAAGATTCTGAACCAGTGACAATATGTTTTTTTATTTCATTTTACTTATTTACTTAATTTTCACATCACTAAACTTAGATGATCCAGTGTTATTTGGAGGCTTGGAGCCGATGCAGATGTAAGTAATGCTTCTGCCTCCAGAAAGCCGGAATAAAAATAGAATTCAAAGAAATCTATCAAATAGCTTTGGATGAAAAAAAAAAGCATGACAGTGTTTACAGAGTGTGTAAACACACATTCACCGCTAATTTTGTAATTGCCTGCTGTGATCAAAGCTTATTTATAGTGCTTTTGACTGTTGTATCTACTTGTTTTGGAAACTAAATAACTAAAGGTGTTTCAGTGTTAACAGTAAAAAAAAAAGAAGTAAATAATTACTAATAAACCTCATTTAAATAAATGATATAAAAGCAAAAAAAAAAAACCAACAAAACAAAGAATGAAATGCATTAATGGGTATCTAGTTTTATGGGAATCATGATAAACGGCCCCCTTCCCTTTTTTTATTAATTAAAGAGGTAGTTGCATGTAATGTTCCTGAATGCGTAGTTACTACTGGTTGACCAGGCTATCTGAATGGCCCTCACCGCATGCAAAGGAACAGAGGAGCACATTTTTGTAAATGGACAAATAAATTAGAATTATACTTTTAGTTAGGTATTTGTATATGTTTTACAACATGGTGTTTCTCGTTGGGTTCCACACTTGTTTTGATTTTGCTATCCTGTCTATGGGTGAGATAACGTTCTTCTAGACCCAGTGCTGAACCCAGTTTTGAAGGAACATGTCCTATCTTTCTTCACCTTACTGAGTTCATTTGGTGACATGGACGTTAACTTTATACATGTTAAATTATTCAGTGAGGCTGAACCGGTAACCTGACACAGATCATGGGTTTCCTAAAGCTCCTATTGGATCAAATTATTTGGGAACACAGCCACCTCCAGCTTACTTTCATGGCTAATTAAAAATTTGTTTTAGGGACATCTCGGCAAGGGTAAGCTACATGAGACCTTAGTGCACGTGGGACATCAGTTATCAAGCACTCCATGCAGCCCTGTTTAAAGGCCACCGGATTTCTACATATTGAATACATACGCAGCCAATAATCATGAAACGTTAGGGTCATGAGATGCACCATCAGTGGCCAAGTGTGATGGCGTCTGTTGTTTTTTAATATGATGGGCACGTTCTACTCATGTACGTACGCAGTCCCTTTAATTCAACTTTATTGCTGCTGGAAAACAAATTGGAAAAGGGATTCACAGGAGTGAAGTTTATTTTTTTGCCGATTTTTTACAGGGTGCTCAATAAGTTAAAGTAAGAGGGAGAGAGAGAGACCAGCAACTTGGCCAGCGCTGTCTCCGAGAGAGTATATATTGCATGAGCAGCAGAGTGGTAAATCGATTGAACTGCAAAAACACTGATTGATTAAGACCCAAACTGACCACATTGACATATTCTTCCAGATTATTCTGGCTCCAATTCCTTAATTCAAAGCCTGTTACTTGTATTATGCTATTCCAGAACAAGATATATCGTAAACAGCAAATGACATTAAAAAAAATTGTATAAACGGAAGTGATTTATGGTTTTGCAGCATGCATTCTTGGAAAGTACTTGGAATAGCTTAATGAGATATCCTTATTTTTTATATATTTTTTCAGTAATCAAGAAAAAACTTTAGAAAACTTTGTAATACCTTTTTCTATCAGGGCTGGTTTTAGGATTTGAAAAAATAAATAAATTAGCTAAATAAAAATTAACAAAAATATTTGTTTTACTTTTTAATAGTATCTATAATATATATATATATATATATTAATGTAAATATAAACTTTTTTAGTTCACAAAATATTACATTTTCATAGCAATATTCTTGTTTGCTGATCACACATTGACCTGAAAATATATGATTTGCCGATCCTTGTATTTTTTTTTTTCAAAAATAAGAATACATTAATATTAATTGATATTTAATTACATTTATTTAAATAAAAAAGTAAATAACAAATAATGCATAAATTTATTTATTAATATTATTATGTATTTTTTATTTAGCGCCATCACATTCCTCAGTTATTAAAGCTACTTTTTAAGACATCTCTAAAACAATTATATCTGTCTTTTCCAAAATATTTAGCCGAGTGGGAGATTCCTGGACACTTTATTTGATGTCTTTTAGGCTATTTTTATTTTTACTAAGAGCTTCTAATGGCTTTTAAAAATTGTTAGCGTGTTACTTTGTTCTGATCTCTAAATAATTTACACGACTCCTAACCTCAGGCTTTTGCCGGAGTTGATATAACTGTCTCCGAAAGTGTAAGACTTACACGGGAGAATAATTCCGTGCACAGCTGTGCCGTGTCTGCTGTCAAAAGGAATCCACGTTAAATGGACAAAAAAAGGACAAAATCAGTCGACGAACACAAAGGTAAAATAATTCTGAACAGTGACCAATAGATGTCCCTCACTACAAAAGATTGAACAATTGCATTAAATTAAAAAAAAAAGTTCTCCGCATTACTTCCAGGGAACATTAATATCACTTTGAAACCATAACTCATTCTGTTTTTTTTCCTCCCAAATCCCAAATAGAAATCTTTTAGTTATGTCATTAAAATCAAATATTTGTGCTAAATTATTTGCCAACTGTTTGCGCATGCCATCGAGTAATAAGACCTCCCAAAATCTAAGTGCTCCGATTGGGTTCACGTTTGGGGTAAGCATTTTGTTAAAAAACACATGATTTAGCCTCGTACTCTGGATGCAAAGACTGGAAAACTTACCCTTGAGTTATGAGTTATAGGTGGATTCGTCTGCATTGCTCTTTGGGGAAATCTCATTGTATTTAGTTATTTTCCATCTATTTTGCATTACATCAGTTATTTAAAAAACACATTTTTTTAAATGAAACTTTTTTTTATTAGTGAAGATGAAACAAATATATTTTTAACTAGTTCTCTGTTTTTGCTGATTTTTTTTTTTTTTTTTTTTTTTACGGTGGATATCATCTATTTAATTAACCTCTTACGCCGTGGCAAACCCGCAGCATGCGCCGTATCGCTCGTGTAAATAAATATTTACAGTTTGTCCTACCAGATCTTAAAGTTGGAAGAAAATTATATTTAAATCTGTGATGAATTTAAAGTAAGGAGTCCAGATATCCCCGATTTTGATTGAGGAATCTGACTCTATACACAGTGCTTGGGGGCGCTGCGGAAACGTCGTGCCAAGGAAGAGGAAGGCATCTGCTGCAGCAGGGCTGCATCTTCCGTGTCGGGTAAAGGACTTAATTTGTTCTCGTTTTTTTGAAGAAGGCATATTAAAGTACTCACAGGGGGTTCGGGTTAATCAAATGTCATTAACCCCTTAAGGACAATGGGTTGTCCTAGAACCCTTTAAAAAAAAAACACCAATGCATTTGGTCATGAAGGGGTTAATAGGCCCTCTTCTTTAGAGGGGGTGTCAGGGACATTTAAATGTTAACTGAAAATGTGCAATGGGAAAAGTAAACATTTAAATTATCCATTTCCTAGCCATTTTCCTTAAAAAAATACATAGGTTGATGTAAAGTGCCCCCCCTCTTTTGTTAAGTGCACTTTAAGTCATATGTGAATTCAGATATTTAAGACGCCTGTGAGTGGCAAACATGTTCCAATCTTTTTGCTTCTTACAAGGAAAACTATTCGAGAGAGTTACACTAGAAAGTTTTGTCTTTTGCTACATACCATTTTTTTCTCCTATTCTTTCTTTTTTTTTTTACCGGGGTCATTCGCCAGCTTTGTTTTGACATTTTTTCGTTTCCTTATTCGGTGAAGAAACTATTTTCCTTAAATAAAAAGCCTGACCTTTATACCCATCCTTGCAAAACATCCTTGACATACTTTGTATGGTATTTCATTTTTCTCTTCAAGATATGTCTATTGTTTCATATCTAGCATTCATTCACGAGCGTGGCTGCCAATTTAATAACATTCTATTTTAAAACCTGTTATTCTCCGCGATATGCAGAATCCGTTGTGTTAGGAAAGACTGCCAAGTATAGAAAGGAATGCTAGAAAAAGAAAAGGTATTTAACGAATCCTCAAACCACATGTACAATGATACGGGGAATGATAAAATTCAATGTGACGGCAGATCAGACCCTCTCTAGTCGCCCGTCCCTCCTGCTGTAAAGACTCAAACCTTAATCAGTCGTTGGTCTCGTCTTAGATTCAGGAGCCGTACGTCTGTCCCATACAATTCCCTCAGTGTATTAACCTCTACCACTTCTGCTGAGAGGCTGTTCCACTTATCTACCATCCTCTCGGCAAAATAGACTATATTAAATATTCAGAAACGGCTGCTGAAGTCAATGCTTTAACCATAATTTAACTCATTTATCAAAATCATCAATGTACAACCAGCGTCATATAATCAATTTCCTAATATATATATATATTCTAATAATAATAAATAAAATTCTAGAGTGCTTACAGGTAAGCATTAATTAAGAAATAATAGTTGAAAAATACACCTTAAAATAACTTTCTAAAATCTCAGCATCTAACCATGACGTTTAAGCTAATTTTGAACCAAATTTTTTATTTTTGTGTTGTTTCTTTTGTGCTTAAAATATTTCCTTTAATATGGCTTACTTTCAGGCCAAGCAAATATCTAGTAGATTATTATTATTTATTGTTTCATATAGCACCATCATATTCCGTAGCGCTGTACAATGGGTAGCCAGGACATAACAAGTGGTATATCACATAACAGTTTGAGTTACGGAAACAGCAGGTGATGAGGGCCCTGCTCAAAGGAGCTTACACTCTAGAGTACATTATTCTTTTTGGTGGGTAGGTGTGAACGAAAGTGGAGGCTAAAGTCTGCAACCAAAGTATTTTTATGCCTTAAATTATTATTATTATTATTTATTGTTTTATATAGCGCCATGAAATTCCATAGCGCTGATTTATATTTGAATTTTACAATTTTTTTTTACATGCGACTTAAAATTTGTATTTTTTGTAAAAAATTCGGTTTTACATTTTAACTACTGTTTCCATGGATCAAGTTACAGTGTCTATGCCTTTAGTTGAAACTTCTTACAATACCCACCAGTGTAAGTGTTTCTACCCTTCTTTGTATATATCAGACGTGGTAATATCCCAAACGTTAGGCTTAACACCTTATTGATCACAAAATTACACCCTAGACAAGGGGGTATAATAAACATTGCTAAAACACTTTATTCTCCTAATCCGCATACATCTAACAATCATCAAATAAACGTAATTTGTCACATACACTTTATTCATCAAGGATAATTAACAAGTTAACAAGTCAACCCTTTTACAAGATCTTTTTCAGTAACAAGAAAAAAAGTGCAGAATTTCCATTTATCCCTCTAAAATACGTAATTTATTTTTTTTTATGGGGCGAAACACCCCATTACTTCACAAACTGAAAATAGTGCATGTTTTCTGCCACGTAAAAAATATTATATTTATGCTGCGAGTCTTTCCTGGCTATACAAAGAATTGTTTTACTTGGCTGATTTGAACCTGTATAAATCAGAACGCCTAAGATCACAAATACAGAGCTAGAAAAAATATTTAGAGTACTTAAATGTTCCTGTTAATATAGGTGAACCAACAAAATATAAATTTTTATGAGTTTTAAAGAGGCGCTCTCACCGTTCATAATTAGCATAATTCAAGTCGTTTAACCAGTTTATACTTGATTTTTGGTTTTCATTAGCAATTATTATGACATCAATGTTAAAATGTAGACTCGCGTTATCGAATAATTTGCTGATGTCATCTCCTATCAAAGCCTTTACAAGGCTGTCCAACCAATTAGTTGTTAGCCAGTGGAACTTAAAAAAAAAAAGAAAATAACTTAATGGGGAGAAAAAAAAATCTTTAAGTCTTAAGAACAGTAAGTTAAGATGTAAGAAGTTTTTTTTAAAAAATAATGAGTTTTATTAAGCTCACCGGAGGACAAAGTATATGAAAATAATACAAATTTGGAGAAATGTTGACATTTCTACATCATATTCGGTGCACATCGAACGGTTATGTACAACAGAGTACAGTGTCCCAGACCAGTGCATCAAAATCTTCCTCTTTAGCATGCACCCCAGCACGGTTTCCCAGATTCTCCTTACGTGAGTGTTTACCACATGAAATATAAATGAAAATGCGAATGAAGACAGTAACAGTAGTAATAAGAAAAGCAGAAGAGGAGAAAAGATGAAGAGTGAATGAGTGAACGATCCCCATAGAGGTCCAGCAGGGCGACCTCAGGGGTAAAAGTAATTGTTTATAAGTAGATATTATTTTCTGCATGTTCTCGAAGATCTGAGACCAGAGAGCAATCCCACCAGATATGTCACATTGAGGCTTTGTTGCCACAATTCCTCCAGCACATTCCTGATGCATTTGGATATACACCGACCAGCTATAACATTGTGACCACGTGCCTAATATTGTGTAGGTCCCCTTTTGCCGCCCAAACATCCCTGAGCCGTTGAGGCATGAACTCCACTAGTCCTCTGAAGGTGCGCTGTGGTATCTGCACCAAGACGTTAGCAGCAGATCCTTTAAGTCCTGTAAGTTGCGAGGAGCGGCCTCCAGGGATGCATGCTGGTGCCGCGTGTTCTCCAGGTAAGTGACGCACCCGGCCATCCACATGATGTAAAATAAAACGTGATTCATCAGCCCAGGCCACCTTCTATCATTGCTCTTTGGTCCGATTCTTATGCTCACATGCCCATTGTAGGCTTTCGGCAGCGGACAGGGGTCAGCATGGGCACCTGACTGGTCTACGTGACAAACTGCGACGCTCTGCGGGTTCTGACACCTTTCTATCAGAACCAGCAGTAACCTTTTCAACAATTTGAGTTCCAGTAGCTCGTCTGCTGGATTTGACCACACGGGCAGCCTTCACCTCCCATGTGCATCAATGAGCCTTCGCCGCCCATGATCCTGTCACTGGTTCATCTCTTTTCCTTCCTTGGACTACCTTTCCAGCTTCTAACACATCAAAAAAAAAAAAGCGAAATGTTCACTTGCTGCCTAATATTTCCCCCACTGACAGGTGCAATGATAACAAGATTATCAGCGTTATTCACTTCACCTGTCAGTGGTCATAATGTTATGACTGATCGGTGTATACTCTGGCTTCTTGTTGATACCACGTATCATCTGTAGAGAACTTATAGATGATTGATGCCGTTTGTGCCAAGGAAGCCATCATAATTTATGTCTATGAATCTGGCGTAGTGAGACCCCAACTAGACTTCGATAGATACCCTAGACTTCTTGTCTCTCCAACTGAATGTTTGAATATACTCCCAGCCTCTGACCACAATTTAGGAAAATTACCAACGAATAGATCTTGGGGCTTCTTGGTCAGTTGTATTTCCGGTTTGATCGGAATGTTTGATGTTTGTTTCTACCTCTATATGAATTTGCAGAGCTTGCATCTCTTAGGCTCTTTACACTGTGTCCACAACACTTTGCTCGCATAAATAACATTTTCCCCATCGCAAAATGTACATTTTTCAAATTACTAACTCTGGGAAAAATGTTAAGTTACTTATATATAAATATATACAATTTAATGATACATATCAACAATGTAGTACATCTACATGTGAAGCGTGTTAAAAAAAAAAGATCATAACCTGACCATGAAGAGGTGTCTGAAATGTTTAAACATTTCTTGTAATATTAAGTGTGTCATATTCTTCATTTTCTAAAACATATTGTAATGAATTAAATGAATGTTAAAAAATCCTATTATGTTAATAAAAAAATGAAAAAAATATTGACGTATTCAGTTTATTCAGATTTGTATTATAACAAAATTTTTCAAAGCAGAGCAAAATTACAAATTACATTCATCATGTCATCACGGTTTTGTGCTACAAAAGTTGTTTTTAATGATCATGAGAGTTAAACTATTTTTTCAGACCGATCGTGGTCTCCAGCTGATATCCACCATACAAGGCTTGTGAAGTCTCCCATTGTTTAATTGATGAGCTAATAAAAAAAAAGAATAATAAAGGATATTATTTTTTTTGCTATTTTTTTTGCGAGTTTTTAATTACTTCAGTTAATATTCGAGTTGGAGCTGGTGCTTTCATGAGCCGAGTGATTCATGTTCGCTCGGTGGGGTTCTCTGAATTGTCTTAATGTTGTGTTCCTGCGAGTATATGAGAAAGGAAACCCAAGACGTATCGATACATCCTCTGCGTAGCTTTGAAAAAGACTTTTGTGACGTGGGTCTTCAGAAGCTGTTTTCGGCGAACATATTCTACTTATTATTGATTTGACATGAACTTGGCCCGCAGCCCTCAGGGAATGCTCTGCATGCATAATTTACTCTTCCTGTAATTGTCTATTTAACTTGGCAATCCAAAATAATTTTTTCCTGTAAAAGAGACTGAGACGTCAGTAGAGCATTGGCCGGATTAATTAATGAGGCATAATAATACTCATAATAAAAGCTCATGAGATAATACCTTTCCCCGCTGTTTCCTGTCAACTTCCTTGAGAGATTTAAATCATGGTCTAGGTATACATGACTCATATTTCTTAAAGACAGCTTCTATCCCCTTTTTGACGTAAACAACACGACCGTAAAAAAAAAATACTAATAACCGAATAACCATCTGTTACATTTAGTCCTTGACATTTATTGTATTTCCTGTCAATAGATCCAAAGGAAGTAAATATGAAAACAGCGGCTAATTATATTGTCCCGCCATGTTTACTGAATAAAATATTCCTTTGTATATGTAATGTTCCCGTCTAATCATCCTCATCTGACACACACCCATGTTTTTGTACCTTTTCGGTCGTAAATCTTTACTAAATAATGTTTTTTTTTTGTTCCCTTTGTGAGGACTCTATAAATAACAGAGGCGGGTTTGATAAAGGCCCCCCCCGTTTTAAAGGAGCGCCGTCTTTTGATTTTTGTTCATTTTATTTAGATTCTTGTAGTTATTTATAGGGCCAGAGAATAGATTTTTAAATGAGTCTGGAATAAACAAAGGAAAAAAAAAAGTCAGGAAGTCTATCATGGTCATTAATTTGCCGTGATGGTCTTTAAGTCAGTTTTATTGTTTTGAAATGACCATAACGCCCGACATTTTAAATGGCGGAAGAGGGATGTTTTTTGGTTTTAGGGAGTGTGTTTAGAGGTAAAGCTGGGGATGGCGCTTTAACAAGACTTCGTAATTTTTATGCAACCTATTCCCAGGTGGAAGTTGAACTTGTGGAGGGACTCTAAACTCCAAGATGATGACCTCACACCTTGGATGGATTTTGTCCTATGAGTAAGAGTGACGCTACTCTGGAGGAAGTAGTTTTGAAAAAGAGGTGGGGCTAGCTGGTGGTGTGGGCTAGTCCTGCGTAAAGGGGTGGGGCTTGCCGCTAGACCTCTTTAAGTAGGAGAGGAAGTGGGTGGAGTATAAGCGTGGCACCACCTGGAAATTCTAGGTCGCGTGTGTAGAGTTCACAGGGTCTTATGCCGCTGGTTCCTACATCTGCTAACGGTGCTTCACTGAAGGTTCATGGGAAATAAAAGCCATCATGAAATGTCCTGTCCATGCCGTTGGCTGAGGTCAGGCCTGGAAACGACAAACCTTAAATACAGGACATTTATAATGATGATTTCTAACGCTGGATACAGTTATTGTTTTGGCCCGCCAGTTACCGTATAACTTCAATCCTCACTTCTTATGAGATGAGGATGGTTGTATTATTATAAATTATAAATATTTATAAATATCCCCTTAAGGACAATGGGCGGTCCCTAAACCCATTGAAAACAATGCATTTTGAGCCAGTACATGTACGGGCTTTGTCATTAAGGGGTTAATGAGAATAAACCTTTTTAGCCTGGCAAATTGGGAAAATGATCGGTAGGCCGGTGTTACTTTTACTGCCCCTCCAGTGCCAGATTTGCAGTCGCCGGTTGGAAACACCCAGCTCCGTGCTGCGAGAGTATAAGAGTGCAGCATGCAGCTGCGTACATCCGTCCGACGGCCGCGCATACAACCTTCAGTGGCTGCTGGCCTTAAAGTGACAGAGCTGCTTTTCTTCCCCAGTCTCTCCCTGTTTGCATTTTTGCCACATTAAATTCTCTAGTCTGCTTTCTAGTACACTTTCACCATATTTACTCCTATTTCTTAAAAAAAATGCTCCAATATCATATCTCTTTTTGGGGGGGAAAAAAGAAAAATTGCGATAAGCCCAACTCAGAGCTTCATATATAAATTAGTGAACTTTAAATGACACAGCTGATTCCACCCTAAAGTACATTCCGTATTAAATTCCTCCTACACATATGAATTAAGTATTTTATTTATTTTTTTAAGTATTTCTTAAAGCAGTCCGGATCTAAGTAAAATTTTTCCAGTGAAAAGAAAAAAAAGAAATGGCAAATTTTATGGCGAATGTTTTGCACATCTCCACTGATAAATTACCTGGGTTATATTGTGTAAGCGGGGCAATAAAAAGGTATTTATCAGCCTCCCAGTGCTTGCAAACTGCCTTTCCAGATGTTGTTGCTTAATTGGGTGTTTTATTACTGAAGTTCGCTATCACAACGTAAAATGACTAAGTCAAAAGACTTCATATGTAGTCCGATAGGCAATTAACCCTTCCTGACTGTGATTATCTATACGTGTTCATACACTTCATGGAGATTTCATACTCTTGCACGTATCCAAAATCGATTGCCTCTGCTCGGCCGCGCTTGATTAAGTCATCTTTTTCTAAACGGACGCCAATATTGTTGACACTGCCAGAATAAAGCTAAAAAATTAAAATCCCCTATTTGTGTTTTTTTCTCTGTTTATATGTTTACTTGATCCTTTTTTTAAACCAATAAAAATACAATTGAAAGGAAAAAAAAAATTAAAATACAGTTAGATCTTTCATCTTGTTCTAGCTTCCCTCTTGTAATTTTTTTAGACCCATTTACGTATTTAACCCCTTATGGGCTCAAAATGGGTTTTCAATGGGTTTAGGGACCGCCCATTGCCTTTAAGGGGGTTAAATGTCCCTCTCCCATCCCCTCTCTCTCTCTTCTCTGCTCCAAGCCGGACATATTGAGATCCCATATTTTTTCCTGAAATTTTTTATCCTGCAGTGCCCTTCCCAGAAATAATTCCCTAATCATGTAAATGTTTTGCCCATCCATTTTTGTTTTTTCGGGGAATTTTAATTGTCGCATGATACAGACGAAGGTTGTCGAGGCAATTAACAAAGGTCCCTGCGTAGTTTATATGCCATTAAACGCTCAGAGGATGCCATAAAATTACAGATCGCTAAAGTTAGTTTGCGTAACATGCTGGGGAGCACAATTATTTTATTTTTTCGAAGTGGAACGTCCTGTAAAAAAAAAAAAGGGGAAAAAAAACCCACCATAATGTATGATTGTTATGCACATGAAGCTTCAAATGAAGGTGAAGATCTATGTAACTCTAGCTATGTATAGAACTGAAAAGAAATTTGGAAGGAAAAAAATATTTTTTTATATATATTTTTATTTTTATATGTTTTATTTTTATATGTTTAATTTAGGACACATTGTGACATTGCTATGCACTCATTGTGGTGTTTCGGGCTGTAGCAAACATTCTGAACTACTAGAAAAGAGGGACATTAGGGGAGGAAAAAAAGCAAGCTTTTATCCCTATGACGATTTTCATCTTGTCATACTATGGGGCATTTTCGGTGCCCTAAGGGTTCTTGGAAAAGAAGAATTTTGTCCCTAAAAAAGACTAACAAAGTCCTGCTTTCCCTTATGCTCGTAGTCCCTGCTTCACTGACATAAGCAGAACACCTGGATATGACATCATATTTCAACGCTCCAATTCACTTAGTGATGCAGAGACTGCAAACTCAAGACCGGCAAGTCTCCTACGCAAGGGTCACCCCTGCCTTAGGGTTGCCCTGATTAAGGGAACACGTACAAAAGGCAAACAATTGTTACTTATACATTCTGTCATTTTGAAATGTTTTCACGTGATCTACAATCAAATTTGAATGGAGTTGTGTGGGGGATGTCAGTGTTAGACTGTGTTGGGTGTTAGTGTATGGTGGTAGAGTGAGTGGGGTATCTGTGTACAATGTTAGACAGCGTGTATTAGTGTACAGTGTGGTGTGTCGTATACAGTGTTAGAGTGAGTGTGTATGGGTGTATCATTGTATAGACTGTGTGTTAGACTGTTTTAGGTGTCAATGTATGGTGTTAGAGTGAATGTGTGTGTGGTGGGGGGTGTCAGTATACAGTGTTAAGCTGGGTGGAGTGTCCATGTACAGTGTTAGAGTATGTGTGTCTTAGTATAGTTTGTTTGAGTGTCAGTGTATGGTGTAAGAATGTATGGTGGCATATGGTGTTAGACTGAGTGTGTGTTTGCATATAGTGGTAAAGTGTATGAGCCCAGGAGGTGGTGTGGAAAGTGACACGCAGGGAACCAAGCACTGAGCAATGAAGAAGCTGTACGGAGTAGGAGGCAGACTGTGTACTTGGCTCAGTTGCCAATGCATAAGAATAAATTGCTCTACACCCTACTCTGTATAGCGTCTACATTGGTTGATGCACCTATGTAAAAGAATGGGGGAGGGGTAAAAGAGAATATACCTGTCTGGGGTGTCACTTGGTCTAGGATCGGCAGTGATTAGTTGAGATCAAATGTGATTTTATATAATTTTTTCGCTGCAATCTAAGGGATGATATTGATATTCAATTATTTGCGATATATATTTATCTATTCATTCTAATAAAGACAAATTAAGTGCTAACTAAACTATTGGGTGTTTGGGATACTTGAAATTAACTGTTAAAGCGATATTGCCATAATACATTTTAAAGTTACTATTTAATCTATTGATATTTAGTCACGATTTGTATCCCGATCCGTAGAGATTTTAACTTAAAAATGTAGCCTCTTGACTGTTTTTTTCCTGTACAAATTGGTTTTAGAATTTTATTCTCTCCGATGTTTTATCCTTCAAACTGCTGCAAATGGTAGTGAGGATGGAAAACAAAAACATAGCAATATTCTTTGTAAGAAATCACTTTCTGCAATAAGAAATCAAACAGAAACTTTTTAAAAATTTTGCTCTAAAAACTTGCTTTAAAAACTCCTACATATCCATAATAGGGAACTCTTCTGAGTTTGACCCAGAGTCTCCGGGTAAAGTGCTGCTTCCCTGGGTCAGCCTCTTCTTTCTCCGGACAAGGGAGTGATGCTTGGTCAAGCCCACTCCCTGCCCACTCCCTACCCTCCAATGGCTGTCTATGACTAGCCCCACCCCTACATGTGGCTAACCCCATCCCTATGTGCAACTGTCCCTGCCCCTTCATGAAGCCACTCCCCCAGAAGAGGAAGCACTCCAGTTAGCCTCCCTTGATAAGTTTCCAAGTAAGTAAATAACGCTACAGACCCTGGTTGAACTTCTGATTTCATATTTTTTGCCGGAAACTATTAATTGTCATGTGTTACAAAAGCAGGCACTGATTGGTTGCCACTATATAAACAGAAAATGCTTCTTAAAATGTTCAGTGCCCTTTATTAGGTAATTTTATTTTCACGTATTTTTACATAACATATTTAATAGTATAATTAATGTGTTGTGTAAGTGATACAGCAATAACTACCTCTGTCTGCTTTGTAAGTAATAAATACATATAGCAGGCTGTAAGAAACTCCAGAAAAGGCAGTATTCTAGGTAAGTGACGCCAACCCTGGAATTATTATTATTATTGCACTTTTTTTCCCTACTCTGCTTAGAGACCGTTTATTGTACATGAATAACAGTTTAGTGCCTCCCAACCAAGCACCTTCACCTGTTTTCCATCTGCAAACACGTCCGTCAGTATAGAAGTTCGGAATATGGAATGGTCGCTGGTGAGACGCCTCTTGATAGCGTTGTAATAATTTATGTTTTTTTTTAATACATTCTTTGTTGCGTTGATGAGCTTTACAGTGCATCCAGATCTTAGTCCTGAAAATGATTTATATGAACATTGTGCTCGTTTTTTATTTATTTATTTATTTAGGATTTCTTTTATTTTTTTTTATAGAAAAATCACAGTTTTTTCTCCTTTCTATGAAGACCCCTTTGACAAAGAACTTGTGAAAGAATAGGCGCAGATATACAACCGTAACATACCATACCACACCACCAGAACGGATACTGAAATGTGATGATAACATTTAAAAACAAATACCAATATGTTTAACAGAAAAATAATCTGTCCGAATGACTCAAGATTTCAAATAATTTCATTTACAAATAATTGCGGTTTAGATCCCCCCCCCCTCATTTTAGTGCAAATAATAAGATATAAAGTAGACTTATCACTTTAGGAAAAATATGTTTACAATATAGCATTTTCTTCTTACAAGTGTCTCTCTGGGATGTTTATGAGTTAGGAGCCCCATGGTCAGAAGGTAGGTATGTTTTCATGCCCTCCAACAATTTTGGTGTTTAAAGCGTGACAACTTTATTGGGGTGCTTGGTTAGAACAAGGGGAGGCACGATCCACCTACCTCCCCTTGCGATGTGTTAAAGCAGAACATATGATGTCATATCACAGTGCTCTGCTTCGCAATGAGGCAAGGTAGCCATATTGGCGATCGGTGAAAGTTCAGATGTGGGCACCACTGGAGTGTGATGAACTTCATATATAACGATCGCTGATCAAAAATTCCATGAAAAAAATTCCATGAAAACTAAAACACCAAATTAAATAAAAAAAAAAAAACATGGTGCGTGTACAGGCATTGCTGACATCACACAAAATGAGCTCATATGGGCAATTTCTGAAACATAGAAAGAAAAGTCAGAATATTGGTAAAGTACCACTAGCATTTTATCATATACAGTAAAAAGAGGAACAGGGCAATCTTTTCAGACTTTTTAGGCATTCTTTCAACTAAGATTATAATCCAAACTCAATTTATGCATTTTATGATACAACACAAAAGTTATGTATAAAAGGAAATTCTGATGTCTAGTTTTAAAAGGAGTCTTCTCACCATAGTAGATGATAAATGTCCAGTAATCAAAAACTGTACGGAGGAAATCATAGTTAACATAGTAAGTAATTTATGGTGAAAAGAAGATTAAGGTGGATCAAGTTCAGCCTCTGAAATCCAGAAAAAAGGTAGAAACCCCAAACATTGAAATGATTTCCAATTGTGCCCCAAAAAAGGGGGAAAAAATCTTTTTCGAGTCCAAAATGTTCTCTGCTTTCTCACCCATATTTAAAGGCATCTATTGGATCTGACAGCTTAAACTCTGTATTTAGTGAATTCCGCATCTTTATTGTTCTTACTGCGAGGATCCCTTTTTTCGCTACTTTAGGTGAAAATTCCTTTTTTTCGCATTTGAACGGATGACTTCTGGTTCTTTTTGGGCTCCTGTTAATTTACAGGGTAATCAGAAAGCGGCTGGTATAATCCATCTATGTGTTTGTATAATGACATCATTTCCCCTCTAAGACACTTTTTTTCTCCAGCCTTTCTTCATAACTAAGATGTTCCATTCTTCTTAGTAACTTTGTAGCCGCCACTTTTTCAAGCTCCGTAATGCCTTTTTATAAGAACAGGTGCCCAGACTTGCACTGCATATCCAAGAGAGGGGTCTTCCCATTGACTTATACGGAGGCAAAATTATATTTTACCCCCTTTTTATACAGATTACTTAAACATTCTCAAATATATGTATTTTTGCAACTGTTTTTTTTTCCCCTTTTCATTACTGCCTATGCCATTTAAAGTGTATGGGAACAGCTGGATCGTTATAGTACTTACTTTGTTGCCATAGAGAGTGAAAAGGATTTTTTTTTTGTTCCTAACACGTGAGTCTAACACTATAAAATCTCATTTTTGGGCATCATGGTTTTAATCATCCCACCATTGCCTAAATCTCCCCATCATAGCTCTGCAGCTGTTAAACATTTAGCACCTGTGAAGAACCCTTGAGTCGGTCCAGACTACCAGCAGCTTTTATTGGTAATGGATGTAATCGTTGACTTTAAAGATTCCTTGTTCAAATACGTGTATTTTTTTTTTTTACGGTTTCAATGAGCCATAGAGGTGCCACAGCTAAAGCCCCTTTACGAAATCTCACAGAAGGATCTAAATCGTAGCGAAGGAAACAGGCTGACCTCTCTTTAAAAATAATTCCATCGTTTAATGAGGATGTCAGATCTGTTTTCCTTTTGCGTAGGTCTTAAATATTTAGATGAAAGCAATACTGCAGACTAGCAGCATGTTAAGTTACCGTTGGTTTTGAAAGATACATTAAAAGCAATGTTATATTTGTAAAGTAATTTGATGAATGGGGTAAAATGATGCCCTCCCATAATTGCTGCACTCCAATCTGTATACAGGTATATAATGTTGATGACACAGCGGGATTCCAATTCCGAACCTAGCTACAAAAAAAAGAGATTGCTTGCATATCGAGACTGCTTGCGTACTGCCTTGTACTTGCGCATGCTTTAATGGAGCCATGGCAGCAGAACTGCCAAACAAAGGTACAACTTAAGAAAGAAGTGGCTTAATCTTTTGTTAAAGGAATTAAATTAATCTTATTTTGTACTTTATTTTAACTATATCAAGTCTCCATTATACATTTTAATGATAAAAAGAGCTATTATCACGATTACATCATGTTACTGGATTGCTGGGCTGCCCACTCTATGCAATGGAGTATGACATCTGCATAACCACCAATATTTCATCTGGACAAAGAGGGACACTCTTTTAGTCACTAAAAAGTTCAGTGGTGAATAAAGTTAAGGGTTAACTCAACTGACTAGTCTTGACTGAAGTTGCATGCCAGATTGCAAAGCAACTCGTCTATTCACTAATGTATGAGTTGCTGTGAGGTGCCTTTAACTTAACGTTTTGCTAGTTGCAGGTGAGGTCACGCAAATAAAATTATGTCTCATGTCCTCGTCTGCAACTTGCCAAATATTATTAATAACAAAAAAAATCTTATGAATGTAGGAGGAGGGCAACAAATGCCCTCTTCTTCTACACTCTTTGTTTGACAGGAGGGGTAAGGTTAATAAAATATTAATCCCCATCTCATTATCAGTGTGATAATTTAAAATATAAAACAAAACCGATCCCATGCCACTCACTATGGCTTGATCTTGTGCCTGGAGGGATGGGGTAATGTAGAACATACTAAACACACCATCTGGCATAAAGCTCACCTATGCTCCCGATTGTATTTATCACTGAAGTGCCAGTAACACTTTGGGGAGAAAAAGAGCTCAACCATGCTCTCCAACACTCTTTCATCCCCTACCCTATGGGATGAAAGGAGTTAAATTCTTTGAAAATAGGTGAATAAATAAACCTGACCTAATCTCCACGGTGAAAATTAATTGTCTTCAGAGCCTGTGAGCATTGTCATCTTCTGCTTTTAGTCCTTATTTTTGTCCCAGGAAAATGGTCCATCCTAACAATAAATAAATATAAAAGCCTGATGCCAAAAAAAAGAAAGATAAAGAAAAGGGCCTACCTGTGTCCGGTTGCAAAATGGCTATTGGTTGCGCAGGAGCAAGATTACTTACCCTGATTCACCAGCAGCCCCAAGTGGTTGGAGGATGTATTGCAATAATTTTGTATATTATTTACACAAATTAATTTTTAAAGCTGTTCTTATACAGATTATTGTGACTTTTAGGGCTGTAGAACCCTGCCATACCCTCATAACCAGCAAACATTCTGAGCTCCTAGGAAAGATGGCCATAAGAATGATGATTTAAGTATTCCCTGGACAATTTGAAATAAAAAAAAAATGTAATTAAATAATTATTTCTGGGATATAAAAGGAAATTCTTCCGTACTTGGCATGGTGTTTCTAATGCTTTATTTAGTTATTCTTCTCAATATAGTAGGTGGAACTGCACCTTTAATTTTCAGTTTATTAGGTTAACTATTTGTGGTGGGGAATTGTCTATCAATATGATAATTAATAAAAATTATGTAATAATAATATAATATAATATTAAAAAAAGACGATCATTGTTTGAACTGCATTATCCATTAGGGTAATTCAAGCAAATTGAATCGGGTGAAAGATTTTTTTGTGAAATAACCGTTTTTGACATATTTCATGAACTGTTTTGTAGATATATGGATTTATTCCCTGATTTGCAGCCTATTCCAGCAGACTGTCTTGAATCAATTTCCTCCCCATTATTGGGACAGTCAAACATTTTGTTCATAAAACATTTTCATCACCAAAAACGGATTTTATGGCCAAACACATTTGGTGCAATAGTTCAGAAGTTGACTGGTACAGACAGCTTGAGCGACTGACTTACGTTGCATCTTATTTGGGACGGTTATAAGGAGAAATAGCTGTATTTCACATATTTTATGGCCAATAACGTTAACGTGACATTTTCCCCCCACCTGCAGATGCAAGTGATAAATCGTGCAAGGAGAGTGGGGACAAGTTAAAATCTCATTACATTAGGTGAAATATTCTGTATCTTTCTTTTTTTCCCCCAAGGAAGAATTCAATAAATACTTTGGGACATTCAAAGGAGGATGGTTTAAAAAAAAAAAAAAATCACGCATTATTTAAACCATATGGGTCACCTCTTTTTTTTAGGCACTTACTTTGTCATTTTTTTGATAATAATAAATGCTTTTCATTACCGAAAAGGCAACCTGAAATGTCTTTATTAAAGAAACGCATTTGTATTTCTGTAAATGATTAAAAAAATCAGGAAATGGTTAAAAAATATGTCGGTGGAAACAAGGTCATGTTATGAATAATTTAGGGGTCCTAGATTACCTGGAAAGGGTGTTTTAGAAGGGTGGTCCAGAAATTGAGCCCATAGACATCTTTCATGTCCTACTCCTACCGGGTCCTCGTTGTAGTAGAGACTCGGGTGCTAAGCTAGGGCCAGGGCCAGACTGGGGTTAACTCAACTGACTAGTCTTGACTGAAGTTGCATGCCAGCTTGCAAAGCAACTCGTCTATTCACTAATGTATGAGTTGCTGTGAAGTGCCTTTAACTTAACGTTTTGCTAGTTGCAGGTGAGGTCACGCAAATAAAGTTATGTCTCATGTCCTCGTCTGCAACTTGCCTGGCACTTTATGGCCGACGGTATCCTTATGATGTAAGTGCGGACGAGAGCTAAAAATTAGAGGCCATACGTTACGCTTTTATGCCCTTATAGCGTGCAGCTGGGCATTTCCAGCACCTGGAGCGACAGATCGAGCGACTGCAGGACCATGTCAGCCGGCCGCCCATCGGGCATTTGCGCGATGCACCAGATGGCCAGTCCAGTTTTTATGCATGTCCAGTGCCGATAGTTTTTCAAGGTGCCATTCCATAAACTCTGCTGAATGTAAGTAAATGTAGCAATAGAAAAATCTTCCCTACTACTGCTGAACGCCCAAATCCTTACCAGAAATGATTCTCAGAAGAAGTAAAACACCGCCCCATTCCTGATTTTTGCTGGGAACACCTAAAAGTCATGTGACGTAAAATCACACACTGATAAGTTGTTGCTGAAAAGTTTTGAAAAAGTTTTTGAGTGATCAAACCTCCAGAGGAAAGCCTAAAGTGGCGAGTCTCCTAAGGTGTATTTCTTAATGTCCTAGAGAATGCAATTACTGATTTGTCTATGCAGAACGGGACCTTTCAATGAAATTAATATTCAATTTATGATGCAATAAAGATAAAACCTTTGAATTCAAACCCTAGTTATTAATTAAACTGATGCAAAAACCATATCTTTGGATGCTGATTCCTTAACAGCCACAAACAAAGGCATTAGTAGTTGTCTAATCCGCTGACATTTGGTAGATTTTGGTACAGTACAGAGTTCCTTTTCTTTCATATTTTTGTAAATGAATGAGTTGGCCGTTACAGAGAGTAATTTTTGTCACTGCTTGGTAACTGTGCAAAGGTACTTTTTTTATACAAACAGAATATTCAAATATATATTACCTTTACTAAAAGATTTACTACACTACTTGAGAATGTTATAAGTGAGGAGGACTTTCCCCGCCTGCAGGGGAATACCACCTGTTAGAAACGCAGATGAAAAATATTATTAAGAGTTTACTAAACTAGACAATGAAAATGAAATATTTGAAAATGCTATAAATAAATGTTCAATAGACTTGTGCAATCGGATTCGTACAAATTGCAAATTTAACAAAATTTGCGGATTTCATCAACCAAGGCCAGACCCCTACAAAACGGATACAAATAAAACAAAAAGCTCAGAAATCTGTGGGCTCTTTCACTCCCACTAACTCATCGACATTCTCTCACACTCTCGTCCACATTCACTCTCTCTCACACTCTCTGAATGTCTTCCTACCTTGTCTGCTGACCACTTTCCATGTCTCGCAGCTCTGCTTCTGTGTCTCGCATCTTCTTGTTCTTAGTTACTGTTCTTCTCTTTTCTCTCTTCTGTCTTCTCTCTTGTTTCCTCATCTGCATATCCGCGGACATGATCTGCCAGTGAACTTGCGCCAAAATGGCGGAGCTTCCAGTGACATCCTTTCCCCTGTTTGGATGGTTGGGGTAGAGGATGTCATCGAAAGCACCGCCACCGAAATGGAGCTCATATTATGCCGCTCTCTGAGCAAAAATAAGAAATACAGTTCAATCAGTAGCAGATGGCAGATAAATCTAAAATGACCACTGGTTAAGTGACAGTATATATATATATATATATATATATATATATATATATATATATATATACCTATTTGTAAGTGGCTGGAGGATGTATTGTAGCCTCAATTGACTTGAATGGACACATTTATATACAACAATGGCAATTTTAGATTTTTTTTATAAATGTGCATTGAATTTTTGATGTAGTTTGTTTTGTGTTTTTTTAATGTATTTTTTAATGTATCTTTAAAGTGGGCTCTTTCCTGGGGTCACAGATGAGGACTCAATAGCATCTATAGGCACCACTGTATGGTCATTTAAAATTTAAGTATGGAATTCTGTTTGATTTTTTAAATCACTTAACCTGCTGCATCCACGGGACAGGGGGTGGGGGAGGCAGGCGTCCCATAAAGTATTTTATTACATTTTACCCTCCAACCCACTGAGCCTGGAATAAGGGGAATGGTTGGGCTTTATATCCCCTAAAGCAGCTAGAGGAATAGAAGGGGTGATCATCAGCCGTCTTAATCATCAGAGTATATAGGAGATCCCTTTTCTTAACTGTTTTTATTTTTAAAATCTTTTAGCGCTCTTTTTTTATTCTAAGTTAGAATGCAAGTTAGCAATAGGGAATTTGCGAGCTTGCTTTTGCCCAAGTTATACAAGTTTGCAGCTGCCAACTCACAGAAACTCGCTGTTCAGCACATAGACCTGACCAAGGTGACACAACTTAGTCTTTCTTTACATTTTCTTCATGTGAAATCACAGGAGCGGGTGGGACAAGAGGCACATTTCGCTTCATACACTGCCAGCCAGCCATGCAATGGGTTAATCCGTTTGGCAGTAATCACATTTGTAATAACTGCTGTGTAATTTGTGTCATGTGTATCATTGAGGTAAATAATATAATAGGGTAATCGTTTACCTGTTAAGTGCCAGGGACACGTCAAATGTCTTGTTTTGGCAATCAAAGGGTTAATGTAGCAGGCATTCTGTTCTCCGTTTAGAATGGACTATGCGTGCCCTCCCAAAGGGTCTGCAATAAAGCAGTATTTCACCATTACTACTTATTGTGTGTCATTTGTGTGAAGAATTATGCTCAATGTCTTATTATGTTATAATGGAGAACATAAAAAATAAAAATATTATTCATTTGGGAACGAAAAAGGCTCTATAAGTTATAGAAGCAGAAGGAAGGGTGTACACGATCCACTTGCACCTGCACTTTTTGACAGCGCGCATACAAGTGTTTGGCATATTAAATGCAGACGAAATAAATCCACTTTTACTCCCAAGACTTTATATTACATATATTGCCATATCACAAAATCCACAAGTGAGATTGTGCACCATTAACCGGCTGGAGCCCCATATTCTGCGCTACGATGACTACTGGTTAACGCTATGTGTGCCAGTAAGAGAGTTACAAATCCCTCTGGCACGTAGAGTGTTAAAGATGTTCAAATGCGTGTTAATAATATGTTCTTTCATGTGCTTCTCCCCTAAGCATGCGTTTTACCATTAAACATTATTAGCAGAACTTCCTGAGATGCAATAGCACTTTATAATCTTTATCCACCCGGGAGATCAGCTGCTGTTATTGTTCATGTAATATACAATAAGATAAATTTACTAATCACTGGAGATCTGTAGCATTGAGCCGGAATCGGGAACGTGTGGATCGCAGCAGGATGAGTTTTAGAACAGAATGTTTCTTTGCAACAGATGGAGACAGACAAAAATTGCACTCAGGCATCTGACAGCTAAGGTTCAACATAGATAAATGCAAGTTCATGCAGTTGGATAATCAAAATTAAAAATGGACACAAAAGAATAAATACTGGAGTCACCAAAACCATTTATTTCATGCATTTCTTGAGCCATGTCTTCCAGCTATATGGGCACAATTCAAAGCCACGTCTTTTCTTATTTTATCCCTTTGTTATCGGTGATCCTTTCAAAGTACATTTTCAAAAGTATCCTTTAATCACTTAAAAAGAAATAATATAAAATAATATATAGTAATCTCTTCTGATCTTTTCAAGACATTACAGTACTTCCATATTTGAATACACGTGGAAAATGTTTCATTTTACCTAAATTGGCATAACCAGCTTAATGAAAAGTCAAATAATGTACAAGGTGTTGGAAATGTGTGGCAAGATCTCAGAAATCCTTTGCGGAGGAACAACAAAGAAAGGCACCAGGAAAGAAAGTATTCATTTCATGTTCCACCATTAGTTTACCACCTGTTAATCCCAATCATTACTCTCGGCTCTGCCTAAAAGGCTAATCTTTTACACATTTATGTCAACAAACTTGAACAAAAAGGCTGCCTAATTATCCCATTGAACCCATGTCAGCTCCAAATCCAGCTCCATTTCCCTAAACTGGCAGCTTTCCAATGACATCAAGCTGGTGGAGCGAAGAACATACCATACGTACTCGTTTCAGAAGCGGAATAATCGCCAAAATCAGTTTACATACTCATTATTTTATTGGGTTTATGCTTTAACGCCCTGTAGGGTACAATAACTCAAGCATATCTACCGCAGGTAAATTGTTATTTCTTGTCATAATATATATAAATATATATATATAATAAAATAAAATGCAGAGTTAAAAGACCAACATGTACATACAATCAACCAAGAAATTAGCATGTACCATGTAAATGCATACTGAAAATCCTATAAATGCTCATTAAAAACCACCTATAAAAAAAAACAAACAAAAAAAAACACCTATCACATATGTATATAAGTAGTCACAATATATGGCCATACATTGCTTATCACGTATAATTGTTTAAATCCGATCTAATCCAAATATTGCTGTTTACACTATTTTTAACTATGTTTACACTATTTATTATCTCTACAAACCTGTTTAATATGTATAATGGCGCTTAACTGGATTTTTAATTTTTCTGGATTTAAAAGCCAACATATAAACAAATTTATTCTTCAAAAGTCCAATTTGCTGAAACTCAACAGTCATTTTGTTTCTATTTTATCGATGGTGCCATATTGGCTGCATAGATGCAATAGATTCATTGATTCATTAAACAATCTAATTCTTAATTAATGGTGGTCTAAAATATGTGGTTTGCAATTTAACTTCTTTGCCCTTAAGAATGTAGATCGCTAAAGAAAAAGCTACTTTGAAGTCATCAATAAACAACTTCACTGAAGCTACTGAATGAGTTGTCCAGAGTGTTAGCGCAACTTACATGGATACATTTTACACGCACATTCTAGAGGATAAAAACTGTATCTAGAAATCTTTAGACAGGTTCAAAGAAATGTAATGCACAGAAGAAAGGAGAAAAAAACCAAAACACTCAGTACATGCGTAGAACATTTTTATTGACGTCATAACGCAGTAAATGTAACCTTTTCAAAATCATATTAAATTAATTCAATATGTGCCAGAATTTGTGGTCATCTAATAGAGTTTTAGATCACTTATCACTTCTAAATCAAAATAACCACTTCAAGGCTAACCTTTTGGTAAAATATATCAATTTTAGGTTTCTTGGCAGAAATCCATGTTCCTTTCCTTTTGAAGTGGGTTTTTGCTAATTAAGAATATTTATTAGCCTGGGCTTCATGCCAGAATTTTATCTTAATTATTGAAACCCCACTTCCCAACGGAAATAAAACGTTGTGCTGCAGAAACACTTAAAATTGATACTTTTTTTGGTAAGAAGTTTTTTTGACCTTGGTGTGGTTATTTTGATACTTTTTTTCTAGGAGAAATCTACCAAAATTTTATGAGTCAACCATATAAAGGCACAGAAAAAAAATAGTTATGCAAATACAATGAGTTTTAAAATTTAACCCTTTCAGTACATATTTTTTTTTTACAAAAAACCTAATTTTAATATGCTTTTTTTTCCTGAAAAACTCTGTAATTTAGATTTTTAATATTTAGCACTAAGCCTATTGCTTCTAAATTCTCATTGTATGCCTTAAAAAAAAGCAATACTAGGATTTGATCCATTTTATACCAGCAAAAAAATGTATCCCCCCCCCAAAAAAAAGCAAGAACACACATATTGCTACCTTTACAATAAAGGTTTCCAGATCACTGATACACAAGAACATGTAAATATTAAGGCAATAAATAACGTGAGTCATATTGGGACTTTTTCCAATAATTTATATCTTGACTTTGACCCGGCAGTACTTGGATTAACTCTGAATATGTTCACCAGGAAAGGAAGGAGAGGGTCATTCCCACATCATAATATAACACACATTTCCAGACATTTACCTTCGGGTATGAACTGTTTACATACACCGCTCTGTAATGAAGTTATACACCTTTTTAGTTTGTTCGTTTTTCCTGGTAACAATGCGAATTAACAGGTCATTAAAGCTTAGTTTCCATTTTCTAGGATGAAGACACAACTGCAGATGTAATTTCGGAGTCTGCAAAGTGAAATGTGTCGAGGCCATGAAAAGAATTATGTTCCTGTAAACTATTCATATATGTCATATAATTTATCCTTTGGCAGATGTTATAAATTGGGGGGGGGGGGGGGAGAATCGACCGAATCTGAATTTTTATAAAGAACTTATTTTATATGACTTACATCTGTATGTGCTTCATATCCTATTAGCATGGCGGCCACATGTAGAGGAGAAAAGACTATTTATGAACCAATATAGCATATATAAAACAAATATTATGATCTTGCTTGGTCATGGTTACCAAATTCACCAGATCTAATGAGTTAAAGGACAGATGGCACCAACTAATTGAAAGATCCACTTATACACCGATAAACACATTTCTTTAAGGGCACGTTGGTCCCAATAAATGTGTTTTTGATACATTTTATCTGTATACAGTCATTATTTGTTTAAATGTGAAATTACAAAGTTACTTTGTTCTTTCTGTCTGTAGATTATGCAGGAAGTTTCCATTTACAGTATAACGTTAGTTTGGAACTTTGGAATTTGTTGACATCTGTTGTATTGTAGGTGAAGTTTGTTTTCTTACGGCATATATCATTAACTTACTTTCTGCTCATTAACCGGCTCACTTGATTCTCTCCGAGGGATTTGGTGCAGTCTGCCATTTGCCATCAGCTCAAATAATTTAGAAGTGATCTGTTGGGTAGGACCTAGTCCCATGAGGAGAAGGCTGTACTCTTAATTAGGATGTGGACTGAAAACCTTAAGTACTTACCCTAGTGTCAGGAAGTGGGACCGGTGGCAGTAGATGTCCATCTTTCAATGCTTAGCGAAAGGCCAGTTTTCCAAATAAATGTTTTCATAGGAAGTAGTGACATAAACAATGTCAGCTGTCTGTATGTCTAACTCTTTATCTGTCTTGGTCCTCTGATGACTGAACCATCTAAAATGCTTAATAGTAATAATATTAATAATAATATTGGTTGGGTTATTAAAACAGTGTGTAGACTGGTTGGGTTATTAAAGCAAAGGTGAATTAATAATTGGCCATGTTTGCCTCAAGGGCTCCTTGTTGCTTGAGGTCTGACTCAATACTGTGTGCGGAAATTTCAGACAGGATCACCAAAAGGCCAATATAGAAAAGCATGAAACAATAATTATGTATTATTTTAATGAGTTAATTGTAGGGGACCTTTCCCCGCCTGTTGTTTTTAGACATATAATCATTTGTTAATATGAAAGACTAGTCAACAGATTGTTCTTCATTGGTAGTTAACTGCATCTTCCACACACAGCCAGATAAAGTCTTCAAAGGACTCAAGGAAGGCATTACTTACCCTTGTCTTACGCCTCCATTGTAGCAGTATATGACCTCATATCCTGGAACTTCCTGCCTTTAGAGAGGTCCATGCTGTACAGGAAACCTCAGGTGCCATGATTGGTAACATTAGAGAGGTCCTATGACACCGTCCCTAAGGCTACAAATCAGCAGGGTTTGGAACCTCATTGCTGGGTCTCCCCTGCGGCCCCAGGGCCTATACCAGCACCCAGGCTGGCTAACATGTAATCTGTTTTAGCTTCATTGACTCTTCATAATGTAGATTTTGACCATTTATGCTGTCGTTAATTAGAAGCAAAATTTTAGTCTCGCCTGAACTAAAGCCCCTGGCGTATACATGACTTATGCAAAGAGGTCGTAGGTGAGACAATGAGCTGGGACCCCTCTGTCCCAGATGGAATCTAGAATACATGATACCCTCCTAATGAACTAGCTTATCTCACTTCTTTGCCATTGACCATGGACCTTCTACAAATCCTGGCTTTTTTGGCTCTCCATAGTCACCAGTCTCTTTACATTTTTTAAGATACTGATTATTACTTTTTTCTTGTTTCCTTTATGTCATTTCCTTTTTCTACTGTTGTGAAACAAAATAACAAAATTCTAAAAAAAAAAGATTTAAAATTCATTTTTCTGATGGCTTCATCTGACTGTGCTAGAGAATATATTAAATAACTACAAAATGCATTTAAGTTTTCCATAGTATTTATAACATTCATTGAAAATGATAAAACTGTTATTATTTGATACACTAGATGAGTAAAATACATGAAAAGTGGAACGATTGACCTTTACCAATTGAGAACATTCCTTCCTAAAATATATTTTATTAAACTGACATTTGGAAAACTCATACATATGATAACTGGGAGATTAAAAACATTAATGAGGTAACAGGAAAGGGGAAATGTTGTGATTCTTGAATGTAGTTATTTCAATTTCATGAGCAATGTCAGGTTGGAATGAGAGGAACATTTAAGTGAATTAATGTGTGTTATGTAAAGAATGGAGAACTTCCTATTGTATCTGATAAGAATGTTATGGCATAGCTCGCACTTCACAGAAAACGAGAACTTCCTATTGTATCTGATAAAAGAAATTTCCACATGGTTTGATTACGTGTAGAGTAGATAAGTCACAGACTGAGAACGAAGGTTAGCAGAGAAACATGTAGTCGATCTATAGGAGAAGACATTTCTATCTTGCTTATCGCCCATTGGCTGAGCAGTATTCTATTTTGGAACACTAATACACAGAGGTTTATATACAAAGATGTAAGTGTGTATAAGAGATATCATTGAGTGTCATTTGCTCCAACGCTACTCTTTGCATATGGAACCATGAAGCTCATTGTGGTGGGACAGCACAAAGCTAACTACACTCATCATAAGACGTCAGTTTCCAATTACTGGTGATGAGCCATGGAATATTAAAGTTCTAACTGTGAAGAAGCCATCAAATGACCGATCAAGCACAGTTCTATAAATACATCCCAGAGACCTGGAGTTCAGCCATATTATAATACCAACTGAATGAGAGTAAATTTGTTATCAGAGGACCAGATAAGACTTTCCTAGACAATTGCTCAATATACAAGTGCAGACCTTGATGCTTTACCATGTTAGGGTTTATTCTGAGGTTCAACCAGATGTAGTTCTTCTGAGGCTTGATTTGTTTTGCCTGTTAAACCTTTCATCTTCTGCAATGGTTTCCTACCTTTATTCCCCAAACGTACGTTGTTTATGTTTGTCTAGAAAAACAAGTTTCTTGGCTTTTCTTCCATGTGCTTCATTCATGGAGAAATACTTTTATATCTTGAACATGGATTATTTGTCAGCAGCTGTACGCATTTATCACGAGTATGTAAAGAAACAATGAGTGTGAATTGCAGGTAAAAAAAAACCTGGAAGAAAACTCACAAAATTGTGTTTGCACCAATGTGTATAAATTTCAGGAATCACACCAAAAAGTCAGTTAACCAATGACATAAATATGGGCACATTCCACGCAATTATTTATCAGACAGGTTTTCAATGGTGTAGATGTTTAAAAGACTAGAATCTTATATGTTAAACCAGACTGGATTTGAAATCCAGTTCATGCTTAGGCATAAAATGCCACCTCCCAAATATCTGTTAGACTGGAGAAAAAGAGTAGGGTAGAAGTAAAATTAGGTGATGTGTTCACCTAACAATCCCAAAAGGGATTTGACCTGACGAAAACCATAAATGGCTTAAATGTTGGCACGAGCCACAATCCAAATTTCACTTTTTTCCATAACCGTAGTGTATATTATTGTATTCTTGGTTTTTTTCCTAACTCCCAGTCCTAGGCAAAACTTGTAGGACTTTCTAGGTTGCCCGTACGGTGGAGGACTGTAGACAATACTAATGATGATTACGGTGATCATGTTCCGCATTCTATTTAAACCACTTTACTCATGTACGAAAAATGAAGTCTTCAAGTAGCAGGAGAACATCCTGTAATCGTGTCTAATACAAGAGAAAAGGACATCCATGCTTTCAAACTCCAACAGATGGCAAGGTCTCAAGTAGGCTCCCTACTGCAAGGAATCAAGCCCATGAATGGAACATGTGTTCCCTGTAAAAACATTTCAAGTTGCACCGGGTTAAGGAATAATGACTCCTGCAGGTACTTGGTTTCATTCACTTGCTCAATCTGCAAGTACAGCTTTCTACAGTTGTAACAGCTGTTTCCTTTGTTCCTGTTTTCTTAACTCTAGGCTAAGCTCTTTTGCAAGGACTACTCCTTTTCCCCCGTGTGCACTTAGAGACAAGAGAAAAAGGTCAAACACGATATTTGCAATAATTTGAACCGAAGTTTATGGCAGAACTTTATTTTCACATTGAATCTGGTTAAAGAAAAGAGGTGGATCAGTTATTGTGTAAGTGGAACCGATCGTGTTGGTTAAAGTGTTACGGATATTTTAAACACACACAGTCTCAGAAGGAAAAAAAAAACTCTGTCAAATAGAGTAATTGTAGATTACCAACTTCCGAGACCCTAGTTTGGGCATATTTGCAACAAAGTATCAATTAATTGATTAGACGGCTAAAACAGTTTAGTTTTTATTTTCAAAACTCCGATATCTTTTTATTTAGAACAATATTTTTGGGCCAAGTGAAACTTTGTCAAGTGGCGTTGCTAGAAAACACATTGACTTGGGAATCGGGATAAACCCAAATTCTTCAAAATCAGCAGGGATGTTCATTTGTTTTTAAGGAGAGGTTGGAGCTGCTTTTTAATTGCTTTGAAATATATATCCTTCCTTCAAGCAGCACTTGATGAAGATTGAGATGGTTCGATGGCAGCTGGGGCACACAAGGGATCCCAATCCCAACGTGAAGCAAAAAGGCTCATTACTCAAAACCGTGACACGCAGATATCTCTACAAGAGACAGCCCCGAATCCTAATTGTTTCACAAAGCCCAACACTTACGCAACTTACCCCTTCTCTGATCAAATCTTTACCTTCTTAAGAGGGAACGTGTAACAGTGATTTATTGACAGGCGCGGGGAACCGGATATCAGAAGGGTGGCAGGTAAAGTTAGATAGGAAAGGAAAGTTAGTTAACAATTATATTTAAGAAATTAGTGAAATAATATAAAGAATTTTATAAAATATGCTCTCCCTTGCTTAGCTATTTTGTTTTTTAGTATCATTTTAAAACTTTGCTCCCATGTTCATCAATAACTAAAATGTTATGTAATCATGGATAAGGTAAGCGTTATCTCCTCTTCCATTGGGCAGTACTGGGGATGACTAAGCGACACTGGCACTTTAAGGCCGATGGGCGCCAAATGTCATAAGAGTGGCCGATGGCTGGATATGAGAGTTTTTATGCTCAGGTACGGTACAGCAAGGCATATCCATCTGGTGACACCGCAGCACCCAGTCTTGTATGGCCCTGGGGGCCAACTAAGCATTTGCCCGGTGTACCAGATGGCCAAGTCTAGGCAATTTAAAACCCCCACCTGCTTAAACGCTTCACCCATTCCAAGTTTTATTCATTTTAATTATGTTATAACTATATGTATAACGTTACTTTGTATCAACCTGTACCTTGCCTGCCTTTTGTGGTATATTAACTGCTAAAAGTAATTATACGTATACCATGGATACCATAGGAATAATGAGTTTAGTGGCAAGTAGGTTGAGTAAAGAAAAAAAAAACTATTTAAACATTTACCAAGTTTTTTTTTATGTGTGTTTCATATAATTAGTATGGTTTTTGTTTTTTTTTTCCGTAAAAGAGGAAAAAACATACCTGATGATTTGTTTATTCTGGCCAATTCCTCTAAGAAGTGTCAGCACCATCGGACTGTATACAATAATATTCATCAATTACCATTTAGTTGAATGATCGTTAAGCCTAATGGCTTTAAAGTCTAATTGAACTCTTTGGTCTCTTTTGTGAACGATCAGATAGTATCCCTTTGTTGGTCTGAAATGTACTCCATTGCCCGATGAGAGATGGGCCCATCTAGGGTTTCACTTAAACAATAGATAATTAGCTGTGTCCAGACACAATTAACGTTTGGTGCTGTGAAGTTCAGGGTCTCCCCTTTAAATTAGGTCATTGCCATCAGTAACTCAATGCATTTGTTTGTTTTCAGAAATAAATGTGGTGGCAAGTTAAATATGTTGGTTTCTCATTCAAAAAGTAAATTATGTTAGATTAACCTTGTGAATGTGCAATGTACGTCTCTACGTCTTACTTCTTGCATCTGTTACCTAAGACATAAGTCTCCAGGAACGTCATATGGAGATCCACCAACATAACTTGAGCATTGGTGGGATACGATCCACAACTCTTCTAATATGTGACAAGCTGCCATGTCATACTTTGCTTATGTAGCGGAATCTGCGCTATGGAAAACTGGCGCTATATTAATAAATGTAAGGTTATGCATTTTTTCCCCCTATGTATAGCAGAAGCTGCAGAAAATCAGGCGCAGCTTGTTGGGACATCTCTACACAAAAAGGACAATGTAAGTGGTGAATAATCATAAAATCTCTTTTGTTTTACCTACTGGAATGGGTTTTGTAAAATTTGTAGAGAGAACAAAACACAAACCCATTTCTGTTGTTCCAATCAGTTGTATTACGTGAGATTGTGGGAAAGACTTGGTTACAATGGACATGGTACCTCTTTGGTTTCACAGAACACCTAGAACATGGTACCATAGATCCCTCAGGGCTGACCCTGTCCATATATGAAGATGTTTCTATATATAAATATATATATCTTACAATTTGCTTTAGGACAGAGGGTTTAAAATGATAATAAGAGCAGATGTCTGCCTTCTATTATTTGTCCCCACCTGCGACCTGTTCAATGCCAACACCGTTACTGGCCATGGATCGGGTACCAGGAACATTTGGATCAAAGGAAGGATCACGTAGCAAAGTTAAACAGGAAATCCTGCTTTATTCGGGCAGAGGATGTGCAATCGCCATCACTTAGCGCCGACTTAGGTAGTGTGATAAGCTGTGTTAAGCAGCCTGACCTATATCCCTAATTACCCCTCCCCCATCCTGCTATTATTGACTCTACTTAAGAAAAAAAAAAACATCTTGACTTGTCGATGCTTATTTGTTGTCTAAGCGTTTCATTTTTGTGCAAACCTTCCAAATGTAATTTGAACGGCAGCGATGTGGCCACAAAGTAAGTTTAAGCAGGGAAACATATGGAAGATGTTTACTGTGGGGATGTTATAAAGTCACCGTTGCCCTGCATGATGCATTTTTTATAAGAGTCCCAGGTCAAAGGCAACATCTGGCCACCCTATTGTAAAGTCCATGAATGGAGTGTAATTAAAAGTGTAAACATTATTACTTATTTTATTAGAAGTATTTTTTTTTTTTGTATAAATGGCAAGCAGGTTCTGCTGCACAGTGAAAAAAAAAGGGGGGGGGGACAAAAGAATAATTGATTCACATATATGAGCCACATATGTGATGGTTAGTGGCGGGGAAGACACGTGGTTGACCAAGGTAAGAACTCCTGGTACAATCTCCAGATTTTCTCAAATTAGAAATGAGAAAAGAACACAGAATTGGAATTTTGGCAAGAATTCTTGGAAGAGCGGGGAAATTGCTGGAGGTGGACAAACGGCCGGAGAAGAATTCCTTTCTTTAAGAGGTGGGGGGGGGGATTTGCTGAAGGTTTTTATGTGACTGGGCCTGGACTGGCCATCTAGCATAATATGGCAAATGCTACGTGAGCATATAAATGTAGCATGCAGCTGCGCATATCCATGTCCAGCTGACTCCAGGGCCGTCTCATCACCGTCTGTCCAGACCTCTGTATAGGTCTTTTAGTGAAGAAGAACGCTGTGATACCCTCATACCCAGCAAATATTTTGAACTCCTGGAAAAGAGGGAGATCAAGAGAGGAAGGAGAGACAGGAACATTTGCGTTCCATCGCATAACGTGATGTTAGATGGGCCTGCAATAGAAAAATAGCCGCCTTCACCACACGCAGCAGTCATGGTGAGAGTGGTCATGGAGTGTGCGTGTGTGCAAGCATGGGGTTTTTTTGTAATGGGGCATGGGACAGTGGGGCCACTTGGCCTCCTGCTTCCTAGGAACAAAGGTGCCAGCCGGCCCCTGGAAGTTCACTAATTCTTTATTTTGCCAAGTGCATTACATTACATTTAACTACATTCATCTGAAGCTACCAGACCATCATCCGTTCTTCTAATTTTCTTAACTTTGTTTTGTAAATATTTGTAAAAATATCCTGGTAACAACCCATGGGGTGCCCCACTAGTAACAAGACCGTCATCTGATTCATCCATAAACTACAACTTGCCTCCTATCACTCAATCATTGCCTTATCCATTCAACTATTTTAACACCCTGTAACGACTTACCTGCAGAGTAATGACAACATCCCGCAACAAAATGCTACGTCTGTCATTCCACTTGCGAGAAGGCCATATCCATGTGACCATCCATCTTACCTGGCCCCCCGGCCCTCAATTGACCCTGCATCAGGCCCTTGGTTGGTGTTACTTCTGAGTTGCCCCTGAGTATCCAGTCTGTCCCTTTTGGTGTTGTTTGACCCAGCTAGTTCTTTGGCCTTGTTTGTCTATCCTGATTTGGCTCTGAGGTCTTCGGCTTGTTCAGTATCATCCCTCCTGCTTTCTGATTTGGCTCCTGACTGTCTCCAGCAGTGATTGTGGCCAGGACTGTTTTGTAACTCGGTTCTGGCTTCCTGATTTGGCATGGACATTCCTGATTTCTGTTTCTGTTCAGTTCAGTGGTTCCAATATCTGCTCCCAGGCAAGGCTGGCCCCAAAACATTGTGCTGCCTGGGTCCGAGGATGAAATGTAGCCCCCCAACCACCACAACCACTCCCACCAAACCACATTCACATCAATTATGTTATACCATGATTAATAACATATAAATCTATGCCCACACACACACACAAAGTGCCGCCTGAGTCCCACGGACCCACGAGGACCCATGTAAGGGCTGGCTCTGCTTCTGGGTTTCTGCATCTTCCAGCCTTATCTGCTGCCCCCCACCAAGTGTATAATTTATCATTTTATTTACCCAATCGAGTTAGGTTAGCTTGACAATAAGCCCATGTTGTTTCTGAACTTATATTCAGAAATGTTACAATCTTTTCCTGTAACATGGTTTTCATTATAACTGTAGTTATATATAACTATATAAATTATCCAGAATTAAAACTCCATAGTGCCTAGACAGAAACCTAACTTAGCGTCACCCAATCAATACCCCACTGTTATATTGATATTTCAGTAGCCATGTGTAGTGGCTTCTTGAAGGTATGTGCGGTGCAGGGGCGGTGCTAGCTGCATATAGGGGTGGGGCTAGCCCCATTAAGTGGGTGGGAAGTAAGTGCGAGTGGGTGTGGCCATCACCGCTCACAAGCCCGGAGAAAGAGGAAAGTAACCTGGAGACTCCGGGTCAAACCTTTAGAGTTCCCAGGTATGGTGATCACGAACAGTTGAATATTACGTGCCATAGCAGGGATCCTCTTTTTTTCATAGCCCCTGATTACAAGATAATCCCATCCATTACACCACTGGCTGTAAGGCACCGTAGAACAGAAGCCTTCTCCTAATAAAAACATGGTGGTTATTTTATTCTTTATTTTAACCCTGAAGTGTGTTTGGAAAAAGACTAAGAAAAAAAAAAAAGAATTAACCGGCATGCTTTTACCATATGGCATTATGCTTATGCTATGAAGGGGTTAAATATTTTTTAACATATGAATATTTTCCACTGATCTGCTAATCATTTCACTAACATATTTTATTTCTTTCCCACACAAAAAAAGTCACATGGGAAATGCATATTTCAGCTTCCAACGAATTAGTGAATTTTAAATAGTAATCTATGTGCAAACTGGATTATATATCTACCGTTAAATACTCTACACGCTAGTGAAAACTTGTTTGCACCAGGATTTATGACTATTCGTTTCTTTTTAAATTAAATTAGAATTTTTACAATTAAATATACACTTTTAATAAAACTATGTAATGATGTTTATAGATCAAAGTATATATATTTATGTTTATAGAATACATATATATATATATATATATATATATATATATATATATATATATACACATTAGAATCCCACCTTATGTGACTGTGTATCCATTATCTCTCTCCTATTGTTAAGTTGCTGATTGTTTCTGATTGGTTCAGGGTGAGGAGAAGGGAGAGAATGTCAGGACAGGAAATGTTAGCTTCCACTACTACTTAACAATTACAATGATTTGCAAACAAAAGGCACAAGGTCTTAATATAGGAATTTAATGAATGGATACAGGGGATAGGGTGTCCATAACTCCTCGTCTGGTTGAGGTCTCGTCTAGGCATTGGTGAATTTCTCATTGCTTGGCTGCTTTGGAATCAACTATAGAGATATTGGCAGTCATCATATTGTTTTAGGGGATGCAAATTTTGGTGGCCCTGCCTAATTAGAGTTTTATAGAGACATTTAAAAATCACATCTAGTGATATATTACATTAAACTGGTAGGTTAAGTAGAAAAAGCCCCCCAGCAGGAGTGGTAAAGGTTAATAGTAATACAGTATGGGAATTTCAACATGACTGGGATCGGCATATGGCTCCTGAATCTAAGATGAGAGCAACGATTTGAGTCTTTCCATAAATAAAGTGGGCAAGTTACAACTGCCCTATCTGCCGATAAATTCCATAAATTCGATAAATTTCAATAAACTGCCTTTTCCACTTTCTGGTCAAGATATTACTCTCAATAAGTTAAGAATGTACATTCTGGTAGCTTGAGAAGAACAGAAAATATACGTTTCCTATATCTACAGCAATTGGAGTAAGTATATCAGACACGTTTTATATTAAAAAAATTATAGTAGTCTATACAGCTTGAGTAAGGCAGATTATTATCATTTTTTGTTCAGTTGTGCGCTCTTTTGTTTATTATATATTTCTTTTACTCATTATATAAAATACTTGACAAAGTTATTAAAATGAAATGTGGTCATGACTCACAAGATGTCTCCGCTGGCTTTTTTTCATCTTAATTGCCTTTGCCAAAACCAAACTGGAGAGCTTCGCATGAGGACTTGTGCTTGAAACGACAAATTGGTGACAGTGATCTGTCAGACTACCGAAAACTTTGACACTTGATAGAGCAATATTTGTCCGTGACTAATGGTACTCGGGTAAACACATCAACACAGCTGCAATCGTCCCTAATAGTCCGCGTGCTCCTCAAAGCCCAAAAGTTATATTTTGGGTTTACAGGTTGCTATTTTTCATCTAGTATTTCATTAACTACCCTAAAATCTCACATTCTATGTTTCTATGTTTCAATGGGATTTTACAGACTTTTGTTTTATCTTGACTTGCCAAAGCCATATAGATACATAAATTAATATGTTCCAACAATTGAAATGTTAATAAAAATTGTAACTCTTCCAAAAAAAAAAAAAAAGCTAAAGTATTTCATGCCGGCGTATAAATCCTGAAATTGACTGCGCTGTTTAATGTCTTCTGCTTTTGCTGCATAATAACTTGATAACGTTCTAAATAAACACCATCTTTTATCACAAATTGTCTGCGTTGCGCCAGCCATTCCGCGTTAATATAACATTTATTTTGCTCTTAGTGCTGTTAAGTCTAGAACTGACACAATGTTGAAAATGGTATTCAAAAAAAAACAAATATGAAAAAAAACTCCCCAAAAATCAACCCTTTAGTACTAAACTAACGTTAGTAGAGTTAAGGTTATTGGCCATGCAGGCCTAGAGTACAGGGTTTCAGGTCAACTTAAGTGTCTTCTTCATTTTACAAATTAAAGCCGAAGTGTATCCTAAATCCATTTATGAAAATACATTGTTTGGGTAGTGAAACGTTGCCTGGCGTTGGAGGTACCTGGGCCACCCGGACTTCACCAGACACCCCAGCCATAAAGTGACAATATTTGTTTTCTATGAAGTGGGCCGAACAATGTCAAACTATACAGAAGCTGCTTCAGGACTCAATGGCTAGTAGACCATTACATTTATATGGCGGTAATGGGCACAGTCAGAGGTTTTTGCCCATGGCCCCTGCATGGTGTCAGCCTTCCCCTGGGCATTCCATTATACATGTTGTTTTAGTAGTCTCTCTCATGTTGGTTTTGTTACGTGCACCATTCAGAGAGCCTTTCATGGAAATGTGGATTACCAATGAATCTAGGAGCTCAGGTTATTATTTTGGAGGCAAAGGCTATTAGCCATGTCTACCACAATGGCAACATTGATGAACCTGAATCTTTATAACTATCCAGAATCCATTTACTCTTGGACAGTAAAATATAACATTGCCCAATTTGCTTTAAAATAATATTTGAAAATGGAATGCAGGTCAGCATTGGTTTTTAGTTAGAATTTTGTTAAGAACAATGATGTCATTACATGCATTGTGAATAAGATAGAGGATAAGCCTTGCTCATCAACCAATAGGAATCTGTCATCAGGTAGTGACCTCACTGCATTCGACTGGCAAACCTGATGTCATCTTTTATCACACTGACCACAATACACATTCATGGGTACATTTCCATGTTGTTCACCGGGGGCCAGGAAAAATGATAGGCAGAAACCCATTTATTTATTTATTTGCAATATAATTATGCTAATGGGGGAAGGTGCCTGAACACATGACTTTTAATACAATGATATAATTAATTAAATCCTTTTTACAAGGGAAGTTTCCAGCTGCTTTATTTATTATAATTCCGTGCAGTCCTTGCAAAAACATGACACTGATTGGAACATGTTACTTTAACCCAGTGTGCTCCAGAATAATGAGTCTTAAATGCTGCTCAGACCTCAGAGGGGCTGACAATCACGTTTTCAGGGGGCAGAATGGTAGCAACGACGGTTAGTAACCCTTCGAATACATGAGATCTCACTTTGGCACTTAAGGGTTAATACACATCAACTGTGGAGGCTTGTAAAACTATTAAGCAAAGAGCCTGCGGTAGTCAGAGGGTTAAATACAGTCACAACGTAGCAAAAAAAAACAACTTTAATGGAAACATCCATATGTTGGATTGCTGTTGTAAAATAACACTAAATAGGCAGTTCATTCTTTCTTAACGAGTGCTAATCAATAGTGATAATTTAACAACTGCACGCAGCTGGGAGCACATGGGTCAGATCATAATATTGAACTGGGTTAGATCGGGTTTCCAAGCTGAGATTCCAAACATACTAAACAAAGCTTTAAACGCTCAAAAATAATTATGTTTTGTGAACTTTACAAAAAAAAAATTGTTGCTGCTCAAATCCAGCATTGTAGTCATTTTCCTCGATTCCCTTTAATTTTCTTTTTCTCATTTCCGGTATAAAAAAAATGATATATTTGAATTTTTTACCCTTTTAAAAAGAAAAAAGTAGCTCATCCACATGGCAATAAGTTGTGCAAGAAAAAAGTATAGAAAGCAGTTAGTTCTGGAAAGGTCAACCGATTCGAACTTCCCTCTGTGAATTGCTTGCCCTCTTTACAGCTGTTAGGAATCAGGTTTCGCAGTCACCTGCCTTTACTAAATACAGGAACCTGCCTGTCACATACAGGCTGGTAATTACACTACCCAGCCCTCTGCCGGTATACTCAAGGCCATAGTTTGAAACCAATAACATATATATATTATGTATTATATTCTATATACATACCTGGGAACTCCCCAAGGTAGTCTACCTGGAGCCCCCACTCTTTATAAATGGGACAGGACCAGCCTCGTGTATGGGCAGGCCAGGACCAGACAGCCTTTATTGGGTGAGGAGTGGGCATGAACCAATAGAGCTTTTGTAATCACAAAACGATCAGATTTAGGTCAATTTTGGGTGAATAACTCATTTTGTGCCAGTTTAAAAACAGGTTTTAACCACGCAGCAGTCTGAAGTTCCTCGTTATATAGTAAATGGTCAACTGTAAATGAATCTCCTATTTTTAACAATGATATTTAGTTAGAAGTCTGTTTGGGAGCTGAACCGCATTAAGGAAAGAAAAGCAGCTGATGGAGGTCAACTGCAGAGAAAGCAAATTCTCCTTACATCCACCATGAAGTCATGTAATAAGCGATCGGTATCAGTAATCAAATCTCTTGGCACATTGTCCTAGAATGATCAAAACTCTGTGTTTTTACTTAACCTGATAATTAATGAACTTACTTTTTGTCAATTAAGTTGGGGGTTACATGGAGTTATATCAGGTGATCTTCCATTAAACCCAAAGAACGTGTTGTGTAAAAATCTTTTAGACCAGATTCCGATGAGAAAGTATTTCCAGTATATGATAGTTAAATATCTCCAGTGATCAAGCAAGGCATTTATTACACATTAACTTCTTTTATAACTAGACCCTTATGAAGATTTTAATCACGGTTTTTGGAGGACCTTCTAGTTTGAGGCGGCCAAACTCATGATAGCACCAGCTCCTTGTGTGTCTTATCTGCCCATTCTCCAAACTATGTTAGCACTTTATAAATAACAAAGTAATTTTAAGAGAGTGATTTGTCCAACACTTCCTGATATTGATGTAACAGAGACCGTAGGGTTTGTTACTCTGCCCTCAAAGTGTTTCTGATAATTGATACGTTGTTTATATGAAGAATTTTCAGCGAATCCCTTTGGCTGACAACGAGCTATCATGTTATTTCTTTGATGTGCCTCATGCTCAGTTTCAAAGACCTTTAAAGTGGCCGTGACCTTTCTCCCGGTGTTCTATAGACAGGGCTGGCCCAAGACATAATGCCGCCTGGGGCGAAGTTTAAAATGCCCCCCCTGCCAACGCCAGGGGGGAGGGCGGCATTTTAAACCTCGCCGACGCCATTATCTACCCCTCCTCTCCCTCCCTACTATCTACCCTATCCCCCCGATTATCTACCCTATCCCCCCCCTTTGTACTTACCTTTCAGCAGTCCTGCGGCGAGTCTCCATGCTCTGCCCCGGTGCACGCTGCTTTACTGCTGAGCGCCCGGAAGTGACGTCATTTTCCGGCGCTCAGCATTACATGCCGGCACCGAGACCGAGCTAAAGGGCTCGCAGAGGAGAGAGAGGGGCGCCGCTGACAACTTGGTAAGCGAAAGCCATTCGGCGACCCTCTCTCCTCCGCTTTAAAAAAAAGCGCTTGGGGCGGCAAAGTGTCGCCTGGGCTAATTGCCCCACTCTTCTCCACGGTAGAGCCGGTCCTGTCTATAGAACTACATTTGTAAGGTAAATAAGAAACATGATTCTACAGACAAGCGTACCTGTTATCTCATGATACCATTATGGCCAAACACTGGAACACAAGGGCTTTGATACCAGGCTTATTATGAGAGCTGACGGTCACACCATTTAATTTGGAAATTTGGTTTGGGATTTTATAAATGGTTAATTTTTTATTTTTTTAAACTATCAATTTTATTACAAAAATGCTTATGCGACCAAAAATCATGTGCACAGTTGGATCGACGGGATAAAACTTCCGTAACTTTTTCTTAGAAGCATAGAGGATTGCAAAATCTAGGAAACTGATGGATCCATTTCTTGTGTGACGACTAAACATTACCAGGCGAAATATCACATACTGTAGATTGGATTTCTAATGATGAAATTAGATGCTATTTTATAATCGAGGGACACAGAATACCTGATTCTCTCCTGCTCTTTGAAGCATTTTTATTGGTTAGTACTTTATAAGATATACTGCGCTAGTCTGCGTTGCTCTGTTCCTCGTGCTACTGCATTAGGAACCCAACATGCCATATTATACCATTGTTAAGAGACTTTTCACTACCAATTATGTTGTGGATTAATGTTCACATTTTTATAAACATATTGAGCAAGGGTTGGGTTGGATTGGAATGACTAAGCGGCCCTGGAACTTTAAGGCCAGGGGCTGCCCGATGACGTTAGTACCCCCCCGCCAGCTGGATACATGTGTTACGTTTTTATACTCACATATCCAGCTGGTGGCTGCAAACCGCCGGACCCGATCTCGGTCTAGCATAAGAGCGCTATTGGCCAGTGGCCCACCGGGCATTTGCGCCATGTGCCAGATGACCAGCCCGAGCCTGTAGCTAGTGCAGATTTCTCTTATCAATTTGTATCTTTTTTTTTTTTTTTTTGTTACACTTGTTTCATATTCTCAAAGCTTGTAACTGATCTGTTGGAAATAATATCACAGACACTCTAGTCAATTTATCAACATAAAAATGTAGTTTCCAGGGCTAAAAAATAAAAACTTCTTAAAAATAAATGTTAAATGCACTGTAAATTTAACATTTCTTTTCTGTTCTTGTTTTGCAGGCGAAAAGGTCATTCTTGGCTATTTTTTTTTTTTCCATCTCTGCCAAAAGGATTTCACAATCGTAAAAGAATTTTTATGAATTAGACCTTTTATTCCCAAATTAAGAAAGACTCTGGTCAAAACAACATTTGCTTAAAGAGATGAGAAAGCAATTACTCACATATTTTGTTCCTTGAATATGTCATTTCAGATTATAAACATTTATGAAAGTTCACCCACTTGCCAAGTTATGAATGCGTCTCAAACATGAGTGATGTCAGCGTGTTTTCCCAAAAGGCGCAAGACACTTTATAGGTTTAATATAATGTGATTCAATTTAATAAGGTTTATTAAAAATAATGTGACTAAGGTCACTGTAATATATTGGATTTTTTTTCAAGACGGGGTTCCACTACAAAAAGTTTAAAATGTATAACTCTGAAACAACAAAACGCTACTCCTTCATTCAGAATGAATTTCTTTTTAGTTTAGTTTAACAATCAAACAATTATATCCATGCCCAAACTTTAATACATTGTAGATTAAGGTATTCCAGAAAGAACTCTTTATTTGTGTCAAATTAAATCAATTCTTGAAAAAAAAGAGCTTCTTCAAGGTCTTCATTTTTCTCTGATATACAAAAAAAAAAATACTTAAAAATAGCTTTTATCCTACAATGAGGAGCACAAAGAAAATCTAAAATATAGTACAGGATATTTAATAAATAAATACTATGGAATTGGATGGAAACCATAAGGTTTAGAATCAACTAGTGTTAGAAACATACTTTAAAAGGACAGTATGAAAAAATAATGTTTGTGTCTGTAATATATATATATATATATATATATATATATATATATATATATATATAGTTTATTTTATATCACAAGTTTGGTGCTCAAGTGTCAGAAATTCAGCACTTAAACTATTGTTTTATTAAATTATACTTAATATATTGACATATACTCATATGACCAAATTAGGTTTCCCGTATGCTAAACATTACAGCTTGTTTAATTTAATTTTATTATCCTCCTTTTTTTTAAATGATTCATTTAAAAAATTTTTTATTTAATTAAAATGTGATTTGCATCTTTTTTTTCATTTTGTCCACTATAACATGCATTTTGTCTTTAATGCAAGGCAAAAGGGCAGATGCACCTGGGCCCAACAATTCCTTTAGTGGCCATTGCACTACTTCACGAGCAGGTATTACCAGACTGGAGGTGGTCCAGGCCCCACTATGACTAAAGACAAACCTGATGGCTGTATTAACATGTTGTGTTTATTTGAGCACAGGCTAAGAAGTTACTTTCCAAAAATACACATGTCCAATACCTACTTTTTCCATATGTACTGATTATGATCTTATTCAAAGCAAATAGTAAACAAAATCTGAATATTTTTGTAAATAATATATTAATAAAATTATAATTTATATACTTTAAATTCTATAGTGAAAGCCTTATTTTTTATAGTAGCCATCAATGCTTGTTCAACTACTTCTGATCTTGCCTTACATGGTAACGGACCTTACAACTTGATTGACCCACTTGTTCCTGAAACAATTACTTCTATGGTGTGAAAGCTCTGCTGGATTGATGTAAAGGCGACAAATGTGTGGCCATACACTAATCAGGTGTGGCTCTTGGGGTCTTGGTCAAATACCATACCTGGCATCTTCCCAGGGTAGGCCACCTGAAACCCTCCTTTTTCTGGGGAGTGACTTCATGTGGAAATGTGGCTAACAATGTGAGTGGTCTGGCTATCCCCAGATACGGGAGGTGGGTGGCTATGGAGTGGCTGCTCCCCTGCCCGGAGACAGAGGATTGTGACCCAGAGACCCTGGGAAGTGGAGCTTCACTCGGGGAGACTGCAGGTCAAACTCAGAGATTTCCTAGATATGTTAAATACTAAATACTGGTTTCAGAAGGAACTGTGAAATTAATTGTGTTATGCTGTTGAGTTAATTAAGACCTAACAAGGGTAAAATATAGCATTTTAAATAGCTATTTTTATTGTAAGCAACGGAGGAAAGGAATTTTTTCAAGCCACAATGCTTGGGATTTTAATCTATATTTAATAGTGGCTGCTTATCAGAAATGCCACACATAACACAAAAATACATCTTTGGAAGGCAAGACAAAGAAAACTCTTATACATTGGGTGCCACAATATGCTAAATTACCAGCACCTATCTATAATAAATGAGATGGCCAAACTGGGTGCAAACTGTGTCCTCGTCTGGCAGATGAATCCTGCATCAAAACAAGATTACCACTAGGTGGCAGTATGTGTTGGATTGTAATACGCTGGGCAATTTTATGTCTGGAATGAAATCTCGAGACAACCTCAATTTGAAGCTCAGAAAAAACAACATTTCATGCTGAAAATCAACAAATAAGAATAAACATGGCAAATACAGCATTTGCATTATTTTACATTATACACAGAAGACAGGAAAAAGGAATTTTAATCTGTGGGTCTTCAAATGAATAATGACAGTTTAATGCCCCATAAAGCCCTACCAATTAAAAACGCACATTGAAAATACATTAATACACATTTTTTTTTACCTGTAAAAATTAATGGAAGCGTTTTCTGCACAAGCACATAATAAAGTCTAAAATCCAGCCAGGGCATTTAAGCAACTTGAACTTTACCCAGTTAACTTTTAGGAAGGCAGGTCCAGAGGGGCTGCAGTCCCCCTGGTGTGCCATTGCTCAATGGGCCGGTTACAAAAAAGATCTATGATCCCCCCAAATGACCCATAGACTGCTTGGTGCTGTGGTCTTTTAAGTCATAGAACATCAGGATATGACATCATATCCCTTTGCTCAACAGCTAGCAGTGCTGCCCTAGGCCTGACCCAGATTTACGGCGGCACCGAGCTAAATACACCACTGACTTTACCTGTGTTGTTCTAGCAGACAATATGAGCCTCTAACATTAAAGACTTCCATTCATGCAGTTACTCTGTAAGGCTATTAACACAGATATTTTAAAAATGTAATTTTAAGAGGATTTTTAAAACTCTCACATAAAAAGATTGCGTTGTTACAGGATTTAAGATAATGTGAAATGTTCTGTTCCTCCAATTCTTCTGTTTCATTCCACAAAATATATGTTACTAGACGGTACCACAATGTCAACCAAATACTAATTCAGAACACGGCTCTCTGTGTGTTCCCTTATGTTACAGCGTATTGTAGGCACTTCAGCACTTCATAAAACAGCTTTAAAATATCATGGTATGAACATTCTAGCCACATCAATTTATAGGAAGATTACAAGTCATTAGCTTCAGAATTAACCACTATATCTGATCATGTGGGCTCCACCAGCACTCAACATATTTATATAATAGAATGTTTCAACCAGCACGAACATTCCACTAGTTGCCATAGAGATAAGACCATTTTTTTTAAACTTTGCGACATGACCACATTCTACATAAATCTTTGTTAACAGTATCGTGTTTTAATGCATTACCCCAATTTTATTAAAAAAAATGTTTTTAAAAAAGGAAAATAAAATTAAAAACCACAATTATTCCATTTGCACTAACACATTTTAAAATATTTAGCTTTTTTGTAAATGTAACTACCCTTTTGTTTTGTTAGCTCAAGCTCTCAAAACCCACAAATCCATATGTTAACCAAATTCTTTTATTTTTACCCATGAAGATGATTAGTTGCACGGAAAATAAAAAGTACTGGTTTGTCATAATTTCTAAACGGAGGAAATCCATGTAAAACTGCACATTAATTAGTTAATTAAATCAAAAGTACAGTTTCCACATTCCTAGTTATAATACCACTTGCAAAGTTGTATATAGCTATATATGTACCCAATAAATATAAGCAGTATTATTTAAGTTGTTTTTTTTATCTTAGAGTATGTTATTACTTGCCAAAAACCAACATGGTAGCTTCATGTCTTCTGACTCTATTATATTAGAATAACATAATTTGTAACTGTTATCTTCCAATGATCTATCAAGAGTCAATTTATACATTTAGTAGCCAGCCACAGGCAAAACATGACACCTTCGGCCAAGCTAGAACTTAAGCCCTTGACTCATCTTAAAAGAGAAAAAGACAGGAAGGGCAGAAGTTTGAGCTGTATTGACTCCACCATTGACCAATTGGGCCAAACCAAGCCAAGGATCGAGCTAAATCCAAGCTTAAGCCATCACACCTATACATGTACCCACCTACACGTTATATGGCCACCTGAGTACATACAGATATCTCACTAAGTGGTTTTAAAGGCAAAATTGACATAAAAAGTCCAGCAATGGGTTAACATAGAAGATTCCCTTTGGACCATCCCCCGCACATCAGTGATTAAAGGGACATTTACCTTTTACTCTTTGCCATGCCTACTAGACTGTCAATAAATAAAAAAAATAACATATAAACTATGTAATATTATTGACTTAGGTTTGCAGCCCAACATTATAAAACATAACACAAACAGGATTTTAGTTTGCTGGTAATCATGTCTATATCGCTGAATTCCGCAGTAGATGTATTTTATTAATCGTATATATTGTTTCATAATTTTTAATACCGGTATTACATGCGGCGGGGCAGAGCTTGACTACGAGTTCTAATGAAAGAAGATTCAATTTTTTTTATGAAACAGTAATAAAATATTCACTTTCCGCTTGACTGTTCAAGCGATCAAATGGGTTTTGCATAATATCTTTAAACTTGTCCACAAATGAACATCGTACGTATTATTTATTTTATAAGGTTGATGGTTCCTGTTATAAACATCAAAACTACAGTTCATTAATCTTTAAAAAAAAAAATACATTTTTTTTTACTTCCAGTTGAGATGTTAAACGTGGAAAATAAATGCTCATTGAGTTTTCCATATTCGAGAGAATGGCATGTTCCTCTGGGAGACAGTAAATCGAAAATAAGTCTGTTTCAGTTGGCCTACAGGATATGCCTGGAAATGTAGACATATTGAAATGGTGAAAAAAAAATTTAAAAAATTGTTTGTGCCCATTCATATAAAGAGAGCGGATTAGAACGTTCCGCAGCCCCTGGGAACGGTGGCTGGGTTTAGGAAAGACGGCAGGAAGAATGGGATGGATTTGACATAAGTACGTTTAAGTGCGTTGAATGGTTTTTTCTCCTCCCTGTGGTCTAATTGCGTATTCCACCGGGCTCCACAAGAGAGGGAAAAAAGTGAATCTTTGTGGCTGCACTTTTGTAAAACAGGTGTGAGCAAAGGGAAGATCTTTAAACCACTTTAATGAGCTCCCTCCCGCCTGCCCTCGCAGCATAATTATCGCTATCGGTTCAGTTTATGGGAATCCATTTCTTTTTCTTAAAGGAAGGAGGTTATGTTTAAAGCAACTGTTGCCAAGCTGTGGAATTGTAGTTGACATAGAATGTGACAGCATATGAGAACCACTTGGCTTATATGATCCAACCATTTTTCTACCTATTGTAAAACCTGAAACCTGGTTTGGTTCTTGTCCATGTTCTATGTCCAAGATAGTCCTATGCCTATAATGTGAATTATTAAATTTCCATTATTTTTTAAATCTCTGCTGCTTCTGCTGGAAATTGATTCCACGGATTTAGCACCTACTTTAATATATTATGGAACATGAACAAGGATAGATTGCCTATTGACGAATGTAGCAGGAAGGCCATATGTCACAGTTAGGGGTCTTAACCACAGTCATTTTGGGGCAATCAGGCTCAGGAACACCAACTTGTAGCAAAACAGTGCTTTATTTTTAACGAAACACCCAAAAACAAACTCATAAAAAGAAACAAACTAGCTCACAATTGGAGCTTCTCTAACTACACTATGCTGGCCCAGACTGACCACCCTGATCTCCCGCTAGCCCTGAGCCAAGTGAGGCAATACCTGACCTCCCAGCATGGGCGTAGGAACCCCTAAAAATCTGGGGGGGACAGCATTTTCCCCCATCAGATCCCCACTTTCTCCCTATCTCTCACACTATCTACCCCTCTCCCCTTCTCACACTATCTACCCCCTCTTCCCCCCTCTCACACTTTCTTACTATCTACCCCCTCCCTACCCTCCCTTCTCACACTATCTACCCCTCCCTACCCTCCCTTCTCACACTATCTACCCTCTCCCTACCCCCCTTCTCACTAGCTACCCTCTCCCTACCCTCCCTTCTCACCAGCTACCATCTCCCTATTGTCCCCTTCTCACTAGCTACCCTCTCCCTACCGCCCTCTTCACACTAGCTACCCTCTCCCTACCCCCCCTTCTCACCAGCTACCCTCTCTCTACCCCTCCTTCTTACTAGCTACCCTCTCCCTACCCCCCTTCTCACTAGCTACCCTCTCCCTACCCCCCCTTCTCACTGTCTACCCCAGGGGTGTCCAAGTTTTTTCTGCAGTGGGCCACTTCATCAGAATTGTATACGTGCGTGGGCCGCACTCATTTTTTACTGTGAGAAAATATGGCCTTTAATAAAATATGCAGATTAAAATAAAGTAAATGACACAAAACCGTTGCTTTTCCTCTCACTGATTTCTGGGCCTTGAAAGTTTTGCGACTACAAATTCAGGACTCAGGATAATTAAAAATGAAATTGTTCTATTTATTCTAGGAATGCACCAAAATGAAAATTCTGGACCAAAACCAAAAATGACCCCCCACCTTTAAAAATAATAACAAAAACTCACATCTTTTATAAAAGTAGGTAACACACCACAATTGGACAAAAAAATAGCAATATGACTTGGCATGATAGGAGTGTGATTGCTAACAGCAATCACACTCCTATCATGCCAAGTCAGCCAGTACATGCTGGTACAGGGTGGCTGTAAGTGATGTGCAGACCCCATATTGCTGGCAGCATCATTACACAAGGGGGGCAGCTAGCTAGGTTTCAGCATGTACTGGCTGACTTGGTATGATAGGAGTGTGATTGCTAACAGCAATCACAGTCCCATCATGCCTAGGTTCCAGCACTTACACATCCAACCAGTAAATGCTGGAACCTAGACACGATGGGACTGTGATTGCTGTTAGCTAGACTTGTGCATTCGTCTTCGGGCGAACATGAAAACGAGCACGAAGAGGCCGTTTTTTTGTTCGTTCCGAAGGAACGTAGAACAGAATACAGTGCCGGCAAACCGTAGGCGAAGACGAAGACTCACAATCACGAAGAATCGAAGATTCTTCGTGATCGTCTTCGTTTTTGCCGCGCAACCGCCAAAATTTCAAACAGGAGTGAGCTGATCCTCGTCTGTCCAATCAGCTCACTCTTGTGACGTAACGCTAAGGGTCTCGTCCAATGCCTGTGCTGCTGTTTTTTGAATTCTGAAGGCGCCTTTATAAGACCAGAGCTTGCCTGAGAGATCCATTCATTTTTCGCTGTGACTGCTTTGGCAACACTGCTGTGCTGCATCCGAGCGTTACAGAGAGAGGTTGTTCTGTTCTGTGTGAGACTGGTAAGCCTTAGCCTGCCATTTCTCACTGTGTACTTCATCCTCACTTCAGTGCTACTTAATTAATATATTTAATAATAATAATTTGATTAATTTAATTTTTTTAAAATTAATTTGTCATCAACTTTAGTGTAAGTGCTGTTGAGTTGACAGTGCACCCAGTGCCTCAGTGGCACTGGGGTGCCCTTGCCCTGGGCTGGCACTAGTGCCTATTGCCTGTCCTGCTTAAATAAATTAAATAGAATTTATAAATTACAATTTAATAGAATCTATAATTTAATAGTTCATTATAATATTATATATATATATATATATTTGTCAGTCATATATATATATATACTATAGTATACTAGTGTAGAGTGTACTGTAGACATTCATCTACTAGTGTCTAATTTAAAATCAGTAATATTAATTAATATAATTAATAATTGAATTCATTATAAAATTATATATATATTTGTCAGTTATAATTAGTAATAGTATACTAGTGTAGAGTGTACTGTAGACATTCAGAACATCTACTAGTGTCTAATCTAAAATCAGTAATATCAATAATTCTCTAATTCTTTCTTATCTTAATAGTTAATTAAATTAGCTATAAATAAAAGTAATAATATTAATTAATTACTACTAGCGTATAGTTCAGCTAATCTTATTAGTACTGGTGCTGCAGCTCTATAGTTTGTGCTTTGTTTTAGCAACAGTAAGAGACCAAGTCAATTTTTCTTAATTAATCTTTCATTTTATTTCATTTGTTTTGCTCACCTCAGTCCATCAGTGAAGTGAACTTGTTGGGCTAGTGAGTGCAGCCGCATAAGTGCTGTGTTTTTTTTTGATCAGCAAGCAGTGACGTTAACTGTTTTGCAAAGATTTTCTCATTTATTTTACATTTTATTTCAATTTTATTAAAAGTACCCTTAGTGTTTTGCTCACCTCAGTCCATCAGTGAAGTGAACTTGTTGGGCTAGTGAGTGCAGCAAGCAGTGAAGATAACTGTTTTGCTGTGACATTTTATTTTATTTCTAATTCTTTTCAAGAAAAATTGACTGTGACGAGCTGTACTAAGCAAAGCTTCAAGCTACTAGCTGTAGTACTAAAATAATTCTAATCTTCTTTAATCTTAATCTATAATATATTATAAATAATAATATTCTAATTCATAATCTATAATATAAGTAATTCTAATTCTAAATTCTAATTCATAATCTATATTCTTCTATCTATAATACATAATATATAAGTAAATTAGTTCTAATCTATTAATATTATATAACTTAATATTAATTAATAAATCATATACTGAATCTGATTTAACCTCACTTTAGCTTAGTGGGTTTGAGAGCGTCTGCCTAGAGGTAGACTTATAGTAAGGAAATATAGCTTTAGGCTAGCATAGTGGTAGGCTAAGCTCTTAGGCCCGTGTAAATTCAAATTAAAAATAAAATACTGCTAGTTATTAAATAGTTAATCTTGAGTTAATAATTTCAATAACTTTAGGATTTTGGCAGATTGCACACAGCACAGTGCAGTAGTGCATAGTTTTACTTTTTAAGCAGTAGCACTGAAGAGAACTTCCTCTAATTTTTTTGTCTTTAATTCGTTTTTCCTTTTTTTTATTTTTATTTTTTTATTTTTTTTTTTATAGTTTTTTAAACACTACACTACACTACACTACACTACACTACACACACAACACAAAATTTGAAATGGATCCTCCTTTTGGGACTAAGGAGGGACAAGCTCCATCTACCACCACCACCACCACCACCAGCACCACCACCAGCACCACCACCAGCTCTAAGATGCAGCCTTTGCGTCAGTCTAGTCGGCCAAGTAGGCCAAGCTCTCGCTTATCATTTGGGGAAGCATTGCTTGAAGGATCATCAAGTAAAGGAAAGGCACCAAAAGCAGGCAGTAGTAGTGCGGCTAGGCCCACAAGCTCTATGGTTTTTTACGGAAAGCCTAAAGCACCAGAAGCACGTTCAAAGTTAAAGGGTAGCACAAGTAGTACCAGCCCAGTGACTAAAAAGAAGTGCCTTTTGCCCCAAGCAGCATCTTCCCCATCCACCAGCAGCATGCAAGGTACCAAGCAGAGCCAAATTAGCAGCAAGACTCAGAGGGGTCCCAAACCAAAGCGATCTCATTCCTTTGTAGGGAAAACCACCACCACCACCACCCCCGCCTCTACCACCACTAGTGCTGCGCCTACTGTTCCCACTGGTACCGCCACGCCATGTCCTCCTAGTACCTCTAGCAAGCCACCAAGTCCTTACAAAATTTTTGTAAAGACAGTTAGAGAGAGGGCTACACATAGTGGAACTCCACCTAGCGAGGTAGCAGAGGAGCCTGAGACTGAGAGGCCAAGTGCAGAGTCTATTCTTCCTGCTCGCACTACTACTAGTCACGAGTCTCACGACGATATCAGTCTTAGCTCCAGCCTAGCAGGAATTCCATTCGATCTGGCTAATGAAGAGCTAGACTATGAGCCAGAGGAAGTAGAGGAGATGAGTGGTCAGGAATCAGATTCCTCAGGGAGCAGTGTCCAAATGACTAGTGCACAATTTTCCCCTGAGCCTCCACCTTCTCCGCTACGATCATCACCATCACCACCACCAGCAGCAGCAGCAAAACCTAGCAAATCTAAAGCAATTAGCAGTCCCACTATGGCCAGTACTGTTACCACCAGTCCCACCACCACTAGTTCTGCCTCTGTTCATCCACCCCGAGCAGTAAGAGCAGCACCCAAGGCACACTCCAAGGCTATGCGCGCCCCAATTTGGGAGCACTTTGAAAATGTTGAAGAAGGGCGCTATGGAAAGTGCAAACATTGTGGGAAGCTAATAAGCAGAGGGAAAGTGTCTGGCCATTTTACCAGTGCTAGCATGAAGCATCACCTCAGCACTCAACACAACGCTGTGCTATTGGGGAAAGATGCAGAGGTAAAACTTAGTGCAGGCAGCATAGCTGGTGGCCGTGGAAAAACCCCAACAGCTTCTTCTTCTGAGCCAATAGCAGCAGCAGCAGCAGCAGCAACTAGTGCTGGCAGCCAGAGACCAAGGCAGGTTGGAGCACTGCATGCCCAGCCCACCCTGGAAGAATTTGGGGCATTCCACTCCAAGAGAACGATGCCCAAACAGCAGGCCAATAAAGTAACGCGACTTATTGGTCAGTTCATTGCTGTTGGAGGGGCATCCTTCTCCATGATTGAAGGGGAGCCTTTCAAACAATTGATGGCGGCTGTGGCTCCACAATACACAGTTCCGTCACGTTCCACTTTCAGCAGGAACATTGTCCCCTCACTGTATCGGTCCTGTGTTGCAGCAGTGAAAGAGGAGCTTTCCAAGGCTGCTGGTCAGTGTGTTCATTTCACTACAGATTTGTGGAGTGCACCTAGCGCCCAGCATGCCTTTCTTTCTTTGACAGCACACTGGTGGCAGCCCGGTGTGTCTAAGGAAGTTGCTGCAGCAGGCTACCGATCATTCCTTCTCCATGCAGAAGTGATGGATGAAAAGCACACTTCCCAAAATATTCTGCATGCGATTAGGAAAATGTTTAGCCTTTGGGTGGGAGCAGAGGCGGGCACCAATGTTGAAGTTGGTTTTGTGGTAACTGACGGAGGTGCCAATATGGTGAAAGCGCTGCAAGATGGTCATATTGTTGGTGTGCGCTGTGCAGCCCACATCATCCATCTTGTAGTGAAGGCAGCAATGTCAGAAGGAACTAATGTGGCAGCAGTAGTTCTGTCCCGCTGCAGAAAGATCGCTGGGCACTTTCACCATAGTGTTAAGGCTAGCCAACTTTTGAGGGAAGAGCAAGAGAGGTCAGGTCTTCCCGTACACTGCCTACGTCAGGATGTCAGTACACGGTGGAACTCCACGTTAGACATGCTAGAGAGGATTTTGGAGCAGCAGAGGGCAATCCATAATCTTGCCTCAGAGCACAATATTGGGATTACCTCTCCATTGAATAGGGAGGATTGGACAGTGATCGCCCAGCTAGTGGCAGTCCTTAAACCATTCAGGGATGCCACAGAAAATTTAAGCTCAAACACTGCCAGTCTGGCCCAGGTAATCCCAGTGTTCTCCCATCTAGGCAGCAAGATGGATGTGTTCCTTGGAAACCGTGAGGCTGTTCAAGGTGGCACTCTACATCCTGACGTAGCAGCCATAGTCAGGAAGCTGAAGGATCTGCTAAAAGTACACCTTCGCAAGCGAATGGAAGAGAGTCCCGAAATGATGCTAGCGTGCCTTTGTGATCCAAGAATTAAGGGAAAGCTAGCTTTGAAATTCAATGTTCTCAGTAGCTACCGGGAGCAATTGGTCAACAAGGTGCGTGACTGGCAGCGTAAAATGGGAATGCTGTCCGAGGAGGGTGAGGTGCAGGAGGAGGAAGAGATGATGTGGTCTGCTACCCCTAGCAGCAGCATCAGCAGCAGTGCCACAAGCAGCACAACACAGCTGAGTGGAGCAGCTGCGTTTTGGGAAGAGGCACTTGGCAGTATAGTTGGACCATCTGACAGAGCTAGCAGCAGAAAGGAGAGTAGTGCTGCTGAAATGGTCAAACTTTACCTCTGTGAAGTTCCTTCTGCTCCTAATGTTGATCCTCTTAGCTACTGGGATGAAAAGAAGAGTGTGTGGCCTGCACTCTCATGGGTTGCGCAGCAGCTTCTATCATGTCCGCCAACCACTGTTCAAAGTGAGCGCGTGTTTTCTATGACTGGAAACATACTGAGTCCACAGCGCTCACGCATGGCACCTCATCTGATGGAGCAGATTGCCTTTCTTAAATTCAATCTGCCCAAATTGGGTTACCCAGCTCTTAGCTTGGAAAGTTAAATTTTTTCTCTCTAATGTTTAAGGTAGTTTCTCCCCCTGGTTGCACTTGCTGCGGTGTGGCAATGCCTGCTACCTCCGCTGGTGTAGCCAGCTTACGCTAGGGCCTAGTGTCTGAGCTCTGTAAGTCCGCTCCCAAACGCCTAGGACTGACAGTCTTTGGATGCTTTGCCCTGGGGTGAAACAGGTGAGTGGGTCGTCAATTGCCCACTCATTCACCTTTTTCCGTTTCCAACGCTGCTGCTGGTGGTGGTGCCAGTATCTTTTGCCAGTTCGCTTCCTGGCTGAAATCATGCCTCAGATGTCCCTAATGGAAAGGGTAGTTTCTCCCCCCTGGTTGCACTTGCTGCGGTGTGGCAACGCCTGCTACCTCCGCCGGTGTAGCTAGCTTATGCTAGGGCCTTGTGTCTGAGTTCTGTAGGTCTGCTCCCAAACGCCAAGGACTGACAGTGCTTGGATGCTTTGCCCTGGGGTGAAACAGGTGAGCGGGTCGTCAATTGCCCACTCATTCGCCTTTCCCAATTCTGCTGCTGCTGGTGGTGGTGCCAGTGTCTCTCTTCAATGCCAGTTCGCTTCCTGGCTAGTGTCATGCCTCGAATGTCCCTGATGGTAAGGGTAGTTTCTCCCCCCTGGTTGCACTTGCTGCGGTGTGGCAACGCCTGCTACCTCCGCCGGTGTAGCCAGCTTACGCTAGGGCCTTGTGTCTGAGTTCTGTAGGTCTGCTCCCAAACGCCAAGGACTGACAGTGCTTGGATGCTTTGCCCTGGGGTGAAACAGGTGAGCGGGTCATCAATTGCCCACTCATTCGCCTTTCCCAATTCTGCTGCTGCTGGTGGTGGTGCCAGTGTCTCTCTTCAATGCCAGTTCGCTTCCTGGCTAGTGTCATGCCTCGAATGTCCCTGATGGTAAGGGTAGTTTCTCCCCCCTGGTTGCACTTGTTGCGGTGTGGCAACGCCTGCTACCTCCGCCGGTGTAGCCAGCTTACGCTAGGGCCTTGTGTCTGAGTTCTGGAAGTCCGCTCCCAAACGCCAAGGACTGACAGTTTTTGGATGCTTTGCCCTGGGGTGAAACAGGTGAGCGGGTCGTCAATTGCCCACTCATTCGCCTTTTCCAATGCTGCTGCTGCTGCTGCTGGTGGTGGTGCCAGTGTCTCTTCTCTGCCAGTTCGCTTCCTGGCTAGTGTCATGCCTCAAATGTCCCTTATGGTAAGGGCAGTTTCTCCCCCCTGGTTGCACTTGCTGCGGTGTGGCAACGCCTGCTACCTCCGCCAATGTAGCCAGCTTACGCTAGGGCCTTGTGTCTGAGCTCTGGAAGTCCGCTCCCAAACGCCAAGGACTGACAGTGTTTGGATGCTTTGCTCTGGGGTGAAACAGGTGAGTGGGTCGCCAATTGCCCACTCATTCGCCTTTCCCAATTCTGCTGCTGCTGCTGCTGGTGGTGGTGCCAGTGTCTCTTCGATGCCAGTTCGCTTCCTGGCTAGTGTCATGAATCAAATGTCCCTAATGGTAAGGGCAGTTTCTCCCCCCTGGCTGCCTCTGTCTGCGGTGTGGCAACGCCTGCTACCTCCGCCGGAGTGGCCAGCTTACGCTAGGGCCTTGTGTCTGAGCTCTGGAAGTCTGCTGCCAAACGTCTAAGACTGACAGTGTTTGGGTGCTTTGCCCTGGGGTGAAACAGGTGAGTGGGTCGCCAATTGCCCACTCATTCGCCTTTCCCATTTTTCAATGCTGCTGCTGGTGGTGGTGGTGGTGCCAGCATCTCTTCTCTGCCAGTTCGCTTCCTGGCTAGAGTCATGCCCAAAATGTCCCTAGTGGTAAGGGCAGTTTCTCCCCTCTGGCTGCGTCTGTTTGCGGTGTGGCAACGCCTGCTACCTCCGCCGGAGTGGCCAGCTTACGCTAGGGCCTTGTGTCTGAGCTCTGGAAGTCTGCTGCCAAACGTCTAAGACTGACAGTGTTTGGGTGCTTTGCCCTGGGGTGAAACAGGTGAGCGGGTCGCCAATTGCCCTCTCATTCGCCTTTCCAATTTTTCAATGCTGCTGGTGGTGGTGGTGGTGGTGGTGGTGGTGGTGCCAGCATCTCTTCTCTGCCAGTTCGCTTCCTGGCTAGAGTCATGCCCAAAATGTCCCTAATTGTAAGGGCAGTTTCTCCTCCCTGGCTGCCTCTGTCTGCGGTGTGGCAACGCCTGCTACCTCCGCCGGAGTGGCCAGCTTACGCTAGGGCCTTGTGTCTGAGCTCTGGAAGTCTGCTGCCAAACGTCTAAGACTGACAGTGTTTGGGTGCTTTGCCCTGGGGTGAAACAGGTGAGCGGGTCGCCAATTGCCCTCTCATTCGCCTTTCCAATTTTTCAATGCTGCTGGTGGTGGTGGTGGTGGTGGTGGTGGTGGTGCCAGCATCTCTTCTCTGCCAGTTCGCTTCCTGGCTAGAGTCATGCCCAAAATGTCCCTAATTGTAAGGGCAGTTTCTCCCCCCTGGCTGCCTCTGTCTGCGGTGTGGCAACGCCTGCTACCTCCGCCGGAGTGGCCAGCTTACGCTAGGGCCTTGTGTCTGAGCTCTGGAAGTCTGCTGCCAAACGTCTAAGACTGACAGTGTTTGGGTGCTTTGCCCTGGGGTGAAACAGGTGAGTGGGTCGCCAATTGCCCACTCATTCGCCTTTTCAATGCTGCTGCTGGTGGTGGTGCCAGCATCTCTTCTCTGCCAGTTCGCTTCCTGGCTAGTGTCATGCCTCAAATGTCCCTAATTGTAAGGGCAGTTTCTCCCCCCTGTCTGCCTCTGTCTGCGGTGTGGCAACGCCTGCTACCTCCGCCGGAGTGGCCAGCTTACGCTAGGGCCTTGTGTCTGAGCTCTGGAAGTCTGCTGCCAAACGTCTAAGACTGACAGTGTTTGGGTGCTTTGCCCTGGGGTGAAACAGGTGAGCGGGTCGCCAATTGCCCTCTCATTCGCCTTTCCAATTTTTCAATGCTGCTGGTGGTGGTGGTGGTGGTGGTGGTGCCAGCATCTCTTCTCTGCCAGTTCGCTTCCTGGCTAGAGTCATGCCCAAAATGTCCCTAATTGTAAGGGCAGTTTCTCCCCCCTGGCTGCCTCTGTCTGCGGTGTGGCAACGCCTGCTACCTCCGCCGGAGTGGCCAGCTTACGCTAGGGCCTTGTGTCTGAGCTCTGGAAGTCTGCTGCCAAACGTCTAAGACTGACAGTGTTTGGGTGCTTTGCCCTGGGGTGAAACAGGTGAGTGGGTCGCCAATTGCCCACTCATTCGCCTTTTCAATGCTGCTGCTGGTGGTGGTGCCAGCATCTCTTCTCTGCCAGTTCGCTTCCTGGCTAGAGTCATGCCCAAAATGTCCCTAATGGTAAGGGCAGTTTCTCCCCCCTGGCTGCCTCTGTTTGCGGTGTGGCAACGCCTGCTACCTCCGCCGGAGTGGCCAGCTTACGCTAGGGCCTTGTGTCTGAGCTCTGGAAGTCTGCTGCCAAACGTCTAAGACTGACAGTGTTTGGGTGCTTTGCCCTGGGGTGAAACAGGTGAGCGGGTCGCCAATTGCCCACTCATTTGCCTTTCCCATTTCCTTTTCCATTTCATTATTTTCCTTCTGATACACAACCAACCAAACATAACACACACAATAACACATATAACACATATAACACACAGTGACATCACACATAACACACATACACACACACTTACAATGCACAAAACACAAGGACCTTTTCCTTGTTATTTGCCCTGGCCTTCACTCACTAATAGCATTACATTAACACTATAACTCACACTTCACCCTATAACATTTTTCCATCCACATACCTGCCAACAGACCCAACTTTTTCAGGGACAGTCCTGCTTTTTTCCAGTCCTGTCCCATCTAATTTAGCTAAACTAGGTATGCAAAATGCAAATACACATAGGTAGTTATAGCTCGGTAGGTAACGCTACTATAAACATTTAATAAATATAATCAAGTACTAAATAATAAATCTAACTTTAAAATACATTTAAATAAACCCCTATTTTTTTTTAAAAAAAAACATTAAAATTAAATTATTATTATTTAGACATAATCCATCTTTAACCAAACCAGTGCACTGCTACTAATCTTAAACATAACCGTACATTAACCCTAAGCTATTTTTTAGTTCTTGTCCAACATTTTTCCATCAGCATACCTGCCAACACACCCAAGATTTTGGTGGACAGTCCTGCTATTTTCCAGTCCTGTCCAATAAGTAAGTTGGGTTGTTGCAAAGTATGCCATTGTAAATAGGTAGCAAATGTTAGGCATGTAAAGTGGTCCAAAATCAATTTAAAAATGTAAAATATTCCCTATTCTTTTATTAAACATCTATGGACAGTACACCTCGGTATGTGTGTGCAACTCTATTGGTCGTTTCGGCAGGGGGCTCGCCTGCCATCAACGAATGAAGTGCATTCTGCAGTTCTGCAATTCACTCGTTGATGCCAGACCAGCCCCCTGCCGAAACGACCAATAGAGCTGCACACACGTACCTTCACGGCAGCTGCTGCTGCTGTGATGTGTTATTAACCCCGTATTAACCCCTGCTAGGCAACCAGGAGGAAAACGAAGATTAAACGAGCACGAAGAATGTCCGCGAATATTCGCCCGAAGAGAAGACAGGAACGGGCGAATATTCGCGGAATACGAAGATTTTTTTTTCCCCGAAGACGAGCACGAAGACGAACACGAAGAGCCCCCTGGTGCCCAAGTCTACTGTTAGCATGCTGGTACAGGGTGGCTGTAAGTGATGTGCAGACCCCATACTGCTGGCAGCATCAATACACAAGGGGGGGCAGCTAGCTAGGTTTCAGCATGTACTGGCTGACTTGGCATGATAGAAGTGTGATTGCTAACAGCAGGACCCTCCCACAGGTAAGTAGCAGGGCTCGAGGTGCGGACCGCGTAAGATCAGTTGCCCTGGCTGCCGATCTTACGCTGGCCGCTCTTTGAGGTCTTGCGGGCCGCATTTGTGGCGTTTCTATTGTGGGGGGGTTCCTACGGCCCTGGGGGGGATTTCTTCATTATCGGTCCCCCCGCATGAGTTACTGGGGGGGATCTGTCCCCCCCCATCCCCCCCGGTTCCTACGCCCATGCCTCCCAGCCAGACCCAACTAAGCCAGGCTCTGGAAAACCTCCTCCAGACAGCACACAAAAGGTCCAGGCAGGCAATGCCTCACTTGGCTCAGGGATGGTCTTCTTCAGGGCCTCTCCTAGCTCTGGGAACACAGGGAAACTGTTAAATGGAACATTAACTAGTTTCAATGATTCTGTCAAGCCTTTAGCTGTTATTCTAGGGTTCTTATTTACCATTTTGAGCATTCTGAGTTCTGCCCATCTTAAGTGGGTGCCTACTTCTAGGAAGAGTAGCCACAGTACTAAATAATTGTCTCCATTTATAAACAACGTGTCTAACTGTGACTGATGAATATGTAAAATGTTTGAAATTACTTTGTTACCCTTGAGAAGCGCATCTCCCTCTCTGTGGTTAGACTCCCCGAAACTCTTGCTGAACCAGCTCTAGGCGCAGGCAGCAAGCTACTTTAAAGGGGGTGGAAAAAGATGACAATGTAATGTATATGGGGGGGGGGTTCTTCCATATCAATGAATTTCACTATTTTTAGTATTATATTATAAGATATTTATGATTGTATCGCAGTATATTATGTAAAAAATTAAACTAATGGAAACATTCATGGGTGGAAATTATTATTATTTTCCTTTTTTTGCGTAGTGTTAATGAAATACAGAAATACTGGCAAAATTTTCATCCACCCATCAAGAAAAATGTCAGAATTAATTTTCCATTACTTAATAACTTTGCCACGCTCACCTTTTGGGGTAAAATTCTCCTTTGGCAATTCTTCCTTTTCTAAAGCTTCCAATATACTTACAGGGTAATAATAAGCGATTTCAATGACATACTTTTGCTTGCATCATATCACTTTATTCAACAGAAACATTAAAAAAAGCACGTAGACCACCTACTGTCAAGGACGCCCTTGTTTCATTTCCATATGATCAATAGCATGTGGTTAACTGTACCAATAAGTGAAAGGTTTCAACGCTGCTTGTTCTGTACAGACTGCCAATTTAGTTTGGTGAAAAGTGAAAATCTTTCCTTTGAAACGGCAGGGAGAACAGATGAATGGATTGCTTGGTTTGGACATCATTTTATTCTGATGTCCTCTCCAAGACCACCAGTTACATGACCCCCCCTCCCTTTTTTTTTTTTGGTGGGACATTACCATTGTTGGCAATGCTGGCAGTGGGAGTCTCGTTGCCAACTTACAGAATCCAGCACTGTAGGTACAATTCTGAATTTGTGTTCATTTCTTTATTTTAATTTTTTTCATTGATACAATTTTTATTCTTCGTTTTTGGAGTCTTAACCCATATTTTCTATTGTTATTGAGGAAACAAGACGTCTTGCTTATGATTATGGCTTTCTAGAGTTCTACGATACAAACATGCACTGATTACACCATAATGCATGTTACACAGTCTGTGATGTTTATTTGGACTTAACCCCCTGCCTGCCAGATACAGACTGTGGTTATTATCACCTTTAGGCTTTTGGCATGACTGTAGTCTCTGTTAACCACATGGTTATTTGGGTTGCTATATGCTCTTTCGGATCACATACCTGGAATTCATTATATAATTATCCTATCAATTAACCATTTAAACTCATGACACCTGGTTTCACTTCAACCAAGTAGTCCTCTCCCATGTGGCTTGTTGACCTTATCTCCTGCTCATATTTGGGTTATAGCCCCTGGACTGATTGAGCCTGGATCTTGCCTGCTGCCTTCTGAGTCCTCCAAGAGATTGCAACGTTTCCTCCTACTATCCCCCCTTCGTCTGCCCTGATCTGGGGTCTTCTGCCAGGTACTTAACTGGATTTGTGGGAGTGACTTTGTGAAGGGGCAGGGCTATCAGTGCACCAGGGCAGGGCTAGTGAATGTGGAGTAGACAGGAAGTGGTTGGAGAGTAGGCGTGGTCAACTGCCACTCCCATGTCTAGAAAAAATATAAATATAGAAATATGTGGCTTCGAATTAAGGTATTTTCCTCTTGATTGCTAATATCTGTGACAAAAAGTGATAAAATCAGCATAGCACATAGTTTCCTCTTCTGAAGTTACTGTATCCACTTTATAATCCACCTTTACAATAGCTTCTGCAAAAGGTTGGTCTAATATAATGGGGAGGAAAAATTCTGAAGATCCTGAAAACAGGAAGTTAAGAAGACTGCTCCCATGTTATACACATACGGGGTTTAATGTAAATACCATTACATAGGGCTACTTAATCTACAGATCTGTACAATCTTCTTTAAGATCTTCTTTACAGCTTCTAATTAGGTTTTTGTTCATCTTAGGCATTAATCGCAAAATAAAAATGGCAGATTTCGGAGATTTGGTCATTTTAACTTAAAGTCCAGCTGAATACAATAATCCCTCTTATGGCCAATATATAGACTTCTTGCAATATAAGTGAGAATTTTATTAGACTAATAAAAGTGTTCTGTTACTTAAGCGAATAACAAAAAAAAATTCACCAATAATAATAAAAACCTTACATAATATTTTTGTGAAACTTAGATAAATTAACTATGTTTCTTATTGTGTAACCGAGACGATTTTTTCCCCTTTTCTGTTTGCCAATCGAAATAAAAATGCATCATCTTTTAAGTATTTGTCAGCTCCCATTAGTACAATTTAAGGGTAATTAAATTTGTGTATTGAATTCCCAACATTTACTGCCAAAATACGTTTTCAATTACTAAATCGGTACTTAAATCCAACCATACGTACTGTACCCTGCAACTATTTTTACTTAGTATTGAAATATGAGACACGGTAGTTTGGAATTCATGAATAGTTAATCATCAGTGTAAAACACGGATATCTATCAGCATCATAAAACATAATAAGATCAAATAAAATCTAAGAAAAAAACCTTGAAAATAATACCCAAAGATATTCGCGACACTTTTTATTGAACCAACTCATAGATTTTTCTAGTTTCTATGACAACTACTTATCAGTGACTGCTTTCGTGTCACATGACAATTAGGCGTTCCCGGAAAAGTGTATGAATGAGAAATTTTACATTGGTTAATGAATAGTTTCTTCTTCCTACTTAGGTCCCAGACGTTATGAAGAGCTCCTTCCTTACTCCTTAACATAGTAAGGGGGTTGGATCTCTAGACCCCCCCAAACTTGCCCATACAGCACAGACTTTACTGATATCCCATTATCTGTTGGCAGCACATATCATGTGGAAGCTGGACTAGAGGTCTGGACTGGACTGGTCAGAGGCTCCATTGCATTTATCCATCGAAGGGAGATGTCTGATGTTGCCTCCCATCTTTTTGTCCCTGGGCACGCACCATCCTGACATAGCATGATCCACTAATGAAATGGAACAATTTAGTACGTATTAAGACATAATGCGATTGGGAAAAACAGCTGTCCAAGCATGAACAGATGCTTGTAGTTGCTGAAATACAACTATCAAAGGAAAATGCATTGTTAAAAACATCATTATTTTTATATGATCCTTGATAAATCCATCTATACAAACTTCCTCTAGATGCTGATATTCCAGTCCCAAACAGTGGTCCTGTGCCGTGAAGACTACGTCTCACACAATGTCGGAGAACACTAGCTATCCAGATGCTCGGGGTCTCTCCCCGACTTACAGGGATAAAGGCGTCTATGTGCAGACCTAATTATTTTTAATGGACACAAACATAAAGTACATGATTTTTCTTGATCCGCTCAGGATATGTACATATGGGTTACACATGTGCGCGTTAAACTTCAAGTGAATGCACTGAACTAGAACTATGAGACGACTTCATTATTTAGTTAAAATATGTTCCTCCGAAATACTTCACTTGACACAACCAATGGAAAAGACACAGATTTCCAAAAGTGACTTGTCTTTCGGGTGTTAAATGTTTGAGTCTTGTGGGTTTTTTTTGTCCTGTATCAATATTTATTATTACTGCTTATTGATTGATTTATATGGTTCCATCAAATTCCCCTGTGCTGTGCAATTGGTAAACAGTAACATAACAAGTAATGCATTAAATATTAGAAAGAAAAGGACAGCAAAAAAAATTATATTTCATTACTGTAAATAATGTAGATTATTTTTTGACTAATGAGGTGTAAATTAGGATGGGAATTTAATTTGTCTGTGAGTACTAAAATCTAGCAAAACAAATAGTTTCAAAATGCATAACATTGTACTTTTTGTAGTGAAATTTTTGTATCGATATTAATAAAATCCAATCCGCAACACACCTACTTTAATCTAAGATGCGAAAGTGTACATTTCTTAATTGGACAATTATACATACCTAAAGGCATACTCCACTGTAAAAAAAAATGTCCCCCCCCATGCATTTACAAGAGAGACTCCGCATAAACTTAAAGAGGCTGTCAAATGCATTAAAGTGTATTTGATGGCTGAAGTGTCTATATAATATACATTCTTCATCCCCATCATTTTTTTTTTTAAAAAGGGCTTAAAAAATATAACAGTTTAGTTGTTTGTGATTGATAATGTGTTGGCATGATTTAAAAATGGACAGATGGAAAATACATATTTTTAAAATAAATTGCCTCTTTCTATGGGAAATATGGTAACCCTGGTTTTCTTGACTACAAATCCTACACATATATCCGATACCGTAATAGGTCTTCACGTAATAACCAGTTATAGTTTTTTTTTACTTGTAACAAGCAGTTCCAACATGGTAGTCATTAGCTGGAAAAGGAGACTCTCGGGTATTCTAATAGGAAATGTAATGACACCGTAGTTTAATATATTTTATTTTGTGTTTTTGCTTTTGACACATGGAAGGAAATGCAATATGTTTTCTTAAGGAAGTGTAAATTTCTTCACTTCATCCATTTAAATTCTCATCCTGAGGCTTTTGAACTGAAGCAAGACATTTGGACACTTAAAAACTCATAATGTTTCCCTTTAGAGAGGTTTTTCTAGAGAGTAGACATGGTTTAGCCAGTTTAAAGGGGAAATCTTTAGCATTTATGTAGGAATTGGATCTGGCAGAGGGCGATCATTTGTTTTCATAGTTTCTTAACCATATTTGATGAAATATTGCATGCAATTGGAGAAAATGAGCCATAAAGTCATATATAAAACAGTGGGAGATGTATACATTAAAATGCTGTTTCTCACACGTATAAACCGTGATCCTTTAGTGTCGTCTGTGCTTCGCATTAGGCCTTAATGCATTAGAGTTGGCTTCATACATGATGCCTAAAACTAAACTTTTTTATACTTTTAATTCAGATTTTTTGGGTAACGCAAAAAAAACCCAAAAATGGTGCAAAATTATTGAGCTTTGCAGGCATCTAAAAATCAGCAAAGTGTAAAATTTTGTTTGTACCGTTTGAATTTGAGGCGTAGGCAGTGATGTATTTACCTTGCTGCCTTAGGCCTCACCCCGAGTAGCGCCCCCTCTTTGGTCGGCGTCTTTGTTGCATTAAAAGGCATGCCTTTAAGACATAGAGCGCCTGGATATGGCTTCGAATGCAGCCGACAGAGCCTCCATGGTGTAAATGGGCCAGTTGAGAAGATCAAAGATCTCCCATGTAACCGGCCCAATGAGCAGCAGGACAACAGCGGGTTTTCCAGCAGGGGCACTGCCACTCCACTGGACCCGCTACCCTAGGTCAAGTAGATCTAGTCCAGGATATGTCACTGGGAGTAGGAATAAACATTTTTTTATTATCATCTGAGCAATAAATTATCAGGTTGGTAAGAACATTGTGTTACCATGGTGATAAGTCCACTGACATGGACTCTGAAGTTATGGTCCGTCAATGAGAAACACAGTCATACGATCCATAGGGAAAGTGACCGATTGTAAGAAACAGTTGATGCATGAATGACACCCCAATAACAGAATGGTCTGGGGTTTGGTGGGATATACGGAACTTATTACTCCCGGGTCAGGTAAAACAAAGAAAATAAGTAATCAGCCCACATTATATATTAAAAGATGAGTAGTGGTAAGGTTGGAACTCCTACCAGTTCCCTCTCGCTGACGTAATGACGAATGCAATATTTCCTGAAACGTTGTGACTTCACAAGCAGTCATGTAGCGTAAATAGCATGGTTCTGCTAACAAAAATATACTTGTTAAAACAAGGCAGAAAATTATACTTTCTGGCAATTTCCGAGATAGACAACACATTTTGCCTAGCTTTACTTTCTTTCCCTGATGCTTCTCTTTTCCAGAAATCCAAAATATTTGCAGAGTTTCAGTATATCACAGAGTTCTACGTCTTTAAAAGGCACAATAATGTGTATAAAAAAACAATGTGTTTTCTACCACGTGTTGGACTTTTTCTTACTAGTCCAGCTTAATACTCTGAGGCCTGTCAAAAAGCCGTATAGACACTAAAAGGCATAATAAGAAACAGCATCAGAAAGCAGACAATATTCCTGACACCTTGAAGTCATAAACGTCTTTCTTATTTGAAAATATTGCAATTCGCAAGTTTCCACACCATATCTTCCAGCTTCTGTTTTGTCTCTACTGCATCTCGTAAAGTTCCAACAATGGACGGCCTACATTCCACGTTCCCGCACCGCCGATTATTTTTGTATGTTGACGAACTGTTTCTTCAATGCTCTGCCCATGTGAACAAAGTGGTATTATATGGAACCACGTGTTAAGGGACTGGTGCAACATTTTAAAAGTGGCCTTATCGCTATAGCAACCAATGAAAGTGTCCCTCCTGTTAGGGCCTCCTGATCCGAATCATTTTTTATTAATGGCCTCCCAAATATTTGATGTAAATAGCACAATATAGTGGCATTTACCAAATTCTGTGCTATCGAGTGAATTAATATGTGAATTAATATGTGCTGCGCTGTTTTACGTAGGGGACTGTCCCATGAAAACAGGCTGGTCATCCTAAAGTAACAATATATTCTAACAAACCCTTTCTCCTTGGTTAGGGTCTACTGCACATGGTGTCCAATAAACACTTTTTAAAACAATTTTTAAAATTGTATTACTGTTTCTTGGTCCTAAAGTGGACAATCTTCTCCTTACAACCATTAATAGATGAAAATATAAGTAAAAAAACATTTAAAACCCTGGTTAATGGAAAACATGAACTAGACATTGATACATTTTCAAGTATATTCTATAAATTTCAACAGCATCTAATATTTGACCTGACATATAAGTAAAATTATTTAGTCCTATTATTATTATTTATTGTTTTTTATAGCTTCTTATAAAAAAACCTTAAAACACAAGGACTATTTCTGCAAACTGTAGGCAGCGACAGGCAGTCCGGAGTATTATGTTTTAATGACTCATAATGGACTATTAGCAAATAAAATATACTTGTTCTCTCTATCAGGGTTTTCCAGGTGCAACAGTTTAGCAAAGTTGTTTTACAGCTGGCAAACCTTAATATTTAAGAAACTACAAAAGTAATTTATCAGCCCAACTACTGACTTGAGGATATTGCTGAAAAACTACACTTTAATAAAATGATTCCATGTATTCCCTTAATTCACTAACAGCCTGTCAATAAGAATTTGGAATGGTGCTGCGTTTCTGATTATGAAAAGGGGAGAATTGAATCTATATTTTTAATTAATAAAAATAATGGTAATCTGAATTTCTTGAAGATAAAGCATAGCTTAAGTGGGCATTTTAGTATGTTTTAAGATTTATAAATTGCAAAATTTGAGACCGTTATACATTACATTTATTTATATACTTGTTATGTCCTGTCTACCCATTGTACAGCGCTACGGAATTTGATGGCGCTATATAAAACAATAAATAATAATAATAATAATAATATAGGGCCAGCAGACTCCATAAGCGTTACAAATGGCAGTGTTGACTATATTTTGAAAAGACAATTTAAAATAGACTGTAGCATTTAAGACACATTATGATGTATTGATACTAAAGACAGAGAGGACCCTGCTCTTGTGAGCTTACAATCTATTGTAATACATGGAATGTTGTCAATACGTACCTTCCAATGCCCCAATTAAGCAAATAGTCACGCTTTTTGGCAGTGTGGTGGGGCTTGAATTATTGTGACAGTATAAAAGAATATAAAAAAACATTTGGGCCTTAACTGGGTCCAAAAACATAGTTTTTTTGAATCTTCCTATTCTTTTTAGGTATTGTCATTGTAAATTACCTCTATTTTTGAAAGGGAAATATATTTCATACTCCGTGGCTGTTCTGTCATTGAAGACTTCCTATACTCTCCTGTTCCATGGAATACTATTTGCGGAGTATTTTAAATTCATTTTAGTATGGCGACCTCTGGAGAACTGAAATGTAATTGTGAAACTTGGCCATTAAAACTTCATCGATACCATATATTTACCATTTTTTCTTCCAATAAATAGAACATGTCAAATAAAATTTCAAATGTCATCAATCTGGATCAGGGTACTACGCCTTCACATAAATGTATTTTTATATCCGTTGACTTACAACACATTCCGACTTGGGAACGTGGAAATATTCACATAAATAACATTTACATGGTTGATATGATTTGAAACATGTGAGTCAAACCACCCAGGTGCTGACATAGAAGGTCCGGAACAAAGAAAAGGCCTTCTAAGAACCTTTTTACGAAGAGATATTACTGTTCTCCTGATGAATGCTCCACATTCCATTGTTCTTGTTCATGCTACTACTTCCTCCCCGCTAGAGCTAACGTCTAACTTTCCCAAAGCTGATATTAATATCTCGGACGATTATAACGTACTTACTTCCATGGCAGCCGGCGAGGAAGTCACATGTCATTAATTGGTCTCCAGTGATCAGAAGGCATCCATTTAGATTGTTGTTTTTACTCGAATAACCAGCTATGAGGTGGAAATGCAGAGGAAATAGCAGTGATTGTCTTGAATAGTATTTTAGGAGAACCTGTTTAAGCAATGAATTATTTTGTCTTTGTACTCAGATGAACACATGTGGTAGCCAGTGGAGAGAGGTCATGCGCGTACTGTTTTTCCACCAGCGCTCGGCTGAATTTTTGTTACACCTACAGACAGATGAAGTGAGACATAAAGACATAATTACTATAAATAAATATTATATGTGTCTCAGAATGCATGTGCATTGCTCTGAGACATAAGTAGATCTGCACATTTTGAGTTTTTCCAAATTCTCTACAATACTCTAAATTGTGCAATAATATATTATTACACATCATTTCCTTTTGGCAGGAGAATTTACTGGGTAACGGGGGCTGCCGTTGTGCAGAATAACCAAAGTGTTAAAGAATTATTGAGGCAGCAGTGAAATTATTACAATTTTATTATTGAGATTTTAAAAGAAACTTTAGTTCATTTAGAATAGTTACGGTGAAGTATTAATAGTGAAGAACCAATTATTCTTTCATTAAAGGAAAAACCGAGGGTTTTTTTTTATTTGGTACTGTTTTATAACTGCCGGTAATCGAGGCATAATTTTTAGTTAAAATATTTTTTTTGTCCAGAAAATAAAAGTAGCTTTGCTGTTTGATCCTTTAACTGTACGGTTGTACAAAACTGTAGTACTATATTAGAATCCATGATAGAAAGAAAGAAAGAAAGAAAGAAAGAAAGAAAGAAAGAAAGAAAGAAAGAAAGAAAGAACGAAAGAAAGAAAGATTGTGGCAGCTGTGGTTTAATGTTGATAATTGTAAAATGATGCACTTGGGACATAAAAATTCAAAGGCAGAATATAGCACTTGGGGCACTGTCCTGTTAGGGGCGGCAGAAGAGAGAGACTTAGGACTAATTAATTCTGATTAATTAATGGTAAGCAGGGAATGTAGTAAAACATTGGAAAAAAAAACAGGTAGGGTGCTGGGTTGTATAGCAAGAGGCATTAGTAGCAGGAAGAGGGAGGTGGATGGTAGTTGAGTGGAACAGCCTCCCAGGCTGTTCCAGGCCAATTACCTTATTTCATTTTGGAGAAAAAGTATAATTCAGTCATTTCACTGAAATATTTAAGTGTTTCCCATGAAAGGAGATGTTTCACTTTGGCATTGTAGTTAAAAACTAAAAAAATGTACTTTAATCAATTTCTATTTTTTAAATGGCCTGTAAAGTAATATAATATATCAATCGAACTTCAGTGAAACTGAATATTTGGGGGTACAGTAGATAATTTGGCCACAACCACTCCAAGCAGCCCAATCCTGTCCCTTCCAAGTCCTGTAAATTTTACGTTTTATAGTAATGCTTATTTGCGTAATATTTTATTTTTTGCAGCTGTCTTATTCCTGGAATTAAGATCTTCCCTAAATTTTGCAATACCTATCTCCCCAGACCTCTAAATTTACATGTACAATAGGATGAGTGAATTGTTCCTCAAATAAGATAAAAGGGGAAAATAACAGATCACATTAACAGCGTCCAACAATTTGCCGGAAATATACTTGTGTTACAGAAGTTAGAAAGAACAACGCTAAATATATTATAATAGATGAACTAACAAAATAGAAAATATGATTATTTTTATACAAAAACAGGAAGCCTTTAACAATAGAAATGCTGAACTTTCAGTGATCTGTATTTAAAGTCTAGAATTTCATTGGTTCTAGGTGCAAAACCGTGGAAATTGTTAAAGTGTGAGAATGTATAAACATTTAATGAAACCTGGTTTTGCAAAATATTATTTTGATAAGAAAAATATGAATATTTACAAAAACAAGATATATTTTAGTAACTTATTATGGATCACTGACTCCGAAAAAAGGCATCCATGCGATTTATGAGAAGACGCAAAATTCTGATTTATTCTTTCTGAAATAATAAAGATACATATAAGTAGATAGAGAGTAAATTGGTATTTTGATTAATATCACTGTATATTTTGTACGAACAACAAAACAATTTAGGGATATAGATCGAACAATACCAAATCTGTACCTTGAGCCCATTATTGGCTTCGGATTAAATAATATTGCGCCTACAGAGACTCCATGCGCACCTTAAACACTAGATACCCCCCGATATGTGTTTTCTGTACATATGTATACCTCCCAACATTTCAGTATACCAAAAATGCACGCTTCTTCCATTCTCCCATTTTCCCATTTTTTGTGTTTACAAGCAATATTTTCATAATTAATCACACTTTTTAAGCCTCAATCCCACCACACTCCCCCCCTTCCTTGCTTAATAGGAGACCCCTGGTTTTTTTTTACGAACCATTTCATTTGTTTTTGTATTGATCGTACATATTTAACCCCTTAATGACAAAGCCTGTACATGTACGGGCTCAAAATGCATTGTTTTCAATGCGTTTAGGGACCGCCCATTGTCCTTAAGGGGTTAAAGCGATATTAAACATTAGGCAAGGTAATGTTTGCGAATCACAGTTTTGACACGCCAGCAACCTGGACGTTAATAAATCCTAGTATCGCTGTTGTATTTCAACTCACACCTTTTCAACAGTGCAGCAGTTGAGTTGATCGGAGCCAAGTTGAGTTTCTGTAAAGTGTGCAGTCGCATTCGCAGTAAAAACTTTGGAAACATTAAGCCCAATACATGCGCGTTTGCAGCTACAACCTCACCTAGACAGCCAAGTCACTGCGCTCGACCCTTGGCGAATCAACCTGATTGAGGGTTTGTTATAAAGACTACTTTTCAAACTTTGTATCAGAATCATGTATTTTTTCACAACCCCTACTATTTGCCTTCCTTGGCAATCACAGGACGGCCCTGGCACTTTAAGGCCAGTGGCCGCCTGATGATGTAGATGCGGCCGACGGATGGACATGCATAAGATGTATAATACAGCAAACCTAATAATACATCGATATTTTTGAACAAATTTCACTAATAATTACACAAATGTGCCTTCACTTCTCTATATAGTTTCACTAAAAAAAAATATGTCAAAATGTAAGAATAATGCTAAAAGTGTTTGGGCGGAGGAGAGAGGCTGGAAGAAATGTTATTGTCTGCCAGATTCTCAATTTTGGTTCTACATTTGTTTAAGCCTGTCGAGAGACATATAGAAATCTTGAAGTGAAAGAGAATTTCTAAACCTTATTGACTTGTTTTTGACCGCATTTAGGATTTTTCAAAAACATAAATATTACTTGAAGCCAAATGCTGCATTTAAAGTGAAACTATCGTCCAAAACAGATATCGCTATTTAACCTATAAAGAACAAATTACCAGCGCTCAAATCCAAACCTACTAATATAAGTAAACATTAGGTTTTAGTAATATTTAATCTATTAGATTATTATTATTAATAATAATTAAATTATTATTATTATCTTTTATTTCTATAGCTCTAACAACTTAGTGCTTCTTGCAGTCCATACATTCAAAGGGTCTGACAAAGCTAGAACTGACAGACTAAACAAATGGATACATCAGGTAAAGAGGACTTGGCTCATAAACTTACAATCTAGAGGAATAGGGGTGTACATTCAAGACTTTTTTAGCAGTAAGCTGCATAAAATGACCAAATTCATTGACCTCTAGTTGCATAAATTCATAAATATAGTGATTGTATGTCATTTATTGAAGAAGCCTCTGACCAGGTTTGTCTGATTTTAGTTTTAGGTTGTACACTGTATTTTAAACACAGCAAGCAATACGATGCACCCAAAATTGGGGTCAAAGGTCAAATGTAATTCTGTTTCCACAATAACATATATATATATATATATATATATATATATATATATATAACTTCAATATAAATATGAACAATATCTCCGCACCGTGGACTCTGTCCCTAAACTCCTCGTTTGCTCTCTCACAGTAGTCTAGTACAGAAAGGGGAGAAGATCAGCTCGATTTGGTGGCCATTATGGTGTGTTGGAGGAGGCAGTCAGGGCCGGGGGGCACCCGAAATCTAATCTTAACGGCCGCTGGGTGCTGATGCCGCTGGCCAGCGCTACTATAATACTTTATTTATAATTTTTTTTAAAGTATTAAAGTAGTGCCGGTCGGCGGCATCAGCACCCAGCGGCCGTGTGCGATGGCTGCCTAGTGATGGGAGCAGCGCCAGCGTGAAGGGTGAAAGCTCCGCCCCCTCACACGGACCTTTCACCCCTCACGCTGCTCCCATCACAATGCGGCCATCAAACTGCTGGAAATCTAATCTAAACGGTCGATGCGTGCTGATCCCGCCGGCCGGAGCTACTTTAACAAACATCCTGACAAACATCTCCTAAACTGCAACTACCACCCTCTTCCATCTAAAAGAACTCCAAAAACCTACGCTAACTTCTCCCCAAGAACTTTGTACAACCAAACCATCCTCGCCTAAACAGTCCCTCGCCTTACAGATTGTAAGCTCACAAGAGCAGGGTCTTCTTCCCCTTCTGTACCTGTACATCTTTATGTGTGTTAACATTGTTGTTCATTTTGTAAATTGTCAATATAATGTTACTTTAATTTCTAACCTCCCCCTATTGTAATATACAAAATCTACCGGCGTGCTATATATATATAGAATACAATGTAGCTTGTTCTAACTAATTTTCTCTCTCTTTCTTCATCACACGGTCTTTGCTTCCCTTGTATTTGTATGTACCTTATCCCACTGCTTTTAAGAAAAAACTGCAATTGAAACTCAGCATTTTCCGAATATAAGTGGATTTTCTTTGACCCTGTAGAATAAGTTGCACCAAGTAAGCCAATGGAAAGTATATCCAAAGTACTCTTTCATCCCCTAGGACAGATGTGGTCGGAAGAGCATGCCAAGTTTCTATCCATATGTGCAAGAACATTTCTTAAATATCCACTCATTCCTAATGGAAAAGCATGTCATAATAGGGGTAAAAAGATCCCAGTTGTATTATAATATATGAAAAAAAATGCGCTTCAATATTCAAAGATAATATAGCTTAAAGGAATTGAGCTTTCTTAAATTAATGTTTTTTTATAGTTACTTGTACGCTCTTCTTCATATATTTGATTTGTTGCTAGTGCTTATTCTGAAATAGGATTTTTATAAAAGGCTCATTAACGTTAAATAAACCATTTTTGGCTCTTTCAGTAAAGTTAAAGCACAATTTATTAGAGTAAAAGATGTATATTATTGCCTCTTGCGACCAACCCAGGAATTATTCTGATTAAGATAATACCAGTTTAATGGACTTTATTTAGTGGGTACATCATTAAACCCTGAATTTTGACACAGCGGCCGTGAAGTCATGTGCTGCTTTAAATAACGTGTCTGATTTGCTTTGAGAAAATTTAATATAGATGAGTTCATAAAATAAATGGAACACCTGCTGGAATCCTTGGGGGATGGCGAACCCATACAGAACAATAAAACCGGATTACCTTGAATGTAGGATTTTGTGAGCCCATTTGGTATAATGACTAGAATTGCATCTCGATTGAATTTTGAAGATAGTCCACTTAGTAGAGGACAGTATGCCAGGTGTCAGAAGAACTTGAGAAAGCTTTCCTCGTAAACAAAGATTCTCGTCCCTCAGCTGTAGCCTCCACCTCGTAAATATGTCAGACCAGCGCCATCTTCTTTTGGCTAATAGAAGGAGATGGAACGTTGCGTGAGATATTTAGATTCCCAGATAATCCTCTATGTAAGTCCGATCTTTAGACCCTACAAAGGCCTACGTGGAGTATTTTTAACATTTTCAGGTTGCTGGCAAAGTCATACATTTTACACTTCAGGAATACGTACTGTTTTAGGTGTATTTCTTTCGGAATTTACTAGGTGCGAGTTCTTTAAACGACATGAAAACATTCTGTTTGGAGGTTCTGCAGGCAGTTGTGTGGTCCTCGGGAATGCTACAATTTGTTAGTTCTGTTATTCTCTATTTAAAAGGTTTATATTATTCTGCTATGAAATTTATGAATTTTGCCGTTTCTTAAGCAGGCAATTGCTTAGGCCAGGGGGGGACGGCTTCCCATAAAAAAAATAATATTAATAATGAAGACTTATTGGGCTATTTTAGTTCAGACCAAATTTTTGTGTTTTTTTAATTCAGAAACTAAATATGTTTCTCTCACTTCTCCTACAACTGCTTGCGCGTCTCCGTTTCTCCTTCTTCGCTTTTCTGTCTGCTTTCATTTATGCTCTTCAGCACTCGTCAGAATACGTCGGCAACGGGGCAGAGCCTCCACGCGAACAGCACGGGGGGCAGAAGAAGATCTGCCCCCCGTGGAGAGGGGGTAGGAGAACTTTGTGGCATCAGATCCAAAAAGTCTGGGGTATAGGCCTTTATCTATATTCTAACTTTTTAAATAAATTTGCTTTTATTACAAATAAATGAAAATGTCATTTTAAATTGCAGATCCCATCTCATCTTTTTAGGCCGTATAATTTTAATTCAGACATACTTATTTTGACTTAACTACGCCACATATCACGCCATACATTTTTTTTTTTTACTTGTTTCATAAATTACCTCAATTTTCAGAACAGTGTTTCAAGTGTGAATATGTAATTAAAATAAGTAAAATATCTCTGGTTAAAAGAATGCAATTAAATCGAGTTCTCATAACAATATCTAAGAAGCCATGCATAAATCTCTAAAACTTTATAGTGGGATTTGGAAACAAAGTCAACTTTAAATAAGTATATTTAATATTTGATTTTAAGTTATTATATTTAACTGCAGTAGAATTGAGGAAAATCTTTTTTATGGTTTAAGGTTTTATGGCGCAGCTCAAGAATATTTTTAACTTTAGTTGAGAGTTATTAAGGTAAATAATAGCGGGCATATGTATGTTAATGAAAACATAAGGTCCTTTCTCGCTTCAAATGTTGACTACGATTGGCCAAAGTTCACTTTCCATATGGTGGTTCTTATGTTAACCACAAGAATTTTAAAGAGGGTGAAGGCTACCTTATTCATCAAAGGGATCCCCTAAAGCAGATCCTGAGGTTTAGACAGAAAATGCTGGGAATGAGACTGTAGGAGAAATAGCTGATTATATGGATGAATTGGTTGGTCAAGATAAAATTCTTTGGATGTGTTTTTTTCTTTGAAATAGAAAATGTTTAAAAATGTGTAAATTCAAAACATGAGACATTTTATCAGGGCAAAAACCAAGTTCCCAATAAAGCTGGGCAAAATACAACAATTCTTCCTCATGCATGTGGCGTATACGTCGGTGGGAAGGGAGACTTGAGTTTTCCCAGTAGAATCTTTCCACCCATTTTCAGAGTCTTCAAACTCAACAGGCATGAGATACGAGATGACTTCAAATAAATATTATTGTGTGATGAAAGACACACAGAACAGAGACTCGCACAACAAACCGAGATCACAAAGTCCCTTCTTGGTTATCTAGAAAGAAGAGTTACCCATTTTCTTGGGAATGTTCCCCTAGGATCTGGAGTTACATGAACATGATGGGAAAACATATGATGGAGAAATGAACTGGTCCTGTGGGAGGAAGCCTAGTGGTGATAGATACATCTTTATACATTTTACAATAAGATGAGTAGGAAAAAAACCCCCAGAATGAATACCTTTGAAAATTATTTAGACACGTATTCAAAATGGAAGCCGTTGGCAGAAATCGACAATATTTTTCTCACTTTACAGTTACATCAGTTATTTAATAAAAGAAAAGGCTGTGGTCACAGCATGATCCCCAGCTGGGGAGAGAACAAATGTTCAGCCATGTGCAAGTATGTACACATGTTGTTCTAGGAAAAGCTGTCTGGAGACAAACCGAAATTAGCTTTTGCTCTGCAGTTTGTACTTAAATTCCAATAAATTTAAAAAAAGGTTTTATTTCAAAGCCTACTTTGTCCAGTAAAGAAAATCTATCAACCTGTGATTGCCACAACCCACCAATCAGTGTGAGACTTTAGACGCATTCACCTAGGCCACTGTGAATGCTCAGAAAGTTGGTCCTATCTTATTATTGTAACAATTTAGTATGTTTTAAGTCTTGTAGTTGGTTTGTTCACGAATTCCCAGGACTCTTCATTGACTTTGACTATAGTTTATAATGCTGATTGAATCCATTTGGAACCCTGTATCCACTAGTCTTCTTCAACTTTAGAATTCCATATTATTTGCCCCCACCACTTCCGCCAACTTTTTTTTTTTTTTTAACCCCTTAAGGACAATGGGCGGTCCCAAAACCCATTGAAAACAATGCATTTTGAGCCCGTACATGTATGGGCTTTTTCATTAAGGAATTAAATTAAATTGTATTATTTAGTTTAATTGTAATTTCTTTCTAATTGACTCGTGCACACAGTATAAAGTCTTTACAATATGTTACGTTACACAAGTCTATATAACGTTCATATGTTCTGCATGTATCTCTGTAGTGTGCATTGGACATCCAAATGTCACATGTTCTTTTGCTAACCGGGCATGACCATAGCCACTAAAGTACAAATAAAAAAGAGAGAGAATACTTTTATAACAACAGAGCTGCAGACTCAATCACAACAAAAGCATTCGGCTTTCTGCAACGCAGGCTTAGAGGCTCGTTTGTAGTGTAACTTCCTTATTAGTAGTTCATCATAGCCTCAAAAAGCATTAAAGCCTCTTTAGGCTCCTAAAAATAGTTCCCTATGACTCAAGCCGCTATCTTATTTGTTTATGGGAAGATCTTGTACAGGAAGGAGATGCTCTGCTGAGCAAAGAATTTTGTTTCTTTTTTTTTCTATATTTTAGGAAGTTGACATTAATACCTGTTATTGGGCCAGAATACAAAAAAAAAGATGTAAACATACAGAAGACTTTGGGACGTCAGGGGTCTCTTCTTCAGGTCAATTATTTTCCCTTTTTTATGTTTCACATGGTCTCCATTTGTTCTTCCCGTCCTTTTTTTCTGACATCGGAATTATACATGGACATCTGCGGGCCCGACCGAAGCAAACAATCACAAAAGCCCTGACAATTTTACTCGTCGCTGGGAATGTAGTGTAGGCAGTGTGTCTGATCCTAATTTCTCATCGCTTCTATCCCTAAGAGATTTACAATGTTTTACCGCGCTCCCCGATTGTTGGTCGAGGATTGCAGGAATGTGTAATTTAACGACAAGTGGAGAGGTGCCGGTTCAACTACCCCTGAGTTAAATTTCAGGGAAATTGTGATTTTTCTTTTCTTTTTTTTTTTTCTCTCTTTATGAACATCCCAGGTGGCAGCATAAACAGTATTCTCTGGTTCAGGTAGCTGGCAGCTGCGAGGGCCATTAAACTCCATAAATCTCTTTGTGCAGCATGTATTCCAGGGTCCGAAAAAAGGGTATTTAGAATATTTATGTCATCCAGAGACACCTGGCTTAATATTTAAAGCCAGGATGAGGAGATGCTATTGTGAAGCCGGAAGGATTTAAATGCAGCACGCGGGTTTTAACGCTCCTAGGAGAAAGGACTAAGCAGCAAGCGGAAGTCAGTAGCTCTGCTGCTCGCTGACATTCGTTCGGTTATTTAAACCCAGGAAATCTATTCTCCCTATGTTACCCATACACGGTGCACTGCCCGCTTTATCTGTATTATTTACTACCTGTGTTGTGCTATAAAAGTAATCCTAGACGCAAATATCCCACAGAGATAGGTGATTAGAATTATAGAAAAAAATGTTTCGCATGCGATTATATACAGTTATTGGTTAAATAGAATCGTCTGCTAAAATAAATTATAAATGTTAACATCGAAAGAAAAAAAGCAGAACCATTGCTTGGATTGACTTTTTTTTTGGGTGATTAAAAAATGAGAATAGATGTGAATAAATGATCCATTATACGCTTCGACCCTTGTTATTCTTAGGATGTCTCAGGAGGTCTTGGGGGGGGCGAAGCGACATCCCACAGTCAATAAATCTTAGTTATTGGTTAATACCAATAATTCATATAAAATTCATATTTAAAAAAAAAAAAAAAGCAGTAAACATATAATTTACCAACAGATAAAAACCATTCGGCTGATCTTACCCGCTTATTTTTCCTGATCTAAAGACACCTTAAGCAGTCCTTGGTCTTGACTAAGATTCAGGAGCCATCTATGCATGTTTAACCCCTTAAGGACAATGGGCGGTCCCTAAACCCATTGAAAACAATGCATTTTGAGCCTGTACATGTACAGGCTTTGTCATTAAGGGGTTAAATTCCCTCACTGGGCGCCCATGTGTTTATGGACGAAGACGGCTTTGCTGGCAGCCATGTCGTGTTGCTGCCTCAGGTACTTTTTTCTCTTCTATACCCAAGATTTTATGATATACATTTTTCCTTTAGGAGAACTTAATAACCTCAGACGTTTTAAGTTTGTGCAAACAATGCTTATCTGTGGCATTTCCTCTTTCTTTTATGCAAAATGCTTGAAGATTTCTAATTACAAAATTATCAAGGACTGTTAAGATTGCTATGCAGTTACATCACCGGTTACATCACGGATCAAAGATTTCTAACAACCTCCGTTATATAAACTTTCACCCTATTAACAACCCGGAGACAGCTACAAAGTAAACATGTTAAACACTACCCTCATATTGTCCCTCTCCAGAAGTTACGTTTATTTTTGGTGAACTACATCTACCGAATGGGAACTATTTCCATATTATATTCCATTTGAAATGGCAGAACGTGGAAAATGCTCACTACAAACTCACAAAAAAATAGGACCATGGTTTTGGGTGCCTCTCTTTAAAAAAGGAAGCTTGGTGATTTTTTATTAAGGAAAATGTCCAATTATGCAGGTCTTTCCATATTAGTCAGTAATGTGAACTGTCCACTTAAAACTGCTATTTCCATTGTAACCGGTCCATTTACACGGTTGGCTTTCACAGACCCCTATTTTATCTCTGCTTGGGTGCAGGCCGGACTGGCTATCAGGCACACAAGGCAAATGCCCAGTGGGCCACTGGCCAACAGTACCACATACTCATCCCGTCTGCGCCTTTCTTAAATACATCACTGATCTAGAGTGTAGGCGGGCTACAGAAAGGTCCCCATGTCTTGTGGATCTCGCATTTACATGGTACTGAACAGCTTCCATTGGTCTAGGCTAGGGGGCTCATGGCAGCTGTTCCTCCAGCCAATATAGGATTGAGGTCTGCGTCGTTGCCGGCCAAGATCTCTACATTAAATGCTTTCTCCTCCACATACATCATCTCCTAGTGTGGATGTGACACACATGGCACATATATATGAATGATGAAGAGAAATCTGGCTTTTTCGTGAACCTCCACTTCTCACTCGTGGGGAGGGTTGGCTCTTGGGGGAAAGCTTGCCCCAACCCGATTATATAGAAAGACTACCCTTGGGTGGGCAAATTATGAGAAATACTCAGTTTAGATTTAAATGACTAGGTTCAGTGGTGGAAATAAATTTATCACAAATCATTGGACAGTTTTTCTTGCCTAAATCACAATATGAAATGAGAAAGAATATCTGTTAGCCCATATTCACTAACTGAGATGTATCATTGGTTTTCTATTGGTTTTCATTAACATATACTCAATTATATGAAATAGACGTGTCTCTGGCATCTATGTGTAATTCATGATAATTATTAGAAAATCCACCATGTACGCTATCTTCTGTAATATAAAAGGGCCGACATCTTAAAAAGGTTCAGCGTTGATTTATTGAGAAAGTTTGTTTTATTGTTTTTTAATCTAATGAAAGGGTATATGTAACTGTACATGTATATGTGTGACTCAATCACTTGAAATACTGGATTTGCAGTCTCTGAGCCTAATCTCACAGTGACTAATTTCTCGAGATAAATGTAAAACCACAGAAATAGATGTTATGAAAAATCACATCAAGCAAGTAAAAAAATACCGCAACTTCTTGAAAAGTTCTCCTTTTGTAAATTGCACACATTGTCACCGCTTCCTATGTCACTTAGTCACGTATTAACGGGGAGTGTTACCGACCTATTTGGTACAAATATAATTATTTTGAATTTTTGTTTTTTAATGTAAAGAAACACTGTTTTATATATATATAAATTTAGTTTAGTTATGTTTTTAGCATTTTTAAAATATGTAATTATTTCATAGCCGTTTCTCGTCTTATGGATGAAGAGAGCTCTCTCATAGCTTTTACTGGTATCGGTTTACATCAGATTTCATATTTTTAATGAAGTTTGTATTTTAGGAACATCACTTCCAAGGTTATGTACAGAGCTCTTTGATTAAAGAGTTATAAATTAGATTAAAGGGAAACCGGCGAAACACAAAGAGGAAATGTAGGGTGTCATCATATGGGAAAGAGGCCTAGTTTCTATTTATCTTTTATTTGGACTAATCTAGCTTGTTTTCCTGTTGTCATACCAACAATACTGTAGTTTTGACAAAAAGCTTTTCAATTCACTATGAATTAAAGCCTTAGTCCTATTGGAAGTTTAAAAACTGGTAACAAATCCCCCCAAATCAAATTGAGTCCAATTGCAAATTTTAGAGCTGTTGAAACAGCAAATTTACACTAAACCTTTTACAAATTAGTATAACCTCAAGGAAAGTAGGACATATTTTTTACCTCATTATACCTATACAGTCAGATGCTGATTATTCACTGTTTCTTGATGTCCTTAATTCATTATTTAAACAGTAATGGATTAGTGAAAGGGACTTAAAAGGAGGCATCATGGGAAAAAAATATTTTTCTCCTTGAGCATAAAACACAATAACGGATGTTTGCATTAAAATAAACTTCATTTGTTCCAATTAACATCATTTTATCTACCTGGAGGCCGCCATTGTTGTCAGTCATGTGATAGTTGGGTTGACTTTCCCTGCTCAATCTCCACACGTTGGCGATGCTTTATGGCAATGCTAATAAAGTCTATTTCACCATAAACTTTCATTATCTCCAGTTGGGTGATTGGGATCGAGCAATATTGTTTACCACAAGGCAGTATAGTAAGTAGTCCGGGTGTTTCTCTAGTAGATTGGACTAAGATAGCAGAGCTAGAACTCATACAAATGGCTGAAAACACTTTTGTGCAGAACGTAGAACTGTTTTAAAGAAGAAAACTGTACAATATTTTTGAAATGTATTTTAATTAAAAAAATGGTGTGGCTGATGCTCTCATTTAACAAAACAGAAGGTCGGCCATTGCAGGTCCAAGACCCCAAACCAAGAATATATTCAACTTTTCAAATGTTGTGGTCTTCTATAATGGAAGCCCATAGAAACCCTAATCCCAAGGTTTTGGGGATTAGGCAAAAGCTATACAAAAACTACATTTTTAAATCATTTTTGGAATTGGCGTAGTTTCTGCCATTAAATTAAATACCACTGTTCATGAAACCTACTTACTCAACTTATTTATACAACTAGTTACTTATCAAAACTATCAATCTTTGACACAATAAAGAATTATGGAAAGGTACATAAATAACCACAACTTTCAAATATCTCTCTCTTTTTTGGTTATATATTAGAATTCTTCAATATATTAGACTTTAATATAATATTAATTATTTAATACATCTCTAGCATTCTAACGCTTAAAAAAAACGATATGCGTCTTATAACCGAGTAATATCGTAGTAATTCAGGGAATTAAAAGGGTAAGTGTTGATTATAGCTGTAAAACACAATCCTTCTGCGAAACGGTATTTATGAAAAATAAATAAAGGCTTTTATTTTCTTTCACACTAAATAAAGAAACAGTTTAGTAAGCCTCGTCTGTCAAAAGTAAAGTAAAGCAGAACGTTACGATTTTTCTAAAGAGGAAGTATAGACCTTAAATCTGGTTTAAGCTTATTATTTTCCACTTATTTTAAAGATTTGAGGCAGTAAATTTATGGCTTTCATCATCCCAACCAAGCTCATATTATATGTAACAAAAGTAAATATTAAAAATAAAACAACATTGAACTGGAAATGAATAATTCTTTACTTTCTGCATTTTCAATTATCATTTTAACTGAAATGAATCACTTGCCATTTTTTTTTTTCATTTGGAAATAGTTTTACTTCTCTTTCCCCACTGGGCACATAATTTTGATTTATAAATATGGTTAGCCCTAAAGGAAGTTTTAAGTGTGTGTTCTTGCAATGGGTTTTTTGTTGCAAAATATTTTTTTTTTTTTTAAATGTAAAAAAAAATGTTAAAAAAAATGTTTGAGCGCATTGGCTAAGCTAAATGCCTTAAAAAAAAAAACATGGCCTCACAAACAGAATATTTTTAGTAAGCATCTGTCAATTCATTTAGAAAGTAGTCTCATCTTACCCCTAACCCTAGCCTAATAAATTACATTTTCATTTCTCCTTCTTAAATACATTTTACAGGATCAAACTGTCATCCAATAAAGTCTTATAAATCATCAACGCACAGAAATTCACAATCAGTTTCTTAAACGCTATTAAATTAACTGCACGCTATCGTAAATTACATCTTATTTTTCAAATTGCTTCTCAGCAACTGGAATTCCAACCTATTATTCAAAGACTTTAATACAAAGTGCATTATTTCCCTGCTTCTGAAAAAAAAAATATTTTTTTAAAGGTAGACCAGCAGAAAAGAGCACCGACATGGGGGTCCAAAGCTACTAAAATAATGGATCACAAACTTCTTGCTGGGCTATCTTGGTGTTGTCAAAAATAACTATTTAGAAGGTCTGAGCAGGTTGCCATTTGGTTCCATTAAGGGACTGTCCGACGTCTACTTTAAGGACATCCTCCTCATCACGTCGTGGCATCACGGACATAGACATGGAGGACATCAACCTTCTAAGGAAGGCCCATTCAATGCATTCATTGCACAGTCAAAATCAGGTTAAGCAGGCTGATTACCTTGATTTTGGAGAAAAAAAACATCGTTTCAGACAACTATATTATTTTCGTACTGTTTTGTGTCAGAATTTTCTTTTATGCTCAGACATACATCCTCTGACACATACACTATCATTCTGAGGACAATGTTGAGGGCGCCTGGACCACTGGTTGTTGTCATAGCTTCACGGTTTACTAATGAAAATGAACAGAAAGAAGGTTTTTTTGAAGTACATCAGTGAAGCATATGACACGAATTTCTGAAATAAATTCTCACTTCCCCATAAATAAATGCAAGTCACCAACCACAATATGTGCCCTGTAGACGACATTATATGGAAACATAAACAGGATACCAACAATTGCAGTATATAGAGCTTGTGCGCCCCTAGGGTATAAGAATAACCAAATTGCTATAATTTATATTTCTTTATATTCTTATCGCATATGGTTATGCTGAATCTAAGACATGACCAAGGACTTTACTTCAGGAAAAACAGGGAGACGGGGGCCGAATCGATTTTATCTGCCTTTAAATTCTCTTAAATTTTCTTGACTTGTCGTCTTTGGAGCGATAGATTAGGTGTTCCTAGTGAAAGGAGGAAGCAATAAAGTAAGAATATTGCGTCTTTAGAAATATCATTTAGAAAAAGCTAATCATTGCATGTGTATGGCACAAAGGATCAATGTTGATGGCTTCCCGCTCAACCAATATGAATTAAAACACAGTAACAGTATCATATCCAATGTTTTGGTTGGTAAAAAAAAAAATCTCTACATGAAAATATTTAGACTGTGTTTGGTCTGATCTAACAGCACTAACAACACTCTAAAAAACAATACCCACAAAATCCTCCTGTGTTTTTGGAAGGTCCTGTAGGGTTCAGCTTGTAAATTTCAGAAAAATGTTTAACTTCATCTGTCACCAGTGGGAACAAGAACTATTGACATGTTAAAGTCTGACAGCCTAATTTCCTGATACGTATGCGCGTCTTTTGGCACATGAATGTATCAGGTGTGTTCAATCCTAATCAGGGATGACTCCACAACAAATCCATTGAGACTGAGATACGAATAGGCATGCAATTCTTTTTTTCTACTTTCTAGTACTGAGCTTTAATATCGTGTTTCAACTCTTAAGGGAAGACTCACTGTACACCTGTGCTACACAGTTGCTGTCTTATTGAACTCGTGTAACAACACGAGATGCTTGTTAACCCAAGTTCTACTACAACACATATGTCTAGCCTCAATTAACTGTTTTCTAAAATTAAAATTCTAATATTAGAATGTTGGTCGAAGTAAGCCTATTGGCAGACCAGTAGTGGAACATTTCTAGTACTTTCAAAAATCTGTTGGGTCCTATGGTTGTTGGGCTTCATCTATCAGTCTGTCCTAGACATGCTTTAAGTTTAATTATCCTCTTTATTCACTCAATACCCCAAAACAAACATAAAACACTGGCTCTCATTGAACAGCCAGCCTACTCTCTTCTTACCCTCAACCACTCCGTCTGATCCCAAAGCAGCAGCACCTCAGTGAAAGGCGAGATGGTATCATCAGAAGTAATCACAAGTTCCCGTCCTGCATATCAACACGCTTTTCCTGGCCTAGCTACCATCTTTCAACGAAATTGCTGGACAATACGACAACCATGGAGTGCATATATATGGGGAGGAAAAAAACAACAATAATAGTGCAATATGTAAACACAACTAGAAAAATAAATGGGGTATCAGATCCACTCACAAACAAGCTGGACAAAGCAGGCTCGTCAAGAATTCAGTAGAATATCAGTAGAATTTAATGGCTTCTAAAATCTATAAAAACAAGGAAACCAGAAATGGTGCAATATCATTACAAGCACAGACCAGGAAGTCTGGATACACTTACAGTTGGAAGAGGCACAGCTATATAGAAATAGTGTGCAAAAACGCAATGTAAACAAAGACAGTCCCGAATCAGCTACTATGGCGGTCTGCAATACTCTCTCAACGCGTTTCGCCAATTGCTCGTTGGCTTCTTCAGGAGAAAAATCAAATGTTGAGTGTATTCATCAAAGGTAATCAGTTCTGTTCATGTTCGTTCTTCTTCGAAACTGCTGGTCCTACATGCCAGGTGACTGGGGATAACTCTCATGTGATAGCTGGCACTGATACCAAGACTACTGGGGGAAGAGGAGAAACCATAACTGGTGCTGTCATGTCTACAGAAGGCATAGGCCCTGTTGTGAGAGTGCCAGACACCATACCTCTCTGACCTGAACCTGACAATCTGTCCACTACTGCCCTAAGAACCTCAAGTATGTCACCCCTACCACAGTCACCCAGCTATCACTCCCCATTCTGTTTCCTGCCCACTAGGCCCAGTGCCCCAACCCTTCCAACTCGACATCTCACCAGTTAATACACTGGAACAGGGCCTGGCTCCACCTGTCGATCCTGGTTGAGCTGCTGCAGGGATCAAAAGGCAGAGGGCGGCCAGACAAGCCAGGAGTCAAAACAGAACTTTAGGAACTGATTCACGAACCATCCTCCTCGCAGGAGTTCGCTGGAACTACTATGCTGAGGCACCCTAGTGTGGTCCTGCTCTACGGTAATTCGGAATTATCACATTTTATTTTGGGCAAAGATTTCATGCCTCAGAATCTAAATTTCCCTCTTATTCAACCTCACTAGTTTTATCATTTATTTAAAAGTTAGTCCAATAATAACATTTTAACATTTTAATAAAGCGGCTCCTCATTTCCCCCAATAGTAGGCAGACAAATAAGTGTATAAGAAGTCTATGATCTACTGAGCTACGTTTTAACAAGAATCAGTTTCACTGTTTTCATCTGGAATGCTTGAAAAATAACACTTTAAGTAAAATTTATTTGGAAGACTCATAGCTTCTAATAAAAATGGTGAAATATTTCAAACTATTTTTTTTTTCATCCCTTGTGGTGAATGAACTGAAGGTTTAAATATTGTGCCAAAAAAATTAGAAACAGCCAACACTGCATTTTATTCTCCCTCTCGGTTTGTACTACTGATCTCTCCAAACCTACGGGACGCTACCATCTAATGAACGCACTGAAAAATTAAAAGAAACCTGTGTTTAAAGAATTTGACTTTTCAGTAATGTTACAAGTGAAGAATATATAAAACAGTTCATCTAAATTTTTAACTAAGATTTTATTTTTTTTTGCCAAGTGGTTTTGAAATGCTGGATTTTCTGGAACAGTCAGCATTTTGGAATTCATTTATGATCTTAGTTAACGTGTCTGGAATTTAAGTTTCTCTTTATGGTCTGTAGTTTACTCATTAACAAAAAAGGCTATCAATACATCAAATATCGCAGTCATGTCCAACGTGGCCTCTTCGTATTGTTGTGTGATTCCTTATAATATATTAAAATAAAAATGAATATTTTTTTTTTTTTGGTGATGGATATTCACTTTTTGGGGATACATAGTGGCAATCAATAGGTAAGGTGGTATTATGAATCTGTTTGCCCCGTATTCATAAAAGTTATGGAATTTTGTGTTTTATTAATTTTCATTAAAAATAAAGCCTGATACAGTTAACATATAACTTTGTATATTTTAAACCTTAATAATAACCTTAATAATTTTGACTTCATCCAATTCTGGAATTTATACATATTTTTAAAAAGAAAAAGAAAAATAATTTTGTGGAGCGTCACCACTATGGTAGTAAATGGCTTAAAATTGAAGATTCAAACCCTTACTTGCTACAGACCCTGGAAGGGAAGTCTCCGTAAAATAGACATTCATTCTTAAAAATGAAATGGGATCTGAAACTTTTAAGCCGGGTAGACGACGCTTAAGTGGGTTGAGTGGATCTTGTGGGTTGAGGGGATCTTGTCTGCCCACCATGTGTCATTCTAAACCTTCTAGATGAATGTGTATTGTGAACTTTTAAACATCTTTATGACTCAGAGATGTCCATGAGAAAATGTGGAGATTCTCTTTTTTTCTAGACACAGTCCATATATGGTTATATCCTTTGTTAGCCCGTAAATTCTCCGTGAAAACAGTAGTGGGGGGAATTTAGCTAATGAACTTGCAACACTCACAAGAAATGTACGTTTTTGTTACTTGTAAAGACCATAAAATACATTGAATCTGGTCAACCTTAGAATTATAACCAAATAATAAAAGAAATAGAAAATAATTGTGTGCTTTTGATAGAAATACAGAATTTGACAGTAGATAAGAACCATTTGGCCCATCTAGTCTGCCCTGGACCTCAGTGGTGCCTTCATTCCAGTCCTGAAAACATATGTGACTTTTTTGGACTCTCTTGGACCGTTATGGCTATATGGCCAAGTAAACGTGTCAGGTATTGCGCCATGTTGGATTCGGCCGCACTTCAGTTATACTTGTGGCTCACCCAATTCCAATCCACTTTATTTCTGAACAAAACAAAGGCGATCAACAAATTATGCTACAATCAGGAAAAAAAACTCTAAAAATAATAGCTAAGGTTATTCTGTTAAAATAATTTGAATAATATTATAAAATACTGAATATAAATGTAATTTGAAAGTTACAAAAGTTACAATAATTTGGAATAAATAAAATACACAGACATAGTGATTCTTTCCTCTTATGCAGGTCAGTAGAAGCTTCTTAAGTGGTGACTCCTGCAATGTTCCAGCTTTTATGGAAAATAACCCTTTACCCTATGGAAGGTGGAATCATACTTTCTCTAATGGCAGGTGATGGATGTGTCACCTTTATATGCGGTAGGCTGTAAACGTAACATGTAGGCTGTAAAATGCATCGGTTGAATAAAGTGTAAGCTTGTGAGTCGAGCCCTCTTTATTTAATGTACCGGTCCGTCTTAGTCTGTCAACTTTTGTTTCCTCAGACCCTTTGAATGTATGTATTTTTAAGAAGCACTGGCTACATTGGTGGTGCTGTATAAGTAAAAGATAATATTAAAGTCCAGTTGCAACCCCCTCATAAAGTATGCCCTTTGGAAATTGCTTCATTGAGAATTTTTTTTTTTTAAACTCCATACTTGAGTAATTTTCCGATCAAAGAAAAACCATGATATTTTGTCTGTTGTGAAACGAATTACATTGTTACTGCATGTCCCGGTTGCTTTAGTCATCATAATATAATGGAATTAACTTTAGACTGTATCATGTCATAGTACCGACATTCACCCCCCTTTGCTAAAACTTAAGATTCGGACTGTAGCCGTTTACAAAGGGTTTTCTTAATCATATATCCTTATCTGGCATTTTCGACTTGTTCAAGACTCCCTGCTAATTTGGAAGTGTTCAGAGTATCTGCTTCCTTAATCCGTCTTCTTTGAAATTATCACTGCTAATGAATGAAAGGCATGTGTTAAGTGTCATTCTTCCATTTATCTTTACTAACATGACTCAGTTAAACATTGTCTAAAGCACTTTTCATTCATATACTAATTAGTTTTAAGATAGGACAAATTGTTTAGAGGCATCTTGATTTATTTTTTTTAAATAGCCACTTTGATTTAAATTCAATGCCAATCTAACACCCGAAGGCACAGTTTGGTCACGATGTTCTACCACAATTTCGGGAACAGCAAATATATGCCAAAAATCTGCTAATAAAATTAAAATCCTATTCACTGTTGGCTCAATTTTAGGTATCTTAGCATAGGCCCTACTTTTGTGAATTAAAAAACCTAAAGCACCCACACCAGCAGTCTGACTGATGCTGATGAGAGCTGCTTTTTTTTAATTAAAAATGTGTTTGTTTACACTAATTTAAATCCATTTTTACAGTGGGAAAGAGGGGTGTTACTGGGTTCCAAAAAGATCTGGTGCTAGAGCCCAATAGTAACCGTCCAAAACCTTTACATTCCTTTTTGTATACTGTATATGCATGTAATAGTACATACTATTTAATAATTTTTAAAAAAATATTTTGCATGTAAGAATGATGCTAGCTAAAATAAAGGCATAAGAAATATTCACTGAGTCTTATAATACCATTACCTAGTTGCTTTTCAACATACTTGTGTGCTTGTGGCTTGCCTCCTCCTATCAAAGCAGTACAACTTGTATCATGAGCAGCCTGCGGGATTACCCAGGGGTCCCTGTCTATGCAGCGTCCTGTGAAGCTGTAAAGGGGCAGTGAAATATGCCCCCCTATAGATTGATTGACATTAGTTCCCCATATGGTAGGGCCAGTCCTGCATGAGTTCAGTAACATCATACACTAACACATAAAAAATTAATTCTAACACCATACACTAATGCACAGATGCCTACTTTCAGACACACACTATCTCCTTCTTCCCCTCACCCATGTGCCACTAACCCTAGGCTCGCCTCTAACATTCTAACACCATACACTGACACACATTCACGCTAACACTACACACTAACATGAGCACACTCTAACAACATATGCTGATACACACGCTAACATCATACACTTATACACAATCTCTGGCATGACACACTTAGGTACACTTGACCACGAGAAGAAAGTTAGATGTCCCTTAAAGACAAAGTGTGAGCAGGGAGATCTATCACTGGTCTGAATGTTATTGTGGAGTTAAGTTCTGTATTTATAAGAAGCCTACCCTGCGCCTGTAGAATCCAAAACCAAACAGAGATTAGACCACTAAAGCCAGGACGGACATAAATTTAATTGACCCATTGCCATTGGAACCCATCAGTCTCAGATTCTCTGCACACGTGGGTAAATTGAGGAAAAATCGTATTTTACTTAAAGAACTTCTTTATACAGCCACATGTGACAATAAAAGTAGTGTTTTCAAAAGAATTACTTAAACATTTTAAAAATGTTATGAAAATAAAGAGAAGTGTCTTAAATATAGTGAATTATTATTTCTTAATGTAAAATATGGAAAGGTAAATTGGGAATTGTGACTGGAATTCTCATCTGTAATATTAGACAATATATCTACAATTCTACTAAACTGTGTGGCATGTTGGGATATCTTCCTGGACAATAACCTACATTAATCTTACTTAAAGTTTCCATTTAAATCCTGACAAGATGTTGTATTACATTATTAAAGTAGGATCTGTTTTAAATACTACACAAATTTTTTTTTATTAAAACGGATAATAATAACTATTTTTCCTGACCAGTTTTCCAACATTTAAGGGTACATTTAAACATACATAAATCTATTGCTACTCTCCAACCCTAACACAATAAAGGCTAATCGCATACTAGGAGTTTGCAGGAAAGCTGAACATTTCAGTTAGCATCCTGATAACGCCATTCAGGCCCGGACTGGGACAAAAAATAGGCCCGGGCATTTAAGCCTGAGCAGCCCATATTTATTTATTTATTTATTGTTAAAGCCCACCCTTCATGTACCATCTTTGCATTTAATCATTCACACAAATCATTAACACATTCATTAATGCAGTCTCACAAATCATTCAAGCAATTCATCCACACATGAATTCATTAATTGTCATACGCATTCACACAATTCATCCACACATTTATTCATTCATTCTCATACGCATTCACACTACCCCCTCTCATCATCTTATCTGCCCCTTCTCACTATGTTCCCCCTTTTCACTATGTAACCCCCTTCCCCACTTCTCAATATGTACCGCCTCTATCTATCCCCTCTCCCCCTTTCTCACTACCTAACCCCCCTCTGCCCCTTCTCACTGCAGCCCCTTCCCTCACCCTATTTACCTTGTTGCCAGAGCAAGCAGCAACTGCGACCGCGCCTGTGGCAGGGCAGGATTGACTTAGGGGCTGATGGAGCTGCAGCTCCAGGCTCCTACCTTAAAATAGGCCCAGTCAGGACCGGACTGACTGGGCCTATATGGCCGCATTAAGGCAGAGCCCCTTAAGCCCGCCGCAACTGCAACCGGGTCCGCCACTCTAAGGCAGAGCCGGCCTTAGGTGTTCTGGCGCCCTGTGCGGACTACTCCTCTGGTGCCCCCCATCCCAAATAAAGAAAGGAATAAAAACTTGTAACAAAACTCCCCTTTCTCACTATCTATCCCCCTGTATCACTATCTACCACCTCTGCCTCTTCTCACTGTTATCATTATATACTGAGGCAGACATTGACGGTGGTACAGCATAATACTTATCACTATATACTGAGGCAGAAATTGACGGTGGTACAGCATAACACCTACCACTATATACTGAGGCAGACAATGACGGTGGTACAGCATAACACCTATCACTATATACTGAGGCACACATTGACAGTGGTACAGCGTAATCCCTATCACTATACATTGAGCCAGACATTGACAATAGTGCAGCATAACCCCAATCACTATATACTACGCCAAACATTGTTGTGGTGTAGGCCTACCACTTCATTGTCTGGCTTAGTAGTAGGGATGCACCGAAACGAATAGTGGACTGAAACCGAAAATGCAGCATTTACCTGTCCGAAACCGAATATGACCCCCCCACACCATAAAAAAAACCCTTTTATTTAAAGTAAGTAACACACCAAAATAGGACAAAACTATTAAAAAACAATATTATATGTATATATATATATGATTGTTAACAGCAATCACATTCCTATCATGCCCAGGCATACCCAGATTCCAGGATGTACTCGCAGACTTGGCATGATAGGAGTATGATTGCCCTATCTACCCCTTCTCACTCCCTTCTGCCCCATCTACCCCTTCTCACTCCCTTCTCCCCTATCTACCCCCTTTCCCCCTATCTACCCCCTTTCCCCCGTCTCACGCCCTTCTCCCTATCTACCCCCTCCTAACTATCTACCCTCTCCCTCTTTGAAGTTCACTTACCTTTCAGGAGTCCTGCGGTGAGGGTGCAAGGCCTCTGCCTCCCAGCTCTGCCACTGTATGGAACAGTATAGAGTGATGGGAGTTATGATGTACTTTTAGAGCATAATTAGATCATGAAAAAGACATTGGAAATGGTACAGCATAACACCTATCACTCTCACACACTTACCAATCCACACATATATACCAATCCACACCTATATACCAATCCACACGTATATACCAATCCACACGTATATACCAATCCACACACATATACCAATCCACACACATATACCAATCCACACGTATATACCAATCCACACGTATATACCAATCCACACGTATATACCAATCCACACGTATATACCAATCCACACGTATATACCAATCCACACGTATATACCAATCCACACATATATACCAATCCACACGTATACACCAATCCACACATATATACCAATCCACACATATATACCAATCCACACGTATACACCAATCCACACATATATACCAATCCACACATATATACCAATCCACACATATATACCAATCCACACATATATACTAATCCACTCTCACTGAATATTTTCCTACCTTTCCTCTTTTCTCCTTACAGCTCCTTTTCCTCCTCTTCGCTCCTCTTCTTCAGTTCTTCTGTCTTCTCTGTCTTCTTCCGGGTCAGCGGTGGGCGCGGCTTCAGTGTTGTGCGCCGGGATCTAACAACAAACCCGTTGCCGCGCGGATCACAAGGGAGCGGTATCGGAGGTCTTTAGCAGACCTCCGGCTCCCTTGAGTGATTTTAAGCCGGGTTGAACCCGGCTTAAAATCACTCAAGGGAACCGGAGGTCTGTTAAAGACCTCCGATACCGCTCCCTTGCGAGCCTGCTCCTCCAGCGGCGGACATTACTGTCCGTCTCTGGAGGGGTGCCGGGTGCCGCAAGTTGGCACCCCCTGATGAGCGGCACCCGGTGCGGACCGCCCCCTAGAGTGTGACGCCCTGTGCGGTCGCACACCCCAAAGGCCGGTCCTGCTCTAAGGGGCCGGGAAGCCCCCACCAGGGCCGGCCATAGGGGTTTGCGGCCGCACAGGGTTTAAATTAAAACATCGGGGTTTTTTTTCAACTTTATTTAACATCCTCCATGTTAAATAAAGTTAAAAAAAACTTTATTTAACATGGAGGATGTTAAATAAAGTTAAAAAAACCTCGATGTTTTAATTTAAACCCTGTGCGGCCGCAGACCCGTAAGGCCGGCCTTGGTGGGGACTTCCCGGCCCCTTAGCGTGGCGGACCCGGTCGCAGTTGAGGCGGGCTTAAGGGGCAGGTGCCCCTTATGCCCTGCGTTAATGCGGCCGTAGGTAGGGTAGGGGCCTGGAGCTGCAGCTCCATCAGCCCCTAAGTCAATGCGGCCCTGCCGTGGCCCGGCCCACCGGGCAAACGCCCGGTGTGCCCGATGGCCAGTCCGGGCCTGGCGCCATTCAATATAAAGGGTCAACCCCGGTGAGCTTCTAGTGCAATAAGAACCACGGTGGCCATTGCATAATCCAAGGTTAATAGACAGAGTTCTCGCCATTAAACAGGTCCATCTCTGCCTCTCTTGAATGTTTAACTCCCTCAGTTTGGTGGTTAAGATTCAGCATTTACAGGACAATTATCATAAAGGCTACATGTGGTGTTAATTTATTGCAACCTTTCATGTAACTCTTTAGTTGTTACGGGCTATTTGGAAAACGTTCCTATTTTCTCTGGACATTTTCTCTGGGCACACCAAGGGTAATTGGAGCACAACTGGTGAAAGTTTGGCACATTTGCCTTGGCGTTCAGTCGCGCTCAGTCCTATACAGGGAGCCCGTCCGTCAGAACAAAATTCAGCACATACATTGTGCAAAATGTTTCTTTTTTTGGCACATATGTTCTCTCTCTCCCATTACTACCATTCACTCACCAACAGTATTCTGTATTTAACCTGCAAGGGGAGCCAGAGTTCTCAAGAGGGTATGAACAGACCCTCTGGCAAACTTTCACAACTTGCTTATTTATTTAAAGGACGCGCCGACATCTTACGAGTGGCGAAGTCTCTCGCAGTGGGTGTTAGGTGTTGTTGAATGCCTCGCTTAAAATGAGCGTCCGCCGCTATACAGTGTACGGCGTTGATGCCTTAGGGAGGGGCCAAGCACGTCATTGGTCGTTACCTGACCGTTTTTGTGTGACGTCATTGGACGTTCCATTTAAAGGACCTCTGTACGCCTATGAAGAGATTCCATTAAAAATCAGCTGTTTACAACATTAACACGCTGGATTTCTGATCCATTTCATGTTATTTCAAGGACAAAATCTGCTTGTCCATCAAAAACAAGGAAATTTATAAGTCACCCCAAACGATATTGTATATATAAAGCATAAAGTATATTAGACATATATAATATTTCATGATGTTAAATGATATTATTAGGGTACCATACATATATATTGATATAGTGAGAATCCCTAATACTGCCGAAGAGAGAGAAAATAGGAGAGAGAGAGAGAGAGAGAGAGGTTACACGTGGTAAAAAGCAAAACTACCCCTGTAATTTATTGTATGGTTTTGGCATCTCCCTTTCCTGAAAGAACTAAAACTACAATATAGGTATGTTAAAGAAGTTTATAAATGTAAAAATATTATTTTTGGGGTTTTAGCTTGCAAAAAAAAGTTTTACGTTTCATGAGACTTTTCCCCGACTAACCAAGATAAATTAGGGAAAGTTGGCTGAAGAATAAAAGGACTATTAGTTTTCAGTAACCCGCAAAAACAGTTTTCATGTTTTTCAGCCTACAGATAATCTTTTTTTTTCTTATATCTGCCAAATGACATTTCTCTGTTTATCCTGTCCCTGAGAAATATTTAACAGTCTTGAAAAACTTGCAAGAAAATCATAGTGAAAGAACATTTTTATATAATGGAGCAGTTATAGTTTCTTGCTGTTAATCTACGCCATTTCTTAAATCACCCCAAATTTGGGTATCTCACCTTAACACAGGATTGTCTGCAAATGTTGCTTATTATATGAAATATGACAATTTTGTTCTTACATAATTTATATTCAAGGTTATGTTCTAGAAAGCTATCTGCAAAGGTATGTTGTAGCCCGGCCTGGCCATCTGGCACACTAGCCAAATGCCCAGTTGGCCACTGGCTGACAGCGCCACATGCCCGCCACACGGTGCTGCACTATGTGGCCCCTGGCTGGATATGCTAAGCCACATGCTATGTGATTAGCAAAATGTAGCAAGCACCAGATCATATCCAGCCCATGGCTGCACTTAAGTCATCAAGATGCCTCGTCGTCGCCAGTCCAGCTGTGGCCAACACCTTCCAGACCTGATCAAGAGGACTACATTTCCACTTGTTTGCGGGTGACAAACAAATATAACTTGCATCAACAACACGGAAATCATGCTGACATCACCACAATATGCCATTCAAGACTGGATGATGGCAATCCTACTCAACCCAGGTAAAATTGAACTTTTGGTGCTAGAAACAAATGTTCGCCCATCAAACATTTTTAGCAGAGCTCCGTCCCACCATTGGTAACCCCTTCATGCCCCGTCTCTCCTCAACTCATTAGGTGAAAAATCTAGGAGCCGTAACGGACCACAAGTTTTCACTAAAAGCTCAGATTGGGGCAACTATGTTCTGTAATCACTATGTTCTGTAAATGTTTCAACTGGTTTTTGGCCGGTCATAATTTGACCGCCGAGAAAAATGAGAAGTTCTTACGACATTCAAGTGTTCTAAAGACAAGCATGGTTTACAGACAGAAATAAACTATCACTTAATGGTCTGAAGCATAGTTTTAATATCAGAAAGTAAGCCTTTATCTTCTTTAAAAAAAATAATAATAAATTAAAAACATTTTCTTCTATAATAACACTGTTAGACATTGAAACGTGCCAGCTTCTAAAGTGCATATTAACCGGTGATTCACCTCAAGCTTCAAGCATATGATCGATGGCGTGCAAGAGTACAAATTGAAGAAAATAAAAGAAGCTCCGATATGTCATTATTGATTCAAAGTATAATTGACTTAAATGATTTCATGTTTAGTTTCTATACTGCTTGTATGCTCTCTCACATATGCTGAATTTTAGGCATGGCTTCCACAATACATAGGACTTAAGGTGGAATTAAGGAGGAATTTTTTTAGAAAAAATATTATGTTTATTGTTTATCCAAAAAAAAAGCTGCTTACTATAGATCAGTTAAAACAGTGATGATTTCTGGATAACTTCGGGATCTACCCATGATGTGGATAGCATTTGATTTCACAAGGGCACCTAGTGTAGGACATTGGGAAAAGTGTGTACTCTATGAAGGTAGGTACCATGGGTTTTATTTTCTACTTGTTATACTACTGTTCCCTTGATTCTCATCTGTCTTTGGGCATACTTGGGAACTCATCAGGTCACGTCAAGGAGTTTTCTTGATCCCTATGGGAAACAGGTTGGAGAGGAGCCAGGTAGGGGAGTCAGGTCTAGCTATGCATGGTGGTGTGTCTAGTCCCATAGTGAGAAAGGGATTGGGAAGTTAGAAGAACCAGGCTGGGAAGTAGGGAGAGCCAAACACCACTTCCTCCCTGCCACTCCAGTTCCAAGCTATTTCCATTGGAGTTGTAGTTTAACAACAACTAGAAATCTGTATTTTGACCATCCTTGAAGTAGGCCATCCTTTCGCATAATTTTATGTCAAGTCTGTGTATTGTATACAACTTCCTGTCCAATTCTTACAAAACATTTAATCCATAAAAAATCAACATGTCAGATCTCTCGGTATGTATATTTAACAACTAGACTGAGAAAAGAATTCTGATCTTAACAATCCATTGTCACTTTTGTTCCTATCCGTGATTGCATTACTAAGGTCGATAAAACAAAAGGTTGCATTGTCCACTGTGGTGAAAATCCGTGCTCAGTTGAAGAGAGCTCAATATGGCTGCTCTGTGCAGCTCATAAAATGGGAGATTAAACATCTCAGAGGAAATTGCACTGAGATTTTCCACGCATTCCATCAGACAGCTGCTAATTCTCAGCACCAACGGAGGCAACTCACCAAATTTTTATTGCAGAGCTGGGACGTGAAGCCATTATTATAAGATCTACAGTGCATAAGACATTATACGGGACATTATTAACACATAGGTTTATGAGTAATTTATTGTCCATGAATTTAATGACGCTTCACAAAAATTCTCTAAACATAGGCTGTTGGTTGTTTTTTTTTGCCATAAAAATGATAACATCTGTTGTGTGACATTGTGTGTTTTTCCGACATGCTTAGCAGTGCATTTATTCTTCTGGAGAGTCACATAGTACAAAAGCTGACTTTCTTCTTCTTTTTCCTTGACATGTTTCTGTATACCCTCAAAGTACCTGCCAGATGCACAAAGTTAGTCTTGTGCATTTGGAATCATACAAACTGCAAATTTACAGAATTTTGGCAAATTCGGCGCCTCATACAAAGCCGCGAAAACAAGGCCAGACCCCCATGAAGCAGACAAAAATGGAACAAATAGCTCAGAATTTTAGTCTGAAATTTGCGGGCCCCTTCACTCATACTCTCTCTCATTCTCATTCACTCACGCTCTATAAATGTTTCCCTACCATCTCTGCAGACCACTTTCGCTGTCCACTTCCACTTCTGCTGACAACTTCTGCTTCCGTATCTTCTTGTTCTTCACCCTCTCTCCTTCATCTTTTCTCTTCTCTAGTTTATCTTGTATCTTCATCCGCATCTCCACGGACATAACCTGGCGGGAACTTCCATCAAAATGGCTGCACTTCCTGTGACATCCTCTCGCTTGATCCTCCAATCGGGGGAGTACATCACCAAAAGCTAGTGCCGCCATATTGCCCAGAGTTTTAGTGAGAGCAAAATGATTTTGGCGCTTTTGGTGACATCCTCTCGTCCCATTGGAGGATCGGGTAGAGGACGGCACCGCAAGCGTCACCGTTTTGGCGGAAGTTCCTGCCAGGTTATTTCCGAGGTGATTCAGTCAAAAACTAGAAGATAGATTGAAGATGAAGGGAGAAGAAAGAAGATAGAAGATGGTAAAAAATCATAAAATTGAATTTAGGAAAATTCATTTTTTTTGCATTTCCTCTATAACCCCCCCACTCCCACTTACCTCTGCCAAATATTTTTTTTAAAATAGGATCTTAATTTCCAGATCATTGCTAATGTCGCTGCTTAATCTACATTTGTATTTCACCTGATTTGTGATTTTGTTCTCCCGAAATTAGGTTTTTGGGGTTTTTTTAAACACACCCTAGGTATTTTAATCTAGATGTAAAACTTTAAAGGAGACAATAATGCCTTTGTGCTACAATGATTTAAAAGTTTGTCTAAAGAATTTCACCTCGTCCTTATCTTAAATATTAGAATACCAAAACAAGTTCAGCGGCGCTGGACAATATCTTACTCAGAAACTATTAGAGAAAAGCCATAACATTTTTAAACAGCGATAGTATTATTTATTATATCAAAGCAATTTTATGTTTTATTTGGATCTCTGGCGCCCTTTTTTTTGTTAAATAAAAAAAACATTCTCATAACATGACAGTAATTAGCCATCGAGATGTTCCATAGATGATACCCGGCCAAGCTCTGGAATCTGTTTCTCCTCAAGGCACGTAGATGACATCACCCCACGGCTTATTTTAAAGACTCGGAGGAACGCAATGCTGAAACGTTTCAGACGGAGAAACTCAAGCGAAAGATCTATTGGTCTGAAGAAGCCATTTATACAAAGACAGCTATATATTAAATGTGTTCATTACGGGCTACACAGTCATAAACTTTAGGTCAAAGGCATTTTTAGGTCAGTATTTTAGTGCCTAAACCTTTGGAGGGGGGAATTTAAATTTAAAATCCCAATAAACAGTTCCTTAAAGTTAAGTTCAGCACAGATATCAGACTGTTTTACTGTTATTCTTACCCAGCGAAAGCATGCACAGACGATAATTTTCTGGTTATAAAATACATAAATACTTCATCGTTTTATGTCATTCTATCTTAATCCTGTAAATTCTTGCTCTTTTTCTTTCCGTGGGCGGTGAACAAAAAGGATGATACTAAATCTGAACATAGAGGTTTATTATCTAAACGATGAATTTGGAATATGTGTAGGGTAGTAAACTGGCGCAGTTTTACTGACGTTCGCAGGGATTTTTTTCCCCAGTTTATCAATTGGTTCCCCGATGGTTTTCCTGCAACCATAAGGATGGATGGACCTGTTCTTACGTAGTTACTAAGGTCGATTTAAAGAAAGGCATACGTTTGACGGTTCCAAGGTATCCCCAATAAGATTGTTGAAAAATATAAAACAAACTGTCCAAAGGATAAAAAAAAATCAATATTGTTGACAAGGACAGTCATAATCGTTGGGTCAACCACCATTAAAAGGTTCCAGCACTTTCATGTCTAAATGCAACATTAGAACCATCGTTTCTAGAAATAATCACCGTCATTCCTCCCCAGAAATAATTATTTAATGATCTAAAATTTGCTGCATTCTTTCAGGGAATGCTTAATTGTCATGTGACACAAAATCAGGCACTGATAGGTTATTGCCATAGAAACTGAAATATGTAGAAGTTTTTGTATTGTACTTGTATCATTACAGTATTGGAGAAAATAATAAAATAATAAAACTGTTAAAATCATTTGTGGAACAGCACTTTTAAGTTATAATGTAGTGATAAAGATGTTTTATTACAGGTGTCAACTGCATGTAGTATGAAGACTATTAAGAACAGTATTTAATCACTATTAAATATTAATAGTTTAATATATTTAATAATAATAAAAAATAATTATAATTCATATAGAAAACTAATTATCCCACAGATAAAACTACTTCAGTGATAATTCTTTATTCTACATTGGCATATATACAAAAATTCTATGAAAAACTAAAGTTTCCAAACAAATTAAAAATTAAAGTTGCAAGAATCATTTTTAATAATGGTTCATAATAACCTGTCTTGGGTTCCTATGAGGAAAATATTGACCAAACCTCTGGTAATTAGAGGGTTAATTAAGGTTTAACTAACTTGGCATGATCATTTGTGTAGCCCGTTGAGACCAAGAGGAGACCAAGAGGTTTCAATATATATATAGCAACTTAATTGAGTTGAAGCTTGGCAATCTTATGAAGTGTTTTTCAGTGTCCAACCATTTATTTCTTTATAAAACACATAGGAAACCAGAGCTTTCTTAATGAATACTATAGGGTGAGTATATTTCTTTCCCTTGAAATCTTATAAGATGTATGTTGCGATTTGGCAGGAAAATTATTACTTCCTATAAATGAAAAAATGGCAGCCAATTTTAACACTTCAGAATGGACCGAAATAAATAAAAATGGGTATCTCCGGAGAACAACAGTATTAAACAGAGGAAATAATTACTGTTTTACTCAATTATTTGCACTGACAACCAGTGGAAAGTCTTACTTTTATTAAAAGGGGAATTTCTATATCTGAGATAAGTTACTGAGATTTATACTGTCCAGCTCTGGCATCCACTAAAGGTCTAATTAGGCCATTTCATGCAAAGTTCCTTTCATTTTTCCATTCATCATGAAAACTGCTATGTAATCCTCCAAGAAGCCAGGTCTGTATGGGAGTTCCTAGACTCTGCCTGCATTGTTTTAGCAGACTGGTCAACAGCCCCAAACATTTACCCAATCTGCCACGTTCAGCCAGCGCCCCAGCCACATGCTACGTGAGCAAAAAAGCCATTAGGCAGCCGCTAGCCTTAAAGCCGCTTTGCTATTCCCAATCAGGTCCTGGCATAAGCCTCTAGTGGACATGTGTAAATGGGCCAAAATTGATTCAGACAACTTTTTTGGTTCATTTTTGGCCCATTAATTTTCAGACAACTAATTCCTTTTCCTGACCATTTGCTTCTGACGAAAATGTGGGTAATTTTTTAAATTCTGGCACAAAATTTGTTGTTCAGTGCCCACATTCACTCTTACTTACTCTCTCACACTCTCTCAGACTCTCACACTAATTTTTTTCATGCTCTCTCTCATGCTCTCTGAATGTTTCCCTACCTTCTTTGCCAACCGCTTCCATGTCTCACCAGCTCCCCTTCCGTGTCTTGCATCTTCTTGTTCTGCATCTTTTTGTTTTACTTTCTCCTGTCTTCTATCTCCTCTTTTCTCGGCGGACATAACCTCCTGGTGACGTCCTCGCCTCCAATTGGAGGATCAGGGTAAAGGACGTCACTGCAAGCTCCGGCATTTTGCACTAGGATAACCCTCGCCAGGAGATTACGTCCACAGACATGAGAACGAAGAAAGAAGAAGATGCAGAACAAAAAGATAAAGAACAAAATGAGAGACATGGAAGCGGAGCTGCAAGATATGGACGGCAGATAAAATAGGAAGACATTCAGAGAGCGTGAAAGTGAAAGAGCCTGTGAATTTCAGACATTTTTTAGCTTTTTTTTTTTTTTCGGAGATATGAATTGAGGAAATCGGCAAATTTCATTAAATTTACAATACATACGAATCCGAAGGCACAAGTCTAGCCACTATTGCTACCGATTGGTTAAAAGTGTGCAGTTCCTCTGTAAACATATTTAGGCTTAGCTGGAATTTAAAATGTGATGCAGCAGTAATATGGCAGGTCAAGAAGTAGAAAATAACAGAAATCATTGTATATTTAAATATTTAAGAGAAAAAAACATTCAAGTTATATTAATGTAGGAATCAGGAACTAGTACACTAGGCTGTGGGGCTATAAACAAGATAAGGACTACTGAGTTGGAGTCGATATTGAGTTTGTCATATAATTTTTTGCAAGATAACCTTTAAGTTTTTTTAATGGACAGTCTGCTAACATAACCCCGAAGAGTGGAGCTGATTTTCTCAAGTTGTAGACCTTTTTCAATTAAACTTTCCACTTGCTTTTGATAGAGACTTGCTTTTGATAGTTAGATGGCAGTCAAGAAAGGTTAAGTCAACTCCACTTGTAGTCGAACTCAGTTGAGTTTCTCTGGACCACTCTGGTCAACAGCTTGATAGAAGTTTAACTTTGGTGACCTTTGGTTGTGGCAGCACCATGAGATTTCTGAGGGAAAAACAAGCCTTCTGGCTTGTCTGGTGTCTGTAGATGAGTGTTGAATAATACTTCTACTACCCCTTAAATTTAAGTGGAGGGGTTTCCATCACCTTTACCCACCATAACTTTGGTGACCTAAATCCTAAAATGCAGTAATCCTCTGTATCTGAGTTACAGCCGAGTTCAGAAAACATTGTATTTTGGGAACCTACTATTAACTTGGCCAAGTGTGAGTGCCCAGCTAGAGTTGAGTTTACCATTCAAGTGGAGTAATGAACCCATTACCTGAAGCCCTGATGTTTGTTGGAACTCTAGTTCACCTTAAACTCCTTGAGTTTCAAAAGCTCTTGAAATCTAGAAGAAATTGTGTCATGATGATTTTGAAATAGTGTGTATACCTTAAGACACTGTTCAGAAAACAGTTTATATTTTCTTTAAGAATGACAGTAATTGAAGATTTGGCAAACCGTAACAATCCTCCCCCCCACTTCATCAGCTCTAGAGAACTCGTCAGATATCTTTCCAAATTAATCAGCAGCTTTGCCTTATGAGATTTATCAAAAGGAACAGAGATATTAAGTGAATTCTAATAATAGCCGACACAAATGAATTCAAAACCCAAGAGCGTATGCATGATTTATTTAAGATATGACGACCAAAATTAATTAGCTGTGAAAGTATAAATTATTTGCCATTACAAAGATAAAATACACTACAACAGGAATTCTGTGTATTACCCTTCTTAGGGGAAAATATATCACCTGAACAAAAATGCAATATTTACACTGAGGTTCAGTTTTGTTCTTTTCAGAATATTTTGTCTGGTTTTATAGAGGTGAATAAAAATAGCAAGAGAAGGAGGAGGAAAACGATGATCGAGTAAAGACAGACGCAGAAGATAAGAGAGAGCAATAGTAAGATGGGATGAGATAAGCAGGTCTATTCACTAAAGCGCAAGTGCATGAGAGTTGGTTAAAAATGCAGCAGCAAACTCACACGTGTTGGACAAGAAGTCACCAAAGTCAAATAGCATTAGCGCTCGCAGGTTGAAGCTTTTGTTTCTCCCAAACTTCCCCTTGCAACCACCATGTGTGGTGGGAGGGTAATTAAAAAACCCTGGGAATATATTAGCATGTATAGGAGTAAATTAATATTAAAAAATTAAAAATTAAAATTTAATATTAAAATTAAAAATTTGGGCCAAGCCTTGCTGCCTCACCCCCTGCCCACAGAGGTGAGTTGGTTCAGAATAACTTAAATCCCCTATGGAGGGGCACGGAAACTATTCCTGTCCTATGGGATATGGGTGTTAAGATACCAAAAAGTAAAAAAAAATAGATACCCTACCTACACCCCCCACCCCAGTCTTCTTGGTGGGGGGTGAGATCCGTAAAATCCCCCTTTGGTTTCCATGAGGTTGGCACACCAGTACAAGAACAAAAACACTTACTGTACTTTTTAAGGCTCCATCTGGAAACGATCCATGAAGGTCCTCAATTTTATAAATGGAGTCCAGAGCCAGGGTCAAAAACCAGAATACATGGATCAAGCAACAAACTAACAATACTGCAAGGCTCCAGTAAGGGAGCCTGGGAGCACCTCTTGTACTTCATATAAAGGCCCTTTAATTGGCTGATGGGCCTGGACAGGGACATAGAGGAGGCAGGAACCCAGTGCCTCCTGGTGGTGAGACCGATAGTTGCACGGTCTGCCACGCTCAGGGTTGCTGTTTTAATTCCCATGGATCCTGACAGTGCGTTATCCTAGCTACGCAACACTTGAAGTCATCCAAAAAGGTAACATTTGGCCATGACTAGGGGTCTGGAGTAGCTGCAATTTTTTTTAACACAAATCTAAAATTATTTGGAATTGTCTGCCATAAAAGAAACAGACTGATCCCAAAAGGATTTTGGGGAAAACTAGTGATGAGAATTATTTTTTTTTAAATATGATATTTTAGCTAAATCCACTTAAGATGAGATATTTTCCAAATCTGTCAAATTGTGGGTTTGCATTCTTAAAATGGATGATATATGTGTATATTTCCTGAAATTGTTCCAATAGGAGCATTTTAATACTTTGATCCATGCACTCTAAATTGTTCTAAATCTTATTGAAATAAACAAATTGTTCTAAATCTTATTGGAAAAAAAAAAGAAATAAACAGTACATACTATTTTTATATTTCAATAGTTCCACAAAATAACAACACAGACAAGATACACTTTAATTTAACTTGTGCTGGCTTTTACACTGTTTTTTGAGATTGGTGTTGAACTGTGTAATAGTTGTATATATATATATATATATATATATATATATACATATATATATTATTTCCCAATATATTTTGTAAGCATGGAAGTAAAAGTATAACACTTACTGTAATTAGTTTTATCCCATGTTAAAAAAGTAAATCACTGGCTGATCATGAACAGCCTATAAGTCAGGGGTGTCCAAGTTTTTTCTGCAGTGGGCAACTTCATCAGATATGTATGTGGTTGCTTGGGCCTCATTCATTTCTCATTGAGAGAAAAAATACAGCATGACTCCTATCATTATATAGTGAGCCAGACACAGAAAGTAGTACAGCATGGCTTCTATCATTATCTAGTGAGCTAGACACAGACAGTTATACAGCATAACTCCCATGACTATATACTGAAACAGACATTGTTGGAGGTACAGCATAACTCCCATCACTGTAGACTGAGCCAGTCATTGACAGTCATGCATCATAAATCCCATCATCATTTACGTTTGCATTCTGTTGGTTTTTCACTCTCACTTGCTCTTACTCCCACTCCCACTTTCTTTCTTAATCTGTCACTACCTTCTTCACCAACCGATTCTACGTCCCTGTCTTTTTCCTACAGCTCTACTTCTTCTCTTGCCTTTTCTTGTTCTTATGCCTGGTTTCTTTATTTTCCATCCGCTTCTCCCTGTGTCTTCTTTCGTCAGCCGCTTCTCCATAAAATAGCCCCTTCTGGAGCACTTCCACAAAAAAAGGAGGAGCTTTCCAGCACACCCTCTCCCCCACATTTGGCCTGCGTGTCGCATGTTGAGTAACCATGTTCTAGGCGTTCATAAACTCCAGTAACTTGGTTACATTATTCTTCATGTAAATTGGATGCCGTAGGTGTCCTGTGCTTGTAGAATGGCGAGCTATCCCTATAAATGCAAACTAACTCACAAGGTGCTCCTCTCCCTGTGGGTTTGAGGTCCACTGTATATATAGCTATATTTGTAAGTCAGGTATATTTTTTTTAATTTTTGAAACCTCACGTTCATTATACAGGGAAGGAAATAGATTAAATAATGTGAAAGACATTGGGGCAGCTGATGACAGGGAGGCCAGTCATATTGGGACATACTACCAAAACAAAGATGGAAAGCCAGGATGAAAAAGTGATCAGTGGTCTTTAAATTTTTCCAGAGTTTTAAATTTAGTGCCATATACAGTAACACAGTTTGGCATTGTAGGCAAGTTGGTTTTATTTCATTTTGTTTTAATAAACTTCCAATATCTGCAGACCTGTAGGCTGCCATTGTTGTCAGTCATGTTGTCACTACGCTAAAGCTGATTATTTATGCCAATGTTAATTAAGTCTTGCTTAATTCTTTCTTAGAAAAGGGTCCCACCAAACCTAGCCCTTATGCTACGTTTGATAAAAGGAAGAAAGATGAGTTTAGTTAAAGGGAGGATAAACAAAGGATGTTTTGTAGTATTTAGATGTTAGGGTCCACATACAGATCCATGCTCAGTGTTTCAATTAAATGAAAGCTGTCCCTGAATGTGTTTTTAATAAGAAAATAAACAGTAATTTCTTTTTTTTCATGGAGTCTAGAGCAACTACTTCAGCATATATAAGCGCAATACAGTTTAAATCACACTTTTGAATATACTGTAGTTTGCGGCTATAAACGCTTACAAAATCATGATGGAGTTAAGATGTTGCAGCTGAACTAACAATATATTCTCCTGGAAAGGAAGATATTAGAACCATTTGGAGTATATTTGATGGCCAATTAAAGTTTAAGTGCACTTTTTTGTATTCTCCAGCATTTTGTGAACGTTCCACTTTCTGTAAGTATTAATATGAAATAGTATTTCTTAACGCTTGCTTTAATTTAAATACTGAAAGATTCTGTACACGAAGGCAAGAAAAAGAATATGCATTGAAACAGCAGACATTTCTTTTTTGAGAAACCACGATGTGATGTTACTTGTGAAACTTATGTCACTATCATTGTTGGTTATGTTAAAGATGCTTCTTCTATGTACTGTGCTGAATGTAATGCTTGCACAATACTTATTAGGCGATCCTAGTGCATAAATATTCAATACTTAAAACTATAGGATTCCATACCGCTAGCGTACAGAAATAATGCTCGTCAATATATTTACAGGTCATAGTAATCTATCCCTATAAGCATACCTGGGAACTTCTGGGCTCCGGCTTCCCTTGCCCGACGCGGCCAGGACTGCATGTCAGTGGGCGTTTCTGCTGATGTCGATGGGCGTTTCCGCTGACGCCGGTGGGCGTTCCCGCTGATTAGGATTTCCGTCTTCTATTTGTCAAAAAACTCTTTTGCCATATTGCCATGATTATTCTTACTATTCCTCCTTAATTTTCTTTCTGCCATTTTGTTTACTTTGGGGATCCCTATTCATTTTCGAAAGGTTGTGAAGAAGTAACAAGTGAAGGTGCCATTATGGTGGACACAGCTAGAAAGTGATAACCAGTATTTCACATGTTTTCAAAGTCTAGGTGCAAAAAGAATGAGTGGTTTAAAAGTTCACAATGTCCAAGGACACAAATCCACTTTAGATGAGCAAAGAAAAAAACTATGGCAGAAGAACACACAGAAACCAAAATTCTGAAGAACATTTATAAAACCAGATGATGCAATATAGTGATGCAAATATGTGACCAAAAATATACTCTTTTCCACATATTATATCATTATGTGGGTGTTACTGAACCCATGAAGTGCTTTACAGAAGTTATGCTAATCCAGCTCAGTGGGTGTATAAGCTGCTTTCATGTGGCTACATCACCATGGTAAACTGAGTATTATTTCTTATAATTTGAAAGCATGTGGATGTTTTGTTAAATTCTTCGCAGAAGGTTTGGCATGTAAAGACTGAGTGGGTGTTATGAAGAACCGATCATTTCGTCTGCTTAACTCCACAATAGTCAGATTTTTATTTTGTGCTAGGTTTTTACTTACCTAAAGTCAGCTACGACCAAATAGCATCTTTAAGATGGATCTGAAACTTTGCCTGATTTAGATTCCCTGGATGGGCCAAGCCTTGGTGGAAAGGGGAGGCAAAACAAAACTGTCTTGGTCTTAGCTTAGACAAGGCTTATTGGGGTCTCAGTTAACTCATGCTATGACCACATACATTATCGTCAGTGTTTTTTTTTTTTTTATGGTGGAGAATTGGTGTCACTTATTACTAGTCAGGTTCTAAGGCATTCTTATTTTGCAACATACACTAGTTGCATATCCTTTGGTTATATAGCGCTATGTGTACCCAACGATCATATGTGGTATGGTTGAAAGTCCCTACACTATTTTGCACTCATACCTGGTCTTAAAATATAAAGTAATCTCATCGAATTGTTGGCCATTCTATGTGATCAACTTTTTCATCTTACCTATTCTGTATAGATTTCCTCGCCCATCTTGCTCTTCTGACCACATCTCCATATGATCTATCGTCTGTCCAAATACAATTTTTTGGGTACCTATTTCAGCCTTGGCTATTCCTGACAATCAGGTTTCATTTGATGTTGATTGGCACAATGCAGTGAACGTAGCACCCAGTGGTGGAAGAAGCTCTCAATTGCACATTAAGTCCTCTCTTTTAGTATCTGGGCATAAAACCTGCATGCTTCGCCTTACCTTGAAATGTTAACCATTATAGAATTTAATAGGTACAACAATTCCAAACCATTTGTAAAGCCTTTTATTAAACAAAGATGAGAAAATTATGTACCTATGAAGAAAAACAGAACATTACATCAGTTTGGAGAACATTCCCATGTAAGTTAAAAATTGATGCATCATAACATATTTTCAGTAGCTGTTGAGCAATACCACAGTAAGACTTTTGGGGGTTTTCAAGTAAAATTGTTATTTGAGTCAGTTGATGAAATTACTAGTAATTAATCATCTCTTAAAGTATCACAAACACTGAACAGAACCCCAATCTTGTGGCCATAAACTCACAATCGAAGTACATTGGCAAAGATAAGGAATAGATAGCATCAGTAAAGGGAAAAATGTTCAATGCTGACTAAGTATGAAAGCTAATGTATTATCTTGAGTTCTAAATATTTAAACTAAAATAGTTACGTTTCTTTCATCACGGGTATAGGATTAGGCTTTCACCATCTTCCGGTAGATAGTTTCTCCTATAACATTAGATTACACTCCTATTCCACGAGTATTTAACAAAATCATCGTGATCACACACTTAAATAATAATATATGTGAAAGCTTCCATCTTGTTGTCCCATCTCAAGTTTATGTAATTCCTAAAGTTGTTAGTGATAACAACTTTACAGGAGAACTGGCCAACTGCAAAGAACGTCTAGCGTTAGAGGCTCATACACAGTCTGCGGAAACAAAGATGGTAGGATCCAGGAAGCTACGGCATCTTTACTAACAGATCATGATAAAAAATAATGAAATAACCTGGAGGTGTCACACCTGAAAAATAAATAAATCTAAACAGCTCAAAAATGGAATACAGGGAATTATACATCAAGTGATGAATGGTTTCCACTGTTGGATTTGTTAATTGTGTTGTTATTTCTGATGTGACATTTCCCCTCTATGTGATGAAAAAAAAATAGTTCATGAATAATCTTGAATAAAGTAGCCATCTTTCCACCTAAACCTTAACATTATTAAATTTAGGGGAAAACACACAATTATTTAAAAAGTAAGCTTAATCTTGTGCTTTGAACCTTTTAGTTTCCACTCCCATGTGATTTAATAGTTCATAGCTGCCAACATTTGCCGGGGAAGCCATAATTCCAATGAACTCCACATAGATTTTTCGCTAGCAAGCAACCAATCTTTTCCTCATGAGTTGTTGATCATTCCGTACATTTTTCTAAAACCATAATTAATAAGTAAGACAGCAGAGGGAAGAGGACGTCTTAATTGACCCAGTAATATATAGGGGTCTATTATAAATGTCTGAACATTTTAACACCTAATCTATATAGTACTTTGAATAATCATTTAACTCCTGAAAACCTGTTACGTGACAGTTCCATACAAAAATTGTTATATAGTGCACAAATAAATCTGTTATATTTAAGAGTAATATGTTTTGAAAAGGAACGACCCTGTAAATTTGGCTTGTACTTAACAAGAAAGGTTGGGATCCCCATAGTTGGCCATGACTTTGTCAAGCGTTGTTAATCCAGCAACCTATAAATATATCAAGATCAACCAAATAAATGGTGCGTTAAAATTATCATTGAGTATAAAGCAATTCAATAATTCACTTTATAAAATGTACATTTTTACTAGCTGATTCCAGAGTCCCCGTTGGAATATCATTTTCATATTCATGGTATATTCTGATCATATTCAGATGATCAACAGACCCACATATAGGCTGATGATTGGATGTTTGAGCTTGAGCAATCTTATTTTTTTTTGTATCATATTGAACTCATTACACTCCGTATAAAAAACAAGAAGGTAAAAGTTAAATGAAGTATACCTAAGAATATTTTTGATTGTAAAAAAAAAAAAAAAATGTTGGATCCCACGTTGATTCAAAAAGGTAAGAAACACTGCGTATTGAGTACACCATAAAACTCTATCTTTGTGTATTCTACGGCAATTATGGTCATGTTCCGTGAACATTTACAGGAACCTACTGGGTAATTTATTTTTATATGGTTTCTTTGGTAAAGTAAACCATTTATTTCCAACTTAAAAAGCAATGCTTGAGAAATGTTTCGTATTCATGTGGCGGAGAGAAAAAAAAACCTTGTCATCACCTACCAGAGGGGTCATTTAAAGTGGAAACCATAAGGTTTCATTCTTGAGTGTTAGTACATATTTCTGGCCCTGTATTGGATGTCACCAGTGCTTGGCATACTAAAAACATGGTGCTAGCAATAATAACCCAGCTAAGGAGATGTGGTTGTGATTTGTAATTGCATCCTTTATGTGTTTTTCGGTTGCCTGCCATAAATATTCAAAAAAAAACTGTCTGGATGACTTGATTCTTCTGGGGCCAGCAAAGTATTTTTAGAGGTTGCTAAAAAGTTGAATGACATTTTCTCACCGTTCTGTCCTCAATGTCTAGCATGTAAATTGTACAATTCTAGAATGTGCGTGTAAGTGAGCAAGCAGAATGCAGCCTGGTAGTGTATGGTTCTCGACAGGGTTTTTTTACTGTAGTTCTTGGCCAAAAATATGTTAAGTGGAAGGAAAACCAAAGGTGAAAGTAACTATTTGGAAAATCACTCATTTGTTATTTTGCTGATTTAAAAAAGAAAGACATCAACTGGACAAAAATTGTTTGGAAATGTTCTAAATTAAATCTAAATCTAAATCAATGAAAACACTTTTTGAGGCAACCTGGGCCAAATATATATCTTAATATGGAGAACTAGAGAGCAGAGCCAAATCACAGCTTTTCTAGAGATCAAAACAAAATGTGACTGACCTGAATACTTACAGTATCAAGATGGCCAAGTTAGACTTGTTCAGAGTCGAGCTGGACACGGGTCCTTGCGCATGTTCCATGTGAGCAGGCATGAGGACTCAATGATAGTTCACGTTCCTCCTCACCTGGTAAGCCTGGTCTGAGCCACACAGGCTTGCTGAGTATTACTCCGGCATACTCTATTTGTCACATGCTTGAGAACACTCTTCGTTTGACCCGGAGTCTCTGGGTGAAGCACCGAGCTTCCTGTGTCTCCAGGTCAGCTTCCTATTTTTCCGGGTTGGGGAACAGTGTGTGGCCACTTCCTGCCTGTGTTGCGCCTACTCCCTGCCCACTTTTCCTAATCCCCACCCACACTTTCGCCAACAAAAGGTACTCTGGGACTAGCCCCACCTCCATGTGAAGGCACACCCCCAGAAGAGGGAGAGCTCAGAGCAGTTCCCGGGTATGCTACTAGTTCAGTAGGCTTTTTCAGGGTTATTTAATTTTAGCAATCATGAAACGTTTCCGGGAAAAATATTTATAAATAGTTTTCACATTTATCTGATGATTTTACAGAACAGCGTGTCGTCCTTTCTATTCTTTTGTCCATTTCTTTTAAATTGAAACAAAAGAAAAATAACAACGGGGAAGAACACCACTGAAATTCCAGGAACACCATGTAACTATGGGCCACCGTCAATGCATACACTTTGTGTTCATGACATCTATTCAAATGTGACATGAAACAATTAAAAAGTTCTAAAACCTAAACAAACTTTTAAGTAATATGAACCATTTGAGATATTATGGTATTTCTCTACTGTTAAGTCTCATAGCAGCCCAACTATTAATGGAGGAGGAAGGAAAAAAAGTAAATTTTTAAGCACTTTCTGCTATTGAGGGTGGCGAGGGGTGGGATTGAGTCATCTTAAGGGAAGCAATGCATCCCCCCCCAATATACAGGAAAGATAGTGGGGAGTAGGCAGAACTATTGCATGAAGTGAGGATTCCCAGATGTCCTAGGCTGCCCTGATAGCAAAATGATGAGCTGTGATTCCTCAAAAAAGCGAGAGCGTTCACGGATAAGCCTATGAAGCAGTTGGTTTGGTCCCTAAAAAAGAATTTTGGCCGTACTAGGGAACGGAAGTGAAAAGGAAGAGAAAAAAATGCATTGAATAAGTAATCATTTTTGTTCGATACTAATACTATAATAGGAACATAAATATATTACCACGAATACCCTGAGGTATTTTGTTGTGTTTGGCCATATTGATGGATATGAGAAGACTGGTTGAGTTGGATGAGCCAGACTCACCTCAGCACGAGCAGAGCCAGAGTCAAGCCGGACCAAGCCTGACTACTAAAACCAGATTCTTAACCCTGGCCAAACTAGCCCTCCAGGAAAGCAGGTCCTCACGCTTATCCGTAACAAGCCGCTCACAGGCCGTCACTGCTGGAAGGATTCAACTCTTCACCCTGCTGCCTCTGTAGACCAACCAAAATATCTCGAGACATCTTCAACCAGTCAGACATATTTGGGAAAATTTAGATTTAAAAAAATCAGTTTTGATTTCCCCAGTGGACACGAAACTCACGTTTAAAACTTTGTCCATAATTTCTCTTTTGAGCTACAAGAATATTCTGAGCATTAAAGAGTTTTTGTCTGAAATACAATTTTAAATATATAACAGGTAGATAAAAAATCTCACTCTCATAAATTCAGGTAGTTTGCCCATTTCCCCCCAAAATGGCTATAAGGTTTTTGGTGATATCACTGCTGCGTGATGCAAAAACCTTTATTCCAGCGTTTAGTAAAAAAAAAAAACAATTGACTATATCCCTGTGATACAGGAGTTGTTTTTGCTGAGATCTATTATCATGCTTAATTGCTTATTTATTAGTGAACTGTGATCTACTAATCATATAAACCATTCTCCAAGTTGTTAAACAATAATAGTAGCTGTTATCTTTGCGTTAAACTCATTTACAGGCTAATTGGTCAATTTATTACTGTTAGAAATCAATACCAGATGTGACTTCCCTTTCAGTGCTTGTAAAGTCCAAATGAAAGGCAGACCTTGGAAATGTAATCGTTAAGTAAAACGCAAAATAGGGGATGTATGCTCAAATTTTAGTTGGAAAACCATGCCTTTGTTGTACGAGTATTAACAGTACTATGTGGCCTGTTTCGTTAAGGCTAGCAAATGAGTTTCATGATCTCGACTTCATTTTCCTAAGCTTTAAAATTTACAAAGACGGGGAGAGTCGAGACAAACATAATTTGCAGTCAAAGTCAAGTCCAGCTTGAAATGCCACCGGCAGGATTTTCAACCCATTACAATAAAATTATAATTTTTGAAAAGCATAAGAATAAATTTAGATATTTAGACATATTTATACAGACGCCAGTAACTTCACCATGACGTCTGGTTACAAGAGATCCCCAAGGTCTATAAAGATACCAAAGGAATCTCCAGAAAAAATATAATTAAAAAAAAACAGTGTAAAATGCAAAGGGAGCATTTTGGCCCTTCAATACATAAAAAAAAGCATAGGAATGTGAGTATCCGGGGGATGATGTTGAATGTAAAGAAAGGGGGTTTTTTGCAGACAAAATCCTGCATAAAATTGGAAAAAAATGTGTTTAATTACATTTTTTTTAAATATGATGATGGCCTACATGTATAAAAAATACATGCCTTCCAATTGTCCCGCTTTGTGCAGGGTTGTCCTGGTTATGCCATTCTATCCCGCTTTCCCATTAAGCTCTACCTCTGTGCGGCTTTTCGTTAAAAAGTCCAGATTTCATTCTCCGTTTTCCCAGAATGCCAGTTTGAGTGACACTCGGGGTAGAAGTTGGGAAGTATGAAAGTACCGTATTTGCTCGATTATAAGATGAAGTTTTTTTCAGAGCAAATGCTCTGAAAAATACCCCTCGTCTTCTAATCGGGGTCGTCTTCTAATCAGACCTCAAATAGAGGTCTGATTATGAGACTAAGATCCAGATCCCCCGCACCGCTGCAGGGGTCAGCTCAGACAACGTCCGCTGCAGCCGGAAGGAGATGTGGCTAGCAGCGGGGTGGTCTGCGTCCGTCGCGGATACCTTCCCCGACTGTCAGAGATCAGAGTTCCCCGCACCGGTGCCGCGACGGACGCAGACAAACTCCCGCTGCCAACTCCACCTCCTTCCGGCTGCAGCGGAAGGAGACGTCAACCCGCTGCCCCGGCAATACAGCAGAAAATTGGAAGCACCAGTAAGTGTGTGCGTGTATGTGTGTTAAATGGGGGCATAGGGCATTTCTGGAATGCCTTATACCCCTATATGCCACTCTGGCACTTGGGTTAAAAGGCATATTATGGGGCAGAGTGGCATATAGGGAGGTATAAGGCATTTCAGGAGGCAGAGTGGCATTAAAGGGGCATTTAATAGAGCACTCTGCCTCCTGAAATGCGTTATACCTCCCTATATGCCACTCTGCCCCATAATATGCCTTTTAACCCCCTAAATGCCAGAGTGGCATATAGGGGTATAAGGCATTTCTGGAGGCAGAGTGCTCTATACAATGCCTTTTAACTCCCTTAATGCCATTTTGCCTCCTGGAATGCCTTATACCTCCCTATATGCCACTCTGCCCCATAATATGCATTTTAACCCCCTAAATGCCAGATTGGGATATAGGGGTATAAGGCATTTCTGGAGGCAGACTGGCACATAGGGGGTCAAAAGGCATACCATGGGGCACAGTGGCATATAGAGGGTTAAAAGGCATATCATGGGCCACAGTGCCATATTGGTGTGGCAAGCATGGGGGCAGATGTGCGTAACTGGGGGACAGGTTGGAAAATACAAGGAAAAAAAAACAAAAAAAATATTTTTCTCAATCATAGCTTTTATTTTAAAAAAATAGTTTACATGAATTAACATTTACTGGTAAAACTTTTTTCCTTTAGGGTCGTCTTATATTCAGGCTTTTTCTTTTTTAAAAGTTTGTCTCATAAGTTAATATTCAGATTTTGGGGGGTCGTCTTATAATCAGGGTCGTCTTATAATCGAGCAAATATGGTAATTTCTAAAGAAATCCGTATGTCCTTGAAAATATAATATATAACGTGCAGGGCCGGCCCAAGACTTAATGCCGCCTGGGGCAAAGTTTAAAATGCCACCCCTTGCCGACCTCGGTGGGGGGGGCAGGCGGCATTTTAAACTTCGCTGACGCCATTATCTACCCCCCCCCAGTACTTACCTTTAAACAGTTCTGCGGCGAGTCTCCCTGCTCTGCCACGGTGCCGGCTTGTAATGCTGAGCGCCGGAAATTGACGTCACTTCCGGCGCTCAGCATTACAAGCCGGCACCGAGACCTAGCTAGAGGGCTCGCAGAGGAGATAGAGGGGCGCCGAGCGGGTAAGCGAAAACCACTCGGCACCCCAGTTGGCTCCATTGTAGGGCCGGCCCTGATAACGTGTGTGTATACACTCAGCGACACGTTCAGGCCTAGAGCAGCAGGTCTAGGACGGCATCAGTACCCCTGCAAAAAAAAAACACCTGGGGCGCGAGATCACCCTCTTGGCATGCTGCTGCTTATTGGGCTGGTTACAAAAGGCAGATTTCAACAAAAGGTCCATTGATGCTATGGAAGACCTCCATAGAATGCATTAAAAGTCACTATGTACCAGTATATAACGTAGGCAGCTGGGGGAACATCCAGGTTCCAGCTACCCAGAGCCCTCCCTAATGGGATAGCGGGAGAGGCGGTCTACGGAAGTCAGCGGGTGGTCCGCAAAAAAATGTAACATGGAATTGGGTAGGGAGCGGGGCACGCATCAAGGCCTTTCTCACAACCCGGAGATTCTCTGTGATGATCGGGAGACACAGAGAAGCAGCGAGTTCTCAGGTATGTAAATACAACCCTACTGTTAAAATGACAAGAAAGCTATTGTTACTGTGGGGAATACTCTTTTCATGATGGGGCTAATAAAGGATTTTTCCAAAATTTCGAATGTCCTGAACAGCATCGCAAAAGTTTAATCACATTCACCATAACAATTAATTTTTTTACCAGGAATGTCGGACATTTGAGAAACATTACCGATTATATACCGGTATATAAAGTCCAGTTGCCGCTTCAGACACCGTGAATCAGGCCAGCTTGTCTATCGGGACCTTTATTGCCAACAAAATATTACAAACGCCTGGTCCCCTCTCAACCGAATAGCAGAAAAATAATAAAAATAGTTATTAGGAAACACCAAGTACGTGTAAACTCAAACTCCTCGCTCGTGGTTTCAAAAGGATGTTAACAAACTTCAGAAAAAATTACATCAGAGAGATTTAGATTATTAAGGAAAATTTAGCCGTGGGAAAATTAGAGGCTACTAATAAAAAACAGATAAAAAAAAATTGCATAAAAAATAAATAACATCTCCATAGATGAAAAACACTCAGCCTTTTCTTCCATTGTCTGCAATGTGTGTTAAACAACCATAAAACTATGATTATAAATATCATACGATGAGACGTGGCAGGAACAGAAGCTCCACTTTTACCTGGAAGTGGTCAACTTTCAAGAAAGATAGAATCTGCCGGCAGATCGGCCCCATTCGGCCCCCCGTCTAGTCCCCTGTTTCTCCTGCTGTAAATACTTAAACCTTAATCAGTCGTCGGTCTCTTCTTAGATTCAGGAGCCATATGCCTATCCCATGCCTGTTTCAATTCTGTCATTATATTAACCTCTACCACCGAGAGGCTGTTCTGTATATCTACCACCCTCTCCGTAAAGCAATCAAAAAGTTTATTTTGTGCCGCCATTATGGCCAGGAAGAAAAGTTAAGCAAATCTGCACCGATCTTCAAATAAAAGATTAAAAATAACCTTAATAATCATTAAATTTGCCATGTCTACTGCGTTTTTTTTAATTGTATGAGTATTATTAAACTAGAAAAACATAATGTTTAGTAATTAAGCTATAAAATGTTCCATTCACAATTCTGGAAACAATTACCAACCTAGCTCCAAAATCCTTAAATAAAATTCTTTCAATAATAGAGCTTACAGAACACCATGTTATTATTATTCTTAATCATTCACGGTTTTGCTTTCATTTTTAGAACATTTATTGCATGTTTTAAACGGTTTTATTATTATAATAAAAATTGTCATTTTATTTTGGAGAAATCCCATTGAATAATAATAAATAATGGAACCTACCCTAACAGATTTAAGGATAAAATACCAAAAAAGTTCATATTAATTTCTGTGGATGTACAAAACCAATATAAAGTTCTACAATTAACTGATGTTGTACTTATTATACTTTATATTTTAAAAAAATATGTTTCCTGAAACACTTTGTAAAACAGATGTACCATTATTCTGTTGATTTACGATTTTTTGTTACTAAACCACATTAAAAAAAAGTTTTATTTATTGTAAAACGGGACCTGTATGTATAAGCATCATGTATAACACCCCTGACAGTCTTAATGTGTGTTTGATATGAAATAAAAGTTTCATTGTGTTTTGGGGGGGGGGGGGTTGTGGAAATCGGTGAATTAGAAAGGTATAGACTAGAAACGCTTGCAGATGCTTCATGGTAAGTCCTGGAAAAGTCATATTTAAGCCCAGAAAATAAGACACACATAAGATCTATATATAAGTTTTATTAATTTAATAATAAAATAAATAATAAAATTTAAAAAAAAAGAAGGGAAAAGTCCAGTTTTACAGATGTGGCCGAGAGAAGGTGAAGTATGTTATCGGTACACATTTTAAACTTTTAACTAATATTATTCTAAAGGAATTTCGGTTGGGTGGGTATTGTCTGATTCCCGGGTCGGCTTAATTGATAAAAGGATTTAGTTGTCTGGTATAAGCAAAAAAAAAAAAAAATTTAAAAAAAACACATATCACGCAGGCAGAGGTCATAATTTTGGATATGGCAAATGAGGATTGAGAAACCTCCAGTGCAGTGACTTCATAGCCAGCTACCCCATTTATCAGCAATTACCGACTCCATTAAGGGGACATCTAGAGCAGACATAGAAGCAGAGTGTGATGGATACCCCAGCAGATGGACTAAAAGTGTCAGTGATGTTTGATTTCAAAGCAATCTGAAAATTTGTTATCATTTTGCATGGAGTCAGAAAAAAAAAGTGTACTGGAGGCCAAAGAATGATTTAGTTGACCCTGCTTGGGAAGAGCCGACTGCAAAAACCTCATTAATTCCTTGGGTCATTCTGGAAGACATTAATTTGGTTTGGAATCAGTACTTGTGGAGCTTTTCCAGACATCCACCAGAAATTATGAATTCTCTAAAGCCAGGGAAAAGCATGTCCAAATCACTTTCGAAATAAATCAGAATCACTCTCCCTAAAAAAAAAAATAACGTACTTAATCAAGAGAGTTATGGAACTTATTGTACTTAGTAAACAAAACAAAAAAATCGAACCGTATTTAACTCAAGAACATATGTTTCTTACTTTAATCTTTAGCGCCAACGTGCCAAGAAAGATTGTCAAATTTTGTATAAAATGCAAGTTAAATTTATAAAGGCAAATCATTATTAATCATCCCATTTTCAACAAACGGCCCCCCCTTTTAAGAACCCTGCGATAGATCAAAGCTCTGACAGTTGGTTATCTTTTTCAATCTCATCCTATCTAGTAATATGAAAATATATCTATATGTAATGTATCGTCATGTCTTTTAAAAGATTTAGCTTAGTGCTGGAATGGAAATTAAAGGAAATTAGGGAAACTGGGCTTCTTGCCACGGCTAGAATTCATCATTTTTCATAACACATAAATTCAAGAAAAATAAATTTATTGTCATCCAATGCAAGACAAAAATCCTTCTGGCTGCGTGTAATTATGTGTCTGTGTGTGTATATATTGATTTATATATGTTATATATATATCTCATATGTTATATATTATAAATATTATATATATTATATATATATTATATATACATCTGTGTGTTTATTTTGTATGTGTGTGTGTTAAGGTTCAACAAATTAATGTTGTTTATTACAACAAGAGTGGTGGATGCATGGAAAATCATTCCAGCAGAGACAGTGGAGGTTAATGTCTTTTTGATTTAGTGTATGAATTAGAATAATTAGATGTGAACTTTAGATAATAATATATTGTGTGTGTGTATTATTGTGCGTGCGCGTGTAAGTGTACTTTTTCGGGTCCAATGATTTTTATTTTTGAGAAAACAAAATGTTTAAACACACAATGTAATTATTTACAAAGCTAAAATATTTCTAGTTGAGTTAATAGAAGGAAGAGTTGAATACAACTGTACATATAATCGTATAATTCCATTACCAGTCCTATCACGGTGATTCCTGAAGTGTCACCGCCACCCAAGCACCATAGATGTGGACCTAACTTGGGGGCTCCGAAAGGACTCATTGGGCATCTCTGTGCCCTGGACAAGCTGCGCCCCCCCCCCGTCCCACAAGTACTCACAGGCAATGGAAAGATCTCTAATAAAGGTAGACAAAGCTCTTTAGAAATACCCCATAACCACTCTTTTTTTAAAAAGCTGTTGATTGACATACATCCACCATTATGCTCAACGAATGGGGCAACGCACGTCTGGGAAGTCGATGGACATTTAAGGTTGAGTTATGATAAGCTTATATAGCTGCCATTCCCCAAC